>CM035848.1:148262697-149462697 GCA_020510985.1 Pholidichthys leucotaenia
CGTTTGTTGGGTGGCCGCTCGGCAGGGAGAGAGAGCTGGGTAAAACGTCTCGGCCAATCAGCTTGAGGGGTGAAACGTCTCGGCCAATCAGCTTGCGAGATTCCTGAGCCGAGCCAACACGACAACAGCGAACAGAGAGAGAGAGATTTGAGAGAGGTGGATTTGAGTTGTGCGGCGCTCCGTGCTGATACCTGATGTTCTAATGTAGTCTACCTGCCTCGTTACCTACCTAAAAATGTTAATGATTAACCGATTATTAATCATTAATTCTCCCGACGATCGGTGAAGAAAATTTCACCGAATGCCCATCCCTAATATGCACCACCAGGGGCTAAATGGAAATTTTATAAAAATGTATTCGACCTAATGATAACTAAAGCCCAAGGTTTAGTGATATGTGGTGGAGACTTCAATTTAAGACTGAATCCATACAGGGATGCAACAAGTAATTCTTCACATCAAAATAACACCCAAAATAGGAATACTCGGATGCTACTAAAAGAAATGGGAATCTGTGACGTATGGAGGGAATTCAACCCCAATGTAAAAGATTATACTTTTTATTCAACGCCACATTCATCTTACTCAAGGATTGATTACTTTTTCATGTTTAATAGAGACATTGGAAGAGTAAAAACATGTAAAATAGGACTGATGGATCTCTCCGACCACAGTCCGATCTATATGGATTTAAACATCCAAAAATAATACATTTTCCTGGAGGTTGAATTCAAGTGTCCTGAAAGGACCACTGAAAGATGAATTGGAATCAGATATTCTCAGATATTTGGAAGAAAACGATAATGGAGAAGTATCCCCTTTAATACTGTGGGATGCGTGCAAAGCTGTAATAAGGGGAAAAATTATTGCAAAACTGGCAACCCAAAAGAAACTGAGACAAGAAAAACTAATCACACTAGAGTCAGAGCTCAAGAACCTAGAAAAAACACAAAGACAACACTCATTCTAATGGCTCGCTCAAGATTAAAGAAATTAAAAATCAAATAAATGAGATCTACACAATAGAAATCCAGAAGAAACTTACATTTCTGAAACAAAAACACTATGAAGCAGGCAGTAAATCAGCAAAATTACTAGCCTATAAATTGAGGAAACAACAAACGGAAAGAGCAATCTACAAAATCAGAGACCCAGTATCAAAGGAAATAAAATTCAGAATTCAGGATATTAAAAGCTTCGAGAATTACTACAAGAACTTATACTCCCACAAAAAACATAAAAACGCATCCGAGACATTCCTAAACACATTAAACCTTCCCCAACTTACGGAATCACAAAATAAAACCCTACTGTCAGAAATACAACCTAAAGAATTGGAAAAAGCAATTATGAAACTTAAAGCTAACAAATCCCCAGGAGCAGATGGCTATACAGCAGAATGGTACAAAACCTTTAAACAGCAACTATCTCCTCTCCTCCTGAAAACATTTAACTACGTCCTCCACACAGGGGAAATCCCCCCCTCCTGGAGAGAAGGGGTCATTGCAGTTATACCTAAACCTGAAAAGGATAAACTAGAATGCTCCAACTACAGACCAATCAGTGTATTAAATCAGGACTATAAGCTTTTTACCACTATCCTTGCCAAAAGGTTAGAAAACATACTGACAGACTTAATTCACTTAGACCAAACAGGTTTTATAAGACAAAGACAGACACAAGACAACATTTGACGCACTTTACACATAATTCATCATATAAAAAAATATATCTTAAATGCAGTCATATTGGGATTAGATGCTGAAAAAGCATTCGATTCGGTTGACTGGTCTTTCCTATATAGAATCTTATCCAGTTTCAATTTTCATAACAACTTCATTAGAACTATACAGGCATTATATAAAAAACCAACAGCTAAAATAAGGATTAACGGTAATTTATCATCATCTTTTGAGCTGGAAAGAGGATGTCGTCAAGGCTGCCCCCTGTCTCCACTGCTCTTTGCAATCTTCATAGAACCTCTGAGCCAATGGATAAGACAAAATCAAGAAATTCAAGGTATTACACTTGGTCAGAAGGAACATAAAATAGCACTCTTTGCTGATGACATTTTAATATACCTAGGGCAGCCAGACACTTCTCTACCAGAACTAATCTCAGTTTTTTCAGACTATGGAGATTTATCGGGGTACAAATTAAACATGCATAAAACCCAAGTTTTAACATTCAACTATGACCCAAATCATTTTTCACTAAATGAACTCAAAACTAACTGGGAGTTGGAATCTATGAAATATCTGGGGGTCAATATCCCGAAACAACTCAACAAAATTATAACACTAAACTATGATCCACTGGTGACAAAAATAAAATCTGACCTAGCAAGATGGAATATGATACCATTCTTAGGTACTGCACAAAGAATTGAAGCAGTCAAAATGAATATACTTCCACGTCTTCTATACCTTTTCCAAACAATACTGGTAGAACCTCCCAAAAAAAACATGGCAGGAGCTGGACAGAAGGATCTCAAGATTCATATGGCAGGGCAAGAGACCTAGAATCAGATATAGAACCCTACAGCTAAACAAAGACAAAGGTGGGCTTGCGCTGCCAAATATCAGGGACTATTTTATAGCTGCACAAATTAAAACTTTAGTAGAGATATGTAACCCAGTCTACACTGCACAATGGAAGGAGATTGAATGCCAAATAACAAGTGACATCCCCCTACAGGCGATAATAGGGAACAATGCCTTAACTAAACTCTTGAATAATACTAACCCGTGGATAGAGACCCCGCTAAAAATTTGGTTTAAGATAGTCAGAGAGAATCAAGCTAAAGAGCCCTATCGACTTCTGCAATGGATTGCCTATGATCAAGACTTTACCCCCAATAAAACAGACACTAGATTTAAAGAGTGGAAGGAGAAAGGGCTGATAAAATATTACGATTTTTTTAAGGGGCAAACTTTAAGAAGTTTTGAAGATTTGAAAAAACAAGGTCTAATAAATCAAGATCTTTACAGGTTCTTTCAGCTTAGACACCACATAAACAATATACTTAAAAAGGAGGATTTGGAAAGGGCCCAGTCAGGTGTTCTGAAGGTCTTCTTAATGGCATATAAAGGGATCCCAGGGATCAGATACATTTCTAAAATATACCAAGGTCTTCAAGACTTAAAAGGAGACAACACATCATATATAAAAGAGATGGGAAAAAGAGGGGAATTTCACTTTACAATTGGAAATATGGGAAAAGCTAAATAAACAGCAATGGAAAAGTACCTCATCCCTGCAGTGGAGAGAATTTGGATGGAAAAACTTGGTAAGATTTTTCAGAACACCTGCACAAAACAAATTTACCCATAAGGGGTTGAACTGTTGGCGCTTGTGTGGTGAAAAGACTGCAAATCATTTTCATGTGTTTTGGTCATGCCCAGTTATCCACCAATATTGGACCAACGTACAGACAATATTGGGGAAAATATTCAAAATAACAGTTCCCTTTTCTTTTGTAACTTTGTATTTGGGTTTATTACCGGACTCACTGGAAAGACAAGGAGATAAATACTTATTCAATGTTTTAATATTGGCAAGTAAAAAAGCCCTAACTAAAAAATGGATGCTGAAGGACTGTCCTACACCTGAAGATTGGATTAACGTGATTCAAGACATTTACTCGATGGAAAAGTTGACAGTCGCACTGAGACAAGACATGGATGGGTTCATGAACTTTTGGCAACCCTGGATCGCATATGTGTCTTCCATTAGATCTAATCTTTGACAAATACCATTTCAATAATGGTCCTGCTCTTTGTTCCAATGCTACTCAGTTGCTCTTTTACTTTTAATTACTTAATTTTCTGTTTGTTTGTTTTTTGCTGTTCTGTTTGTTTATTCGTTTGTTTGTTTTTTTTTTTTGTTTTTTATTTAATTCTCCTTAATTTCACTTTTTCTTTCACTTTAAAAAAAAAAAAAGGGGGGGGGGTGTTGTAATAACTATCCTACCAATGTTGTCAAATAGCAAAAAATAAGGGAACATGTGATGAAAATGTAAACAATGCAATGCTGTAATGACCTGTATACCCTTTACAAAAACTTAAATAAATTAAAAAAAAAAAAAAAATTTACCAGGAAAAAACCTGCAACTTTTCAAGAAAAAAAAAAAAAAAAATTACTTTAGTGTTAGTGTTTGATTGTTTGTGTTATGTTTGTAAAAAAAAAAAAAAAAGTTCAATAAAAAATATTGTGGAAAAAAAAAAAAAAAGCTGCAAGCAGCGATAAACGGGCCCTTGTGTCCTCGCTAGACCTCGGCCTTGCCACTCAGAGCGCGTAACTCCGTGCAGTCTCCATTTCCCCCCCCACTAACTGTCCGTTAGTCCTTCCATAACGCCATATATGCCCATCAGTCCATTCGCCTGTCCATACCACCATCAGTCTGTCCATCTGTATATTGCAAGATAGTGCCTCGGCAGAGGTACTGTATAAGCTCGTGGATTACCTCAAAAGTCTAATATGTTTGTCCATAACCTAAAGGCCACTTGTGGTCAAAGTTTCACCAGGAAATTTGTTTGAATTTAGACAAGCTATGCCATCGCTATACATAAATTTTTTTTTTTTTTTTCTTTTTTACCTAGGGGGCACTATAGCTATATGTGGTATAGTCATATAATGTTCTAGGTGGTACTAGTACCATGTATATCAAGTTTGGGTCCATATGGATGATGTACGTGTGAATTATGACAACTTCCTGTCCATTGGCGGTAGGGGGAGCAACTGCTGCGTCTCATTGTACATTATAGACATGTTCACCATTGGCTGCATAATCGACACGCTAAATTTGGTCGACTTCGGACAAAGTATGCCAGAGTTATTAAGTTTTGCTTTCTGCTACGGGGCACTAGAGCTATGTGTAATTGTTCATTATAGAAAGGTTCAGTGTTGGTTAACCATGCACCACACAAAATTTGGTTGAATTTGGACAAAGTATTTCAGAGTTTTAAGGTTTTGTTTTTTCTGCTAGGGGGCGCTATAGCTATGTGTCATTTTTCATTATACTAAGGTTCAATGTAGGCTACCGATGCACCACACAAAATCTGGTTGAATTTGGACAACGTATGTCTGAGTTAAAAAGCTTTGTTTTCTTTTCCTAGGGGTTGCTATAGCTATATGTAATTGTTCAATATAGAAATGTTCAGTGTTAGTTAACCATGCACCACACAAAATTTGGTTGAATTTGGACAAAGTATGCCAGAATTATAAGGCTTTGTTTTTTTCCTGCTAGGGGGGTGCTATAGCTATGTTTGTTATTAAATTTAAATTAAATCACCCTTTATTGTCATTCAACTGTACAACCAATCATGTACAGTAGAACGAGATTGTGTTTTACCTATCTACTGTGTTAATCACACACACCCCAAGTGCAGAATCAGAGGGTCGCTGCCATGCAAGGCGCCGCCACAAATTTCCCTCCTCCATTCCATTATTGCTGAGCACCAAGCTGGATGGCAGGAAGTTCCACTTTTATATGGTCTTCGGCATGACCTGGCCGGGATTTGAACCCCTGCCTCCCAGGTGTGGGGCGGATGCTCTACCAACTGAGTCACCACTCCGGTTATCACTCTATTAAAGCAAGAAATCTCTGTGTGTCTGTCTGTCACATTTATAGGATTTCATAGGACGGCCTATGATCTCTGCCTGAACATCATAGGATGGCCTATGAACTCAGACATCATAGGACAACTCACAATGCCTATATGATGGCACATAGACAAATGTGTCTTTATGATGTCATATACATCAAGCCGACGGCTCATAGACAAGTGTGTCTTTATGATGTCATATACATCAAGGCTGCCTTCATGTCTTTAAAGCATGCTTATAGGACATCATAGGATTCCCTTTGATCGCCGCCTGATCATCATAGGACGTCCTATGATGTCATACAGTGACATCAGGCAACATGTCTTTATGATGTCATATACAGTGGGGTAAAAAAGTATTTAGTCAGCCACCAATTGTGCAAGTTCTCCCACTTAAAAGATGAGAGAGGTCTCCAATTTTCATCATAGGTATACTCAACTGTGAGAGACAAAATAAGAAAAAAAAAAATCCAGAAAATCACATTGAAGGATTTTGAATGAATTAATTGGTAAATTCCTCGGTAAAATAAGTATTTGGTCAATAACAAAAGTTCATCTCAGTACTTTGTTATATACCCTTTGTTGGCAATGACAGAGGTCAAACGTTTTCTGTACGTCTTCACAAGGTTTTCACACACTGTTGCTGGTATTTTGGCCCATTCCTCCATGCAGATCTCCTCTAGAGCAGTGATGTTTTGGGGCTGTCGCTGGGCAACACAGACTTTCAACTCTCTCCAAAGATTTTCTACGGGGTTGAGATCTGGAGACTGGCTAGGCCACTCCAGGACCTTGAAATGCTTCTTACGAAGCCACTCTTTCGTTGCCCGGGCGGTGTGTTTGGGATGATTGTCATGCTGAAAGACCCAGCCACGTTTCATCTTCAATGCTCTTGCTGGTGGAAGGAGGTTTTCACTCAAAATCTCATGATACGTGGCCCCATTCATTCTTTCCTTTACACGGATCAGTCGTCCTGGTCCCTTTGCAGAAAAACAGCCCCAAAGTATGATGTTTCCACCCCCATGCTTCACAGTAGGTATGGTGTTCTTTCTCCTCCAAACATGACAAGTTGAGTTTTTACCAAAAAGTTCTATTTTGGTTTCATCTGACCATATGACATTCTCCCAGTCCTCTTCTGGATCATCCAAATGCTCTCTAGCAAACTTCAGATGGGCCTGGACATGTACTGGCTTAAGCAGGGGGACACGTCTGGCACTGCAGGATTTGAGTCCCTGGCGGTGTAGTGTGTTTCTGATGTAGCCTTTGTTACTTTGGTCCCAGCTCTCTGCAGGTCATTCACTAGGTCCCCCCATGTGGTTCTGGGATTTTTGCTCACCGTTCTCGTGATAATTTTGACCCCACGGGGTGAGATCTTTCGTGGAGCTCCAGATCGAGGGAGATTATCAGTGGTCTTGTAGGTCTTCCATTTTCTAATAATTGCTCCCACAGTTGATTTCTTCACATCAAGCTGCTTACCTATTGCAGATTCAGTCTTCCCAGCCTGGTGCAGGTCTACAATTTTGTTTCTGGTGTCCTTTGACAGCTCTTTGGTCTTGGCCATAGTGGAGTTTGGAGTCTGACAGTTTGAGGTTGTGGACAGGTGTCTTTTACACTGATAACGAGTTCAAACAGGTGCCATTAATACAGGTAACGAGAGGAGGACAGAGGAGCCTCTTAAAGAAGAAGTTACAGGTCTGTGAGAGCCAGAAATCTTGCTTATTTGTAGGTGACCAAATACTTATTTTACTGAGGAATTTACCAATTAATTCATTAAAAATCCTTCAATGTGATTTTCTGGATTTTTTCCCCTCATTTTGTCTCTCATAGTTGAGGTGTACCTATGATGAAAATTGGAGACCTCTCTCATCTTTTAAGTGGGAGAACTTGCACAATTGGTGGCTGACTAAATACTTTTTTGCCCCCCTGTACATCAAGGCTGTCTTCATGTCTTTATGATGTCATATACAGTGAGTCCATGCAGGAAAGCCTCTTTTGCTCAAATCTATTTTCATGATCCTGTCCATGAACTGCAATCACGATGCACCCATCCCTCAACCAGTGGTCTCAATGAAGAAGAAGACCCACCAGATGGAGAGCAATAGAATGAGGAGAACTGCTGCACGTCAGAAAAGATGCCGTAAACATGAAACACCTCAGGTTTCAGCAGTACGCCGCAGGTATGACTGAACAACACAGCTGTCAGAGACGGGAGGAGACCCTTCAGCAACGGGCATGCAGAAATACTTGCTTATACTTGGTTTCTACGGGCATGGACGGGTATGTACTAGTAGTTATATAAATCTGTTCGGAGTCTAACTAGTAGCATATATGAAGTTTTGCGGCATTCGGACAATCTACACGCGAGTTATGGCAACTTCCTGTCCATTGGCGGTAGGGGGCGTTGTCGCTATGTCATTCATCATTACAAAAATTATCAGTACTAGCACATACCCATGCATACCCGTCCATGCCCGTAGAAACCAAGTATAAGCAAGTATTTCTGCATGCCTGTTGCTGAAGGGTCTCCTCCTGTCTCAGACGGCTGTGTTGTTCACAGTCATGCCTGCGGAGTACTGCTGGAATCTGAAGCGTTTCATGTTCACGGCATCTTTTCTGACGTGCAGCAGTTCTCCTCATTCTATTGCTCTCCATCTGGTGGGTCTTCTTCTTCCTTGTTCAGACCACTGGTTGAGGGATAGGTGCGTCGTAATTCAGTTCATGGGCAGGATCATGAAAATAGATCTGAGAAAAAGTGGCTTTCAACCCTGTTCAGGAAGGCCCCTGCATGCCCGTAGAAACCAAGAAACTGGAGCACCCGGTGAAAATCAGCGCTTTCCTTGGCATTTTACACATTTGTAGTGTAGACTGGCATTCTTCAAGGTTACACATTTTTACTGTGTCAGCACCTCTTTAAAAACGACATTGCTGAGAAAGCGACGCTTTTGCTTAGTTTCTTCATCTTGAGCAACAATACGAAGACTGCTTGATCTGACAACTTTGCTCGCGGCAACGTAGAATTGGCCATGACTGCAGAAATCTGTTGTGCAGAAAACACAAACGCGCTGTAAAGATTGGCCCTGTGACTTATTCACCTCGCCAATTTTGAGCCATATGACATCAAGACACATTAGTCTAGGCATCGTGAGTGAAGGTCTATATGACATCATAAAGACACATTTGTCTATGTGCCATCATATAGACATATCTTTATGACGGCATCGTGAGTCCTATGATGATCAGGCAGAGATCATAGGCCGTCCTATGATGTCCTAAAAATGTGACAGACACACAGAGATTTCTTGCAAATACAGTGATGATGATTGGCTACCTATTTACAACACAAAATTTGGTTGAAATCAGTCAATGTATGCTATAGTTAAAGCAATTGGAAGGGTGATGGCGATACTGCAAACTTGGCCACGCCCCTTCCGCCAAACTGTCGGGCATTTGGAAAAGTTTTCAACAACTTTTGATGGCACATGGGTATAGATGATTATCGCCATAAATAGTACCAGACTATTTATTTCAGAGAAATTGAAGAAAACCTTTGGTGTAACCTTCATGTCTCCAAGAGAGGGCGCTATTGCTACTCATGAATATTCATAGCTACAGTATAATTGTTCGGAGGCATACCCGTGTACATCATACGTATCTTGGTGCCAATTTGACATTCCATTCCCGAGGTATTAAAAAAAAAAAAAAAAAAAAAGATGCAAAACTTTCTGCCTCCTATAGGTGGTGCTGTAGATTTCTATGAATACTGTTCTTTAGAATTGTTTGGAACTGGACTAAAATCCATAATATTGAATTTGGTTGAAATCCGACAATGCATACCAGTTAATGCCATCAGAATGGTCATAGAATAATCATGGGGAGGTGTCAAACTTTGTCACACCCCTATGGCCAAACAGTCGAGCGTAGTGAAAAGTTTTCAATAATTTTTAATGGCACATGGGGATAGATGATTGTCACCACAAATGAGCTCAATCGGACTAAAACCCTAGGACGAGTTCGATCAAATGCGCAAGGTGGAAATCAGGTCACCGCCACCTCCTGCCAAAATGGCCGACTTCCTGTTGGGTGTAGACCAGGGGTGGGCAGTGAGGGCCATTCCACTGCAGGTTTTTTGTTCCACCCAGTCTCTTCAGCAGGTGTGTGCTCTGACCAGCTTCAAGGATTGCTAATCATTGAAAACACCTGCTGAAGAGACTGGGTGGAACAGAAAACCTGCAGTAGAATGGCCCTCCATGGCACATGATTGCCCACCCCTGGTGTAGACCATCACTTCTATGGCGTTTTTGTGCATGTCTTGACATGATAAACATCTCACTAGATTTTCATCTTTCTTCACGAAAGTAAGCATGTGCCACTCCCCACTGACTTCACATGTTAGGTGGCGCTGTAGAGCCATTTTTGTTTGGTCATTCATATTTCCTCAAAAATATTAAATTTTTTGCCAGTCTTGAGGTCCCTGCAAAAAATGGTGAGTTTTCGTGCACGTTCACTACCCCAAAAATGAGATCTTAGATGGGGAAGAAAGAGAGAAATACAGAAAGAAACAAACAAACAAACAAAAAATTCTAACAATTACAATAGGGCTCTCGCCCACTGACGTCAGTGGCTCAGGCCCTAATAAAAATCTGTTTCATCCAATAAAATCAATGTCTCACACTGGGTCGAAGGCCAGGGAGTAAAAGTGTATTGTAAGATGGGTTTTAAAAATGGACAGTGAAGGTGCTTGTCTAATAGCGATCATGAATCGCTATTTGTAATACAAGTTTCACACAAAGTTTTGTTGGACATTGCTCTCAAAATGTTGGCTACTCAACACCTGTGAATTCTGCAGGATTTATTTGAACAGTAATATTTGTTTTCTACCATAACTAAACGCAACACGCCTTGTTCTCACCTTGGAAGCCAATGAAGTAGAGCGAATGTTTGGGTTTGCCTCCAATTATTCCAATACAGCAATCCAGCTTCAGGATATTCTGAAAGAAGAGAAAAGCTTTTCATATCAGACATTCATTTCATGCATCCTCCTCAGTCATTACCAGAAAATCTTTGAATCCCACCTTACAGCTTCTACACATGATGCAGTTATAGTGGCCGGTTATACATGTTCTCTACAGCCACACTGAGCTTGGAGATACAAAATTTGGATCCAAGTTTGATTTGGTGCAAACTGTCTACGCATTGACATGTCTACTGGATGACAGGGTACACACCATTACAGCTGATATCAACTGCAGAATATATTGCTTAACAAGTTTTGATGCCATAAAGCCTGATTTGTACTTCTGCCTGAACTCTACGTAGAGCCTACAGTGTGGCCTACACCATTGCCAACATTGTGCACTGGTTTGTCTGCACTGCAAAAAAAAAATGGGTTCCTCTGTCAATGTGTAGAATGATTTACTTTGTGTATTTCCTGTGTTTGTTTGTCAAAACAATGGACAAGCTTGACAAGCAGATTGTGATGGAGCTGGAGCTAATAATTGTTCAGCAGCAACTTTTACTACAATGATTGCAATGGAGAAGATGCATGTACAACCAATATACTGCTGTCATTTGACAATCTTTGTAGTGGGGTGAGGACAAGTCAAACAAGTGTTCATATTTGGAACTTCCTTGGTTAACCTCTCTTCAAATTGCTCCACAGTTTATCCAACTTTTTTGGAAATGGCACCACAAAGGAGGAGGAAAGAAGAAGCAGGAAATTAGTGTAAGAGATGAATCCAGTGTTTCCTCTGGTAACATTTCTGGGTGGCAGCCCGCCTTGCCAGAAAAATTACCGCCACGCTTATGAGGAGATTTGAATTTAAGAAAAATATATGAAGCAATGACTTTCCACAAGCGCGCACACAAACAACGCATGTGCATGCGCACGCAGCGACCAGCAGCTGGTGAAAAAAAGCCCGTCGTCTGTGTGTGTGTTTTTACACACTTTAATGTGATTAAAACAGCTTTGTTCCTGCTGCTGTCCAGTTGAACAAGTAACAATATATTGCACATAATTTAGGGACCTATTTATTAACTCCATTTTATATTTACTTATTTTTGTAGGATTTTATTTGGGTTCTAAATCACTTATTGGGTTTTAGACCTTTGAGTTTTTAACCTCTTTGACTAGACTTTAACTTTTTAATATGACCCTTCTCTCTTATCTCTGGTTTTTCTCTCATCTCTTTGTCTTTATACCCTGAATGATGGAGCCTTGAGTATTTTTATCATGTTTATAGTCAGCTTCATGTGTGCCTGTGTTTGTGTTGAATGTAATTGTGGCTTGTAAATATGGATGTCACCAGACTGCAAAACAAATCTACCTACGGGTACAAATAAAGTAACCTGAACCTGTGGCCGTCATCCACACGGAGTTTAGAAGCGCCCCCACCCACACGAGCTTTCCAGTAGCCATCAGATAGAGTCTCGCTAGCGTGACTGTCCGACAGAAACATGGATTTATTAAAGTACTTTAAACGCAGAAAAAAAATCAGAAGAGGTATGCAAGCACTGGCATTTATCATGTTTTAACCTGCTGGAAACAGGAGCAAGAATGAAGAGTTGCTTAGCTAAGAGATGTGGTTAGAATTCATATGCAGCCAGCTTCATATGAAGGGAAAGGCAAGGGGGACTGATGAAATGCTGAGGATATATTTCACCAGCCACTACAATATTAAGTTATGTTTCCTATTATGAACCTGGAAAGTTAAGATGACCGAAATTCACCAAGTCAATGACTTTAATCCGTCAGCAGCCTTCAGACAAACTAACAGTGCCAATATTTGGATTTCAAAATAAGGGAGGTTTTTCCTGCTGTCTAGGTGGAGACGAGATTTCTAAAAAACAAAAAACTATAAATATATAAAAATATTATAACAGAAATAACGGCATCCTTGGTCATTTAAGTTAATAAAATTGTATTTAATGAAATAAATATTTTTTCTTTGTAATCGGAGTTAAATTATTGCTCTGTTCTGACTGCAAAGTTATGGTCAAAAATGTAAATTTATTTTAAAAAACAGTTGCCACGGCCAAGATACAGTATATAGAGTTATGATACAGAGTGAAGTAAGATAAGATAAGATAAGCCTTTAGTATACGGCAGTAATGCACCTGTAAGCTGGTTGCCAACTGCCAATCAAATCTAAAAAAGAATTTTATTAAAAAAAAAAAAAGACAAAAAAAAAGACAAAAATAAGCCATAAAATAATCCACACATTTATAATAAAGTTTCAAATGCACAAGAAAAAACAATTTTACAAGAGGAAATTACCAATTTGAGGAAAATGGTTTCAAATTTAGATAAACTTAAAGAAAAAAGTAGAAAACTATAAGAAAATTATTATAAATTTGGAAGAATAACCTCAAACCTTCAAGACTGAAGTCATTACTCAAGTTTTTAAGTGGGTGCTCTTTGTACCCTTAACTCAACTAGAAATTTTTGATTGTCTACTTATTAATTTCAAAGCACTGCTTTTACATGAGTAGAATTTCTGGTTACTATATCCACCTAATCATATAATTTTAAGTATGCATGAGTATGTTATGAATGTTTTTTTTTTTTCCCCTTCCCTACTCTCTCAATTGAAAAAAGAAACACTAGAATAAAAATACAAAAAAAAAAAAAAAAAATACATATTTGTAAAGTCCTGCAAGACAAAACATGACACTTGATATTTTCTAACCTGTTTGTATACCACCATAAACAGAGAGAGAACCTGAATTAGACAGAGCTCAGAGAGGGCAAGATGAGACAGAAGAGAGGAGCCAAGGAGAGAAGGATGACACCACTAAAAAGTCTAAACACAGGACGTCTGGGTGGGACCCCAACTGGCCCAATATTCCAGTATTCAAGCCTCCGTTGTACAATACTTCAAATGGTGAGTTCCATATGCAAAGTTACTGTGCAAAATTTAAAAAAAACAAACAAACAAAAAAATAAATTGTATAAAATTAACATATTCCAGTAACAATCGTGTCATATGTTTACTGCCCCCCCCCCCCCCGCTCTGAAAAATATGTTGCCACCGTGCCAAGGCCTTTCAGCCAGAGGAAACACTGGAATCGGACCAATTACTGTTGTTGTGGTCTGTGTCATGTAGGGTACATATCTACACCATAGCTCAGGGGTCCGCAACCAGCGACTATTTAGCTGGTTGTGGCTCCCTGCATTTTCATCTCAAAATGACATGGAAATTAATGGTCATTTTATAATTATGTTTCTTTAATATTGTGTATTGCAGGGATCACAAACTGGTGGACTCTGGTCAGACTGCAAAGGCTTTTGACAGAGTTAAAAACAAAAAAAACAAGCACCCGTTTTGTTTTGACAGAATGGAGGAAAAAAAAAACAAAACAAAAACTCAAAAGCTGTAATGGCCACAGGCGAGACAGTTTACATCGCAAAACTCAACAGACTTGAATTGAAAACAAAGATGTGCCAGCAGAATCTTACAAACTTAATGCAAGCTCCACCAAACCAGGGCAAAATGCCCAGTGGAGGCATGGCAGGCATGTGAAACCACATCTCACACCCCACCCAGTGAAGAAAAACTGTCACGATCATCACAGCCGACCATAGGTGCCCACATTCAGGCATGGCACACCGCACCACGGACACAAGTCTAATATTTGTATGTTTGAAATTCAGACCCAGGACATGCTGGAGAGACTATGTCTCCCAGCTGGCCTGGGAATGTCTTGGTATCCTCTCTGAAGAGCTGGAGCAGGTGGCTGGGGAGAGGGAAGTCTGGGTGTCTCTGCTTGAACTGACAGAAAAATGGTGATAAAACAACACACACAAAAAAGTCTGTAAGCTCTAAAAGCAGCTTAAGCATAATTGTAATAAAATGTGTGAAAACAAGTTGAATAAAACTAGTGCACAAGTATTCCTGTCTAAAACAGGTATCCCAATCAGGCTTTACAGGCCCAAATGCAGGCTGTGTTTGAACATGGAAAAAAGAGGTGTAGCCTGTATGTAGGCAATCACATGTTAAGACTTTGACAAATATGAAAGGGACTGAACGGCACTAACATTTATTTGATTGGAATGGGACTTCCAATATTAGTGACCGTTTCGGATCCCTTGTTTGTCAGATCACTTATTTGTGATCTTTTATCACTTATATTCAAGATAATACTGTATCTTGCACTTTGGGGGAATGGGAGTTGTTCAGTCATCATGATAATTATTTTAGTTTATATCGCTGTTGGGCTGCACGGTGGCGCAGTGGTTAGCACTGCGGCAGCACAGTTTACCCTTGGCCGGGGGATTGTGGGGATCGTGGGATCGATCCCAGCCCCCGACCAACAGTGATCTGTGTGGAGTTTGCATGTTCTCCCCGTGTTGCGTGGGTTTACTCCGGGATTTCTCCGGTTTCCTCCCACATGCCAAAAACATGCATGTTAGGTTAATTGGCTGTTCTAAATTGTCCCTAGATATCTGTTTCCTATAGGCCCTTAGAATAGAGGGTTAGTATTAATGAAAGCGCTTTGAGTGGTCTTTGTGACTAGAAAAGCGCTATATAAGTGCAGGTTAGTTAGTTAGTTAGTAGTAGCTGTTCAGTGATGGAGTTAAGTGTAAATATTGAATTTCTTCTGTGTATCGTCAATAAACTCATGCAGTACTATAATGGGACACATTTACAAATATTTGAGACCCATTGTAGTGCATCATTTTATATTTTAGCAATATTTTGTTATTAAAAGGATTTTAAAACTGTAATCAATCGAATTAACTACAAAACACCCAACATTATTATACAAAGCAGAAGGACCTGCTTGACTGCAATCATTACATTAGTGTTGCCCATTTGTCAGTAAATATTTAACTAAAAATGATTTATTTTGTTATTTGGGTGTGTTTGTGTCCTGTTTGGTCATTCTTAGATACTTGTGTGGGAGGAGCACCATCGGGGACTCACGGTCCTGCAAAGGACAGTGGTACCATGTGGGTAAAGCAGCACTCAGGGCTCACATCTACCACTGACTGGGCGTGCCTCCCCGCGAAGGACCGTGGTCTGCCTGGTCAGACCACTGTTTCTACCGGCGTGTCCTGTATTGGATACACTGGTGTTCTTTGTCAGACCACGGGCCCCCACTAACACTCTTCCCAATCTGCTTGCGTGCTTCGTGTTCTCCACATACGCCGAATTATCCTTTAGACCTACGCAATCACGGCAACTTTATGGTGTAATTTTTTTAAGCATTAAATCTTCAGTATTATATTTTTCTAGTCAAATTTGTCACTTTTCGCTTCCTTGTTTTGTTCGTGGAGTGCTGTGGTGACTGGCCATGATGTTGCATATTATCCAATCAGTAAAGAGTCAATCCGAAACCCCGCCCACACTTCCAGAAGCTGTGGCAGCACAGTAAGAAAGTCACAGGTTCGATCCCACCCCGCTGACCATCGATGACCCTTCTGTGTAGAGTTTGCATGTTCTCCCCGTGTCTGCGTGGGTTTACCCCGGTTTCCTCCCACAGGCCAAAAACATGCATGTTAGGTTAACTGGAGACTATAAAGTGGCCCGAGGTGTGAATGTGTGTGTGTGTGTGTGTGTGTGTGTGTGTGTGTGTGGTGAAGGGATTGGTGCCGCACCGTGGCTGCCTCATCCATCTAGGTGGTTGCCCTGAATTTCTCTCTGGGGATTAATAAAGTTTACGAAATACAAAAAAAAAAAATAAAGACGCTTGCAATGGTTTGTTATGCTTATTTCAAAGTGGGCTAGGTCTTTCTTTATTTTCTACACATGAAAAGGTCTCAAATGTTGGCCTGCATAGTTGGGTTTTCCAGTTAATTTTAAAGGTCATATAAGACATTTTTTCATGTTGCTTCGAAGAGCGACATAGATTACCAATAAATTCACATCAGTCCCCCCCCCACACTGTTGTAGTACTCTCACATTCATACCTAAGGACCATTTAGAATCCCCAGTTTGATGCCAATTTACCTAACTTGCATGTTTTTGGCATGTGGGAGGACACCGGAGAAATCCTGGAGTAAACCCACGCAGACACGGGGAGAACCCTGCCTCTTGCCCAAAGATGCTGGGATAGGCTCCAGCTCCCCCCCCACCCCCCGCAACCTGAAAAGGATTAAGCAGAAGATGGGTGGATGATAGTATGACTTCATTAATGCCACCTAAACTACATTCTTGTATATTCAATGCCCTATATAAATCTTTATAAGCAGTGTAATCTTTATTTTAGAGCTCAAACATCTGTTGCAGCGCTCAGCTAATTCTACTTTGGTCAGAGAGGGGAAAAGTAGCTTTTTAGTTTACAAAGGTTGCAGACCCTTGCTGTAGCTATAGCATCATTTTGACGTGAAGTATAAATCAGGCTCAACTCTGTTTTTTGTTTTTTTTTTAAATTCACATTTAAAACCACCTACTTATCTTCTTTTTAGTATGCTGCATTCCTATTGGCTGATAAGTAGACATGGGTTATAGCAGCAGTCACACTGTGAGATAATCTTCCTGAATTTCTAACATGGTTACACTTTTGTCCCAGGATATCTTTGGTCCCATGAAAATTAAAACGGATTGCCAATTCTGAGCCAAGACCAAATCCTGTATATCATCACAGTTCTTCCATATTGGCCATCTTTGTTCTCTCTGAAAATATCTGGTGTCTTTACTTTTGTGAGCTTTTGAGTTGTTTTTCAGTTATAATTTTCAGTTTTAAACCAAGGACATCCCGTTTTCCTAAACACTGCCTCCCCTGTACTGTACATTGGTCTTCCTTGCTTTAAAGACAGATGTGGAAAGAAGAGGAATCACAGATGCAACAAAATGTAAATGATAAGGGTGATTAAGTTACAGTAAATTCATCAGCACACAGGGATTTGTGGTTAGGTGGTGTGAAGCAGAGCCTGCAGACCTTGACACATTCTATATAGGATGGATTGAGGGCCTCCCCTCCCAGTCGGACAGGCACCAATATAATGACAGACTTCCACGGGTGGCTGGATGGATCAGGGACTGTCTGGTTTAGTGATGAATCGCACAAACGCACCACATCCTCTTTGTACACTATAAAACACAGCGACCAAGAAGGAATAATGTATAAAGATGCTTCCACAAAGTGCACAAGTGCATTCTCACAAAAATAAACTGCTGACTAAAGCAAACAGAGAGCTTGAATATCTCACCAGTGCAATCTTGAGCCACATATATAGCCAGGTTTGGGACTACTGGATTTCTGGCCACTGCTTTCCTGACAGACAAATTTTAAAAGGATTCAAGAACTCCACAAATGCTTAACTCCTATGTAAATGATTTCCAAACACAAATGCCTTTCATGTAAAAACAAGAATTTCTTGAAGTCCTTACCTTAGTATGTGGGCCACTATAGACGGGCCGTACCAGTCACCAGCTTTCTTTCCCGACCCTTTACCAATGTCAACCAGCTGGTGGACCCCAAAAGGTGCTGGAGGTTGGTCCCCAAACCATGTGACCACCTTCTGGTGGGTCAGCTCTGCTTGTCTGTCCTTTGCTGACTCAGGCCTTTTCTTCTGGCTGGGTTTGGATGCTTGATTCCCTGACAGGGAGTTCTCTGGGGTGTTGGATGCTCGTGAAGAGCTGAAGGAGGGAATGGGGACTCCTCCAGCCCGGGCTGGGGAGCGTGGTCGGAATACCTCAAAGTCCACGTCTGTCAGCTGCTGAGCATCTGGCCAAGACCAATCTGCAGAATACAAACAAACTGTGCAGTCAGGCTGAGGACTGTGTTTTCTGCCTTCAGGCTTTGAACAGTCAGAACAAGCACATGACAATGCCAAACTGATTAGCATAAACAAGAAATGAAGACAGGTTATAAATAGGACAGAGTAAGAGGCAGCCGTGAATGAGTGGAGGAGACAAACACTTAACAGAAAAGAAGTCAACAGGATAAATAAGGCATTCAAAACCTGTAACTACAGCACACTCTGTCCATAAGTTTTATTGCTTTAATTCTTTCAGATGGAGGAGACCTTCACAAACAAACATTTTCTTAAATTCTGCCATTTATTTATGTATTTACGGATGATTATGCAGCATAGACTCACTCTCATATACTACCATTATAAATTTAAGTTTCTTTCCTGTGAGTATCAAACATGCATATACAGACGTGGACAAAATTGTTGGTACCCCTCTGTTAATGAAAGAAAAACCCACAATGGTCACAGAAATAACTTGAATCTGACAAAAGTGGGAATAAATAAAAATTCTATGAAAATTAACCAATGAAAATCAGACAATGCTTTTGAATTGTGGTTCAACAGAATTATTTAAAAAACAAACTCATGAAACAGGCCTGAACAAAAATGATGGTACCCTTAACTTAATATTTTGTTGTACAACCTTTTGAGGCAATCACTGCAATCAAATCAAACGATTTCTGTAACTGTCAATGAGACTTCTGCACCTCTCAGCAGGTATTTTGGCCCACTCCTCATGAGCAAACTGCTCCAGTTGTCCCAGGTTTGAAGGGTGCCTTCTCCAGACGGCATGTTTCAGCTCCTTCCACAGATGTTCAATAGGATTTAGATCAGGGCTCATAGAAGCCCACTTTAGAATAGTCCAATGTTTCGCTCTTAGCCATTCTTGGGTGTTTTTAGCTGTGTGTTTTGGGTCGTTATCCTGCTGCAAGACCCATGACCTGCGACTGAGACCAAGCTGTCTGACACTGGGCAGCACATTTCTCTCTAGAATACCTTGATAGTCTTGAGATTTCATTGTACCCTGCACAGATTCAAGACACCCTGTGCCAGACGCAGCAAAGCAGCCCCAGAACATAACACAACCTCCTCCATGTTTCACAGTAGGGACAGTGTTCTTTTCTTGGTATGCTTCATTTTTGCGTCTGTGAACATAGAGCTGGTGTGCCTTGCCAAAAAGTTCCAGTTTTGTCTCGTCTGTCCATAGGACATTCTCCCAGAAGCTTTGTGGCTTGTCAGCATGCAGTTTGGCAAATTCCAGTCTGGCTTTTTTATGATTTGTTTTCAACAGTGGTGTCCTCCTTGGTCATCTCCCATGAAGTAAGTCCACTTTGGCTCAAACAACAACGGATGGTGCGATCTGACACTGATGTACCTTGACCTTGGAGTTCACCATGAATGTGTTTAGAGGTTGTTCTGGGCTCTTTTATTACCATTCGTATTATCCGTCTCCTCCTGCGGCCATATGTCCAGGGAGGTTGGCTACAGTCCTGTGGATCTTAAATTTCTGAATAATATGTGCAACTGTAGTCACAGGAACATCAAGCTGCTTGGAGATGGTCTTATAGCCTTTACCTTTAACATGCTTGTCTATAATTTTCTTTAACCTCCTGAGACAACTCTCTCCTTTGCTTCCTCTGGTGCATGTTTAGTGTGGTACACACCATGTCAACAAACAGCACAGTGACTACTTGTTACCCTTTAAATAGGCCGACTGATTACAAGTTTGTAGACACCTGTGATGTTAATTAGAGGACACATCTTGGTTGAACATGTCCCTATGGTCACATTATTTTCAATCTTTTCTAGGGGTACCATTATTTTTGTCCAGGCCCGTTTCATGAGTTTGTTTTTTAAAATAATTCTGTTGAACCACAATTCAAAAGCATTGTCTGATTTTCATTGGTTAATTTTCATAGAATTTTTATTTATTACCACTTTTGTCAGATTCAAGTTATTTCTGTGACCATTGTGGGTTTTTCTTTCATTAACAGAGGGGTACCAACAATTTTGTCCACGTCTGTAGTTAACAGACCTCTGGGCATCAAATGGACCAGAAGCCCTTGTGCCAGCAGCATCTGTCCACTGCGCAGCATGCAGCCCCAGCCGCAGTCTGTGGTCCAAGTGGAGCCCTCCAGCTGAGGGAACTCCCTTCTGTAAGTCAGCCAGATCCGAGACACAAAAGCCAGTCGGAAACGTTCTACCTCATCTGAAAAGAGAAGTGAATTAAAGAAGGGTGAAACTAAGAAAAAAAGAATTCAAAGTCTAAAACTTTATTGATAAAAATAAGCATTTAGTGATGCCTACTTTGACTAAAAAGTACACAGACCAGTCTTTCAAAGGAAAAGGGTTACACCACAGTGGTTAACCAAAAACATGTCACTACACCAGCTGGGGTCTGCTCTACTTCAACTTTCACTTTAACAAGAAATGTAGCATCTGCTAATAATTCTGGCATACATAGAGGGGTTCATATTTTTAAGACGCATTAATGGTTCAGAACTTGCCTTCGCTGTTGAGCAGATAGGAATTTCCCAGAACAGTGACAGGTGACATCTTGTTGAAGGAGGTTTTAGACTTAACAGACCAACCTGCAGACAGAGAAGAGTTAAATTAAATCAATCAATCACAATGAAAAATTAACATTCATCCCCGCTCCATCTTTGTTCTCCAAAACAAGCTACACACCATATTTGACGTTGTTCCAAGCAGACATCAATTTGGCCTTCAGTTTGTCCATCTCATCTGGCTCTCCAGCCCCCTCTCTGCTGACATCTGGAGTCTGAGGTGCTCTGAGTCCTAATCCGCCCTGCCGCTCCGGAGTGTGCTGCTGCTGCCGGCGGCCATCGACCAAGTCATCCTGCATCACTCCAGCTATGTACTGCGCTGCGGTTGGGGAAACTGAGTTCATGACTCCCAAGTCCTCAGAGCTGGACTCTGGTGTTCCTCATTGCTGTGTACAACTAATGAGTGAATAAAGCAGATCATTCAGTTATCATATACACCTTCATTACGCAACCAAAACAATCCGTTTTCTTTCTGCTGCATTTGTCCACTTTTAAATGGTTCATTCTCTTGCCCATGCTCCACTGCTCTACTAAATTTGTGTTCTTGTGTAAGAGCTTACTAATAGACGGGCAGAAAGCTAGAACAGATCACACCCCCCATGTCTCAGCTATTGCTTTGGCCAAACAAACCACACTACATGTTTGATCAGGTCTTATGAAATTCCTTTTTAAAATGTACAAGACGTCCAATTATTTGGTCTCTGAAATGCAAACACATTTACATTCAGCAAACTGTAGAGAAAATGCTGTCTTCAGTCTGGCAGGGCTGCTCAAATCTCCACACTGTTGTTGCAATATAACAAGCTGCAACTGAGTATGTGACAAAACTGAATTCAAGAGCAATGTTACATATTTTAAAGATCAGATTAAGGGCTTCCAGTAGAAAGTTATTTAAAAAGGTCTGCTGGACTATGTGAAGATAATCTCTGTGTGTGTTAAATGTTAAAGCAAGTCCACATGAATACATCCACTCTTTCATTTTTTCATCACTTTGTGATTCTCAATTAGCTAAGTTAACCAAGAAATAAAACACTGGTTTTAATACTGAGGGAGAAAAAAAAAAAACAATGGGCCTTCCCAAAACAATCTTAATGGTTAAAAAATAATTTTGAGAAGTTAGTGGAAGTAATAACTGCCTAGCTTACATTTGTCAGTGAAGGGAAAGGACAACTTACATTATACTGCAAGCTCAAAATAAAGGGTTCAATTCCTTTAAAAGTATTATTAAACTCTTGAGTTTCAGCTTAATCTGAAAAAAAAAAAAAACTTTGAGAAAATTCCATGTGACTGAAACTGATACGTAGCAGTTTCAACAGGGAACTAACACAGCTAGTGTTTAGTCACAGATCCAACAAATGGAAACATTTCAGTGAGAAAACACACACAGACGGACACGGAGACGTATCATGTGATATTCATTTGACAACCGGTATGTCAGCTTTTTAGCGTCTACGGGAATCATGTGATTTTGGTCATTTTCTCAGCAGTTTAAGATCGGACTGTTAAACATAAATGTTAGAAATATAAACGGCGAAACATAAGCGGATAGAAAGATAACGTCTGCGTCTCAAAAACAAACATTTTTTGCAGAGTGGTAAACCCCAAAATACAAGGTCTCGCGTCAGCCGTTGGGGGGCAGCGCACCCATTTATGCGCTGGAAGTTTTTCTCCGACAAAAATATATCAGATGCGAGTTTGTCAGTCAATGGTTTTCAAGGTATTTGCGACCACTCTACAGTTTAACATCAAACCTCTTCATTGAGCAGCCGAAGCAGCAATGTGTCAACACTGCAAGCACTTTATTGTGATAACACAAAGTGCAGTGCTTGCACCTTATTGTGTTATCCTAATTTATAGAATGTATTTATAGATATATATTGTATTGATATGTACATTTATTGAATCAAATCACGACACCGGTACGGTGTTAACATCTGCACAGTGATTTCATCTGATACAGCCTTTAAAATGAATGACTGTTGAAAATTAAAGCATTACAGGAAACATTAACACATACCTGATTTAAAAGTCCGTTAAGCTGGTCGGTAACTTCCAGGAGGTACATTCATTTCGTTGATCTCCGCACACACCTGCAGTCTTGATAGTAGCCCGCCGAACAAGCTAACGTTAGCCGATTAGCACCGGCGTTAGCTCGATTACACTTATACCGGACCCACGAAAGAGTTTAACGGGCTTCCAAAAAGCAATAAAAATGCCATTATCATAAGAGTTTCACAAGCATTCTTCTATTCACCGACTCATCTGTAAAGTCCCAGAACCAAACGGATTTATAGCTTCCCTCGCTACCAGACCAATTTACTTCCTGTTGTCCTCCTCCTGATGCGTCATGATTGGCTGCAGAAACGCACCAAGAAAGCTTATTGGATAATACTGGAATAATTGACGCACGCAGCGTTCTATTGGCTCGTTTCAATTTTCGTAAAACTGATAATGTCTGTCAAGTTTTTTCTCTGGATGACCAAAGCGGTGTAGCACATATGAGCCAGTTTGAACTTTGATTCCCTTCCTCCATGAACGTTATTAAGACTGTTTTAACCTTGTGCCAAGCTTCATCCCTTCATAGGATCCAGAGCAGTGGCGGGTTTAGATATGACCCAGCTGGGCGACATGGGGGAAACATGAGAATGAGGGAAAAAAGAAAATCATATTTATTGTTCTCAGCAAATGGCAAATGGGCACCTTCTACAAGTGGGATGCTGCTCTCCGTCTGCAGCACAATCTCACCCACATACTAATGATACTAGTACCGGTCGCGATACTAATGGAAAAGGGCCATATATAGAGTGCTCATTGCTAGCTACCAGGCGAGTTTTAGGTGGTCAAGCGCACAGAGATGGAATAGGCTAGAGTGCTCATGACTAGCATTTTGACGGCAAATTTCGGCGCCATATTGGTACTCGATAAAGTCCTCTTGACAGGTTGCAGCATTGTGATAATGGGACATCCAATTAATGGTTTTGTGGAGATGTGTTGAAAGGACGAGACTGAGTTTATTCCTCAGGTTCAGCTTTATTCACAATCACATACTCCAACATTCCAAAGCAGAAAAAGAGGATGAATCTTCTCACATCTGTCCTTTTATACCCAGGACATCAAACCTACAGTCACATTGTGGTCTATATTAACCATATATTCCATAACCTACATATGTTAGAGCATGTGGAAATGTTTGGTGATTGCATATGTAAGGAACTTCACACCTCTGAAAGGACAAAGGAATCTCACCCGCCGAGTGAAGAACAAAGACGTTCCCAGACGCGGCGAGGGAGACCGGACGAGCCACCCTCACCCCCCAAGGCAAGGAGAGGAATTACCATCACCTCCCAAGACGAGGAGAGGAAATACCAAGACAATGGGGGGATTAAGATAATGAGGGATGTCAGCCTTTGTTATGCATGTCTTTTGTTGTGTGCATGTATATAATCAGTGAGTTGGCGAAATTCTGCCTCTTTTCCCTTCTGCCGCTCTCTGCACCAGATGAGACTTGTTAGAAGAGCTGAACATTAAAACTTCGCTTATAAACCAAATCGCCTCTTCATTGCCCAGCTCCTCTACACTGGTGACCTTGACGTGAGTATGGACCGGAGGCGTTCTCCCACAAGCGACTCATCCGTGGCAACTCAGGCAGACGCCAGCAGCCACGCAGACGAGGGAGCAGACGGACAGCTGTTCCCCCCGGCAGAAGAGGTTGAGAGGGCTCAACCGAGCACCAGCACCGCCGTGAGAGCCGAGGCAAGGCACTCTCACCTGGCGGGCACAGCAGTGATGGTGTGCACGAATGCCGTCGCTGTCAAGTTGCCAGACTTCTGGCAAGAGGACCCCGCCTCTTGGTTTCAGCAGGCTGAAGCCCAATTTATACTGGCGGGCATCACGGCTGACGATACTAAGTTTTATCATATCGTCTCCAAACTCGACTCCGCCACTTCGAAGTGTGTGCGGAGCATGATCCGGCGACCACCGGCCGGGGACAAAAAAGAGACGCTCAAAGCGACCATCGTGACGAACTACGTCCCATCAGCGGAAGAAAGAGCCGAGAAGATCCTGGCGGTCTACGGCCACAGAGGGGGCAATCCGAAGGCCCTCATGGAGGATTTGCTGCAGCTCAAGGAAGAGGACAACGACAACTTCCTCTTCCAGTTTATTTTCCTCAGCACGCTGCCGCCACACATGAGGGGGACACTCGCCAGCATGAAGTGCAACACCCACCAAGACTTCCGCACACTGGCCAGCGAAGCTCATCGGCTCGTCAACGCCTGCAAGGAGCTGACACCCACAGCAGCATCCGCAGACCTCAAAGCTGACGCCCCGAGCCACGAGGAGCCACAACCCACGGAGCAGACCCAGGCCACGGTGACAGCGACGCGACCAAAACGTAACAGACAGAGCGACGTCTGTTATTATCACCACCGCTTCGCCGAGAAGGCCCGCAAATGCGTTCCCCCCTGCAAATTTACGATGTCGGGAAACGCCAAAGCCGAGAGCCGTTAACAGCAGCGGTTCTCGGCGAGAAAAATAAGCTGTTGTACGTGACGGATGGACACACAGGCAAGCAGTTCCTCATCGACACAGGAGCTCAGCTGAGTTTCGTCATGCCCTCCCACGCAGATCGAGCCATGGGCACCCGGGGCAACGGAGCAGTGGCAGCCAACGGCTCTGACATTGACACGTTCGGCGAAAAGAGCCTACACCTCTTCATCCACGGCCGCAGCTACAGATGGACATTTGTTGTAGCGGCGGTGAGTTTTAACTTGTTAGGCGCAGACTTTTTGTGTGCACATGGGTTATTAGTGGATCTAGCAAATAGGCGCCTGGTTAATGCACTGTCTTTTGCTTCTATTCCATGCTCAGCTCGAGTTTCTCCACCACCTGTGCAGGCCAACGTCACCACGGCAGGAGGTAAGTTTGAGCAACTCCTCACCCAATTTCCAGCACTCACAATCCCCAAATTCTCAGCCACTGTGGCTAAACACGGGGTTGAACACTTCATTCCCACAACGGGACCTCCCATTTTTGCCAAAGCTCGCCACTTAGACGCGGCCAAGCTCAACATAGCACGGGACGAGTTTACAACTCTTGAAAAATTGGGCATTGTTAGACGCTCGAAGAGCCCCTGGGCCTCACCACTTCACATGGTTCCGAAATCCGACGGTTCTTGGAGACCGTGCGGAGATTACCGCAGACTAAACAACGCTACAGCGCGTGACCGTTACCCAATCCCTCACATTCAAGATTTTTCACTACATCTAGCGGGTGCGCGCATTTTTTCAAAAATAGACTTAGTTCGCGGTTATCACCAAGTCCCAGTCCGAGCAGAAGACGTTCCTAAAACAGCGGTAATAACCCCTTTCGGCCTTTTTGAATTCCTGCAAATGCCTTTCGGCCTCAAAGGTGCTGCTCAAACTTTTCAACGAATGATGGACGCGGTCCTACGCGACCTCCCCTTTGTTTTCGTCTACCTCGACAACATGCTGGTAGCCAGCTCGTCTGAGGTAGCACACGAGCAGCACCTCACTACGGTTTTTCAGAGGCTAGAAGAGCACGGTCTAATAATCAATCCAGCCAAATGCAAATTCGGTGTATCGCAAATTGATTTTTTAGGACACAAAGTCTCTCCGAAGGGGGCAGTTCCACTTCCAGACAAAGTGCATGCGATAGAAGGTTTTCCACGGCCGCAAACGGTCAAATCGCTACAGGAATTTTTAGGGATGGTTAATTTTTACAACTGCTTTCTCCCCCACGCAGCTCAGCTCATGCAACCCCTATATGACACGCTCAAAAAAAGAAAGCTTCCAACGCGGTCGAATGGACCCCGGAGCGCGAACACGCTTTCGCGGAAGTAAAAAACGCCTTAGCTAACGCCACATTGTTAGTTCACCCAGATCCCTTGGCCCGCATTGCACTAACCACAGATGCTTCAGACCTAGTATAGGGGCAGTTGTAGAACAACTTGTCAGCGGGGTCTGGCAACCTTTAGCATTCTTTAGCAAATCGCTAAACCAAACTGAACGCAAATACAGCATTTTTGACAGAGAGCTGCTGGCGCTTCATTTATCCATCCGCCACTTCCAGTTCTGGTTGGAAGGGCGGAGTTTCACGGCTTTTGTAGACCATAAACCGCTCACCTTTGCTATGGCTAAAATTTCAGAACCATGGTCAGGCAGGCAACAAAGACAGCTAGCTGCGATTTCAGAGTTCACCACAGACATTCGACACGTGGCAGGCAAACTTAACGTAGTAGCGGACTGTCTCTCTCACGCTGTGGCACCACCAGAGCGCGAGGAGACAAATTATACTGCCTCAGCAGCAGAACTCTTCACTAACGCAGACACATACGCAGCACCTATCCATGAAGGGATAGATTATGCAGCCATGGCAGAGGAACAAAACAGTGACGCGGACGTGCGCGCACTCCTGTCTGGACCAACAGGGTTAAGGCTGGAGAAAAAGGGTTTACGCGACGGCGTGCCCCCCCTAATATGCGATGTTTCAACCAGCCGACCTCGCCCGTTAGTACCAGCTACATGGCGCCGCCGCATTTTTGACACAATTCACTCCCTCGCGCACCCAGATGTGCGCGCCTCGGTTAAAATAGTCGCCGAAAAGTTTGTGTGGCCGGGCCTGCGCAAAAACGTAAAAGAATGGGCAAAAACTTGCATTTCTTGTCAACGCGCCAAAATACACAGACATACAAAAGCCCCTCTGGAGCCTTTTCCAATCCCTGCTAGAAGGTTCGACCACGTTCATGTCGATCTTGTGGGGCCACTACCTTCCTCCCAAGGTTTCACACACCTGTTAACAATGATAGACCGCACCACACGCTGGCCAGGGCAGTCCCTCTAGCGGCAACCACAGCGGAGGAAGTCGCTCGCGTTTTTTTGACAAACTGGGTGGCACGTTTCGGCGTCCCATCGGACATCACGTCCGATAGGGGGCCTCAATTTGTCTCAGAGCTCTGGTCAGCCATGTCCAACAGCTTAGGGGCAACAATTCATCGCACCACCGCTTATCACCCTCAGGCTAATGGGTTATGCGAGCGTTTTCACAGGTCTCTAAAGGCTGCTCTCAGAGCCTCACTAACGGACACAAATTGGGTAAATAAACTTCCCTGGGTTTTATTGGGGTTGTGTGCTGCACCTAAAGAGGATTTAGACTCCTCTCCCGCAGAATTAGTTTTTGCACAACCTCTCAGGCTCCCAGGTGAATTTCTGCCAGAGAACCCAGAGCCAGGGTGCCTTCCAGTCCCAAGGTTTTTAGGCAGCAACGGACCGAACTCTCTCCCCGGTCCAGCTCATCACTCCTTCCCACGGGTTTTTGTCCCTCAAACTTTAAAAAACGCTGAGTTCGTTTTTGTTAAGCATGAAGCTCTAAAACCAACTTTACGCCCAGCATTCGATGGGCCATTCAGAGTGCTGGAACATGGTGATAAACACTTTGTGCTTGATTATGGGGATAGAAAAGAAACAGTCAGCATTGACAGACTTAAACCTGCCTTCTTGTTGAAAGACGAACCTGCACAGTTGGCGAGAGCACCTCGGCGAGGTAGACCCCCCAAGAGAAAAGACTCAGCCCCCAGGCAGGGAACAAATAACCTCTCTCCTTCCCACACTGCAGATTCCTCACAAGAAGGTCCCAGCAGGACGCCTAAACCAACCTACAGCAGTTTTGGGAGAAGAATTAAACCCAGACAGCACAGGGACTGACACCAACCACTCCACAATTATTCACTAATTGTGCTGCAACAGTTTAGGACTGACTTATGATTTTACTATGCTGCTATGTTTACCACTGAACTCTCTTAGGAGCATGGCTGCTGGAAAGTTTCTTCCGTGGCAACAGCTGTAACACGTAGTATGTCGTAATAACTATCCTAGACTGTGAACCTTTCTGTTGTCCTTTCTTAGTTGTTTGGGGGGCCTGTGGTCTATATTAACCATATATTCCATAACCTACATATGTTAGAGCATGTGGAAATGTTTGGTGATTGCATATGTAAGGAACTTCACACCTCTGAAAGGACAAAGGAATCTCACCCGCCGAGTGAAGAACAAAGACGTTCCCAGACGCGGCGGGGGAGACCGGACGAGCCACCCTCACCCCCCAAGGCAAGGAGAGGAATTACCATCACCTCCCAAGACGAGGAGAGGAAATACCAAGACAATGGGGGGATTAAGATAATGAGGGATGTCAGCCTTTGTTATGCATGTCTTTTGTTGTGTGCATGTATATAATCAGTGAGTTGGCGAAATTCTGCCTCTTTTCCCTTCTGCCGCTCTCTGCACCAGATGAGACTTGTTAGAAGAGCTGAACATTAAAACTTCGCTTATAAACCAAATCGCCTCTTCATTGCCCAGCTCCTCTACAACATGATGTTTAATCAAACATACAGTCACACGGTACTTAATCCCAGTCACAATGTAACTTCCCCCAATCTTAACACCATCCACCCCCTAGTCTCTGGTGGTCAGGAAATCTCTCAAGGCCATCTCCTTGAAACAAAAGGCCAAATCTCACACCCTCCTGTTACCCTAGGAGGCTCAGTCCCTTTGTTCCCTTGAGACGTGAAGCACACAATAAACATACAGTTGTGGCACATATGTTGGGTACATATTTTCCACAAATGTATTGCTGTATGTTTATTGTGTGCTTCATGTCTCGAGGGACAAAAGGACTCAGTCTGCAGGAGATATCGAGAAGGTGTGAGATTTGGCCTTTGTCTCAGAGAGAAGCCCTGGAGGGATTTCCGGACCATCGAAGGCTAAAAGACAATGGTGGAAGATCAAAAGGGTTACAGTGTGACTGTATGTTTGCTAAGACACCATGTGACTTGAGTTTCGATGTTCCGGAGTATAAAAGAGCGATGTGATATTGATCTGTCTCTTTTCTTGCTTGGAGATTGTTAGAGTATGTGTTCTGTTAATAAAGCTGAACCTGAGAAATAAACTCAGCCTCATCCTTGAGCACATCCTCTACACTGGTGACCCTACGACGAATTATGGCCGGTGACGATTCTCCTGCACCGGACTCATCAGGAGCCAGCCAGGCTAATGCAGCTACCACAGTCCAGCTACCTGATTTCTGGCAGCATAGCCCGCGCTCCTGGTTTAACGCAGTCGAGGCACAGTTCCATCTTCGGGGAATTTCGGCGGACACCACAAAATTCTACCATGTGGTTGCAAAGCTGGACAGCCACACAGCCCAGTGGGTGGAGAGCCTGATTAACCACCCGCCAGACGACGACAAGTATGGCGCATTGAAAGCTGCTCTCATCCGTTTTTTTCACCCCCTCGCTGGGAGAGCGAGCAGAGAAGCTCCTGGCGTTGACTGAAGGCGAGGTCGAGAGACCTGCAGACCTGATGGCGAAGATGCTGACTTTGAAAGACTCCGAGGATGATGGTTTTATCTTTGCCCACCTTTTCCTCAGGACACTACCGTCAGCGGTGAGAGTTACCTTGGCCAGTTCACAGCTGCTGTGCCGCCGAGATTACCATGAGCTGGGCCAGGAGGCGCAGCGACTCGTCGACGCCCATTGGCGACACACGGCCACGACCGCAGCAGCGGAACTGAGCGCAACATCCGGAGATGGCAGGGGGCCAGAGGCTGCAGCACCGGACTCGCTGACAACAGCAGCGGCGGAGGCCAGGAGACGCAGAGCGGGAGACGTCCTTTGCTTTTACCATCGCCGTTTCGCCGAGAGGGCACGCAGGTGCATTCCACCGTGCCAGTTCAAGCGCTCGGGAAACGCCAAGACCGAGAGCCTGTAGCAGCTGCAGCTCTTGGTGAAAAGAACAAGCTGCTCTACCTGAGGGACGCACGATCAGGGAGGCATTTCCTTGTGGACACAGGCTCCCAGCTGAGTTTCATCACACCTTCCTATGCTGACCGGCTGGCACCTTCCAGTGGTCCCCGGGTGTCGGCAGTGAATGGCTCGGCGATTAAGACCTTCGGGGAGAAGACTCTGCTTCTGTCTCTACACGGCCGAACATTCGAGTGGACTTTCGTCATAGCGGCAGTCAATTTCAACATGTTAGGTGCTGATTTTTTGTGCTCACATGGTTTATTGGTTGATCTTGCTAATAGACGTCTGGTTAATGCACTGTCTTTTCACTCTATTTCCTGCACAGCCCGGGTGGCCCCGCCGACTGCACAGGCCAACGTCACAGCTGCAGGTGGTAAGTTTCACGCACTGCTCACTCAGTTCCCAGCACTCACAGTCCCAACGTTTTCAGCGACAGTGGCTAAACATGGGGTGGAACATTTTATCACTACCACCGGGCCGCCCATTTTTGCAAAAGCTCGGCGCTTGGACTCAGCTAAACTGGCCATAGCGCGTGAGGAGTTCGCCAACTTGGAAAAACTGGGCATCATTAGACGTTCTAAAAGCCCCTGGGCTTCACTGCTACACATGGTCCCAAAGGCTGATGGCTCGTGGCGACCTTGTGGTGATTTCCGCAGGTTGAATAACGCCACAGCGCACGACCGCTACCCGATTCCGCACATCCAAGATTTTTCGGTTCATTTGCCGGGGGCATGCATTTTTTCTAAAATAGACTTGGTGCGTGGTTACCATCAGGTCCCAGTGCGCGCTCAGGATATACCCAAAACAGCGGTAATAACTCCTTTCGGGCTTTTTGAGTTTTTGGGCATGCCTTTTGGACTCAAGGGTGCCGCGCAGACGTTCCAGCGTATGATGGATGCGGTTCTACGCGACCTCCCTTTCGTGTTCATCTACTTGGATGACATTTTGGTAGCCAGCACGTCCGAAGACGAACATGAAAGCCACCTCACAGAGGTTTTTCGGAGGCTGGCAGAGCACGGGTTAATAATTAACCCAGCGAAGTGCCAGTTTGGGGTGGTGCAAATTGATTTTTTGGGGCATCGCGTTTCGCCAGAAGGGGCGGTCCCTCTGCCTGATAAAGTCCGCGCAATAACAGATTTTCCCCGACCTCAAACGGTCAAAGCGTTACAGGAGTTTTTGGGAATGGTTAATTTTTATAACCGTTTCCTCCCAAGCGCAGCGCAGCTCATGCAACCATTGTATGCTGCACTAAAGAAGCAAAAACCCACAAATAAAATTGAATGGTCTCCGGAGCGGGAGCGCGCATTCTCCCAAGTCAAATCAGCCCTGGCAAACGTGGTTTTGTTGGCACACCCAGTCCCAACGGCCCGCATGGCGCTCACCACTGACGCTTCCGATTTAGCGGTGGGGGCGGTCGTTGAACAGTTTGTTGCAGGGACCTGGCAGCCGCTCGCGTTTTTCAGCAAAACCTTGCACGATAGTGAGCGAAAATACAGCGCGTTCGACAGGGAGCTGTTGGCCCTACACGTGGCCATCCGCCATTTCCAGTTCTGGCTGGAAGGGCGCCGTTTCACCGCGTTTGTGGACCACAAGCTGCTAACGTTTGCGATGGCCAAGATTTCAGAACCTTGGTCGGGCCGGCAGCAAAGACAGCTGGCCGCGATATCGGAGTTCACCACCGATATCCAGCATGTCGCAGGTAAACATAATGTAGTGGCAGACTGTCTCTCGCGTGCTGTAACGGCGCCAGGCCCCGTGGGGGCAGACTCGGCAGCCGTGGCCGCGGGCCAGGGTAGCGGCTCGGAAGCGCACGCAGCCCCAGTCCGCGTAGATTTAGATTATGCAGCCATGGCCGCGGAGCAGGTTAGTGATGCGGATGTGCGCGCGCTCCAGTCTGGACCAACAGGGTTAAGGCTGGAGCACAGGGTGCAGCAAGTCGGTATGCCCCCCCCTAATCTGCGATGTCTCCACGGGACGGCCGCGCCCCGTGGTACCAGCGCCGCTGCGTTTTTGACTTGGTCCATTCCCTGGCACACCCGGGGGTGCGCGCATCGATCAAGATGGTGGGGGAGAAATTTGTTTGGCCGGGGTTGCGCAAACAGGTCAAGGAATGGGCAGCAGCCTGCATAGCGTGTCAGCGAGCCAAAATACACAAGCACACTAGAGCTCCTTTGGAGCCTTTTCACATCCCGGCTAAGCGCTTTGATCATGTGCATGTCGACTTGGTGGGCCCCCTTCCGTTGTCACAGGGGCACACACACCTTTTGACGATGGTGGATCGCACCACGCGTTGGCCAGAAGCGGTTCCTCTGGCATCAACCACAGCGGAGGAAGTTTTGCGCGTGTTTTTAACATCTTGGGTTGCGCGTTTTGGAGTCCCGTCGGACATAACGTCCGACAGGGGTCCTCAATTTGTCTCCAAACTCTGGTCATCGATGGCCCGCAGCCTAGGGGTGAAGATCCACCGCACTACCGCGTATAACCCCCAGGCTAACGGTTTATGCGAACGTTTTCATAGGTCATTGAAAGCAGCCCTCAGAGCGTCGCTTACGGATACAAATTGGGTTGACAAACTTCCATGGGTTTTATTGGGGTTGCGTTCTGCACCTAAGGAGGATTTGCACGCCTCCCCAGCTGAGTTAGTTTTTGCACAACCTCTCCGTTTACCCGGTGAATTTCTCCCCGACAATCCTGCGCCAAATTGCCCCCCTACTCAGCTGTTGCAGAGCGACACAGGACCAAACACGCTTCCTGGCCCCGTTCATCACAGTTTCCCACGCGTTTTTGTGCCGAAGGCTTTAAAAATGCGGAGTTTGTTTTTGTTAGACATGATGCTCATCGCCCAAATTTGCGGCCACCTTATGATGGACCTTTCAAAGTGCTGGAAACAGGAGAGAAGCATTTTTTGCTAGACTTGGGAGACAGGAAGGAGTTGATTTGTATTAACTGACTGAAACCTGCTTTCGTTTTGGCGGATGAACAAGTGCAGTTGGCGAGGGCCCCCTGTCGTGGCAGAATCCCGAGAAGGCATTCTCCAGAACCCCCACAGAGATTGGCTAACAGTTCTAATCCACAGGTGCAGGAAGTCACTGCAGAAGCAGCAAGGCCTGCTTACAGCAGATACGGCAGGAGGTTTAGACCTAGGCAACTGGTGGATTGATATTTGATATGTAGTAATGTTTTTATGTCATGCATCTCTGATTATGTTTGTCCCATATTAGACGTTTGGGGGGGGGTCATGTGGCACATATGTTGGGTACATATTTTCCACAAATGTATTGCTGTATGTTTATTGTGTGCTTCACGCCTCGAGGGACAAAAGGACTGAGTCTGCAGGAGATATCGAGAAGGTGTGAGATTTGGCCTTTGTCTCAGACAGAAGCCCTGGAGGGATTTCCGGACCATCGAAGGCTAAGAGACAATGGTGGAAGGTCAAAAGGGTTACAGTGTGACTGTATGTTTGCTAAGACACCATGTGACTTGAGTTTCGATGTTCCGGAGTATAAAAGAGCGATGTGATATTGATCTGTCTCTTTTCTTGCTTGGAGATTGTTAGAGTATGTGTTCTGTTAATAAAGCTGAACCTGAGAAATAAACTCAGCCTCATCCTTGAGCACATCCTCTACACAGTAATATATCTGTGGAGCATATGAAACCAACATATGTGCCCCACATGACCCCCCCAAACGTCTAAGATGGAACAATCATAACTAAAGATGCATGTCATAATAAAATCACTACATATCAGTCCACCTGCCGCTTGGCCTTAGTGTTCTGCCGTATTTGCTGTAAGCCGGCTTTACTGCCTCCGCAGTGTCCTCCTGCTGTGGGGCTGCTGCCTGTGGATTAGGACTGTTAGTCAATCTCTGTGGGTGTTCTGGGGAATGCTCTCTAGGGGGTCTGCCACGCCGGGGAGCCCTCGCCAACTGCACAGGTTCGTCAGCCATCACAAAAGCGGGTTTGAGCCTGTTTATGCCAATTGTTTCCTTTCTGCCCCCCAAATCTAGCAAAAAATGCTTATCTCCTGTTTCCAGCACTCTGAATGGTCCATCATAAGGCGGGCGCAAGTTTGGGCGATGGGCATCATGTCTGACAAAAACAAACTCCACATCTTTTAAAGCTTTAGGCACAAAAACGCACGGGAAGCTGTGATGAACTGGGCCAGGAAGCGTGCTCGATCCCGTGTCGCTCAGCAACCGCTGAGCGGGGGGGCACTCTGGCGCAGGATTATCCGGGAGAAACTCCCCGGGCAGCCGAAGCGGCTGCGCAAAAACTAACTCAGCTGGGGAGGCTTTTAAATCCTCTTTAGGTGCAGAACACAACCCCAATAAAACCCGTGGTAGCCTGTCCATCCAATTTGTATCCGTAAGCGACGCTCTGAGGGCTGCTTTCAATGACCTGTGGAAACGTTCGCATAAACCGTTAGCCTGCGGGTTGTACGCGGTAGTGCGGTGGATCGTTACCCCCAGGCTGCGGGCCATCGCTGACCAAAGCTCGGAAACAAATTGAGGACCTCTGTCGGACGTAATGTCCGACGGAACTCCGAAACGCGCTACCCATGCTGTTAAAAACGCGCGCGCCACCTCCTCGGCTGTGGTTGATGCCAGTGGGACCACTTCCGGCCAACGCATGGTGCGGTCCACCATTGTCAAAAGGTGTGTGCACCCCTGTGACGGAGGGGGGGGCCTACGAGGTCGACATGCACATGATCGAACCGCTTAGCCGGGATGTGAAAAGGCTCCAAGGGAGCTCTCGTGTGTTTAACGTGGTAGCAGACTGCCTCTCTCGCGCTGTGACATCGCCAGAGCACGAGGAGACAGATTATACTGCCTCAGCCGCAGAACTCTTCACTAACGCGGACACATACGCAGCACCTATCCATGCAGGGATAGATTATGCAGCCATGGCAGAGGAACAAAACAGTGACGCGGACGTGCGCGCACTCCTGTCTGGACCAACAGGGTTAAGGCTGGAGGAAAGGGGTTTACGCGATGGCGTGCCCTCCCTAATATGCGATATTTCAACCGGCCGACCTCGCCCGTTAGTCCCAGCCACATGGCGCCGCCGTATTTTCGACTCAGTTCACTCCCTCGCGCACCCAGGTGTGCGCGCCTCGGTTAAAATGGTCACCGAAAAGTTTGTGTGGCCGGGCCTGCGCAAAAACGTAAAAGAATGGGCAAAAACTTGCATTTCTTGTCAGCGCGCCAAAATACACAAACACACAAAAGCCCCTCTGGAGCCTTTTCCAATCCCTGCTAGAAGGTTCGACCACGTTCATGTCGACCTCGTGGGGCCACTACCTTCCTCCCAAGGTTTCACACACCTGTTAACAATGATAGACCGCACCACGCGCTGGCCAGAGGCAGTCCCTCTGGCGTCAACTACAGCGGAGGAAGTCGCTCGCGTTTTTTTGACAAACTGGGTGGCACGTTTCGGCGTCCCATTGGACATCACGTCCGATAGAGGACCTCAATTTGTCTCGGAGCTTTGGTCAGCCATGTCCAGCAGCTTAGGGGCAACAATTCACCGCACCACCGCTTATCACCCTCAGGCTAATGGGTTATGCGAGCGTTTTCACAGATCTTTAAAAGCTGCCCTCAGAGCCTCACTAACGGATACAAATTGGGTAAATAAACTTCCCTGGGTTTTATTGGGGTTGCGTGCTGCGCCTAAAGAGGATCTAGACACCTCTCCAGCAGAATTAGTTTTTGCACAACCTCTCAGGTTCCCGGGTGAATTTTTACCAGAGAACCCAGAGCCAGGGCATCTTCCAGCCTCGAGGTTTTTAGGCAGCAACGGACCGGACTCTCTCCCCAGACCGGCACATCACTCTTTTCCACGGGTTTTTGTCCCCCAAGCTCTAAAAAACACTGAATTCGTTTTTGTTAGGCATGAAGCTTTAAAACCAACTTTCCGCCCAGCATACGATGGGCCATTCAGAGTGCTGGAACCTGGTGATAAACACTTTGTGCTTGATTTTGGGGATAGAAAAGAAACAGTCAGCATTGACAGACTTAAACCTGCCTTCTTGTTGAGAGACGAGCCTGCACAGTTGGCGAGAGCACCTCGGCGGGGTAGAACCCCCAAGAGAAAAGACTCAGCCCCCCTGCAGGGAACAAATAATCACTCTCCTCCCCAAGCTGCAGATTCCTTACAGGAAGGTCCCAGCAGGACGCCTAAGCGGACCCACAGCAGATTCGGGAGAAGATTAAAACCCAGACGGCACAGGGACTGATGCAAACTGCTCAACAGTTGTTCACTAATTGTGCTGTAACGGTTTAGGACTGACTTGTGATTTTACTATGCTGTTATGATTACCACTGAACTCTCTTAGGAGCATGGCTGCTGGAAAGTTTCTTCTGTGGCAAGAGGTATAGCAGTTAGTATGTCATAGTAATTATCTTAAACTGTGAATTTTTCTATTGTCCTTTTCTTAGTCGTTTGGGGGGGGGCTGTGGGCTATATTAATCATATATTCCATAACCTACATATGTTGAAGCATGTGGGAATGTTTGGTGATTACATATGTAAGGCGACTTCACACCTCAGAAAGGACAAAGACTCTCAACCGCCAGTGAAGAACAAAGACGTTCCCAGACACTGCGGTGGAGACTGGAGGAGCTGCCCTCACCCCCCAGGGCCATGAGGAGGAGTACGGAGACAATGGGGGGATTAAGATAATGAGGGATGTCAGCCTTTGATATGCATGTCTTTTGTTATGTGCAAGTATAAGTTCACAGAGCCGAAGGTATTCGGTCTCTTTTCTTGCTTCTGCTTCTGCACTTAGATGAGACTTGTTAGAGGAGCTGATAATAAACTTTGGTTTATATATCACACCGCCTCGTTCTTCCAAACTCTTCTACAAAACCCACTTTTTCTTAAATTAAAAGCTCTCAAGTTGAAAGATCTGGTTGTGTCATGAATCCGGGTTTGGAGGCCAAACCCGATTCTGATTTATTGTTATGCCTTGGCCTAGTTTTCCTCCTGACAGCTCAGGCACGCCCCCTCCTGTCAAGCACTGTCAGCTGCACTGTCATGGGTGCTCACACACATACTCACACCCACACGCATACACACACATGCACACGCTCCATTCACTCTCATTCACACGCTCTCTCACACACCGGGTGCCAATCAGTTCTGCCCACGCATTCTTACACCAGCAGTCTGTTTCCTCGTTAGTTTCAGGAGTATTTGTTGGCCGCTCCAGAGTAAAGAGATTGTCAGGGCATTCGCCTCTATACGCGGCAGCTAGTTCTCCTCATATGAGTATCACTCCCTGCGTTCAACCCAGCCTGACATTTAAGACGATCCATTCCTTGGTGTTTCGGCTAATCCTGCTTCTCTGCCTCTTCCTCCAGACTGCACATTCCGCCCCAGATTTGCTCCAGCCTTGTAAGTGTCTTGTTCGCCTTCTCTCTTGTGCTAAGCAGCCCTGCAGCACTAGGCTGATCGCCTTCCCTGTTTTTGTGCGTAACGCAGCCCTGCAGCACTAGGCTCTCTATTTACCGGGCTGTAGAGCGTCCGGCTGGCACCCTGTATGTTTGGTGGCCTAACCTTGTCATTGCATCCCTCTGTATTTTTGTGGTGGAACTGAACTTGTGATTTTGTGAACTTTAATAAATATGACACTCTACTCCTGCGATTGGGTTTTCCGTTCTCTCCCTCGTACGCTGTGTTATGGCGCACAGGGGTTTGTGACAGAATGCCCAGACCGTAAAAAAAAACAACCAGCGGAGTAGAGTTGGTTTTTTTTCACCTTCTCCCTTTGGGCACGATGATCTGCACGGACGAGGAGCTGGAAGCCCAGGATTTGCTGGAGGAGGCGGGCTTCGCTTTTCAGTGGTCTCGGTTTCCCGAGGACCGGGAGTGGGAACAACTTGTCACGGAGGAATTCAAGCAGCGCTACCCTCACCTTCGGGTTATCCATAGGGTAGACGCCATCCTCTCCGTCATCCTTCCCATTCCACATGCAGAGCTGGAGGACGCCTCTCCACGATCGGAGCCAGCCCCTCGCCAGAAGAAATGCTCCTGTCGGAGGAAGACTTCCTCCCTCCTTGGATCTTCTTCATCTCCCCGGCCAGCGCCCACCCAGCCTTCGGACGTGAGGACAGAGGTGGAGCTCTGCAAGGAGGAGACACAAGGACGCGCTTCTCCGGAAGAGAGGGTTCCCGCCCCCGTGTCTTCCCAATCCACGGACGCGACTGAGGAGGAGTGGCAGGCCCTGATCGCTCTGGTAAATCACCAGGTGAAGGAGGAACGCCAGATGAAGGAGGATCTGGACGAGGATCCCTCAGTGCTCGAACTCTCTGTGGCCATGCCGCTTCCATCTCTGGAGAGGACGGAGTCTCTCTGCATGGGTGACCTGCTGCCCAGCACGGTGCTCCACGTCCCGGATTACCTCATCCCCGCGTCACCCAAGCAGAGGAGAGTGAGGAAGCCCCGCAGTAAGAAGCGTCCAGTCCTGCATACTGCAGCCCCGCCTACCCGCTCCAGGCTATGCTCCGCCCCGTCACGGGAGGAGATGGAGGAACGTAGGCAGGCTCTTTTTGCTGAAACGGACCTCATCTTGGAGGTGAAGCCGTGGCTCCTCCTGAAGATGGCTGAAAGACTTAAAGAGCTTTTCCTGAGGGAGGAGGAGCTTCAACCTGATGAGGAACGCCAGGAGAGTAGAGAGGATGCCTCAGAGGCCACTGGGGACCTCCAGCGCCAGGAGAACAGGCAAGTTTCTTTTCATTCGAATTCCACAGTCAACGATCAAGTTTGCCTGCCTCCTGGCAAGGAGACTCGGGGTGTGCAGTCCCCTGAGTTCTCCGCCCCAGCGGCATACAGTACTCTCGTGCCTGGTCTCAATGATTCTTTTCTATGTGCCCCCACGAGCCCATCGGTCCTGGATCCAGGTCGCTCGGGGGAGGAGGAGCCAGAGGACCAGGAGGGTCCAGCCCATGGGCCCCCAAAGGAGTCGTCCGTGGCCGCCACGCCAGAGGAACCAGAGGTGTGGAGGATGGTGCATGAGAGTTCCACTCCTGCTACCGTCATCATGCCCACTGTGGGGGCTGCCGCAGTGGAGTCATCCCCTGGATCGGACCTCCAGCCGATGGGACCCAGGGCATCATCATCGGAGTACTGGACAGTGGTAGAGGTTAAGCACAGGCAAGTAGTCTCTCCTGTAGTTCATTTGCTGATGGTTTAGGGATCTTGCCTGGCTTTTGGGGAGGGGAGTGAGGTGCGGCCCCCAGCCACATCTGGACCCCACTCGCCGGGCTCTGCTGCTGCCGGCGACTCTAATCGCTCTCCCTCTCCTATCCCCTTCTAGCTCCATTCTAGGGTTGCTGGAGAGGAGCTGCCACCACCTGGGCCGCCCATTGACGATGAGGCGGGACCAGCTTCCTCGGAGGAGGCCGACGGGGATGCGGCACCTGGCGGACCAGAGGAACCCACGCACCCAAGATTGCCAGAGTCCTGGACGGCGGTGGAGCCAGAGTTCAGGCAAGTGTGCTCCATTATATCAGGAATTTCAATATTAATGTCACACTGCACAACTCATGGTGAGGTGGACCCGGGGCAGCTCACAGTAGCCCTCAGGACCGCCACACTGGGCTCTGCCATTGCCAGCGACCCTGACCCGGTTTCTCTTTTTCTCCCTTCTGGCTCAGAGCCTCCGGCCAGGGTTGCCAGAGACCTGTTGGAGGCAACCGAGGATCGGGGTCCAACTCTGGAGGATGTGAGGAGCATCACCTCCCTCGCTGGGGAGGCCACTGCGGGAGCAATGAGGCCCCTGATGGGGGTCACCACAGGTGCAACAGTGCTCCAACTGGAGACCACCGCGGGCATAGCGGAGCCCCAGCTGGGGTCCACCGCGGGTGCAGCAGAGCCCCAGCCGGAGTCCACCGCAGGTGCAGCAGAGCCCCAGCCGGAGTCCACCGCCGGTGCAGCAGAGCCCCAGCCCGGGACCATCGCGGGTGCAGCCACATCCCTGACTGGGACCATCGTGGGTGCTACGATCCCCCCGCTCCAAGCCTCGAACGGCAGGGGGGCCCTGTTCTTTGGGTTGGCCGCCAATGTTCCCGAGTATGGAGGCTGCCTCTCTGCCTTTCCCTCAGGTCCTGGTGGCTCCACCATGTCAGTTGGCCACCTGAAGGACTTGGTTCTTGGGTTGGGTGGTCTGTTGGCCAGGGCAGGCCGCCGGACACTTTCCCATGGGCCGCCTGCTGGATTTGGGACTTGGGAAGACCTCCCGATCTGCCACCTCTTAAAAAACCTTAGAAATTCCTTTCCAAATCAAACTTTCAGTTTGGATGCAGTTACTCTTTCTCTTAATAGCTCTGTGAGGAACCTTGGAGTTATTTTTGATCAGGATTTGTCCTTCAATTCACATATTAAATTTGTTTCTAAGACTGCCTTCTATCATTTGCGTAATATTGCCAAGATTAGGAGCATCTTGTCTCAGAGTGATGCTGAGAAGCTGATCCACGCTTTTGTTAGCTCGAGATTAGATTATTGTAATTCTTTATTATCAGGCTGTCCTAAAACATCTTTAAAAAGTCTTCAGCTGATCCAAAATGCTGCAGCAAGAGTTTTAACAGGTACTAGAAAGAGAGATCATATCTCTCCGGTTCTGGCCTCCCTTCATTGGCTTCCCATAGAGTTTAGAATTAAGTTTAAAATCCTTCTTCTTACTTACAAAGCTCTAAACAATCAGGCTCCTTTTTATTTAAAAGATCTGATACTACCGTATCATCCTAACAGAGCACTACGCTCCCAAAATGCAGGTTTACTTGTAATACCTAGAATCTCCAAAAGTACAATGGGAGGCAGAGCCTTCAGTTATCAAGCTCCTCTCCTGTGGAATCAGCTGCCAATCTGGATTCGGGAGTCAGACTCGATCTCTGTTTTTAAGAATAGGGCTAAAACCTACCTTTTTGATATAGCCTACAATTAGGGAGGGATCATGTGTTTCTGAACCCTCCCTTAGTTATGCTGCTAATAGGTTTAGTCAGCCGGGGGACCTCCAGTAATGCACTGGGCCTCACTCCTTTCCTCACTCTCTATGAAATATTTTTTTTTTGCTGGTCATTAACATTTGTTTGTTCTCTCCCATAGATTGAGTCCCCATCGTGCTGTTTGCTCTCTACATGTCTGTTCTTTTCTTCTTCTCTGTCCCCTCACCCCCCAGCCAGTCGCAGCAGATGACTGCCCCTCCCTGAGCCTGGTTCTGCTGGAGGTTTCTTCCTGTTAAAAGGGAGTTTTTCCTCTCCACCGTCGCCAAGTGCTTGCTCACAGGGGATCGCCTGATTGCTGGGGTCTTTCTGCAACTGTGGGGGTCCTCCCTACAGTGGATAGTGCTATGAGATGACTGTTGTTGTGAAATGGCGCTATATAAATAAAGTTGAATTGAATTGAACCCCTCACCACACTAGGGGCCTGGGACTCTGGTCGACCCCCTGAACTTTGGACATCTGGAGAGGGGGGTTAGTGCTCCAGGTTAGGGGTTCGTTAGGAGGGGTTGTTCTTTATTCTGTTTTTATACTATTGTGTTTTCACAGGTTGCTTCCCTCCTAACTGGTTTTCCCCCATCTCCCACCCTGGGTTAGTGTTTGTTGCCAGGGGGGAGGGGTTCCCTTGAGGGGTGTTGTTTCTTTTCTTTTTTGCTGATGGTACTGGGGTGTCTGGTATCCACCCCTGGGGGGGTGGGGGTGGGAGTAGGCTGTCATGAATCCGGGTTTGGAGGCCAAACCCGATTCTGACTTATTGTTATGCTTTGGCCTAGTTTTCCTCCTGACAGCTCTGCCACGCCCCCGTCCTCCTGTCAAGCACTATCAGCTGCACTGTCATGGGTGCTCACACACATACACATACCCACACGCATACACATACATGCACATGCTCCATTCACTCTCATTCACACGCTCTCTCACACACCGGGTGCCAATCAGTTCTGCCCACATATTCTCACACCGGCAATCTCTTTCCTCGTTAGTTTCAGGAGTATTTGTTGGCCTCTCCAGAGGAAAGAGATTGTCGGGGCATTCGCCTCTATACGCAGCAGCTAGTTCTCCCCATATGAGTATCACTCCCTGCGTTCAACCCGGCCTGACATTTAAGACGATCCATTCCTTGGTGTTTCGGCTAATCTCGCTTCTCTGCCTCTTCCTCCAGACTGCACGTTCCGCCCCGGATTTGCTCCAGCCTTGTAAGTGTCTTGTTCGCCTTCTCTCTTGTGCTAAGCAGCCCTGCAGCACTAGGCTGATTGTCTTTCCTGTTTTTGTGTGTAACGCAGCCGTGCAGCACTAGGCTCTCTATTGATCGGGCTGTAGAGTGTCTGGCTGGCGCCCTGTATGTTTGGTGGCCTAACCTTGTCATTGCATCCCTCTGTATTTTTGTGGTGGAACTGAACTTGTGATTTTGTGAACTTTAATACTGTAAATATGACACTCTCTACTACTCCTGCGACTGGGTTTTCCACTCTCTCCCTCGTGCGCTGTGTTATGGCGCACAGGGGTTTGTGACAGGTTAATTTTAAAACTGCAGTAATAATGTTTAAAGCGCAGAATCTATCACTGCCTGCAAATATCCAAAAGTTGTTCCAAATAATGGAGAAGCAACATCATTTCAGAGGAACATGTATATTTCAAAAACCTTCAGTGAGAACTACCACCAAGCAACACTGTGTTTCAGTGCAAGGAGTCAGATTGTGGAACGCTTTTGGACCTGAATTAAAATCATGTACAACGCTTGGACAATTTAAACAAAAACTAAAGGAAGAAATACTCCAAACATATATACAAGATGACATGTAAAATCACAAAAGGATTGTCATATCCAGTCTGTGTTGTGCTGTTGCTTAGTTTTTTGTCACGTTTTGTCTTGGCTTTGTTCTGATTTGTAATCACTTTTATTTTCCTTCTGAATTCTTAACTGGAACATGGGTGGGCAATATAAGCTGTGGCTTCAGCCATCACCCATTTCAGATAACTTATGATGAATTGAATAATCCGAGGAGTTATTGTTTAATTTGACCTTGTTGGATTTTTTTTACCCTTTGTTATATTATTCTGTTCCTTTCTTTTTAATCTTTTTTAATCTAATCTATCCGAAATAAAGTGACACTCTTGAATGATAATAATAATAATAATAATAATAAATAACAAATACTACTGCTATAACACAATATATTCTTACTGAAATGTGAACACACAATGAGGGAAGTTAATCCTATCCGCATGTTGTTGGCAGTTCGAATCCCGCTCTCCCCAGACATCACATCCTGCCGTTGTGTCTCTGGGCAAGACACTTTACCCACCTTGCCTCCAGTGTCCATGACACTGGGCATGAATGTGTATAAATGTTAAGTAGTGGTCGGAGAGGCCTGAGGTGCGGATTGGCAGCCATGTTTCTGTCAGTCTGCCCCAGGGCAGCTGTGGCTACAGTAGTAGCTTACCACTACCAATGTCTGTGGAGTGAATGAATAATGTATCCATTGTAAAGCGTCTTTGAGTGTCTATGAAAAGCGTTATTTAAATGTGATGCATTATTATGTTATGCACTTAATCAAAAAGGCATTCTGATCAGATGGCTTTCTGCAGCTGGACACAACAAAAATAAAAGCAACTTTAAATCGGGACATACACTACCGTTCAAAAGTTTGGGGTCACCCAGACAATTATTTTGTGTTTTCCATGAAAAGTCATATTTACCACCATGAGTTGTAAAATGAATAGAAAATATAGTCAAGACATTGACAAGGTTAGAAATAATGATTTGTATTTGAAATAATAATTTTTTCCTTCAAACTTTGCTTTCATCAAAGAATCGTCCATTTGCAGCAATTACAGCATTGCAGACCTAACATGATTGCACAAGGGTTTTCTAATCATCCATTAGCCTTCTGACGCAATGAGCAAACACATTGTACCATTAGAACACTGGAGTGATAGTTGCTGGAAATGGGCCTCTATACACCTATCTAGATATTGCACCAAAAACCAGACATTTGCAGAATAGTCATTTACCACATTAGCAATGTATAGAGTGTATTTCTGATTAGTTTAAAGTTATCTTCATTGAAAAAAAGTGTTTTTCTTTCAAAAATAAGGAAATTTCTAAGTGACCCCAAACTTTTGAGCGGTAGAGTATATTCATTAAAATTTGTGTTCATAACATTCTATACGCATAGCTTACTTATATGATAACAATAAATACAACAAACCATTATTTGGATATCCCTTTATTACAATGCTGCAGAGAGAGCCTAAGTCACGCCCCCTCTACGTCTGTATCCACCTTATTCCTAGGCCCCATGATGCCTTGCGTGAATTACGATAGCAACTTCCGGTACTAGTTTAGAACGTATTGTTGTCACCGAAACAGGACACTTTTCCTTGTTAAAAAACAATGACTTCGGCATCAGAAATGCAGGACCACGGCCTTTTGCACCTCAAAAACAGTAATATAATCATACCACTTCCCACAACTATCTAGGGATAGGAAGATGACCTTAAAAAGTGGACTGGCAGACAGTAGCTCCATTTGTTAGCACCGGTGCTAAGATACTAATGCTGTAGACAAATAAAAGCTCTGCGATATCAATGTCTCCACTGCAATAAAGTCAGCTGCATTTTGTTAAAAGATTTTCTGACAGTGGTTCAGAATTTTATTGACCTATACACATGTGGACAAAATTGTTGGTACCCCTCTGGTACCCCCACAATGGCCACAGAAATAACTTGAATCTGACAAAAGTGGTAATAAATAAAAATTCTATGAAAATTAACCAATGAAAATCAGACAATGCTTTTGAATTGTGGTTCAACAGAATTATTTTAAAAACAAACTCATGAAACAGGCCTGGACAAAAATGATGGTACCGTTAACTTAATATTTTGTTGTACAACCTTTTGAGGCAATCACTGCAATCAAACGATTTCTGTAACTGTCAATGAGACTTCTGCACCTCTCAGCAGGTATTTTGGCCCACTCCTCATGAGCAAACTGCTCCAGTTGTCTCAGGTTTGAAGGGTGCCTTCTCCAGACGGCATGTTTCAGCTCCTTCCACAGATGTTCAATAGGATTTAGATCAGGGCTCATAGAAGCCCACTTTAGAATAGTCCAATGTTTCGCTCTTAGCCATTCTTGGGTGTTTTTAGCTGTGTGTTTTGGGTCATTATCCTGTTGCAAGACCCATGACCTGCGACTGAGACCAAGCTGTCTGACACTGGGCAGCACATTTCTCTCTAGAATACCTTGATAGTCTTGAGATTTCATTGTACCCTGCACAGATTCAAGACACCCTGTGCCAGATGCAGCAAAGCAGCCCCAGAACATAACACAACCTCCTCCATGTTTCACAGTAGGGACAGTGTTCTTTTCTTGGTATGCTTCATTTTTGCGTCTGTGAACATAGAGCTGATGTGCCTTGCCAAAAAGTTCCAGTTTTGTCTCGTCTGTCCATAGGACATTTTCCCAGAAGCTTTGTGGCTTGTCAACATGCAGTTTGGCAAATTCCAGTCTGGCTTTTTTATGATTTGTTTTCAACAGTGGTGTCCTCCTTGGTTGTCTCCCATGAAGTCCACTTTGGCTCAAACAACGACGGATGGTGTGATCTGACACTGATGTACCTTGATCTTGGAGTTCACCGTGAATGTGTTTAGAGGTTGTTCTGGGCTCTTTTGTTTCCATTCATATTATCCGTCTCCTCCTGCGGCCACATCCAGGGAGGTTGGCTACAGTCCCGTGGATCTTAAATTTCTGAATAATATGTGCAACTGTAGTCACAGGAACATCAAGCTGCTTGGAGATGGTCTTATAACCTTTACCTTTAACATGCTTGTCTATAATTTTCTTTCTAATCTCCTGAGACAACTCTCTCCTTTGCTTCCTCTGGTCCATGTTTAGTGTGGTACACACCATGTCACCAAGCAGCACAGTGACTACTTGTCACCCTTTAAATAGGCCGACTGACTGATTACAAGTTTGTAGGCACCTGTGATGTTAATTAGAGGACACATCTTGGTTGAACATGTCTCTATGGTCACATTATTTTCAATCTTTTCTAGGGGTACCATCATTTTTGTCCAGGCCTGTTTCATGAGTTTATTTTTTAAAGTAATTCTGTTGAACCACAATTCAAAAGCATTGTCTGATTTTCATTGGTTAATTTTCATAGAATTTTTATTTATTACCACTTTTGTCAGATTCAAGTTATTTCTGTGGCCATTGTGGGTTTTTCTTTCATTAACAGAGGGGTACCAACAATTTTGTCCACGGCTGTATTTTGTGATAATTTAAAAATTAATGCATGCTGAAGCATGCTAAAGTCCATATCGTTCCAAGGCAGTGCAACAAATGCAAAAAAAACCCCAAAACTGTTTGATATCTTTCTTAAATCATTAAGCTTTAGGAAGCAAATTGTTACTATTTTTTATTTATTATTTTACTTCATGCAGCCTTCATTCTGGTGACATATATAACACATAAACGTCAGATCTGACATTCATACAAGTGAAAACATACCCTATGTGCTCTTGTGTCTGTCCTGCGTCTGTACCACCGATCCCACTAACAGTCCTTTCTCATATTCAGTGCCTCATCTATGCATTGCCGGTGAGAAGCCTCTATTTATAGTCTATGGCACAACCACAAACACCAGCAACAAGTACCAGAACTACGCCAAAACATTCAAAAAATTCAAAAACTACAAGTGCTGAAATTAGCTGCCACTTGAGTGCAAAACATGTATGTGAACTATACATTAAAATTAATTTCAAAAACTTTTAAACACGCTATTTTAAATGCCCCTGCTACTCCACTATTACTGACTGATTTAACACTACCTCAGCCGAAACCGGAAGCTCCGCCCATAATCGTTCCTACAGCGACACCCCCATAAGGTGGATAAAGAATGGGCACTGACGTCATGCCACACTGCATTCTGGGCCGTTGTCGCCATTGTCATGGTCCGGCTTCTCAGTTTACCTGTAGTCTAGAGACAACTGCTACTGTGAACAGACATATGTGCAATGGAATGGAGCAAACAGAAAATTCAATTTCCTTACTCTGAGAAGCTGAATAAGGAAGCAAAGGAACGCTACCTATAAACAATTAAAGAAATAAACGGGATGATCGATATGAGCACAAGAAATGAACCACAGATTGTGACCAACTGTCTGCAGTAAGGCTGTCAGATGTGTTTGCCTACCTGGTTTGTGGGGTGAGCGCATAAACCCATGAGCAATTTAAAAACTATAAATCATTGGAGGCTCAGGTTCAATTCACCAATAGATGGATCCAGCCGCCTTAAATATTCTGGGTGAATGACCAGAAAACCATCATTTAACACAAAGGTAAGCAGTCATTGTTTCAACAAAGTCGAAACATGTCGAGATTAATGTCTCGCGCGTTATGTCCATAATCCTGTAATCCAATGACGAGGCCGGAGGTGCAATAGAACTCAACTTTATTGTGTAACTCACAGACACAAGGCACTCCCGTATAGGCAGAGACGAAGGTCGAAAGAGACCATGCCTCTTCCGCATCGGCCTTTTATACTCAGGGTGGCGGCGGAACCGGAAGGGTGGAGCCACCACCCTCATCACACAATAACACATCATATTTATATATGACCCCCCCCCCCCTTAGAAAAGTCCAAAACACATGCACACTAATTAGGCCCTCCCAAATTTAATACCCAAGACACGCTCTAATGACAACAAATAAAATAGGCCTATCCATGGGGTGACTGAGCCTTTTCTGTTGTCGGCCCCAGGCTCTGGAATAATCTCCCCCCTGACCTACATGCTGTCTCTGACCTGACCCTTTTTAAATCAGAACTTAAAACATATTTGTTTAGAATGGCTTTTAATACCCAGTAGTGGTGACATTTGTCTTGGCATTTGTTTTTATTTTATTCTTATTTTTTAGGTATTTATTCTTTTTTCTTTGTTTATGTTATTTGTTTTTAATGCTGTTTAATTTTTTGTAAAGCACTTTGGTCACCTACGGGTTGTTTTAAAGGGCTATATAAATAAAGTGCATTACATTACATCCATACACACAAACAACTAAAACTAGAGGGGGACAGGTGGACTGCCGTCCCACCTCTACACGGCCAGACGGATTATTCTGCTGTCTCTGATAATAAAAGTCCGTGAAATAAAAGTTGCTGTGTTTCTATTATAATACAAAATAATCCCATGAACGTATATACATAAAGAAGAGAGATTTCAACACACAACCAGTTAACATCTGCCTTCATACACCACCAAAACATTCCCAAAGTTACCACCCCAACCCGGGCAAACCCCACAGTAATACACACCCCTGAACATGGTGATACACACATCACATGTTTTTTTTTCCACATGGGCACCTGTTATCTCAGTCCATTATGAGAAACATGTCAACTATGTAGCCCAGGCAATTCACATTTAACCCAATCCATCGCCCCTTGCTACTGTACAGCCTCGATGAAGAAACCATTCCCCGGGGGACTCGTCTGGCAGGTCCCGCCCAGAGCTCCTTCATTTCTTTGTCCTTGGAGAAGAGACACGTCAGGGCCTCAACACCTCCTTCTTCTTGATAATGCACCACAGCTCATTGGGGTGTCTCCATGAGTCATCTGACAGCCAGAGGTATCCGTCCTCCCGAACAGCCACCACCTTCAGCCGCCCCTGGTCCTCATGTCACTTCCTCTTTCATTGGGCACCTCTCAGCTGAGTCTCCTCTCTGGGTCGATCCACATCACTGACTCTTAGAGGAACTCGCCTCGACTTCCCATGTCCACGATGTCTCCACCAGGTCTCCTCACCAGGCAGCAGCACACCGGCGACCCTCTGCGAAGCCCGACTCAGCCTATAGTGTTCCTGTGTGGCACGTCTGTTTCCCGTGCCAGCCGGTCCTGCCCCACTTTCTTTCATTCTGAACACTGGCATAGCCGTATCTGCCCCATGCTTCTCGGTATCTTCAGACCGAACCCCGGAAGCAGAGGGGGTCGTCTTCACAGCCTCACCTGCCATTACGGGTGTTCCACCATGCCGCCCAATTCCCTCACCTAGGGAAACGTGGTCCCTGGAACCAGAATCCTGCCCTGATGGCCCTGGGTGGAAATTGTCCTGTCCATCTCCCAATACTAGGCCATGTGTCGTCCCAAACTGCATCGTCAACCACTCGCGGAACCGGCCGGTCCCACGAACCACAGCCTGACCCCTTCTCTCCACTGCCGCTGGTGATTGAGAAGCTCAGTCCATAAAACAGGTCGCAGCCCATCACATTCGACCCACTCTCGGTCACCACGAACTGTATATTGGACACCACTGCTGTCTTGTACCTCACCGTCAGCTCCAGCAAACCCACAATGGACAGCCTATTACCGCCATACCCATAAAATGGCGTCGACAGACCTCTCACACGATGGTAGGGGAAATAACTCTTCACAGTAGACTAATTCAACACGGACCTCACTACGCCCATGTCCACCAACAACGGGACACGTCCTCGCCGTCCAATGTAACTGTCAAATATGTACGGCCTCCACTACTAGCTCAGAGCTAGTAGGGAAATTCCTCTTTTGCTGAGAGGAAAGAGTGTGCAGCTCTGGATCACAGGATCAGGGGTTCAAATCCCAGCCTGGGATATAGATGTAAGTCTACCTTGCCTGTGGGTGAACGTGACTATAGGTTTGTCCACTTTGACAACAGAGGGTCAAAACAGAATTGAGATCCCAGGTAAAATAGGCAATTCTGGCCTTGGCTCAGTTGGGCTGTAACGCCATTCATCCATCTTTCACCACTTATCTGGGTCAACTGCCTAGCAATATTATTGTCGTAAGAGACGCTTTTCTATATCAGCTTCTTTTAACCCTTTAAATCCAATATTATTTAAAAAAAAGTAAAATTTTCACTACAGAACTTGCACCAGAGCAACAAGATTAAACTAACAATAGTGAAGCTACAGCACTGTGATTTCTTATTACATGTCCTGAAGCCATCTAAGTACTTACAGTGAGATTATAAAATACTGCATTTTCTGTACATAATTAGAGGTTAAAACCAAAGAAATGAGGAGAGGTGGCAAATTTTGGAACAAATCTCTGAATTTTATTCCACATACTGCACTTCAGGTGTTTGCATTTGAATCACAGCTATCACCAACAAAAAATAGCGCAGTGGTACAGCTTAATACACTTTGAGTGAAAAGAGACTTGTGGAATGTTTTTTTTTTTTTCTACTTTTGTGTTAGCAGGTTTTGTGAGGAAACGTAGTTACGGACAATATCTTCAAACAATGTTCTCCCCTTAAAATAAAGTGCATTGATACTAGTCTCTCCATCAGTTACAAAAAACATGAATAAATAAATAAATAAATCCTTAAACACGAAGTAAAGACACCAAAAAATTGGGGAAAGGCCTGAAGTTCCAGTGATAACTGTAGACATTTACAGCTCATTTTTTCCTTTTAAATGTACCGATCAGAGTTGACCTGATGACTATTCATAATAACATATAAAAGAACCTCTTCTTGTTGGTATAAGACAGTATATTTATAAATATCCATATTCCCAAAGATGCAATTAACAGTCACATTAATAGCACACCAAATAAAACAATAAATCACGTTTCAAGTGTTCGTATTGTAATTACTGCAAATACTTGGTCAGTAGAACCCTAAATGCATATTCAGCAACCATATGGCTAATAGCATCCTGCAAATCAGTGGTCTCCAGTTGGGTAAAGAAATTTCAAAAGGATATTACTAATAAATGTTAAATATGTATATAAAGAGCCACAGGAGGGCAGTAGAGTTCTATGTGGAAAGAAAAAAAATCCCTCAGTGCATGTAGTTCGTACTTGGGACCGGAGAAGTTCTGAGAGATAATTGTAGACCAACGTTACAGCAGGAAATCAGCTTCATTCTTTTGATTTATAGACTACTCAGTTGAACCAGAGGGGAAAAGCTGAGGAGCAAACCTTTACTATTTTAATCTGTTGTACAGATTAAGTTCTTAACACATATTTCAGTCTTTGAACGTTTGCCCAGGAGTCACATTTACATGCTGTAGTTGACTTTACTTCTACAGTAGCAGGAATGATCAAAATAAATCTAAACACCGGCAGAAAGACAATTAAATCTTTTCGTCACCTTACTACCAAAGTACATACCCACAAATATATATATGTACTGTATAAATAATTTGCATAAGATTATGTACATTGAATAGTTAGGACCCATCATGATGTGTTTACACAAAGAGAGCAAAGTAATGTTCTTTTGATCTCTGAACATTTCACATCACTCCTGTTGCCGTGACTGGTTCACACACCTTAATCAGCATGTAAAAATGAGCCATAATTATCAGTTCAGACTACTCAAACACACAATCATGTCACTGTGATGTTCCATATATGACCAAACCTTACACATAGAGCCCTTTAACAAGTAGATTACAGTATGCTACATCCATTACTGCCTGTTCTTCCAGTTTTAAAACACACGTGTGCTTGTAACATTTTCCTAACACCATTACATGCAGCCTTCACTGTGATTTGTTGATCAAGCAGCAGAGGACTTCCCTATTGTGGAAAAAAATTGCAAAAGAACTTTTAATTTTCAACCTGACACCCCCCCACCCACCCCCCACAAATCCAAACACTTTTTGAACTCACTCTCTGGCAAAATTGTGTGGTAATCTGTGGGACCACGGAGGTATGAGTTTACATGCAAGAACATCAGCTGCTGACGCTGCTGCCTCCTGAGGCAGTCGAAGCATTTTCAGTGTGTGCATGAGTGAGTATGTTTGTGGCTGCATATAGAGGAGAGTGGAGAAAAGGGGCTGTGGTAGCCCATCCTGCGAGGGGGAGATGAGCGCTGAGCCTAACCGCTGTCATTTTTGCTTTCTTCCACAGCAGGACACACAGCCTTCAAGAACCACCAGAAACAGACCCGGGGCAACTAAACACACAGACATGCATAAAGGCAATCCCCTCAAAACAGACAGAGCTAGACGCTGCTTGACGCCACATCTACTGACAGACTGCCTGCTTTGGCTTTGTCTCTAACTCAGAGAGTAAACGGCTGGATAATGAATAAACTAAAGCGTACTGCTTGTCTGACTGTCCTGGCTGTGGCGCAGTACAGGAACAAGGAGCTGGTTGAGAGACCAGAGCAGAGTGACTGGGTTTGGTATTCACAGTATTCAGCATGTGTTGATCGGTAAAGCACTTTTTGACCTTCTCGTACCCATTATACATGTATAGTACACACCATGTGGCATGCGTTCACACTGACCCACACATATACATCTGATAAAGTGTTTCACTTTACATTAAGAGTTTTCTTATTAAAGTCTATAATATAAAATCAACAGTTAATAATGCACCTTTACAGTAGATTTTTTAAAGTTTACAATTAGTCAATGATTGGACTGATAAATAACATTTTATACTCTGAAACTGGAATGTACATCACTTTTAAGTACTTGTCTTCTGTTGCACGGTTGGTCCAAAAGAAGGCATCTTTTTTTTTTCTTTTTTTGCTAAAGTCAAGATTAGGGACCCAGTGGGGGTCACATTTTTGGCAGGCTGCTACCCGTTTTATCTAGTGGTGAACCAGCAGGACTTTGGGTCACCACTGCAGTCCCACTAACACCCCCTCGGCCTCCGGTGGGGGTGTTGGATTTTCCCACTGATCCTCCCTGCTTCTCCTCTGCTGCTTTAGTCTGCTGCTCTTTGCTCTTGGCTCCCTCCTGAGAGCCAAGCTTGATTGGTCCAAGGACATTTTTGGCCACAGTGGTCAGCTGGCTGACAAAGCTGGTCTTGTCCCCGGGGGAGACTGGTCGCGACTTACACAGGGACGGCCCACAGAGGGAGGGGGTAACTGCTGTCGGGGAGGGAGATGGAGACGGTGAGTGCTCCTCCACCACCTCTAGGCGACACTTGTCCTCCCAGTCAATTGTTCCCCTGTAGCAGTTGACGGGGACGAGTCCCTGCCTCACCTTGCCCAGTGACAGCGGTTGCCCGTGTGGGGGGACGACAGGGGGGAGGACCCGAGCTGGAAGTTTGGGGCTTTTGGAGCAGAGTTCTGGCGTTCTGGAGTCACTGCTGTCCACCCCGACTTTTCTTAGGTTGTCCACCATACCTGATGGTTTAAAGGGTTTGCTTGTAGGACCTGCCACTGCTGTGTTAATGCCAGCTGACTTATCGGGAGCAGAAACAGAGTTTTTGTTGAAGTGAGCACCAGGTAAACCTGACTTAGCCTTGTTGTCTCCTTCCTGCTTTGGTTCAAGTCTACCTGCTGGCTGCTGCTCCTGTGAATGTTTATTGTTAGCTATCACACTTTTGGCTGCCTTGGGCTCTAGATGTTTCGTAGATGCATCTGTCTGACTGTGGGAAATCTTCTCCTGCCCTTTCTGACCTCCAAAAATTCCTGTTGCATTGGCAGGGGTGTTTGGTGTTACAGTTTTTATGGTTTCTACACTCTGTCTGGTGCCTTGTGAGTTCAGGGGTAGCTCACCTGTGTGAGGTTTTTGTGCTACAGATGACTGTGATCCTGCCGCTCTGAAGTGACTCGTCCCAGCTTCTGTCACCTTCTCTTTATCCCTCTCCCTTCCTGCTAACAGAGTCTCCCTGCTAAGTGGTGACTCCTGTCTCCCTAGTCTCCTCACAGGCTTCAGCACACCCGTCTCAGGGGCTGGTGAGGATGACGGCAGGGGTGGAGGATTGGGAGGTAAATTTTCTCCTTCTGTCTCTTGTAAGCTCTGCAGGCTGAGCTCACAGAGGAAGGCATCCTTGCGGTATTCAGAGTGTTGCACCTCTAGGCTGTGCTTCCTCAGAGGACCCCCTAATCCTCCTGTAGAACTGGACTGAGTCAGAGGTGAGCCCAACTTCTCTGCAGATTGCACACGTTTGAGAAGCGGTGATCGCGGGGGCTCAGCGCTCTTGGGCCTGGGGCGGACGACCGGTGGAGAGGAGTGGAGTTTGACAGGGAAGGACTGAGTGGTGTTCGAGCTCCCTACCGTGTGGCCGGGCAAAGGGGGAGGAGAAGACTGGGTGGGTGAAGGTGTGTGGGCCAGTGGGGACAAGGGAATGTTACCAGCTGACTTACAACGGGCTGAGCGATACTGGCGATGGAGTTTTGGTGAGAGGCCATGCAGGGAGCTGGGCCTCATGTGTTGAGAAGGAGCAGGAGAGTTTGGAGTGCTGGAGGCTGGAGAGCTGCTCTGGGAGGACGCACCTGAAGAGAGGAGGAGAGATCAATAAAGTTGTCCTCACAGGCAGACTTTTGATTTTATAGTAAAATGTACTGTCAATATGAATAAATATAATTCTGAAAATAAGAGTCGCTGTTTTCACTGCAATTGTTCCTACAGTCTCTATATATGACTATTTAATTTTGCTTTGTTAATTTTCCAGTGCCTTACCCAGGTATGAGGGCTCAGGGGTGGAGCGGTAGCCCTGAGTTGGGGACCTCGCAGACAGACTGTGAGTCGGAGAGCCGGGAAGACTCTCACTGGAGGAGAGAGAGCGATTCAAAGAGGACAGGCTGCGGCTGGTGTGGAGAAGATTGGACTGTTTTGTGATCTTACGGAACAAAGAGCTGCGCTTCTTACTGGAGGTCAGACAGAGAGGAAACACAGCGGGAAGGAAGATATGAATTAGTGCTGACATTTAAAAAAATGTGTTCATTCACTTTGAGGAACATGCAATTTTAGACACAGCATTTTACATATTTATGCTACCAATCTCCAACACATTTTTAGGATAAATTCTCAATAATGTAGGCTGTTTGGGAATTTTCTCATCTTTAAAGATAATTCAATTTTTAAAAATTGACAATACACGTAATTTAACACAACAGTAAAATATCAGTAAATGATAATGAGTAGAATCTAGTAGCTGTGTTGAGTGTACAATAATAGCGTAGTGCCTAAAACCACTGATTCTGTATGAAAGATGAATGTAGCCTCAGTTTTGAAAAGTGAATCCATGGGTGATGTGTCTTAAACCAAAATTCCCTTTGACAGCCAGCAGGGCGCAACTCCTCAGGCTGCAAAAAAAATTACAGAAGTGTTTTGTCACGAGTCTGAGCTCAGTGTTTCTCTGGAGCTCAGACTCCCATTTTATTTGTTTATTTTATGTCTTATGATTATTCCTGTCTAGTTTTTGTTATTTTGTTTTTCTGACATGAGCCTCCTTCCTCTGCTCCCAGACACACCCACCTTCCTCTCACAGCCTGTTTTCCCAGTCCTCTCAGCTGTGAGTGATTTAAGAATTAGGTCACTGCCTGCTCCTTGCCACACCTGCTGCTTATCATTCCTCATTGCCTCCATGTATTTAAGCTCTGCCTTTTCACTGTGTTGTTGTGGTTATATTGGTTCTACTCCTGTTCACTCCTGTTTTCCCAGCCTCTGAAATATTTCTGCAACTTCTCCAGAGCGCTCCCTTCTCTGAGGCTCATTGTTGTAAGTCATTATTTGTTACCTTTTTGTACCTGTCAGCACTATTTTTGGACTTCATGTTTTTTCTGTTAATAAATGTCACCAACACAATTCAGTGCCTGGGTCTGTCTTCCTGCCCCAAAGGGGCATTCATGACAGAATACGTATAACCACCAGCTAAAAGACCTAGCTGTTGTGTTGGTGCATTTTTTCTCCTTTTGCCTTCCTTTTTAGGCACCTGTCTGGTGGAGCTAATTATGTCCCCAGCACGATGACCTCACTCAAGCAAAGGAGGATTGACAGCAGGGTCTCCAACGGTGGAGGAGGAATGGGCGGCGGACTTCATCCAAGACCCAAGCAGACGTGGGACTGTTTGTATGGAGCGGTGGGAATCCTGGAGGCACACCCCGGCCTGTGGAGCTATCCACAGTACGCAGACCTGCTGTCCACGGTCTGCGCGCTCCAGCGGTCATTTCCTGATTTAAAGATGGGAACATTTCCAGCTGAGCCGAGGCGGAGGTGCTTTCCACAGCCGACATCCTCCTCCTATCTCGCTTCACCAGCTTCACCTCCAGCTCCAGTGTGTGCGTCACCAGCTCCACGGTGGTGCAGTCATCCCTCTCCAGACCGCCGGAGGAATAACTCCGCCTCTCTGACAGCCTCTTCTCCAACACCGAAGCAGGAGTCCCCCTCAGCAGTGCAGCCCTCCCTCCTCTCTTCTCCGGCTGCATCATCAGCTTCCCTTGCGTGTGTAGCTGCTGTTCCTCCCTCTCCTTCGGTGTCCTCTCCTGCTGCCGAGAGGTCCTACATTTGTTCCCCGGCTGCATCCATCCTCGTGACTACAGGGACGGCTCCTCAACAATCCTCAGAGGAGCCCACATTAACCATAGCCAAGGAGAGGGATGACGCTCCACTCACTGCAGCAGGCAGCATCCTACACTGGGAAAACAGGCAAGTGTCATTTTTTCCCTCTTCTTTTTATGATGATATGCCTTGCCTGATTCCCGGTAGGGAGGCTCAGGACATGCAGTCCCCTGAGCTCTCCCCACCTGCTACAGCAATCAGTTACTCACCTGCCCTATCTGTGTCTAACCCATCTGTCCCTGAGTGTCTGCCGGCCCCAGAACAGAACCGCTGGACGTTCGAGGAGCCTGAGGCCCTGGAGGATCCAGTTCCAGTGCCAGCAGTGAGTCGACCCCCTGCTGCTATGCTGGATGAGCCACCAGAGTGGGTCCTTTCCCTGGGGGCCCCAAGACTGCTACAACCACCATGCCTGCTGTGGGGACGCTGTAGCAGAGTTGGAACCGGAGCTGGACCTCCAGAGGGCCAAGCCCAAGATTACATCTTCGCCTGGATCATTGGAGTCCTGGAAGGTGGTGGAGCTCGAGCTCAGGCAAGTGCTCTCCTTTGTTTTTCTATTATCTGTTTTAGAGCAGTCTTGCCTGGCACTTGGTGTCATGGTCCGTGCGCTGACTTTGTCCACGCTGAGGTTGTTCGGTGGTTTCCTGTTCTCTAGCCATCAGGGCTTTTATTCTGACAGTGTCATGGAGGGGCTTCCGGCTGTCAAAGCCGGGTCACGTTGTGACAGCTGTTCAGCATCTCTCCTAATCCCTCTCTCCACTGATTGGGTTGTCTCGGTGATTTAAGGAAGCAGCTGAGGGTTAATCCTCGCTGCGATCTCGTCAGATGTTCACTCGTTGAACAACCCTTCATCTTTCATCTGTTATTGTAAGTGTTTATCCTGAGACTCTGTATTCCTGTGTCTGAGTCATTTCCTTAGTTGTGTTTTTGCCCCCCGTGGCTCAGTATTTTGTCACTTGTCTTCATTAATAAATTATGCAAACTCATTTGCGGCCTAGTGTCTCATTTGCGGTCCACGAGGACCGCACCATGACAGTAGATCGCAGCCAGAATGAGACGCTGGTCACCGTGAGTTGTGTTGGGCTTGTTTGTTTTTCTCTGTCTTCCTCGTACCAGTGTGCTGGGAGATGGTGCCGCTCAAGGGCTATGCCATGAGCCTGGGCTATGAGCTGGTGATGGCCCTTATCGAGATCAACGGGATCATCTCCAGTGCTCGCCATCACACTGTCCCCAGCGCCTCACGCTGGTACTTGGACCTCGCTGAGGCAACCATTAACCACCATCCTCGCTATGCTGACCACCCTGAAATCACGGCAAGGATGGCGGACATCTCTGCGCACCGGGAGAAGCTCCGTGGGCTGGAGGGAAACTCCGGCAGGAAGCCGAAGAGGAGGCATCCTTGCTCCTCACTTCGGGATCCCATTCCTGTCCCTCATCCAGTCCAGGAGTTCGCACCACCCAGGGGTCATCCCCAACGGAGAGAGACGTCAGTCGGGATTCCCTCGAAGGATTTACAGCGGACAGCTATTTCCATCAGGGACTGAGTGGCTGCAGCTCGCGCCGCCTCCCATCCAACTCAGATCATGAAGCATGTGACGGTGGCTATCAGGCTGGTGGAGAGGAATCCGGAACTTTATGATTACCTCGAATACGCTGACCCGCTCGCCTCTGTTTCTGTGCAGGAGCGGCATTTCCCAGACCTCACCTTCGCCTCGCCCTCTGCAGGTAGACGTCGTTACAATGCCCGGATCAAGCCTCAGCGAGAACCCTGTCCGGGTCCAGCACCAGTTTGCCGGAAGGACTCCATCTCCCCGCCAGCTGATGCTCCTGCATCACAACGGAAGGGAATAACTGCAGCCATCGCCTCTGGGGCGTCTGTTCCTGCTGTCCCGTCAGCGAATCGTCTCCGGTCTGCCTCAGCTGCTCCTCCCCCCTCCTCGACGCTCTCCCCAGCTGCGGTGAGCTCCACGAGCCCTGCTCCGGCTGTGCCCGTGATCGATCCTGTGCAGGCGGTTCCTCCTCGTCTTCCCGGGGGGTCCTCCGTCACCATCCTGAGGGGAAAGGGAAGAACAAAGCCCGCTACAGCATGCATCATCGGCCCTCTGGAGGAAAGGCAAGTGCAATTTCTTTCTTCTCCTCACCATTATGATTTGCCTTGTCTGACTGTCCCTGTCAAATAAACTAATCTACTACTACTACTACTCCTGGGGGTGGAGATTGGGGTTCGTAGTCTCCCGAGCTTCCTCCACCTGCTGTAGCCTCTTATTATGAACCTGCTGCCTCTGTGTCTCCTTTTCCTGAGTGATCTCTGCAGTCAGGCCCACACCGCCGGACGAGGAAGTAGCCTGCGGCCCTGTAGAGTTTGGGTCCAGCTCTGCAGCCACATCATGGGCAGAGGAGGAGGGCGGATTGCTTCTTGGAGCCTGCGCCGACGACTAAGCGCCCCTGGGGTCTCCATGGAGGAGCGGTTCGACCCAGCAGATCAATGATGCAGGTCTTCGGCGTGGACGTCAGCATTGGGGGGGTCATCAGACTGCGGATACCATCATGCCGGCTGTGGGGCCCGCCGTAGCCGAGTGGGAGCCAGAGGATGTCCTTCTGCCTTCTGAACCCGGATTGTCAAAATCCTGGACGGCGACAGAACTTGAGATCAGGCAAGTGCTCTATTTTGTCTTTCTCCTATCAATTCTAGAGCATTTTTGCCTGTCTTTCGGGGAAACGAGCCGGGTTCAGCTGTCTGTTGCATCCGAGCTTGTCTCGCCGGGCTCTGTCGCTGCTGGTGATCCTGATCCCGGTTCTCTTTCTTCTCCCCAGCCTTCTCCCAGGGTCACCGGTGTGGAGTCGATTCCGGTTGCCATTCTGGAGGTTCCGGGTTCGGGTTGGGAGGTTGTCTCTGGTGCTGCCCTGGTCTAGTCGGGGTCCATTGTGGGTGCAGCCGCGACCCAATTGGGGTCCGTTGTGGGTGCAGCCGCGACCCAATTGGGGTCCGTTGTGGGTGCAGCCGCGACCCAATCGGGGTCCGTTGTGGGTGCAGCCGTGATCCAATCTGGGTCCGTCAAGGGGGCAGCGCGGTCTCGTTTGGGATCCGACTGGAGGGCTGTGCCGGTCCTAGTGGAGTTTGGAGGGGGTGCTGCAGAGCTTTCGCTGATCAACGCCGGACTGGTCCTTCATCCTTTCCCCATTCCTTTTTCCCTTCCATCGGGGGCTGCTGGGATTCCCCGTTATCGGCTCGGCTCTCCCTCACTATCCCCCTCTACAGGGAAGCCTTCTCTAAGTTCTCCCCTGTGGTCCTGGGGGCTGAGTGACGCGGGTCGGCCGCCTGCAAGACTGCCTCGCCGGTTTGGCATTCTGGGTCGGCCACCCGATCAACTTGCCTCTCTGTTCGGCGATCTGGTCCGGCCGCCAGAGAGACTGTTTTTCCTGGCCTGGGACTGTGGTAGGCCGCCCGAACTTTCTCTTTTTCCCCTGCCAGCGATCTGGACGCTGGACGCAGGAAGAACTCCTGAACTATTTGTGTTGTACTATTGTGAACTGTATTTATCGCCGCTCTTTAGCGCGTTTTTTTTTTCTCTCCCCTCCTCCTCACTTGTGTTATTTTTGCGACATTGAAGCTTGTTTTTCACTCTGGTATTATGATTGTTGTGCCTGTATTTGAGTTTCCTGTATTCCCCTGTGGGTTGTGGAGATGTTTTTCTTTTCCTGTGATCTTATTGGATTTATCAGGGTGTTCTGTTTGTAGCCTGTTTTTTCTTTATGTTATTCTGCTGGTTGGTTCTCGCCCTCCAAGCCTGTTTTCCCCCACCCCCCTCCCTAGGCGGTCCTGTTGACCTTCTGGGTGGTGGTGGTGGTGGTGGTGGTGGGGGGCTCGATGTTACACAGCGTCTGGAATCCACCTCGGGAACAGGGGCTACTGTCATGGTCCATGCGCTGACTTTGTCCGCACTCGGTTTGTCCAGTGGTTTCCCGTTCTCTGGCCATCAGGGCTTTTATTCTGACAGCGTCATGGCGGGGCTTCCGGCTGTCAAAGCTGGGTCACGTCGTGACAGCTGTTCAGCATCTCTCCTAATCACTCTCTCCACTGATTGGGTTGTCTCGGGGATTTAAGGAAGCAGCTGAGGGTTAATCCTCGCTGCGATCTCGTCAGACGTTCATTTGTTGAACAACCCTTCATCTTTCATCCGTCATTGTAAGTGTTTATCCTGAGAGTCTGTATTCCTGTGTCTGAGTCATTTCCTTAGTTGTGTTTTTGCCCCCCGTGGCTCATTATTTTGTCGCTTGTCTTCATTAATAAATTATGCAAACTCATTGGCGGCCTATAGTGTTTCATTTGTGGTCAGCGAGGACCACACCATGACACTTGGTGAGGAGAGCCAGCCACCCGCTGCACCTGAGCTCGCCTCGCCAGGCTCCGCCGCTGCCGGTGACCCTGAACTCTCTTCTCTATGTGTGTCTGAGCTTTCTCCCAGGGTTACCGGAGATGTGCCAACACTGGCAGAGGTCTCCATGGGTCCAGGCTCGCTGCTGGAAGTCGTCCTGGGTCCAGCTCCCCCTGTTGAGGTTGTCGTGGGTGTTTCATCCCAACCCGGGACCTCCGTGGGTGCAGCTTCCCCTCTGCCCAAGGCCGTCATCTGGGTTCCAATTCCTCGGTCCGAGTCCTTGTGGGTGCTGTGTCCCAGTCGAGGATCCTTATGGGTGCTGTGCCCCAGCATTAATCCTATGTGGGTGCTGCGCTCCAGCTTGGGTCCACCATGGGTGCTACGCCCCAGCCCGGGGCCCACCATGGGTGCAGCATTGGCCCAGTCGGGGCCCACCGTGGATGCAGCATTGGCCCAGTTGGGGCCCACCGTGGGTGCAGCATTGGCCCAGTCGGGGCCCACCGCGGATGCAGCTTCGCTCTAGCCCAGAGCCACAACGGGTCCTGCAGAGCTCCAGCCCGGAGCCACAGCAGGCACTGCAGAGCTCCAGCCCGGAGCCACCGTGGGTGCTGCAGAGCTCCAGCCCGAAGCCAACAAGGATGCTGCCAGTCAGCCAGACGCCGTCATGGTCCCTCCTCCTCCGCCACCTGGCATGGTCATGGTCCCCCTCCTCCGGCCCTGCTTCCTGTTTTCAGGCCCTCCTGTGGGGGAGCCGCCTCCCGGGCCACCCCTCTGGTCCTGGTGGCTCAAGGACTCTGGCTGGCTGCCTGAAAGACTGGGCCACTGGGCTGGGTGGTCCATGTTTTCCGGAAGGCCACCCGACTCGTACCACCATGCTGCCTAACTGGCCTGGGACTTCGGCCAGCCACCTGAACTACATTGTTCTGTGACCTAGGGGGCCCAGGGGTCTAGCCTGCGCAGGTGTGGGTCTTGAGCTGGTTTGTGTTTTCCCTCCTTAGCCTGTTCCCCCACCTCCCACCTGGGGTGGCTTTTTGCTGTACTCCTTCTCTGGGGTTGGGATTCCATTTTGGTGTTACCTTGGGGTGTCTGGATCAACCCCTTAAAGGGAGGGGGGTTCTGTCATGAGTCTGAGCTCAGCGTTTCTCTGGAGCTCAGACTCTCATTTTATTTCTGTTTATTTTATGTCTATTATGATTATTCCTGCCTAGTTTTTGTGTTATTTTGGTTTTTTGACACGAGCCTCCTTCCTCTGCTCCCAGACACACCCACCTTCCTCTCACAGCCTGTTTTCCCAGTTCCCTCAGCTGTGAGTGATTTAAGAATTAGGTCACTGCCCGCTCCTTGCCACACCTGCTTCTTATCATTCCCCATTACCTCCATGTGTTTAAGCTTTGCCTTTTCACTGTGTTGTTGCAGTTATATTGGTTCTACTCCTGTTCACTCCCGTTTTCCCAGCCTCTGAAGTATTTCTGCAACTTCTCCAGAGCGCTTCCTGCTCTGAGGCTCATTGTTGTAAGTTATTATTTGTTACCTTTTTGTACTTGTCAGCACTATTTTTGGACTTTATGTTTTTTCTGTTAATAAATGTCACCAACACAATTCAGTGCCTGGGTCTGTCTTCCTGCCCTGAAGGGGCATTCATGACGTGTTTTGCCTAATATCACTCAGGTTTCTAATCAATTTATGGTCTCAAATACTACTTTTAGGTGTTGTTTATATATGTTTATTATGTAAATTTATGTTTAATACAAAGTAAAAAAGAGGATAAAGTGCACAGAGCAATGCTACATAACACTACTGTAGCCCTGTCTATAATTATTTACAGACACAACAGTGTTTATTGTGTAAATATAATCTTTGTAAAGGATTTAATTTAATATGTGAAATTAAAAATGGTTCTTTTAAAGTTTCTTTTTTTCTTTTTTAAAAAAAAGCTGTTATTGTATTTTGCAATAATTTTCTGAGTTTGAGTGATATATCTGTACAAAAAGCTGTTAATAATTTATTTACGATGTAACCTGGTATTTTGATTGGCAAGTGCTTTGGAATGTATGCTTTGGGGAACCAATCAGTTTTTGTCCAGAAGGCAGATGGGCGGAGCAATTAATAACGGTTACAAGTTCTGCGCCTCAAAAGGCTGAAGTCTCAGGGAGATGCAGCAGTTGGTCACAGAAGGATGAAGGTGATTTTGTCTTTCTGTGTCATCAGGATAACGCAGTTACAACCTGATTAGAAAGGCTTGATTGCTGACAGCCAGAAAGGAAGGGAGATAAGAGACCGATCTGGACGTCAACCGGACTGTTTTTTTCAAGAGGACGGACTTCACTGCTTGTCTAGGGCCCCTAGATCCCCATCTTTTTCCCAGCAACAGTTCTGTCATCACCCACTGCTCTTCTCCACACCAACGGCTGAGCCCAGCAGTTTGACTCTCCAATGATGGGCTTCTTGCCCATCAATGGCTGTACTCCACCAACAGTCACTCTCAACGTCAACGTTTTTCCCAACCAACGGATCTCCCCAGCGAACATTCCAGGTGGTGTTTTTCCCCGCTGATCCTTCTTTTTCTGACCTTCAATAAAACTGAGTAGCTACTCCAACACTTCCAATTGAAGACTATCAGGCCTGCAACGGTGGGAGGGATTTTTTTTTTTTAAATTTATTTTAGTATTTTGAGATTTCTAAAAAAAATAGGGCTGATGTGTGTGATTGATGTGTGTTGAGTGATTCCAATTTAAGACTGCTGTAAATATCTTTTAAATGTTGAAATCTCACTAAATCAGTTCAAATGACTTTAAAATTGCTGTTTTTGTGTCTGTTTTAACCCTAAAACTGCCTTGGTTCATGTACAGGTAGTGCTGTGGAGTGTCTGTGTCGCAGTTCTGCGACCGTCATGTGACGTGGCCTTAAACCATAATAAATCCCCAGTTGTACTAAGTATTGCACCTCACAAGGTGGCAGACACGTATAACTTACTGTTCTTGCCTTGGAGGACTAATGGCCCCCATATAACCCCCCCACTTCTGGACACCAGAGAAGAAGAGTTTGTAAACAAATGTTGATCGATTACAAGACGGAGGAGGCATTTGCTCCCAAATTTGCCAACTATGATTCTAAAATGAGATTATTTAGCTTATGAAGGTAAACATCTACATTTTGTTATAACAGAGGGTGGGCGAAGCTGGTTGATGTTCACCTGCCATCCACCCCAGTGCCATGTGACTGGACAGAACAATTGCGACGGTTCCGTGTCGTCATATAAGATAGATTACGGCGGAATAAAAGCAAAATTGAGGTGGAATATTCATAACAGTTTCTGGATGTGGGAGAGAAAGCGAAAATGACCCAGAGAAGACAAAATAACCACCAGGATGGCAAAAATGGACGAAGCGAGCCACCTGGACAGCGGTAAGTCTGATGAATTTCTTTGTTTGTTTACACTGTACTGATTTTCTGGTTCATATACTTTAAAGATAACAAAAACCTTTAAACAAAAAACGGTGCCAAAAACCAAACCCATCCTTTGTGTAAATATGTCCAAAGTCCACTTTTGACTGAAAGTTATGCAATTCGATATCGCTGCTGTGGCATTACGCAAATTAGATGCGTAAATTTACTCCTATCTCAAACTTTGGATCATATTCTACATCTTTCTAATTGACAGTAAGCCATTATCTCTTACCACTTTCAAGTTATAGCTTTGGAAATCTCTGACATCTGAACTGAATATTTTCTTGAAAAAAATCTTGACCATTAGGGGCTGACGGCACAACGGAGCGCCTCAGGAAGTCAAACAGTTAAATCATTTTGTTTTAAGGCATATATTATATTTGTTTTAAGTTCATATAATTAAGTTAAATTGTGTCTTGCTGTAATTTTTTTTATCTTATTGGGAAAATATATACATCTTCATTGATTTATTTCTCAATAAGTGGAGGCACCGAAAAGAAAGTCTAAATTTAAAGAACCCAGGGCCCCACCCACAGTACTATAACTTTAATACTGGTTTATTACCGTTTAATTAAATAGCTACGTGGGTTGGGTGCTACACTATGTAACATTTTTTTCCTCGATAGTATGTTCTATTTCTGAATTGCTTGTGTTGTAAAAGTACAGAAAATTGCCAATATTCATTTTCAAGTTTTCTTTAGTGATGTAGATAATGATATTTTTACATTTACTTACTCAATGCAATAACAACAAATTTGCAGATTCTCAATTGCATAAGCACTGAATGAAACATATGAATCAAAATTGATATGTATTTTTAAAAAATGTCTCCACAAATGAAGAAAAATGTTAAGTGAGTATTTTTCAAGATTAAAACTGCAATAGAAGAAACGTTTGAAGAGAAAAATAGGTATTTTTCATTTAATTAAGGAATACATAATTGGGGAAATAAAACTTTCTGTCTAGGAAAACGAAAAAGTGAAATTTTTGTGACTGTAATGACTTATCACAATATCAAGAGGCGGTGACTGCCTAAAATCTCAGTGTCAAGCTTTAAAATCGGTCTTTGTAAAGAGTTTTGTGGCATCATGGTAACTTTTTTTTTTTTTTTAGGAAATATATAACACTGGTCAACACCAAATTTATTGTCTAAGTTTTTTTTAGCTGATTTAGGACAATTTTGATGTGCTGAATCCAAAAATCACATTGGCTTTGTTCAATCAGGTCAGCTTTTTGAAGTATGGCCACATTTGTTTTTTTACGTTTTTTGTTTACATGTACGGGCATTTTCTCTTTATATGACACAAAATTCTTTTCTATTTCTTGAAATTTCTCAAACTCTTAAGAGTTGGCATGCGCCAATTTATGACAAGATGTCATAAATTGTCATGACATCATGTCATGACAATTTATGACATTGTCATGATGGCTGATTACTGTTGGACTCTGAAGAGAGGCATCCCTGCTGCTGAGCATTCTAGAATTTCGAATAAACGGAAGTTGAAGCTCTGAATTTTGAACAATGAGGACGTAACATTCAATTTACATGTACTTACCTTTATCAATGTCTACTACTCAATTTACAGTAATCGAAGTTTGTAACATTTAATCAATAAATTGTGTTAGAAAATGATTTTTTTCTCTTAAAAATCTATTTCAGATGAGAAATATTAACAAAAGTCAACCGATAATGTCACAAAAATGTAATCAATTTAGTCAGAAGATCAGATTTTTTTTTGACCTGATCGAGAGAAACAGATGTAATTTTCGGATTCAGCGGTGCAAAATTGTCTTAAATCAGTTGAAAAAATACAGACAACTTACAAAAAAATTATTTTTGTAACCCCGTGTAATCTGTCACCAGCCAGTTAAGAAGGATTTTAACCAACTGTTTCTACCTATCTACTACTTTTATAATAAATTATAAAGAACCTTAGTGAGTGAGCTCACATACACCACGCATTCCCATATCAGGGCCCCTAATGAGAACTGTGAGTACCATAAAATGAAATGAAAAAGTACAAGTCCTCCTCCCCCCAAAATGGAACCCCTCATTAAATTTATCTGAAAATCTGACTCTTATGGGGTATTGATGAGTTAAAGCTTTTTTTATAAATTTGAAGTCAATCTGATCAGAAATGTAGAAGCTATAGTGGCGACAACAGAAAATGTCAAACAAACAGATGGATGGACGAACAAACAAATGAACAGGCGGGTGGCTCCAATACATACAGTGGTGTGAAAAAGTATTTGCCCCCTTCCTGATTTCTCATTTTTTTGTATGTTTGTCACACTTAAATGTTTCAAATCATCAAACAAATTTAAATATTAGACAACGACAACACAAGTAAACACAAAATGCAGTTTTTAAATGAAGGTGTTTATTATTAAGGTAAAAAAAAAAACATCCAAACCTACATGGCTCTGTGTGAAAAAGTGATTGCTCCCTAAACCTAATAACTGGTTGGGCCACCCTTAGCAGCAACAGCTGCAATCAAGCATTTGTGATAACTGGCAATGAGTCTTTTACAGTGCCGTGGAGGAATTTTAGCCCACTCATCTTTGCAGAATTGTTGTAATTCAGCAACATTGGAGGGTTTTCGAGCATGAACCGCCTTATTAAGGTCATGCCGCAGCATCTCAATCGAATTCAGGTCAGGACTTTGACTAAGCCACTCTAAAGTCTTCATTTTGTTTTTCTTAAGCTATTCGGAGTGGACTTGCTGGTGTGTTTTGGATCGTTGTCCTGCTGCAGAACCCAAGTGTGCTTCAGCTTGAGGTCATGAACAGATGGCCAGACATTCTCCTTCAGGATTTTTTGGTAGACAGCAGAATTCATGGTTCCATTTACCACAGCAAGTCTTCCAGGTCCTAAAGCAGCAAAACAGCCCCAGACCATCACACTACCACCACCATATTTTACTGTTGGTATAATGTTCCTTTTCTGAAATGCTGTGTTACTTTTATGCCAGATGTAATGGGACACACACCTTCCAAAAAGTTCAGCTTTTGTCTCGTTAAGATGTTTTCTGGCAAAACTGAGATGAGCCTTGATGTTCTTTTTGCTCAGCAGTGGTTTCCATCTTGGAACTCTGCCATGCAGGCCATTTTTGCCCAGTCTCTTTCTGATGGTGGAGTCATGAACACTGACCTTAACCTCATGAGGCAAGTGAGGCCTGAAGTTCTTTGAATGTTGTTGTGGGGTCTTTTGTGACTTCTTCGATGAGTCGTCACTGTGCTCTTGGGGTAATTTTGGTTGGCCAGTCACTCCTGGGAAGGTTCACTACTGTTCCATGTTTTCGCCATTTGTGGATAATGGCTCTCACTGTGGTTCACTGGAGTCCCAAAGCTTTAGAAATGGCTTTCCAGACTGACAGATCTCAGTTACTTTGTTTCTCATTTGTTCCTGAATTGCTTTGGATCACATACACATGATGTCTAGCTTTTGAGGATCTTTTGGTCTACTTCACTTTGTCAGGCAGGTCCTATGTGATTTCTTGATTGAGAACAGATGTGGCAGTAATCAGGCCTGGGTGTGGCTAGAGAAATTGAACTCAGCTTTCCAAAGATGTGATAAACCACAGCTAATTTATGTTTTAACGGGGGGGATCACTTTTTCACACAGGGCCATGTAGGTTTGGATTGTTTTTCCCCCTTAATCATAAACACCTTCATTTAAAAACTGCATTTTGTGTTTACTTGTGTTATCGTTGTCTAATATTTAAATTTGTTTGATGATCTGAAACATTTCTGTGTGACAAACATACAAAAAAAATGAGAAATCAGAAAGAGGGCAAACACTTTTTCACACCACTGTATATACTCTGTTGCGTGGGGTATACAAATTGCAGTATATTTATGAGACCAGAGCTGAGACAGTAACATATCAGTACGCTGATGCAGGTGCGTTTTCTCCCACCTGTCCTGGCTGTCCTTTCCCATCGTCCTTTTGTTTCGCCGTGCCATCTTACATTTGTAGCTTGCCTTTCGGGCAGGGCCCACTTTAATGGAGGTATTCTCAAAAGGCGTGGTCGTCACTGTCACCTTGTTGCCACTCTGCACAGATCAATGACAGTCAATAATTCCTGTGCTGACAAGCTTATTCACATATAACCTAGCAGTGAAATTGCAAAAATTGTTATTTATATTGTCAAGGTGAATAAATCATCTACTGCCAACCTTGAGAATGAGCTCTACCACTTCAGTGTGGACCAGACCGTGGACGGGCTCGCCGTTAACATGAGTGATGAGGTCACCAGCACAGAGGCCAGCTTCTTGGGCAGGGCCGCCGTCCTCCACATGCTGCCAATGCACACAGAATACCAGAGGGGGTGCTCAACTATATATGCTTTTTAAGAGTAAAATCATCACATCACAGCTCTCTCCACAATGCCAACAGTGACATGCTGTATGTCCATGTTGGCTGATCTAGCTACCTTGACCTATTGACCCTAATATCACAACCACAGGTGGGGGTCCTGTGTAATAAGTTCGATGAAGGCAGCTTTAATTTGTTCTGGAGTTAATATAACCTTGTGACTTTGACCTTTTGACCTAAAAAATACATCAAGTCAGCCAAGTTTGCTGATTTTGGCAATAGCATAATGTTCATAAATGTGAAATTAAACAAGACAGAGGTGTCAAATCCTGTCTAAGGAAAGTAAAAGTCCAATACTATATTTCTTCCAGCCATTCACTTATCTACCTGGCTGTAGAGCTGTGCTTATTAAAATCAGCTGGGTGAGAGAATGACTGGAACAAATAGTATGTAATAGGACTTTATTTTATGGAGTTAGGATTTCACACCCATGGTAAGATGCCAGGTTCCGTGACCTTCGGACACCAAATGTAGGTCAGGTCTACAGCACTTCTAAATCAGCACAAATGCCAACAACATATTGACCACAAATGTGACCAGAGCTTCAGTGATAGAACAGCCTCAAATTTCATCAAAATCCATCTAGTAGTTTTTGCATTATTCTGCTAAGAGACAGACAGATGCATAAATTAAAATGAAAGAACCTTAGTGAGCAAACTCACATACCTCACACATCACCATATCACTGAACATAGTAATGCATACTCTCATCTGATGCAAATACAGTATAAACCTGGCATGTAGCAAAAGGAATGAGTGCCTTGTTCAACAGAAAAAAAAGACTTAATGTTCAAGTCATTTTAGGTGTGGGTTATATTAGATGTATATCAAAATCAAACTGGTCCAAGGTATTGATGAGTTAATGTTTCTGTATACATTTGAAGTCAAGCTGATAAGAAATGTAGAAGCTATACTGGGGACAACATAAAATGGAGTGAAAAAGTACAAGCCCCCCCCCCCCCCCCCCGTCCTCTGGAAAAAAATGGAACCCCTTATTAGATATATCTCTAAATTGATGCTTCTGTATAAATGTGAAGTCAATCCAATGAAAATTGATGGACAGGTCAACAACATTATACCCTCCTCAACTTTGTTGCTTGAGGTATAATAATAATAATTACATAACCTTCTTGGCAGAGGTAAATATCTCTGACAACTATAAAAACACAAACCTACAACTGGAATATAACTACAGGTTTCTTACCCAAACAATGTGATGAACACTGTAGATATCACTGTCCCCAATGTAGACCCTGATGGCTCTGAGAGTAAAGCCATATTTCTTTCCAGAACGATGGATGGTGATGGGAGAGCCCAGCACACTCACTGCCGGGAAAAAGTCTCGATTGGGTGAGGAGTCACGAGAAGAAGGGTTGGAGGAGAAAGAGTGGGGAGACATGGGGCTGGCCAGCGGAGAGAATCCACCATGCTGCTCCACTGGAAGTTCAAAAAATTTAAGGAGAAAAATTATTTACAATAATTTGAAATGTAGTATCATTTCTAAAGGATTTAATAATTTATTTCGTCATTCTACTCACCTGATGGTATAATGACAGACAGGGCTGTAGCAGACGCTGACTTGATGACTTTGTTTCCACCTCTAGAATTCCGCTTCTCTCCATCACCAGACAAATGCTGGTGGCGTGCTTTGCGGAGGACCAGATCATTAGCAGCACGGGGCCCCAGAGGGTCACACAAAGGCATCATAATGTCACGTCCAGCTGCTGCTGTAGGACCTGGGGATGATGTGGTGATGGTAGTGGTAATGCCAGGTGTCTCTCCTGGTCTAGGAGATTTATCTGTTAGGATGAAGAAACTGATCATTTATGCACAAAGAATTAGAGACAAAACAGTGATGTTATGAGGGGCCCATCTGTCTACTGACTCAGCAGTAGCTATCCAGAGGTGGGTAAAAATTGTACTTAAGCAAAAGTAGCACAATCTTAAAATATTAGTTATTCAAGTAATAGTAAGAGTAGTCACTTAAACATGCCTTGAGTAAAAAAAAAAAAAAAAAAAATCCCCTCAAAAGTTACTTAAGTAAGAACAACTTTACTCCTTTTTTACTCAATGTGTGCATTTTTCTGTTAAATTTGTCACTTTTTTCTGATAAATTTTGAGTTCCCCAACAATCGGTACACTCAGGCCTTGTGCACATTGAAAAGTTTTTACCCCATACTGGTAAACTTCTTTTATAGTTTGGCTATCCATGCATACGACGCTGGGATCTTGGAGGTGTGAAAGTGAAAAGAGTTTTTGCTGGCACGTTTTTTCCTCCTCCATGTGCAAGGGAGAAAAGGGCCAAGCAGCACATACATATGTCAATCACGCCTTATTCAAGCACCTATAGAATAGAATAGGCTTTATTGTCATTATACAGTTGTAAAGTATAACGAGATTGTGGGTGGTCCACTCAGCTACTGTGCAGCAAAAGTATCTATCTATAAATGCAAGGAATCTCTGTCTGTGTGTGTGTGCCTGTTCCTCACATATCTCCCAAACTGTTCATCAGACTGACCTCAGATTCTATAAATGCTCTGCTGAAGTTAGGAGGGTGTGCATCCCAGAGTATGGAGTTGTTCAGTCAAAATATGTAATTTTTATCAATGTAAGTTTAGTCATTGCTCTCTCCTCATGCTCTGGCTTCCAGAAATATGGGCGGGGTTTCGGATTGACTCCGTACTGATTGGATAATACGTGGCATCATGGCCAGTCACCACAGCACTCCATGAACAAAACAAGGAAGTGAAAAGCGACAAATTTGATTAGAAAAAAGATAATACTGAAGATTTAATCCTTAAAAAAATTACACCATAAAGTTGCTGTGATTGCGTAGGTCTAAAGGATAATTCAGCATATGTGAAGAACAGGAGGCGCGGACCACAGTCCTTCGTGGGGAGGCACGCCCAGCCTGCATGGTTAGTGGTAGATGGGAGTCCTGACTGCTGCTTCACCCATGTGGTACCACTGTCCTTTGTAGGACTGCGAGTCCCCTCTCCCAAGTAAGTATCTATGAATTAAAAACTTAATAATAATACCGCCATGATTGTGGAGCGGAATGGCCAAACAGTACACAAAAATGCCTAAATAATGAAATAAATCATTTTTAGTTAAATATTTAATGACGGACTTCCGGTTATGGCGGCCGCCTAGAAGGACACGTATCACTCTGCTCTGCTCCTGGAAATAAAAATTCGGCAAATAACTCTCTCATTCGGAACAGAACTTTTCCCAGCGTTTGGGTGAGGATATGCCGGTGAAGACTAAGGCTGGGAAATCAGGAGGGGGAAAAATTGAATCGCCGAAGCAGTCCAAATTAACGGACTTTAAAGTTTGTGGCGCAGTAGAAAAAGCTGCGGATATGGCGGATGAAACTAGCGGTGATGCGGTAACTGCTGACGATGGCGGCACAGGTGCAGTGCTGGCTGCCATTAGCTCAATGAGAGCAGACTTTTCCGCTAAACTTGATGGGATTATGGCAGCGTTGGATGCAATGAGAAAGGAGTTGGGTGACTGCGTGGAGCGAGTGACGCAGGCGGAGCTTCGTGTTTCAAGTGCGGAGGATGAAATTAGCGGACTTCAAATAAAGGTGCGCACTTTGGAAAAAAAAAATAAAGATTTGGGAAATAGCGTTCTGGATTTGGAATCTCGGTCCAGACGGAACAACCTGAGGCTGGTGGGTTTACCGGAGGGAGCCGAAGGTCGTGATTCATGCTCCTTTTTGGAGGGGTGGATCCCGGAGGCGCTGAACAACGCGGAGCTAAAATCATCAGTCGTCTTGGAAAGCTCCCACCGAATTGGCCCACCGAGAGGTAACAAGGCAGCACCGAGGACGTTAATTATGAAGTTTCTCAGCTACAGAGACAGGATGACGATCTCCAACGCGGTGCGGGCCAAAGGAGAAATTAAATATCAAGATCAGCAGGTGCGGTTCTACCCAGATTTGGCCTCAGGAATCCAACAATTAAGGAAGCAGTTTGACCTCATCCGCAAAGAACTGCGCAACCTTGAGATTCGTCATGGAGTGATTCACCCTGCAAGACTTCTGGTCACATATGAGGGCAGAACACACATCTTCAAGACCCCCGAGGAGGCGCAGGAGCTCATCAAGAAGATCCAGGAAGAGACTGGTGGGAGCTAAGCATGAACAGAATATAGGGTAGAATATTTGAGCATTTAACTGATTAGAAGCATATAACAAGATTACAAAATATAGATTGTATTACATATTAAAAAAAAAAAGTACAAAATTGCTAAAAAATTTTGGAGTTAAATTGGAAAATTACAGAAGAGAGTTAATGTTACGTTATTAAAAGCAGTAGAGTTAGGGTGATTGGGAGGATGAAGGAGTGGCTTTGGCTGATCCTCGTGGGTGTGGAACGGTCGATGGCTATATCGGGAGACGGAATTTTTCTTTTGCTTTTGGGGGGATTGCCACAAATGTGGGAAGGGGGAATTTGTTTGTGTGGAGTTTGTAGGGTGAATGTTCAACCACTCATTTTTTAGCTTTTCTGTTTGAGCATGTTTACACTGCAAGGTAATCCCAAACTCCCTATTGATTATAAATCAAAGCGTTAATCTTAATTTAACTTCATGGAATTGCAGAGGTCTACAAAATTTAAAAAAACTTAAACAAGTTATGAATAAAATAAAAGACATGGGTTCAAAAATTGTGTTTTTACAAGAAACTCATCTAATAGAGGAAGATCTAAAAAGAATTAGGAGTAGATGGCAAGGAAATGTTTTCACCTCATCATTTTCATCCCGAGCCAGGGGAGTTATGACTCTCATACATAAATCAGTCCCATTTCAAGTGAAAAATGTAATTGGAGACAAATTTGGAAGATATGTAATCATTCAAGGATCTTTGCTATTAGAAAACATAAATTTGGTGAACTTATATGGTCCCAATATAGATGATCAAAAGTTCTTTGCTAATTTATTTCTTATCTTATCATCACTTACAGGGCGACATATAATAGCAGGGGATTTTAATTGTACATTGAATCCCGGTATAGATAGATCAACAGGACTGGACTGTACGCACAATGGATGTAGGATGACCATTAATCATTTTATGAAAGAATTGAAATTGATAGATATATGGAGAGAAATGAAACCACAAGTTAAAGCATACTCTTGTTATTCCAATACCTACAAGACATTCTCACGTATAGATTATTTTTTGATCTCCACAGAATTAAGGTCCAAGATTCAAAACTGTTTTTATGATAACATCGTGATCTCTGATCATGCACCCTGCTGTCTAATATATGTAGATAAGAAATTGACAAAGGAACCAGGTAGATGGCAATTTCAGCATAAATGGCTTCAGGATGAGGAATTTGTTAAATACATAGAAAAACAGATAGATGAGTTCTTTGACATCAATACTACACAAACATCAGCATGTGTAAAGTGGGAGGCTTTCAAAGCTTTTATTAGGGGACACATTATTAGTTATACAGGTTCAAAATCTAAGAAGACTCGAGAGGAGAGAGTCCAACTGGAACATAAAATAAAAATTCTTCAAGAAAGAGTATATGCAGGAAGAGATCCAAGGTTGGAGAACGAATTACTGATTTTGAGAGCTGAATATGACAAAAAATCAGCGAATAGAGCTGCCTCGAGTCTTCTAAGATTGAAACAATCTTTTTATGAACAAGGTGAAAAATCAGGAAAGTTATTGGCATGGCAGATTAAACAATTAGAATCTAAAACACCAATTACCAGTATTATAAGTAACGGACAGGTAGTTATAGATCCTTTAGAAATTAATAGAGCCTTTAGAGATTACTATGAAAAATTATATGATACCAAAAATGAATCTGACTTAACAAAACTACATGGGTTTCTGAACGAACTATTTATACCGTGTATTCCAAATGAAAATAGGGAGATACTGGAGTCTAAAATTAGTCAAGAAGAAGTTGGACTAGCTATTGATAATATGAAATCAGGAAAAAGTGCAGGACCAGATGGTCTTCCAGTTGACCTTTATAAAAAATTTAAAAATAAATTAACAAAACCTTTTTTGGAAATGGTTTTAGAAGCATTTCAAAATAGTAATTTACCATCATATATGAATAATGCCTTAATTATACTGTTGCCAAAACCAGGTAAGCCCTCTAATAAACGTGAAAATATGAGACCAATAAGCCTATTAAATGCCGACCTTAAGATAATCTGTAAAATTTTAGCAAGACGAATACAAGAAATTTTACCAAATATTATTAATCGAGATCAGAATGGCTTTATAAAGGGAAGACAAGGCTTCCATAATGTAAGAAGACTTTTTAATATTATTTATTCTAATAAAGAAGCACCGGATACAGCTCTCTTATCACTGGATGCCGAAAAAGCCTTTGATAGAGTTGAATGGCCCTTTCTTTTTGAAGTCTTACAAAGGTTTGGACTTGGAAATAATTTCATAAAATGGGTTCAGATAATATATAATAATGCTACTGCAGAAATCCTAACAAATAACAATATTTCAAAATCAATAAAAATCAATAGAGGATGTCGACAAGGCTGTCCACTTTCACCTTTACTGTTTACTATGGCAATTGAACCTTTAGCGATGGCGATACGTCTACAGTCACAAATATATGGAATTAAAGTTGGACCAACAGAACATAAAATCTCCCTGTATGCCGATGACATAATTTTGTTTATGTCGAATCTTAAAAAATCAATTCCAACCTTGTTGAATTTAATAAAGAATTTTGGGGAAATATCAGGATATAAAATAAATAAAACTAAATCTTCAATATTAATGCTAAATGAGACCCAGAGAAATTACCCAGCCCCTGAGGTAAATCAATTCAATGTTGTAAATCAGTTTAAATATTTAGGAATCCAAATTGTGCCTAAGCTAGAATCAATCGCCAGTGTCAATTATGAAGCCTTAATGACAGATATTGATGAGTTACTTCAGAGATGGATGTCACTACCAATGTCGATGATCGGGAGAATTAATATACTTAAAAGTAATATCTTACCTAAAATACTTTATTTATTTCAATACATTCCCTTACCACCACCTTTAGATTTATTCTCAAGAATTAAAAAAAAGTTAGTGGAATTTATATGGAACAACAGGAGGGCTAGATTACGTCTGTCTTTATTATATTTACCATTTGATCGTGGAGGTCTGAAATGTCCAAATTTTATGTTGTATTATTGGTCGGCACAACTGAGGTCATTTGATGAATTATTTTTCATCAAATGATCTCCCTCACTGGACTGAAATGGAATCATACAATTTGCCTTTACCTCTTCCCATATTCATATACTCAGATTCGGCAAAAAAATTACAAAAACAAGTTAAAAATCCATTTGTAAAGCATATGATCAAAATATGGTGTGAAGCTAAAAACTATTTAAAAGAACCACAGTTATTGTCACAATTTAGTCCAATATGGGGTAATCAATATTTTAAACCAGGGAGAGCGGACGCTGTATTTAAAGTATGGAATTTAAAAGGGATACAAAAGATTCAGGATTTATATTTGCCATGTGCAGAAAACATAATGTCTTTTGAAGAGCTGAGGATCAAATTTAATCTCAATAGAACACATTTTTTTAAATATCTTCAACTTAGAAACTTTATTCGATCAAATCAAAATAAAGCTCTCACTCGACCTATCTATTCATCCTTGGAAAAAATGTTGATGAAAGATAGTAAAAGAAAGGGTATTATTTCAGAGTTTTATAACTCATTGACACTATTTTCAAGTGAAAATTCACTGAAAAGATTAAACTACTGGAAAGAAGATCTGCAAACTGAAATTTCAGAGGAACAATGGGAACTGGCTTGTACAGAAGCTCAAACCAAATCAATAAATGTACGCCTTAAATTGATACATTTCAAATGGTTAATGCGGATGTATGTTACACCGGAGGAGTTAAATAGATATAATAAAAATATACCAGATACATGCACAAAATGCATGGAAAGTAAAGGAACTCTATTTCATTGTGTATGGGAATGTAGATTAATAAGAATGTTTTGGGAAGAGGTGAGGGTAACAATTGAAAAAAATAATCTCAAAACAAATCATATTGAATCCTAAACTGTTTTTGTTGGGTCTGTACCCAGAAAAGCATAATTTTAATAAAAGTGAAAGAACATTCATAGACCTCAGTTTGCTTAATGCCAAAAAATGTATTGCACTATTATGAAAAAAGACTCATAGACCAGATGTGACTCAGTGGTTAAGACAGATGTTAACAAACCTTCCATTAGAAAGAATAACATATATACTGAAATCAAAGGAAATTGTGTTTGAGAATATATGGAGACCTTTTATTGATTATGTAAAAAATTTAAACATAACTCTTGAAGAAGAAGGTGAATGATGTGTGTGGACCTTGTAAATTCCAAACTGGTGAACATAATATGTATACTTATGTATTGGATTGTCTAGACTAAACAGAGGAGCATTGTTGAAGATTTGATTTTGTTGGTGGTTGTTGGTGTTTTTTAGTGCTTTTTTTTTTGTAGTACTTTAGTGTTAGTGTTTGATTGTTTGTATCATGTTTGTTAAAAAAAAAAAAGGTTCAATAAAGATATTGTGGAAAAAAAAATATTTAATGACAAATGGGCAGCACTGATGCAACAGTTGCAGTCAAACAGGTCCTTCTGCTGTGTATAATAATGTTGGGTGTTTTGTAGTTAATTCAATTGACTATAGTTTTAAAAAACTTGTAATAACAAAATGTTGCTACAATATAAAATGATGCACGACAACAGAGCTCAAATATTTGTAAACGTGTCTTATTATAGTACTGCATGAATTTATTGACAATACACTATAAACTACACATATAAACTAAAACAATTATAATGGTGACCAAACAACTCTCATTCCCCAAACTACAAGAATCTAAGTCATAAAAGATCACACAAATAAGTGACAAACAAATAAACATGGGTTTTTAAACAGTCGCTAATATTGCATGTCCCATTCATTTTCAAGAATTCTGTAATTAATATTCACACAAATATATTCAGTCCCTTTCATATTTGTCAAAGTCTAACATGTGATTGCCTACATATAGGCTACACCTCTTTGTATTCCACTTTCAAACACAGCCTACATTTGGGCCTGTAAAGACTAATTGGCCTATGGGCATGCACTAGTAAAACATAAAAACAGAGATATAAAGCACACATTTAAATAAAATAGCACACATTAAAATAGAATAAATAAGAAGTATAAAAAATACACACGTTGGTAATGGCTCAATAGATGGATCAATGCACTGAAAAGTGCAAAAGTGCAACAACAGGTGAGGGTTTTGTTTTTTTTTTTTAATTAAAAGGTCCTCAGTTCTATGTATGTGCGAGTTGTGGAGGAGGGGGATGGACCTCTGGCTGTTTGCAGTCTGGATGGCCCAGGGGAAGAAACTGTCAGTCTGGAGTTGTGAGACCTGATTGATCTGAGCCGTTGTCCAGAGGGAAGCAGGTCAAACAGGTGGTGGGCGGGATATGAGGGACCTCCTGTGACAGCCTTGGTCTTCCTGAGACAGAAGGATCTGGAGATGTCCTCCAGGGAGGGCAGAGGGCAGCTGATGATTTTTTGTTGGTGTTAATAACCCTCTGCACAGCCTTCCTCGTCTTGACCATGGAGCCGGTGTACCACACACCCAGGCAATAAGTGAACATGCTCTCCACTGAGCAGCGTTCGTAGAAGGCCAGCAGCAGCTTCTGGTCCAGGTTGTTCTTCCTTACAACACGAAGGAAGTGCAGCCGCTCTTGGGCTTTCTTCAGCAGGGCCTTGGTGTTGTCAGTCAAGGAGAGGTCAGAGGTGATGCGGGTCCCCAGAAACCTAATGGTGATGACTGTTTCCACACGGTCTCCATTTATGAGGAGGGGGTGTGGTCTTGTCTATGCTTCCTTAGTCCATAATGAGTTCTTTGGTTATTTGCTGAGCACCATATTAACAGAATCTCTACCTCCGCCCTGTATGCCTTCTCATCATCATTGGTGATGAGCCCAACCAAGGTGGTGTTGTCCGCATACTTCACGATGATGGTGGTTGGGTGGGTTGGAATACAGTCAGAGGTGTACAGGGCATATAGTAGAGGACTTAGCACATAGCCCTGGGGGGAGCCAGTGCTGAGTGACAGTGTGGAGGAGTGGTGCGGGCCGAGACTGACTGTTTGTGGGCGGTTAGTGAGAAAGATTTTTATCTAGGAGCAGGTGGGAGGGAGCATTTGGAGATGGTGCAGTTTGCTAATCAGGATATCAGGGATGATGGTGTTGAAAGCTGAGCTAGCATCCTCACATAGCTCCTTGGGTTCTCCAGGTGGCTTAGTGCTCTATGAAGTGTAATGGTGATGGCGTCTTCTGTGGACCGATTTTCCCTGTAGGCAAACTGGTGGGGGTCAAAGGAGGGGGAAAGACATTCCCTGATGTGCTGGGACACCAGTCGCTCAAAACACTTCATGACTACAGACATGAGTGTTATAGGTCTGTAGTCGTTCAGGCTGTCAATTGCAGACCTTTTGGGGACGGGGATGATGGTGGAGTCCTTGAGGCAGGAGGGGACGGTGGCGTGTGTCAGGGAGAGGTTGAACAGCTTGGTGAGGATCTCTGCCAGCTGGATGGCACATGCTTTGACCACCATTCCTGGGATGCCATCAGATTCAGCAGTTCTCCGGGGGTTCACTGCTCTCAGTTTCCTCCTCATCTCATGCTCCTGGAGAGAGAGAGGGGAGGAGCTAGAGGAGGAGGGGGGAAGTGTGTGCAGTGGAGTGGTGGTCTCAAACTGGGCAAAGAAGCTTCTTAGCTCCTCTGCCAGTGTGAGGCTGCTGTTAGATGTAGGTGGGCTCTGGCCTCTGTAGTTGGTGAAGAGCTTTAATGTCTCTCCACATCTGTCAGGGGTTGTTGTCCATGAGGAAGTCCTCCAACTTCCTCCTGTGGGCCTCCTTGGCCTGTTTGATGCCTCTCCTCAGACTGGCTCTGGCAGTGCTGTTCAGAGAGCTGTCTCTCTGCCTGCAGGCTAAGTTGTGAGCTCTGATCAGATCTTGGACTTCACTGGTTATCCAGGGATTCCAGTTTGGAGAAAAGCGGATGCGTTTAGTGACTGCCACATTTTGTACACAGCATTTAATGTAGAAAAGGACAAACTCGGTGAAAGACTCCAGGTCCTGCTGTTCAAAGATGTTCCATTCTGTACAAGCAAAGCAGTCCTGGAGCTGGAAGAGAGCATTTTCAGGCTATGTTTTTATTGTCTGTTTGGTTGGGGGTGATTGTTTCCTGAAGGGGGTGTAAGCCGGGATGAGGAGCAGGGAGAGGTGATCTGATTGTCCAAGGTAAAGGAGGGGCATGGCTCTGTAGACATACTTGATGTTGCTATAAACATAGTCGAGTGTCCTTTTCCCCCTTGTGGGACACTTCACATATTGGTAGAATTTGGGGAGTACAGTCTTCAAGCAGGCTTTGTTAAAATCCCCTGCAATTATGTGGACTCCATCACTGTGGTCTCTCTGCTGCTTACTACTGATGAGCTGAAGGTGGCTGAGTGCTGAGCTAACATTAACATCGGCAGGGATGTAAACAGCTGTAACAATGACTACTGTTAGCTCGCGACACTGACATCACCATTACAACACACACGAGCTGTACCTCATTGGTTGACATGTCTCCTGGAAGGCGGTCTGTTCAAATCTGTGCATCCCCTGTATACTAATGAATGTCCAACATTGTCTCCATCTCACATTTATATGCTGATGACACGGCATTAGTAGATTTTTTTAAAATCTGACATTACATTTATTTCAAGTTTTAAAAGGGAGATACAAGGTTTTATTCAGTGGTGCCCAGACAGTTTTCTTGAGGTTAATGTTAAGAAAACAAAAGAGATGGGCATAGATTTTAATAGAACGGGACTTACAGCTTCTCCTTCCAAGATCAATGGCGAAGTGATAGAGTGGGTCTTAAACTACAAATATTTAGGTGCTGAAATTGACAGTAAACTGACTTTTAATGCATGCACACTAAATAAGACCAAGAAGCTGCAGCAGAGGATGTTTTTCTTCTGTAAGATGTATTATTTTAGATTAAACAGTCATTTTCTTCACAGGTTTTACAAAGCTTTGCTCCAGAGTGTTTTGTCCTTCGGCTTTATCTGTACTTTTGGAAACATGAACGTTTAGGATCACAAAGACTGCAAAGCATGATTAATGCAGCCAGTAGAATAATTGGAGTCAATCAGGTATCGGCAGCTCAGCTGAATAATGAGCTTATCTTCTAAAAGATAGAACAAATTCTCAATGATCCTACCCATCCTCTTTATTTGAATTGTTTGAGAAGCAACAGGTCAAATGGCAGAATTCTGTAACGGAAAATTAGAACAGCTAGGTACAATAAGCCATTTCCTCCCACAGCCATTAGACTGCACAGTAACAGACTGAAAGTTTCTTAGGTAGTGCATTTCTTTTTAACAACTATGGTATTTTCCAATTTTTAAATCCATGTTATACATTTTTACTCTTTTTTATATTTTGTATGCTTAAGGCTTTATTTTTGTCTGTTTTTGTCCTTGTTGTGATGTGATGTGGAATGACCACATGAATTTCGTGCTTGTGGGATAATAAAGTTTACCTTGACCTTGACCTCCCCATTCAAGATGGGTACTGGGGCTTTCTCCTATATCTTCAAATCTGACCAGCGAAACATGTTTCTGAAAACAATTGAGGTGAGAAATAAATTGTGTAGTTGCTGAATATGTCTTTACTTTTGACTAACAACTGCTGTTTTAAAAGGTCAACAGTTTTAAAGGGGAGACGGCTGGTAGGAAATCATTTATACGCCTGCCTCTTGCCCAAAGATGCTGGGATAGGCTCCAGACACCCCGCGACCCGAAAAGGATTAAGTGGAAGAAGATGAATGAATGAATGAATGAATGAATGAATGTGAAAATGTCGCATTGCCACCTACTGACCGGGCATAGTTACAACAGCAGTCTTTCACACCTTGGGTGGTCCCATGTGAATGCACCAATGTCTTATGACAGTCACGTGTGCATGCAGATCTTGTTTCCCAGTTTCAATGAAAACGCTTTCATGTGCACAAACCCTCAGTGCAACAAAAGTATGTGAAATGCATGCACACTTTGCTTAAGTATCATGACATGTGGCTCCTCCTTATCATATAACCCCCCCGTCATTGTGTCACCCCCTTCAGTTCTGGTTCTCATCACAATGCTGAAACCTCTGTGGGCGTGGCTCTAGTTAAACCAACTTGTCTATCTGCAACAAGCTAGCTAAACAGTTTATCTGTTGGTGTCAGCATTAATGACTTGTTAATTGCGGAGCTTGGAGGAAGAAGACTACTGCTCCTCCATGTGAGATGGGTTGTGGCTTTGCCATTCCCAAACATCAACCACCAGGAGGTCTTTTTCCTCTGCCTGGGTCTACTCCATGCAGTGCAGGCCTCAAGAGTTCCAGTCAAATGGCCCTTTTCCACTAGTGTCAATTTGGCCCAGTTCGGTTCGGTACACTTTGTAGGCTTTTCCATTAGGGACTATAACAGTTACCGTCCAGATTTTTGGGACCTGCTGGAGAGTGGTTCTAACCGTGCCGTACCGACCCGAAAATGTGACGTAAAAACACTGCAGGTCACTGACTGGTCTGGGTGTAACGTCATGAGAGTGATGTTTAAGACTGAGTTATGTCAAGCCGCCATTTGCAAAGATTCGTCCGTGAGCCAGCCAGCAAGCAAGCATCAGTATAAACAACAACGACAGAATGTGTTGCAAGCTATGCTGATCCATGCTAGAGATGCAAATGTCAATTGTCCAGAGAACCCTGGGGACATTAAAGGCCACTACACTGGAGATGCCCCGACTATCCAAAGGGCCAGCTCCATTGTATTCCGATGACAAGGCCTTCATTGGGGAATGCCCTTTGGTAAACTGGGCGGACCACATTGATATCTTGGAGCTGTAGCCCAATAAAGTGCAGTTAGATGACCAGCCACTCTCCCATAATATGAGGATAACCATGATCGTTTTTTGATTGTTGTAGCCCAAAAAGCCTGAATTTGCGGGAGCTTTTGTAAAAAGTTGCAGTAAAAGTTGTGATGTTTTTAGAGTTTATTTTGCACTAAAAGTTGTGTGGGAAGTACAACTTTTAAAACAGACGATTTGTCTACATTTTACTTAAATGGTATTCTATATAACAACACAAGAAAAGCACAGGATTGTCAAAAAATTCCTATTAATCAGTGATTTACAGCAGTGTGAAAAAGTGTTTGCCCCCTTCCTGATTTCTCAATTTTTTGTATCTTTGTCACACTTAAATGATAACAAAAGTAAACACAAAATGTAGTTTTCAATTGAAGGTGTTTATTACTGAGGGTAAAAAAATCCAAGCCTACATGGCCCTGTGTGAAAAAGTGATTGCCCCCTGTTAAAACATAAATTAACTGTGGTTTATCACATCTTTGAAAGTTGAGTTCAATTTTCTAGCCACTTCTAAAGCTTTGGGATTCCAGCGAACCACAGTGAGAGCCATTATCCACAAATGGCAAAAACATGGAACAGTGGTAAACCTTCCCAGGAGTGACCAACGGACCAAAATTACCCCAAGAGCACAGTGACGACTCATCCAAGAGGTCACAAAAGACCCCACCACAACAGCCAAAGAACTGCAGGCCTCACTTGCCTCAGTTAAGGTCAGTATTCATGACTCCACCATAAGAAAGAGACTGGGCAAAAATGGACTGCATGGCAGAGTTCCAAGACGAAAACCACTGCTGAGCAAAAAGAACATAAAGGCTTGTCTCAGTTTTGCCAGAACACATCTTGATGATCCCCAAGACTTTTGGGAAAATACTCAGTGGACTGACGGGACAAAAGTTGAACTTTTTGGAAGGTGTGTGTCCCATACATCCAGCGAAAAGTAACACAGCATTTCAGAAAAGGAACATCATACCAATAGTAAAGTATGGTGGTGGTAGTGTGATGGTCTGGGGCTGTTTTGCTGCTTTAGGACCTGGAAGACTTGCTGTGGTAAATGGAACCATGACTTCTCCTGTCTACCAAAAAATCCTGAAGGAGAATGTCCAGCCAACTGTTCGTGACCTCAAGCTGAAGCGCACTTGGGTTCTGCAGCAGGACAATGACTGAAAACAAACCAGCAAGTCCACCTCTGAATGGCTTAGGAAAAACAAAATGAAGACTTTGGAGTGGCCTAATCAAAGTCCTGATTTGAATCTGATTGAAATGCTGTGGCATGACCTTAAAAAGGTGGTTCATGCTCAAAACCCCTCCAGTGTGGCTGAATTACAACAATTCTGCAAAGATGAGTGGGCCAAAATTCCTCCACAGCACTGTAAAAGACTCATTGCCAGTTATCGCAAATGCTAAAGGGTGGCCCAACCAGTTATTAGGTTTAGGGGCAATCACTTTTTCACACAGGGCCATGTAGGTTTGGATTGTTTTCCCCCCTTAATCATAAACACCTTCATTTAAAAACTGCATTTTGTGTTTACTTGTGTTATCTTTGTCTAATATTTAAATTTGTTTTGATGATCTAAAACATTTAAGTGTGACAAAGATGCAGAAAAATGAGAAATCAGGAAGGGGGCAAACACCTTTTCACACCACTGTATTTGTAAATTAAGCAGAGCATTCTGTTATACAGAAAAACTTTAACAGCAAATACTGTATAGGATTTTGCACAATTAAGTGAGAATTAAGTAGTTAATTTGTCATAAAAATCAGTCCCTCCAGGATTTCACGATGTTGTGATCGTGCCAATTCACACGAGATGATGCCTTCAACTTTGTCCAATCACTGCAACTTTCCCACAATTTTGGCCAATCCTCGTCAACTTCTGCCAATTTTGCCAGTCAAATATGTCCCTGAGTGGCGCTCAAATGCTCAGTCTAACCATTCAGATGTGTCACTGCACCACACTCACTTCTGTGTATTAAGTGATTATGAGTCTATGGCGCACTGGCGCTCCCGTCTCCCTCAACCCCCTCTGGTGGTCAAGGTTTTTTTCAAGAAAATATTCAGTTTAGATATCACAACTTTCAAAGGCTGTAACTTGAAAGTGGTAAGAGATATTGGCTTACTGTTAATTAGAAAGACATAGAATATGACAAGTATGAGATAGGAGTAAGTTTATGCATCTAATTTGCATAATGCAATGGTAGCCATAAGAAATTACATAAGTTTCGGTCAAAAGTGGACTTTGGACATATCTACACAAAGGATGGGTTTGTTTTTTGTCACCGGTTTTTGTTTTTTTGTTATCTTGTCTTCTAAGTATATGAACCAGAAAATCAGTAGAACCGATAAAACACAAACAAAAGTACACAAACCGATAAAAAACATCGGACCTACCACCCACTCTGTCTTCTTTTGTCCACTTTTGTCATCCCTGGTCCTATTTTCATCCTCTGACAGTCATTTTAGCTTTCTCTCCCACATCCAGAAACTCTTATGATTTATTCCACCTCAATTTCAGTTACATAACGCCACCGAACTGGAGCTATTGTCCTCTCCCATCACGCGGAGCTGCATTGCTCCATGATGGCAGATGAAAATGAACCTGATCCGGCCATCCTCTGTTATCACAGAAGGTCGATATTTCCCTTTAAAAACTAAATAATCTCTTTTTAGAATCATAGTTGGCAAAATTTGGAGCAAATGCTTCCTCCGTGTGGAAATATTCAATTCAATTGAATTCAACTTTATTTATATAGCGCCATTTCACAACAACAGTCATCTCATAGCACTTTCAACTGTAGGGGAACCCCCACAGTTGCAGAAAGACCCCAGCAATCAGGCGATCCCCTGTGAGCAAGCGCTTGGCGACGGTGGGGAGGAAAAACTCCCTTTTAACAGGAGGAAACCTCCAGCAGAACTAGGCTCAGGGAGGGGCAGTCATCTGCTGCTGAGAAGGTGATCGGCTGCAAGCTCCCATCTCTCCAGGATCTGTACATCTCCAGGACCCGGAGGCGTGCTGGCCGGATCATAGCCGATCCCTCACACCCTGGTCACGTACTGTTTGCCCCCCTCCCCTCTGGTAGAAGACTTCGGTCCATCCAGACTAAAACCTCCCGTCACATGAACAGCTTCTTCCCCTCTGCCATTAGACTGCTGAACACTAAGTGACTTATTGACTCTCGTGCACCATGTACAGCAGCTCAACCAGACTCATGTCAATCATCACTGTTTTCTTCCTGCATTACCGACTGCACTATATAGTTCTCCACAGTATCTGCTGCTGGCTAATATATATTTTAACTGTTGACCAGTATCACTTAATCTTATCCTACACTTTATTACATGTATAGTTTATTTCTCTTATCTTATCATGTTTAATGTTGCAGCATTGTACCGAGACAAATTCCTAGTTTGTGTACTACATGAACAATGGCAATAAACCTGATTCTGATTCTGATTCTGGCTGGGGGGTGAGGGGATAGAGAAGATGAAAAGAACAGACATGTAGAGAGCAAACAGCACGATGGGGACTCAATCTATGGGAGAGAACAAACAAATGTTAATGACCAGCAAAAAAAAAATATTTCATTGAGAGTGAAGAAAGGAGTGAGGCCCAGTGCATTATTGGAGGTCCCCCATCTGACTAAACCTATTAGCAGCGTAACTAAGGGAGGGTTCAGAAACACATGATCCCTCCCTAATTGTAGGCTATACCAAAAAGGAAGGTTTTAACCCTATTCTTAAAAACAGAGATTGAGTCTGACTCCCGAATCCAGATTGGCAGCTGGTTCCACAGGAGAGGAGCTTGATAACTGAAGGCTCTGCCTCCCAAATATTATGTGGCAATTTGAGCCTTTGTTTACATCTGTTTTTCCACCGTCCCCCGGAAGTGAGGTACGAGGCGGCTTGTTTCGGTTACATCACTCATCCAGTGAAGACCAACGAGCTATACGTGTCTGCCACCTTGTGATGTGGAATGCTTGGTACAACTGAGCCTTTTGGACACATCACATGACAGGCACAGACCCATGACTTAGGCAGCAGGTGACACATATGTATTATGACAGCTGGAATGTTAAAGGGTTAAATGAACACATTACCAAAAAACAGAGTATATGATTTAAAAAAAGCACTCACCCATGAGTTTTCCCACACCGTCCCTTCCTCCGTCTTCCCCGGCCCCCTGGTGGATGTCTCCCCACGTCTCCATCCTGATCTTGTGTACGAAGTGCTGGGTTTGTGTTGAAAAAGTCCACCTGCCTGAAAGCATCCTGACACGGGAGCACGCATGAGCAGAGATGCTGTAAAACCACAAACAAATGAGCAAATCTAACACTACAGTCAGTGTTTGAACATTTTATACTTCTTTAGAGGTAAATCATTACACAATCTTTTCAATGAGCTTTAACGCTGTGAATCTCTGGCCTGGACACAGACTAACGTGCACCTCCAAGGAGAGCCCCTCCTCCCGGTGTGATGGTGTGTCAAGATGACACAAGAAGACAGACAGGTAGGAGTCAGGCATGGAAAGTGAAAATATTCAGTAATTTTTTTTTCCAGAAAAACATAGACTTTGATAGACAATACAGAGCAATAGAATAACTATTTCTTTTTTCTCTGCGCTCAGTACCGAGTGGTTGGGGACCGCTGCGGTTAGGTTGTTTTCAAATGAAGGTGCTGCCAATAATTTCTAAATCTATACTCTTTAACATGCGTTCAATGCAATTTAGCTGTTGTAGTGGATAACGTGTTTTGTTTCGTTTTGTTTATTCAGATCCCCATTAGTTGCTACCGTAGTAGCAGCTATTCTTCATGGATATTGTGTTAAAGTCTGTATTTGCTGTTCCACAAAAGAGTTTATCTGTATACCAGAAGTTTCTGCTTAATTTACAAATCACTGTTTAATAGGACATTTTTGACTATCCTGTGCTTTTCTTGTGGTGTTATAGGATATCATTGCAGTAAACTCAGGAAAAAAACCCATCTCCTTGAAAGTTTGTAATTCCTCCCACAACTTTTAGTGCAAAAAAAACAAAAAAAAACCCTCTCAAAACCTCTCAACTTTAATTGCAACTTTTTGATGAAGCTCCTGCAAATTCAGGCTTTTTGGGCTGAACAATCATAAAAACATCCCGCAAAATTCTGGAGGGACTGAAAAATGACCAACATTGTAAACTATGCTGACAAGTTGAACAAAAAGGATGAATAAAATAATTATCCATTACAACAGCCAAACAGCACTGAATGCATGTTAAGAGTATAGATTTGGAAATTATTATTATAAATTGGAAGCATATTCATTTGAAAACTCCCTTACAACAGCGGTCCCCAAACACTGTACCGAGTGTAGAGAAAAAATAAAAAACTTTGTTCCTCTGTACTGTCTATCAAAGTCTGTGTTTTTTCTGAAAAATTACTTAAGATTCTGCCTTTTTCCCTGCCTGACTGCTGCCCCTCTGTCAGTTTGCATGTGGTCTTGATACACATCTGTATCATCACATCTTTGGCTTCTGAGTCATACCGGAAGGAGGGGTTCCTCTGGGACAGTGGGGGTTTGCTGGGGGCACGCATTGATCCGTGTTGACTCACAGCTTTGAAACTTATTTCCAAGATGTAATAATGATTTTACCTTTAAAAATGTATAAAGAGTTACAACACTGGCTGTAGTGCTATATTTGTTCGTTTGTTTCTAGTTTCATGGCATCTCTTCTTAGACGTGCACTCCTGCTAAGGGGGTGCTTTCCATGCGGATGTACTTTTCTCAACATAATCCCATTTCTTCATACATGAAGTCAGCATGGAGTCACAGGGTGACCTCCACCAGCGGGCCAGGGGAGACGGAGGAAGGGACGGTGTAGGAAAACTCACGGGAGAGTGTTTTTTTAATCACACACACTGTATTTTGCTGATGTATTCCCTTCATAGTCACTGTAAACAAGGAAGTGAATGTGGTGCAGCGACACATTTGATTGGTTAGACTGATGACATATGCATTTGAAGCACTACTCAGGGACAAATGTGATTGGCAATATTCATGGAAGATGACAACAACTGGTCAAAATCGTGGGAAAGTTGTGATGACTGGACAAAGTTGCAAGGTTGCGCAAAATTTGCAAGGATTTGTTGAATTTGTGTGGTTTGGTGCAATCACAACATTGCAAAATCCTGGAGGGACTGGCTAACCCTCTCAATGAGGACAAAATGTCAAACCTGCAACCCATGGGACATACTTTAGATGAGTCTTCTTCCTCTGACCAGTGCTCTGTGGGCAAATGTGCTGACACGGACAGATTGGCTGTTTAGCTAGCTAGACACAGGTGGACATTTTGGTCTAGCAAGAGCCAAACACACAGAGGTCTCAGCAAGGTGAAGAGCACCATAACCCAAGGAGGTGATTAGAGGTTTCTTCAGCAAATGTATGTGCATGTGTATTATGTTACACTTAACATATAGAATGTTGCTGACCTTGACTCGCACTCATTTCAAATCTGTGAAATCAAAATTGACTCAGCGTTTAACCAAATGTGCTTTAGGAAAAGTATACTTTCATCTTAAATGTCCCCAAGTAAGAATAAAAAAAAAAAATCCTGCAATAAAACTATTCAGTAAGGTTCAATTTTTTTGAAACAAGTTACTTGAGTAAATGTAACCTGTCACTAACCTCATCTGTAGCAATCTCATAAGCAAATATAGGCTGATAATCAAATCAGTTCCCTTTTACTTCCTCTCTTTGTTCTATTGTTTTACTTTCTGTCTCACCCTCCCATTTATTTCCTCTCACACACCTGCTCCGTTGATCTCCTTCAAACTGCTCCTCTGCTCTAGGAGGCTTGGTGAGGGGACCATAGTCCCATCCAGCGAGGTCCCACGGACTTTCATAAAGTTCTGGCGTGACAGGAAGTCGGGTTCGCCCTCTAGAGGTGAAGCAAAACGATGCGTGTCCATCAGGGCAGAGAAGCGTCTCCGGGCCCCAAGAGGAGGGCTTGCGTCTCCTTCCATGTACAGGGACTCTGAGCAAGACAGGCGCTTCCTGCATTAGGAGGGCACAGTCACAGAAGGTCGTCAGAGTCCAAATTGAAATGTTTATTGAGTTTCATTTTGCAAACACGTGTGTAGCTATGACAGCAGCTCTTTTGATCTGAAAGGTGTCAACATGGTAAAACACAACAGTCTTGACTGATGTCAAGCAGGTGCAATAAAGCAGCACCGTTTTCATATACTGGGAAGGCTAATAAGAATGTCATCACTTCTGAAAATATTTGGGAATAAACAGTATAAATTTGCTCTAGGTAGCAAAACAAGTGCGTTTGAAGGGGTTAATCTGAAAAAAAAGAAAAGAATTTCCTGGATCAAAATTACCATCTCAAATCTGAGAAAAATGTTTCTGAAAATAGCTGAGTTGAGAAATAAGCTGTTAATTTGTTAAATCTGTTTTTTTTTTTGTTTCAACAAAAGAGTACAAATGTATTTGGAGAATCATGCCGTGCTGCTCCCAGAATGCACTGTGACACATTTTAGATAGACAATCGGGAAGTGGGGAAACTAGTGGACACAGTAAAAGGATTTGCATTATTTTTGGCAAGTATTAAAAAAAGACAAACTAGAATTCATATAAAGCAGCTATGATATTTCCTGCTGCTAGTTTCCAGACTTTGTAGCGGGTGGCTGCATCACTGTCTCAAAGCCAGTGTGAATTCTCACATAAAGTTCCTTCAAACAGAAAATGTGTCAAACTTCAAACCTGGTGTCACTGAGATGGAAAAAATAAACTCTTCTCCTGGCAAACAGACAAACATGAAAGTGAGACTGCTGAAATAGAAAAAAAAAATCAAGGAAACACATTTTTTCACATCTCAACTGGGATTAAACAAAACACCTCGTCTCACTGCCTCAGCCACACAACCGTATCCGATACCACTCAGCACTCACATCTCAGGGGAACCGGTCCTCCAGCTCTTGTCCCTCATGCTGAAGCTGCCCAGGCTCTCTCTCTTGGTTACCTTGTCCTCCCGCGGGCCCTTGTGCTCCCGGCGGGGCACGGAGCTCGTAGCCTTCTGTTCCAGCTGAGAAAGATGCTCCATGCTGCTGTACACCTGCGGGGGGGGGGGGGAGGGGGGGTCAGATCAATAATCCTTTAGTCTCTTATCATTTATTTCTAGCTCAGGAGAAACAATGATGTGTTATGCCTTGTAATAAGGATGTCAGTTGATGCCATCTTGCAAGTTTGTAATATAGCACATAATATAATCTCAAAAATGAGCAGATGTATTAATAGTATGATCGTGCCATTGGGAGGTGTACATGAAATCCCCTTTAGTCTTTTTTTACTTTTTACATAAAAAAATAAGTGTGGCAAGTCTTTTTGGAACATAAGACAGAATTAAAGGGTTATAATATCTAAAAGCAAAGCACTTTAGTGATTAAGAATTTAAACAGACTTCCTGTGTTATGTCTGCTACATAAAGGGACAACAGCTATTACCTTCTGCACTAAAAAAGAACATATCTCACATTTTATTCATGATGCACACATGTGAACACTAAATACCTATAAAGACAAGAGCATAGTTGCTCGGAAAAGCTAACTTTATGTGCAGAGTAGCACAGAAAAGCTAAGCTGTGTGGGGGAGGACAACAAGATAAGCCGTGTTAAGGGAAGCCTAAAGAAAATGCCATGGAAACGAGTATCGGCTGCAACCCTGGCTGTCTTCTCAGGAAGAAAACCAGAACCACATTAAACATCTTCTGTCATTATTTAACATGTCACATTGTCATAAAATAAATTAGCAGTACACAGTTTAAAAAAACCCATTAAATTATCTCATTATTTGTTTTGAACCAACATTATTAAATGAGAAACACTGAAGGAAAATAAATCATTAACAAGACAAGTTTGTTGTCATTCAATCCATACAGCCAAGCATATACAGTAGAACAAAATTATGCTTCTTTTATAAGAGGGGCCGCTGCCCTGACTTTCTCTTCCCCCATTCTATCATGCTGAGCACCAAGCTAGAAGGTGGGAAGTACCATTTTTATATGGTCTTTGGTATGATGCAACTGGTTCTTGAACTCACAATCTCAGGACTGTGGGGCGGATGCGCTACAACTTGTGCAGAAAGAGACTTATCGTCCAAGTTTCATTTTTGTGCTTCTGTGGTTCTAGACAATGTTTCTGAGCAACAAATGAATTCTTACTAAGGTTAAAGGAAGATTTATAAGGTTACAAGAGACCATAAAGGAGGAATACATTAAAACTTGATTTCTTCTAGAAGAAGAAACAATCATGACCTAAATAATCAAGTAATGATCACAACATACAGGTGCATCTCAGTAAATTAGAATATCATCGAAAAGTTGATTTATTTCAGTAATTCAATCCAAAATGTTTTCTTCTCTTAGAATAAGCTATTTCCTGTATATTCACATTGTATTTTTATTTTATTTATTTTGTTCACTTTATTGATCCCCAGAGGGGAAATTCAGGGCATCCACCTAGATGGATGAGGCAGCCACGGTACAGCGCTGTCCCTTCACCATTCACACGCACATTCACACCTAGGGCTACTTTAGAGTCTCCAATTAACCTAACCTGCATGTTTTTGGCCTGTGGGAGGAAACCAGAGTACCCGGGGTAAACCCACACAGACTCGGGGAGAACATGCAAACTCCACACAGAAGGGTCACTGATGGTCAGGGGGTGGGATCGAACCCACGATGGTCAGGGGTGGAATCAATCCCGCGACCCTCTTACTGCGCTGCCACTGTGCTAACCACTGCACCACCGAGCTGCCCCAGCATCAGGTCCATTTAGATGAAGGAACGGCCATATTTGTGCTGCCATCTTACTACAGTAATTCTGAAGGGACAAAGAGCTCCTATATGCCCAGTGAGAGCCCTTCAGATTTAAATGCTGCAGTACAAAGGTATTGTAGTCATAGCTGGAAGAAAGGCTGCTGGATCCCACTGCAGATTTTAATTATTTCATTTGACCTTTATTTTACCAGGTAAAAGGTAAAAACCGGAGTGGTGGCCTAGTGGGAGAGCATCCGCCCCACAGCCAGGAGGTCGTTGGCTGCTTCTTCTTCTCTTAAAATGTTTGAGAACCAGTGCTCATTTACAAACATGACCTGGCCGTGTTTGTCAACAGGAGATGAAGGCAGTTTATGTTCAGAAGAATTCTGACAGCTAAAAGCAAAGTCTCTCCCCAACTGATCTTGGTGGAGTGGGACAGGTGGATGGAAGACATTTCAGACTGATGCTACCTCCAACTTAAATGCTTAAGGTTAGTAATTGTTACACACTGTACCTTTTTTAAGAGAAAAACTTCCAAAATTAATGCAAGCAAAGCCACAGATTTACAAGAAAATTGTTACAAATGTATATATTTTAAAAAAGGTGAACCTTTACAAGAAAACTGTCTGAAATGTATGAGGAAAACTCATAAATTTATAAGGAAAAAAAAATCATGCGAAAAAGCTTCCAAATTTATGTGAAAAAAGCTGCATGTTTATGAACCAGTACTCACACGTCAAGCAGCTTTGTAGGAGGTGCTTTGTTACTGTCACTAAAGTAAATATTTTACTTTTAATTTTAATTCAGCAATTAACATAACATGGTAACGCTACTTTTACTCGAGTACAATTTCTGCTTACTCTTCTGCTCTTTCTTAATCATTCAACATTTTAATTAAAAAATAAAAATATGAACATGTGTGTCATCACAGTGGATCTGGTCCTGTCCGTGTGTTGGGCAGACGTCTCTGTTCCCCTGCTTTCCCTAAGTGTCACTGTGACTTCAAATACATCCAAGGTTTAACTGGAATGGGGCTCTCAGTGTGGCCCTTCGGGTTTACTGAAGAGCTCCTTTATAACACAAATGTGAGAGCAGGGACCAGATGAAAGACGCAAGAAAGGCAGGGTGAGTCAGACAGATGGATAAAAGGAGGTGAGTTAAGTGAATAAGAAAAAGGGAGTGAAAACTGTGATGAAGAAGTGGTGACACAGAGAGAAAGTCAAAAGGGAGAAATGAGACTAAAAATTACAGCTGCACGAGATCAGAGTGACTTAGAATAGAAGAATGAAAATGGATGTTGCTGTTGGAGAGTCCAGTGAGGCTTGGCCCACACCCAAAGATTTTTAAAATTCTTACATATCTTCAAAATGCGAGACCCCACATGCCGATAACAAATCATAGCTTTAACATTTTTTTTCCCCTATAATATGTGGAGCATAGAAAAGTAAGCAAGATAGCAAACCACACACTAACAGATTACATTCACAAAAAAAGTAACAAAAGATGTGACAAAAGATTTCACAATTACATGTTAAGTCTCTTCTGTGCATCAATCCAGTCTCTCTTGTGTGAATTTATTAACCAGCTTTTGTCAATGTTGGTGTCTCCTATTATAATAAAAAATGCTACTGCTGAAATATGCAAACAACTTTATCGACAAACAATCCCAAATCCATGGGAAATGACTGTGACCGACAACTCCAGTCGGGAAAATCTCTCAAAATCTGTCGTGGTCGGACGTAACTGACAGACAGTCCACAGAGTGCATGCTCCTCTGTTCTCAGGGATCCCCAATACAACAGGATATAAATATTATACATGATGGATATTCATCATGAGCAGATTGGATCACTCACAACACCGCTCACACTACAGGAAAATTTGACAAGATAATTTGTAGGTTATGATAGAGGCTTTGACTACCAAGTGTCAGAAAAAAGAGAAACAGGAACCAAATTAGCTCGATTATCTTGTGGCTGACTTTAGACTGCAGACACCTGAAGTTTGGACATAAACATATGACCTGTATCTAGCCTTACAGGTGCCACCTCTCTGTACTGGATGACCCATTTTTTTAACCTACGCTCTTTCTTCTTCTTCATCATCTTTTCCTGTCATATACCCTTCAAATGCCACGCAACATTGTGATGAAGAGAGAGAGAGAGAAGCAGAGAGATGAAAGAGGAGGCAGACCTTGCTGAAACGAGGGGAGCAGGATGAGAACTGTCTGATCTCCACTGGCTCATCATCATTGGTGTCATCCTCATCGTATGTATTGATGTGGTGATAACGATCGGAGCGGGCTGCCAGACGAGAGAGTGAAAGAGGGGAGAGCTGTTAGTGCAAGATAAAATGCTCTGGGTGTCAGAAGATTATTGCACAGCTCATAAAACAGATATTAATGTAACTACTGCAGTTCACATAAGATCCAGACAGACTTACTGTCAAAGTAGCTGGTGTCTTCCTCCGACTCCAGGTGAGGGATGAACTCTGCTTTCTGCCTCAATAAACTGTTCCAGTCCAGCTCAGTGAAGAACGAGTGCTGCTTCACCTCGAACGCCCCACCTGGTGCCAGAGGCGCAAAAACAGAACAGTGTTCAAAACTGATCCAAATACACACTGCCTTGCCAAAAGAAAGCCTCCACCTGGATTTAAAAAAAGCAAATAAATAAGATCTTCCATCAAATAATTACTACAGTGAATAATGTTTCAGCTGGAAACAAGTTATTTAACCCTAACTGTTGCAGTGAGTTTTTCTTTTATTCAACAGGCATGATGATGACATATCCCGTGGTTGTAGAAAAGATGTTGCTCTATCTCGAAAAGGGTCACAATACTGGCCTGCATAGAACATAAAACAACTTAGGAGCCTGCTGAAATGGCTAAAAAATGGGTTAAAAATTGTCAAAGGAATTATCGAAACCTGGAAGGATAGTGGTGAACCACAATCACCATCATCTACTCTTGGATCAACAATGCAAGATCTTGGGGAAAGATTAATGCAACTCTGGATGAAGTAACTGTGGTGGCATTGTATAAGCTAATAGAAATAACGACTGAATGTGTGCCATAATCAAAGATAAAGACTGAAGTCCAATGAAATATTGGGAGTGTGTGTCCTTTCTTTGGCAAGAAAGTGGAAAGAATTTAAATAAATAATGTCGTAGGTAAAGATACAGTGCATCCATAAAGTATTCACAGCGCTTCACTTTTTCCACATTTTGTTATGTTACAGCCTTATTCCAAACTGGATTAAATTAATTTTTCCCCCAAAATTATACACATGATACCCCATAGTGATAACATGAAAAAAGTTTTTTTTTTTTTTTTTTTAAATTTTTGCAAATTTATTAAAAATAAAAAAACTACTTCCGGTTATGGCTGCCACGTAGGACGGACGTGTCTCGCTCTGCTCTGCTCCTGGAGAAAAAAAATCGGCAAATAACTCTCTCATTTGGGACAGAACGTATCCCAGCATTTGGGCGAGGATATGTCGGCGAAGCCTAAGGCTGGAAAACCAGGAAAAGGAAAAAGCGAGCCGCCGAAACAGTCCAAATTAACGGACTTTCAGGTCTGTGACGCAGCAAACAAAACTCCATATATGGCGGAGGAAGCTGGCGGCGGTGCGATGTTTGCGGGGAATGGCGCAGATGCGCTGATGGCTGCCATGAGTTCAATGAGAGCGGACTTTTCCTCTAGATTTGATGGGATTATGACAGCGTTGGAAGGAATAAGAAAGGAATTGGGTGACTGTGTAGAACGAACGGCGCAGATGGAGCTCCGTCTCGCTAGTGCTGAAGATGACGTCACCCGTCTTCAATTAAAGGTGCGCACTTTGGAAAAAAAAAATAAATCTCTGGAAGATAATATTTTGGATTTGGAATCTCGGTCGAGACAGAATAATTTGAGGCTGGTGGGTCTTCCAGAGGAATCAGAAGGTCGGGACGTATGTTCCTTTCTGGAAAAGTGGATTCCGGAGGTGCTGGGCAGCGAGGAGTTGCAATCAGCAGTGGTTCTGGAAAAAGCACATCGTATTGGCCCACGGAGAGATAAGGGACCGCCGAGGACCTTAATTATGAAGTTTCTTAGCAACAGAGACAGGATGAAGATCTTCAACGCTGCACGTGCTAAAGGAGAGATTAAACACCAGGACCAGCAGGTGCGGTTCTACCCAGATTTGGCCACAGGAATCCAGCAATTGAGGAAGCAGTTTGATCCCATACGTAAGGAGCTGCGCAACCTTGGGATTCGTCATGGTGTAATCTATCCTGCGAGACTGCTGACCACGTATGAGGGCAGAACCCACATCTTCAAGACCCCAGAGGAGGCGCAGGAGTTCATCAAGAAGATCAAAGAAGAAGAAGAGACTGGTGGGAGCTAAGCATGAACAAAATATAAGGTAGAATAATTAAGCATTTGCACAGGCATCTGACTGACTTGAAGTAAATAGTAAGTTTAAAAAATATACGTAGATTGTATTATATATTAAAAAAACAAAACAAAAACAAAACAAACAAAAAAAAAACTATGATGTACAAAGTTGTTAAAAATTTTGGAGTTAAGTTGGAAAACTACAGAGGAGAGTTAATGTTACGTCATTAAAAGCAGTAGAGTTGGGGTGATTGGGAGGATGAAGAAGGAGTGGCTTAGGCTGTTCCCCGTGGGTGTGGAACAGTCGATGGCTATATCGGGAGACAGAATTTTTCTTTTGATTTTGGGGGGTTTGCCACAAGTGTGGGAAGGGGAAATTTGTTTGTGTGTAGTTTGTAGGATGAATGTTCAACCACTCATGTTTTTGCTTCTCTGTATGAGCATGTTTACACTGCAAGGTAATCCCAAACTCTCTATTGATCATGGACCAAAGTGTTAATCTTAATTTAACTTCATGGAATTGCAGAGGTCTACAAAATTTAAAAAAACTTAAACAAGTTATGAATAAAATAAAGGACATGGGTTCAAGAATTGTGTTTTTACAAGAAACTCATCTGATAGAGGAGGATGTTAAAAGAATTAGGAGTAGATGGCAGGGAAGTGTATTCACCTCTTCATTTTCATCCCGAGCCAGGGGAGTTATGACTCTCATACATAAATCAGTTCCTTTTCAGGTGAAAAATGTAATTGGAGACAAATTTGGAAGATATGTAATAATTCAAGGTTCTTTGCTATTAGAAAATATAAATCTTGTGAACTTATATGGTCCCAATATAGATGATCAGAAGTTCTTTGCTAATTTATTTCTCATCTTATCATCACTTACAGGGCAACATATAATAGCAGGGGATTTTAATTGTACATTGAATCCAGGTGTGGATAGATCAACAGGACTGGATTGTACGCACATTGGATGTAGGATGACTATTAATCATTTTATGAAAGAATTGAGATTGTTAGATATATGGAGAGAAATGAAACCACAAGTTAAAGCCTATTCTTGTTATTCCAGTACCTACAAGACATTCTCACGTATTGATTATTTTTTGATTTCCACAGAATTAAGGTCCAAGATTCAAAACTGCTTTTATGATAACATCGTGATTTCTGATCATGCACCCTGTTGTCTAATATATGTAGATAAAAAATTGACAAAGGAATCAGGTAGATGGCAATTTCAGCATAAATGGCTTCAGGATGAGGAATTTGTCAAGTATATAGAAAAACAGATAGACGAGTTCTTTGACATCAATACTACACAAACATCAGCATGTGTAAAGTGGGAGGCTTTCAAAGCTTTTATTAGGGGACATATTATTAGTTATACAGGATCAAAATCTAAGAAGACTCGAGAGGAGAGAGCTAAATTGGAACATAAAATAAAAAGTCTTCAGGAAAAAGTGTATGCAGGAAGTGACCCAAGGTTGGAGAATGAATTACTGATTTTGAGAGCTGAATACGACAAAAAATCAGCGAATAGAGCTGCCTCGAGTCTTCTAAGATTGAAACAATCTTTTTATGAACAAGGTGAAAAATCAGGAAAATTATTAGCATGGCAGATTAAACAATTGGAAATTAAAACACCAATTACCAGTATTATAAGTAACGGACAGGTAGTTATAGATCCTTTAGAAATTAATAGAGCCTTTAGAGATTACTATGAAAAATTATATGATACCAAAAATGAACCTGATTTAACAAAACTAAATGGGTTTTTGAACGAACTATCTATACCGTGTATTCCAAATGAAAACAGGGAGATATTGGAGTCTAAAATTAGTCAAGAAGAAGTTGGGCTAGCCATTGATAATATGAAATCAGGAAAAAGTGCAGGACCAGATGGTCTTCCAGTTGACCTTTATAAAAAATTTAAGAATAAATTAATAAAACCTTTTTTGGAAATGGTTTTAGAAGCATTTCAAAATAATAATTTACCATCATACATAAATAATGCCTTAATTATACTGTTGCCAAAACCAGGTAAGCCCTCTAATAAATGTGAAAATATGAGACCAATAAGCCTATTAAACGCCGACCTTAAGATAATCTGTAAAATTTTAGCAAGACGAATACAAGAAATTTTACCAAATATTATTAATCGAGATCAGAATGGCTTTATAAAGGGTAGACAAGGCTTCCATAATGTAAGAAGACTATTTAATATTATCTATTTTAATAAAGAAGCACCGGATACAGCTCTCCTATCATTGGACGCCGAAAAGGCCTTTGATAGAGTTGAATGGCCCTTTCTTTTTGAAGTCCTACAAAGGTTTGGACTTGGAAATAATTTCATAAAATGGGTTCAAATAATATACAATAATGCTACAGCAGAAATCCTAACAAATAACAATATTTCAAAACCAATAAAAATCAATAGAGGATGTCGACAAGGCTGTCCACTTTCACCTTTACTGTTTACTATGGCAATTGAACCTTTAGCGATAGCGATACGTTTACATTCACAAATATATGGAATTAAAGTTGGACCAACAGAACATAAAATCTCCCTGTACGCCGATGATATAATTTTGTTTATGTCGAATCTAAAAAAATCAATTCCAACCTTGTTGAATTTAATAAAGAATTTTGGGGAAATATCAGGATATAAAATAAATAAAACTAAATCTTCAATATTAATGCTAAATGAGACCCAGAGAAATTACCCAGCCCCTGAGGTAAATCAATTCAGTGTTGTAAATCAGTTTAAATATTTAGGAATCCAAATTATGCCTAAGCTAGAATCAGTCGCCAGTGTCAACTATGAAGCCTTAATGTCAGATATCAATGAGTTAACTCAGAGATGGATGTCACTACCAATGTCGATGATCGGGAGAATCAATATACTTAAAAGTAATATTTTACCTAAAATACTTTATTTATTTCAATACATTCCCTTATCACCACCTTTAGATCTATTCTCAAGAATAAAAAAAAAGTTAGTGGAATTTATATGGAACAACAGGAGGGCTAGATTACGTTTGTCTTTATTATATTTACCATTTGATCGTGGAGGTCTGAAATGTCCAAATTTTATGTTGTACTATTGGTCGGCACAACTGAGGTCTATGACATATTATTTTTCATCAAATGATCTCCCTCACTGGACTGAAATGGAATCATACAATTTACCTTTACCTCTTCCCATATTCATATACTCAGATTCGGCAAAAAAATTACAAAAACAAGTTAAAAATCCATTTGTAAAGCATATGATCAAAATATGGTGTGAAGCTAAAAACTATTTAAAAGAACCACAGTTATTGTCACAATTTAGTCCAATATGGGGTAATCAATATTTTAAACCAGGGAGAGCGGACGCTGTATTTAAAGTATGGAATTTAAAAGGGATACAAAAGATTCAGGATTTATATTTGCCATGTGCAGACAACATAATGTCTTTTGAAGAGCTGAGGATCAAATTTAATCTCAATAGAACACATTTTTTTAAATATCTTCAACTTAGAAACTTTATTCGATCAAATCAAAATAAAGCTCTCACTCGACCTATTTATTCATCCTTGGAAAAAATGATGATGAAAGATAGTAAAAGAAAGGGTATTATTTCAGAGTTTTATAACTCATTGACACTATCTTCAAGTGAAAATTCACTGAAAAGATTAAACTACTGGAAAGAAGATCTGCAAATTGAAATTTCAGAGGAACAATGGGAATTGGCTTGTACAGAAGCTCAAACCAAATCAATAAATGCACGCCTTAAATTGATACATTTCAAATGGTTAATGCGGATGTATGTTACACCGGAGGAGTTAAATAGATATAACAAAAATATACCAGATACATGCACAAAATGCATGGAAAGTAAAGGAACCCTATTTCATTGTTTATGGGAATGTAGATTAATAAGAATGTTTTGGGAGGAGGTGAGGGTAACAATTGAAAAAATAATCTCAAAACAAATCATATTGAATCCTAAACTGTTTTTGTTGGGTCTGTACCCAGAAAAGCATAATTTCAATAAAAGTGAAAGAACATTCATAGACCTCAGTTTGCTTAATGCCAAAAAATGTATTGCACTATTATGGAAAAAGACTCATAGACCAGATGTGACTCAGTGGTTAAGACAGATGTTAACAAACCTTCCATTAGAAAGAATAACATATATACTGAAATCAAAGGAAATTGTGTTTGAGAATATATGGAGACCTTTTATTGATTATGTAAAAAATTTAAACATAACTCTTGAAGAAGAAGGTGAATGATGTGTGTGGACCTTGTAAATTCCAAACTGGTGAACATAAGAGAGAGAGATCTGTCGCTGCCAGAAATCCACGGAGCTGCTCATCCGTAAGCTGCCCGTCCAGCGCCTGGTGAGGGAGATCGCTCAGGACTTCAAGACCGTCCTGCGTTTCCTGAGCTTCGCCGTCATGGCTCTGCAGGAGACCAGCGAGGCCCACCTGGTGGTCTCTTCTTCGCTAAGGGGGTCACCATCATGCCCAAAGACTTCCAGCTGGCCCGCTGCATCCGCGGAGAGAGAGCTTCGACTTTCTGCTGCACATTCACCAGCCATAATGCTCTGCACTGTGTGTCTATATATATATACATTTATAGTAATATGGACATATGTTTACTAGATGTTGTTTTTTCTTGCCTTCTGATTGTTGCTCTGAGTGTTGCTATCCCTATGCTGTTGCAATCCTGGAATTTCCCCATTGTGGGACTAATAAAGGCTTATCTTATCTTATCTTATAATATGTATACTAATGTATTGGATTGTCTAGACTAAACAGAGGAGCATTGTTGAAGACTTGATTTTGTTGGTGGTTGTTGGTGTTTTTAGGGTATTTTTTTTTTTGTAGTACTTTAGTGTTAGTGTTTGATTGTTTGTATCATGTTTGTTAAAAAAAAAAAAGGTTCAATAAAGATATTGTGGAAAAAAAAATAAAATAAAAAAACTAAGAAATCACATGTACATAAGTATTCACAGCCTTTGCCATGAAGCTCAAAACTGAGCTCAGGTACGTCCTGTTTCCACTGATCATCCTTGAGATGTTTCTACAGCTTAACTGGAGTCCACTTGTGGTAAATTCAGTTGATTGGGCATGATTTGGAAAGGCACACACCTGTCTATATAAAGTCCCACAGTTGACAGTGCATGTCAGAGCACAAACCAAGCATGAAGTCAAAGGAATTGTCTGTAGACCTCTGAGGCAGGATTGTCTAGAGGCACAAATCTGGGAAAGGGTACAGAAAAATTTCTGCTGCTTTGAAGGTCCCAATGAACACAGTGGCCTCCATCATCCGTAAATGTAAGAAGTTCAGAACCACCAGGACTCTTCCTAGAGCTGGCCAGCCGTCTAAACTGAGAGATCGGGGGAGAAGGGCCTTAGTCAGGGAGGTGACCAAGAATCGGATGGTCACTCAGAGCTCCAGTGTTCTTCTGTGGAGAGAGGAGAACCTTCCAGAAGGACAACCATCTCTGCAGCAATCCACCAATCAGGCCTGTATGGTAGAGTGGCCAGATGAAAGCTACTCCTTCGTAAACTGCAAATGGCAGCCCGCCTGGAGTTTGCCAAAAAGCACCTGAAGGACTCTCAGACCATAAGAAACAAAATTCTCTGGTCTGATAGGACAAAGATTGAACTCTTTGGCATGAATGCCAGGCGTCATGTTTGGACGAAACCAGGCACCGCTCATCACCAGGCCAATACCATCCCTACAGTGAAGCATGGTGGTGGTAGCATCATGCTGTGGGGATGTTTTTCAGTAGCAGGAACTGGGAGACTAGTCAGGATAGAGGGAGGGAAAGATGAATGCAGCAATGTACAGACATCCTGGGTGAAAACCTGCTCCAGAGTGCTCTTGACTTCAGACTGGGGCGACGGTTAATCTTTCAGCAGGACAATGACCCTAAGCGCACAGCCAATATATCAAAGGAGTGGCTTCAGGACAACTCTGGGAATGTCACTGAGTGGCAGAACCAGAGCCCAGTCTTGAATCCAATTGAACATCTCTGGAGAGATCTGAAAATGGCTGTGCACTGACACTTCCCATCCAACCTGATGGAGCTTGAGAGGTGCTGCAAAGAGGAATGGGCGAAACTGCCCAAAGATAGGTGTGCCAAGCTTGTGGCATCATATTCAAAAAGACTTGAGGCTGTAATTGCTGCCAAAGGTGCATCAACAAAGTATTGAGCAAAGGCTGTGAATACTTATGTACATGTGTTTTCTTAGTTTTTTATTTTTAATAAATTTGCAAAAATCTAAAAAAAAAAAAAAACTTTATTCACATTGTCATTATGGGGTATTGTGTGTAGAATTTTGAGGGAAAAATGAATTTAATCCATTTTGGAATAAGGCTGTAACATAAAATGTGGAAAAAGTGAAGCACTGTGAATACTTTCTGGATGCACTGTACAATATATATATATATATACTGTATATATATATATATACACTACCGTTCAAAAGTTTGGGGTCACCTCAGACAATTTTGTGTTTTCCATGAAAAGTCACACTTTTATTTACCACCATGAGTTGTAAAATGAATAGAAAATATAGTCAAGACATTGACAAGGTTAGAAATAATGATTTGTATTTGAAATAATAATTTTTTCCTTCAAACTTTGCTTTCGTCAAAGAATCCTCCATTTGCAGTAATTACAGCATTGCAGACCTAACATGATTGCACAAGGGTTTTCTAATCATCCATTAGCCTTCTGACGCAATGAGCAAACACATTGTACCATTAGAACACTGGAGTGATAGTTGCTGGAAATGGGCCTCTATACACCTATCTAGATATTGCACCAAAAACCAGACATTTGCAGCTAGAATAGTCATTTACCACATTAGCAATGTATTGAGTGTATTTCTGATTAGTTATCTTCATTGAAAAAAAGTGCTTCTCTTTCAAAAATAACGAAATTTCTAAGTGACCCCAAACTTTTGAATGGTAGTGTATATGGCTGTGTTGTGAGACATGTATATGTTGGACACTGCATATGTGATTTAACCACGATGAAGGAGAGCCAGCCCCCTGCGGTGCGGAGCCACAGAGCCTGGACCCCCTGCGGAGGACAGGGGACAGAAGACTTCCTGACCACTGAGGCTCGGGAAGAGAGAAGGGGGAGTTATGTAAATAAAAGGCTAATGAATGTGAATAAAGAGACTTTGATATAGATGTGTGATTTCCCCCGCGAGGGAAATGGTTTGATGTGAGAAGGTTTAAATGAGAGAACTTTGGTGTGTTCACTCTCTTTGTTCGCTGCTCAAGAATAAGAGCAGACAGTGGAATGATTTCTTGAATAAACTGAAATGAAAGACAATTCGGTTTCGTTATTCAAGTCTCCCCACATTGGTGACTGACGACGTTGAGAATGAACGAAGAAATTCTCAGGGTCCCGGACTCACAGCGCTCAGAGCTGGCGAGCGCAGTGGCCGTTAGGCTGCCTGATTTCTGGCAGGATAACCCACGGTCGTGGTTTCTGCAAGCAGAGTCGCAGTTCGCGCTCGCAGGAGTAACGGTGGATGACACTAAGTTCCACCATGTCATCGCTAAACTGGACAACAGCACAGCTCGGTGCGTGCAAAGCTTGGTGGAGCAGCCACCCGCGACCGACAGGTACAGCAAGCTGAAATCCACCCTCATCAAGTTTTTCACCCCCTCGGCTGAAGTGAGGGCGAGGAGGATCCTGTCTTTGCTAGACCAAGGTGGACACAGGCCGAGCGCCCTGATGGAGGAGATGATACAGCTGAGAGGGTTGGACAACGATGATTTCATTTTTCAGTTCATCTTCCTCTCCAACCTCCCGGCGCATGCGAGAAGCACGCTGGCCGGCAAAAAGTGTCACACCCTGGAGGAGTTCCGGGAGCTGGCCCAGGAGGCAGACGGGATCCTGGACGCCTGCGGCGGGCAAGCAACCACAGCAGCGACCCGAGACAGCGGGGAGCCAGAGGCGGCAGAACCAGACTGGCCGACGATGGCGGCAACACGGCCGCGACGAGGGGGAGCCAATAGCCCGGCGACAGAGGCGCGGGCACGACACAGCGGAGGAGAAGATCTCTGCTTTTACCATCGGAGGTTCGCAGAGAAGGCACGCAGGTGTGTGCCGCCCTGCATCTTCAGGAGTTCGGGAAACGGCAAGACCGGGGGTCGCTAGCAGCTTCGACCCTCGGAGAACGCAACAAGCTGCTCTACATCACGGATGCGCGCTCCGGACGAGTGTTCCTCATTGACACCGGAGCACAAGTGAGCTTCATCACCCCAACATACGCGGACCGGGTGGCTGGACCCCACGGTGACGGAGCTACAGCGGCAAATGGCTCGAACATCAACACCTACGGGAGAAGGACCTTGCCTTTATGCTTACATGGCCGCACATATGAATGGACTTTTGTAGTAGCGGCGGTGAGTTTCAACATGTTGGGCGCGGATTTTTTGTGTTCACACAATCTGTTAGTTGATCTTGCTAATAGACGGCTGGTAAATGCACTCTCTTTTTACTCTCTCCCCTGTTCAGCTCGAGTGTCCCCGCCACCAGTACAGACCCACGTCGCTACAGCAGGTGGTAAGTTTCACACACTCCTCACCCAATTTCCAGCGCTCACTGTGCCCACTTTTTCAGCGACGGTCGCGAAGCACGGGGTGAAACACTTCATCCCCACTTCTGGTCCTCCCGTGTTTGCAAAAGCTCGGCGCTTGGATGCAGTTAAGCTCGCCATTGCGCGCGAGGAGTTCGCCAGCCTGGAGAGGCTGGGCATCGTTCGTAGGTCGAAGAGCCCGTGGGCTTCGCCGCTGCACATGGTACCGAAAGCCGATGGCTCCTGGAGACCGTGCGGGGATTACCGCAGGCTAAACAACGCTACGGCACACGATCGTTATCCCATCCCGCACATTCAGGATTTTTCGGTGCACCTGGCGGGGGCGCGCATTTTTTCAAAGATTGATCTAGTTCGCGGCTATCACCAAGTCCCGGTCCAACCGGAGGACATTCCTAAAACAGCGGTAATAACCCCGTTCGGACTTTTCGAATTTTTACGCATGCCGTTTGGTCTCAAAGGGGCGGCGCAAACATTTCAGCGGATGATGGATGCCGTGTTACGCGATCTCCCTTTTGTGTTTGTGTACCTCGACGACATTTTGGTCGCGAGTACTTCAGAGGACGAACACGAAACGCACCTCACAGCAGTTTTTAGGAGGCTGGGAGAGCACGGCTTAATAGTTAACCCAGCCAAGTGCCAGTTCGGCGTTGAGCGGATTGATTTTTTGGGTCACCGCGTCTCCCCGGAGGGAGCGGTTCCGTTACCAGAGAAAGTACGCGCGGTAGCGGATTTTCCCCGTCCACAAACGGTCAAATCACTACAGGAATTCTTGGGGATGGTGAATTTTTATAACCGGTTCCTGCCCCACGCAGCTCAAATCATGCAACCGTTATATGCCGCGCTCAAAAAACAAAAGCCGACCCAGGCGGTCGAATGGTCCCCGGAGCGGGAGCGCGCGTTCACAGAGGTTAAAAAAGCCTTGGCTGACGCTGCGCTCCTGGCCCACCCAGACCCTGCAGCACGTATCGCGCTGACGACAGACGCTTCAGATTTAGCCATAGGGGCCGTTATTGAGCAACAGGTAGCCGGAGTTTGGCAGCCTTTGGCTTTCTTTAGCAAATCTTTAAGCGCGGCTGAGCGAAAATACAGCGCGTTTGACAGAGAACTGTTGGCGCTGCATTTGGCTATTCGTCATTTCCAGTTCTGGCTGGAAGGACGGTGCTTCACCGCTTATGTGGACCACAAGCCGCTCACATACGCCATGGCCAAAATTTCAGATCCGTGGTCCGGCAGGCAGCAGAGGCAGCTGGCCGCAATCTCGGAATTTACCACTGACATTAGGCACGTCGCGGGCAAATTCAATGTGGTAGCGGATTGTCTCTCACGCGCGTTCACGACCCCGACACGCGCAGAGGCAGAACGGGCCACCGTGACCGCGCCGCAAGGGAGCGGCACGGTAGCGCGCGCAGCCCCGGTGCACGTGGGTATAGATTACGCAGCCATGGCAGCGGACCAGGGGGCGGACGCAGACGTGCGCGCGCTCCAGTCTGGACCAACAGGGTTGAGGCTGGAGAGCAAGTGTTTACAAACCGGTATGCCCCCCCTGATCTGCGACATGTCGACGGGGCGCCCGCGTCCGGTGGTTCCGGCCACGTGGCGCCGCCGTGTTTTTGACTCGGTCCACTCACTGGCGCACCCGGGGGTGCGCGCGTCGGTGAAACTAGTGGCGGAAAAGTTTGTTTGGCCGTGCCTGCGCAAGCACGTGAAGGAATGGGCAAAAACCTGCATTTCCTGTCAACGGGCCAAAATTCACAGGCACACAAGAGCCCCGTTAGAACCGTTCCGCATTCCGGCCAGAAGGTTCGACCATGTGCACGTCGACCTTGTGGGCCCCCTACCGGCATCACAGGGGTTCACGTATCTTTTGACAATGGTGGACCGCACCACACGTTGGCCGGAAGTGGTCCCACTTGCGACGACCACGGCCGCGGAGGTGGCTCGCGTTTTTTTAACGGCTTGGGTGGCGCGCTTCGGGGTTCCGTCGGACATTACGTCCGATAGAGGACCGCAATTCATCTCTGAGCTGTGGTCAGCGATGGCCAACGGCTTAGGAGCCAAAATTCACCGCACTACGGCTTACCACCCTCAGGCTAATGGTTTATGCGAGCGTTTTCATAGGTCTTTGAAGGCAGCACTCAGAGCGTTGCTCACGGATGCAGATTGGGTAAATAAACTCCCATGGGTTTTATTAGGGTTGCGTTCTGCGCCTAAAGAGGACTCAGACGCCTCCCCAGCGGAGCTGGTATTCGCACAAACTCTGAGGCTGCCGGGCGAGTTTTTACCAGAGCACCCAGAGCCCCCACCTCTCTCTGCTCTGGGACCGTTAGTTGGCACGGGGGCAGACACGCTCCCGGGTCCGGTTCATCACGCTTTTCCACGAGTTTTCGTCCCCAAGGCTTTGAAAAATGCCGATTTCGTTTTTGTCAGGCGCGAAGCCCTTAAGGCAACGCTCAAACCACCTTACGAAGGGCCATTTCGAGTGCTGGAGGCAGGTGATAAGCAATTTGTGCTAGATTTTGGGGACAGAAAAGAGACAGTCAGTATTGACAGACTAAAACCTGCTTTTGTCATGAAGGACGTGTCTGTACCGGTCGCGGTGGCGCCTCGACGAGGCAGGCCCCCGCAGAGGGCAATTAACCACTCTCTTCCTCAGTCAACAGACCCGAAGCAGAACAGCACCGCAGGCAAGGCGGGGCCAACGCACAGCAGATTCGGCAGACGGCTGAAGCCCAAGCGGCGCACAGACTGAATGTTGGTGTTGATTATTCAGTAGTGAGTAAGGTGCTATTAAATTTTGGGAATTAGTCTGTTCTTCATCGTTTGGGGGGGGGTTATATGGCTGTGTTGTGAGACATGTATATGTTGGACACTGCATATGTGATTTAACCACGATGAAGGAGAGCCAGCCCCCTGCGGTGCGGAGCCACAGAGCCTGGACCCCCTGCGGAGGACAGGGGACAGAAGACTTCCTGACCACTGAGGCTCGGGAAGAGAGAAGGGGGAGTTATGTAAATAAAAGGCTAATGAATGTGAATAAAGAGACTTTGATATAGATGTGTGATTTCCCCCGCGAGGGAAATGGTTTGATGTGAGAAGGTTTAAATGAGAGAACTTTGGTGTGTTCACTCTCTTTGTTCGCTGCTCAAGAATAAGAGCAGACAGTGGAATGATTTCTTGAATAAACTGAAATGAAAGACAATTCGGTTTCGTTATTCAAGTCTCCCCACAGTGTATATATATAAGATAAGATAAGATAAGATAAGCCTTTATTAGTCCCACAACGGGGAAATTCCAGGATTGCAACAGCACAGGGATAGCAACACTCAGAGCAACAATCAGAAGGCAAGAAAAAAAAAAAAAACAAGCAAGCAAGAGCAGCTAATATACATATGTACATATTACTATAAAATATACTGTATATATACACACACACAGACACACAGTGCAGAGCACTGTAGCTGGATGGAATAAATATATGAATATATAAACACACAGTGCAGAGCATTGTAGCTAGATGGAATAAATATGTAAATATATAAACACCCACAGTACGGAGCATTGCAGCTAGGTGGAATAAATATGTAAGTATATAAACACACACAGTGCGGAGCATTGTAGCTAGATGGAATAAATATATAGATATATAAAAACACAGTGCGGAGCATTGTAGCTAGATGGAATAAATATATAGATATATAAATATGAACACACCCAGTGCTGAGCATTGTAGCTAGATGGAATAAATATGTAAATATATAAACACACACAGTATACGTATATATACAGTATATATACACTTTATAAAATAAAACCATTTTTCTGATGTATCATGGAATTTGCCAACATGGCTAAATAACATACGCAACATGAGTACAGTGGTGCAAAAAAGTATTTAGTCAGCCACCAATTGTGCAAGTTCTCCCACTTAATAGATGAGAGAGGTCTCCAATTTTCATCATAGGTATACCTCAACTATGAGAGACAAAATGAGAAAAAAAATCCAGAAAATCACATTGAAGGATTTTAAATGAATTAATTGGTAAATTCCTCGGTAAAATAAGTATTTGGTCACCTACAAACAAGCAAGATTTCTGGCTCTCACAGACCTGTAACTTCTTCTTTAAGAGGCTCCTCTGTCCTCCACTCGTTACCTGTATTAATGGCACCTGTTTGAACTCATCAGTATAAAAGACACCTATCCACAACCTCAAACAGTCAGACTCCAAACTCCACTATGGCCAAGACCAAAGAGCTGTCAAAGGACACCAGAAACAAAATTGTAGACCTGCACCAGGCTGGGAAGACTGAATCTGCAATAGGTAAGCAGCTTGGTGTGAAGAAATCAACTGTGGGAGCAATTGTTAGAAAATGGAAGACATACAAGACCACCGATAATCTCCCTCGATCTGGGGCTCCACGCAAGATCTCACCCCATGGGGTCAAAATGATCAAGAGAGCGGTGAGCAAAAATCCCAGAACTACACGGGGGGACCTAGTGAATGACCTGCAGAGAGCTGGGACCAAAGTAATAAAGGCTACCATCAGTAACACACTACGCCGCCAGGGACTCAAATCCTGCAGTGCCAGACGTGTCCCCCTGCTTAAGCCAGTACATGTCCAGGCCCGTCTGAAGTTTGCTAGAGAGCATTTGGATGATCCAGAAGAGGACTGGGAGAATGTCATATGGTCAGATGAAACCAAAATAGAACTTTTTGGTAAAAACTCAACTTGTCGTGTTTGGAGAAGAAAGAATGCTGAGTTGCATCCAAAGAACACCATACCTACTGTGAAGCATGGGGGTGGAAACATCATGCTTTGGGGCTGTTTTTCTGCAAAGGGACCAGGACGACTGATCCGTGTAAAGGAAAGAATGAATGGGGCCATGTATCGTGAGATTTTGAGTGAAAACCTCCTTCCATCAGCAAGGACATTGAAGATGAAACGTGGCTTGGTCTTTCAGCATGACAATGATCCCAAACACACCGCCTGGGCAATGAAGGAGTGGCTTCGTAAGAAGCATTTCAAGGTCCTGGAGTGGCCTAGCCAGTCTCCAGATCTCAACCCCATAGAAAATCTTTGGAGGGAGTTGAAAGTCCGTGTTGCCCAGCGACAGCCCCAAAACATCACTGCTCTAGAGGAGATCTGCATGGGGGAATGGGCCAAAATACCAGCAACAGTGTGTGAAAACCTTGTGAAGACTTACAGAAAACGTTTGACCTCTGTCATTGCCAACAAAGGGTATATAACAAAGTATTGAGATGAACAAATACTTATTTTACCGAGGAATTTACCAATTAATTCATTAAAAATCATTCAATGTGATTTTCTGGATTTTTTTTTCTCATTTTGTCTCTTATAGTTGAGGTATACCTATGATGAAAATTGGAGACCTCTCTCATCTTTTAAGTGGGAGAACTTGCACAATTGGTGGCTGACTAAATACTTTTTTACCCCACTGTAAATGGCTAATTAACTTACCATTAATTATACCTTATCAAAGCTATATTCAAACAGCAGTTTCTCAAACTATTTATACACATGCTTTCTGAGCAATAAAAAGATCATAATAACAAAAATAAAGCTGTATTTCACCAGAATCCCTGACTAATATAAAGTGAGCTAAGCTCCTTTTAAACAACAATTTTCTTCCAGGTGGAGTTTATTGAAATTTTATCATGATGATACAGCCATCCAACAGAACATGCTCTATAATGGTCATAATTACCTGCAGGTATAATTATCTATATGTATGTTTTGACATTAAGAGGCCTCTAATGTTTGTAGAAATAATGACATGAAGTGAAATCGCAGAGGGTTACAGTTGCAATGTGGGTAAACTAGGCACTCACCTTTTCTCTAACCTCAACCAATTATTTTTAGTGTTTAACCCTAACCATTACCCTAATCTAAACCACCTGAAAATATGTATTTAATGCATAAAAGAAGTTATGTGAACAACTGGTGGTGATTTGTGAATGAGGAAGTAAAAGTAATGACAGATGACAGTTACAAAAAAGGCAAGATGGGGATGTGAACATAGCTGCACAATTTTAGCACCCTCCACCATCCCAAACCCACTTCAGTACAAGGATTTAATAGGTTTTGAAAGGGGGTAACATTGTGAAGCAGTGACATCACCACATTTGACACAATACATACAGTCATATTCACAGGTTGGAAATGCAAAATGTATTTTTACACATTAGCTGGGCAAAAGTATTGAACTACAATATCTCTCATAGTATTCCTGTTACTGATACGTTCTCATTCTTGATTAAAATAGCTGCAAAAACAATCTACAATTAGAAAAAAATCTAAAAAACAGTACCTGTACCCAGCCTTACAAGAGGGTTAGTCTGCAAAAGTTCAGAGATGAGGGACTGGGCGTCTGCAGGCAAGACCTCGTCACCATCAGGCCAAACAATATTGTCTACCAAACCCACAAGAGATGGTATTATTTCATTTACTATGAATCACTGGTATTTTTGCAACACGTACTTTGTTTAAAACAAAGTAGTATTACAAGTTTCCTTACCTGTGATGACCTGGCCAAAAAGCTCCTCAGGTGTGTCACCAAAGAAAGGCACGCAGCCCACCAGGAACTCATAGAGGATGATTCCCATAGCCCACCAATCCACCGGCTTCCCATAGCCCTGACGGAGAATCACCTCTGGAGCGATGTACTCTGGAGTGCCGCACACCTGTGAGGAGTGATGGAGGGAACAAGGAGGCAGAGAGGGAAAGGTAAAAGATGAGGTACAGTAAAACAGACTGTTGATGATGGAATATCTCATTCCACCCATGTTTTAGCCCAGGGGTGTCCAATCATGTGCCATGGAGGGCCAAGACCCTGCAGGCTTTACCTCTAACCAGTGTCTTCAATAGCAGATTCCACTGAATTTCTTCCCACTGATTGCTGATAAGTGAAAATATCTAGTGAAGAGACTGGGTAGAAGAGAAATCCTGCAGGGTCTTGGCCCACCATGGCACATGATTGGACACCCCTATTTTAGCTTTCCCTGCCTTTGAATGCAGCATCATTGGACAAAGCTGCAATGATGGAGATACGTAAATCAATTCTTATGGAAGATCACCACTGTAATGAAGTTGCTGATGCCAGCAACTAGCTTTCAATTAGTGTGTCAGTCCTCTGAGAAACCTCCAGGTCATTTCTCTGTGTCAAAACATCCAACAAAGCACTGCATTCATTCCAGTTTGGAATATTTTTAAAAATCCTGGAGGCTGACAGTGATTTAGATCGCCCCCAAATTCTAAGAGATTGGTCCTTGATGGGTGACCTTGATGCAGACGCACCGGTGAATCATTGTGTGATAGTTTGGTGAACATCTGAGTAACTGCCTAGGATTATTGATTGATTAACAGATGAACTGTGAACAGACAGAAGGACAGATGATAGGTGCAGCATCATGGAATAAGCTCATTTCACCTTTGCAACAGTGAACTAACAAACTAATAAATATTTAAGAGTTAATTTGTTTAAAAACACCACACGTTTACCCAGGCATTCTTAAATATGACGTTAGAGAAAAAAGCAGCAAATCTTCTCACAGAACATTGCAGCACATCTAAGCAGATTTGGACTGATTTAACTACAATGCTGTGACAAAAAGTATCTGTCCCCTTTCTGATTTCTTGCATTTTTGCATATTTTTCACAGTTTAAATATTTTAGATTATTTAATAAATTTTAATGTTAGACAAAGATAACCCAAGTAAACACAAAATGTGATTTTTAAATGATTTCATTCATTAAGGGAAAAATAGCTATCCACCAAGCTCTATGTGAAAAAGTAATTGCTCCCTTGTTACATCCTGATTACCCACATTTTTTTAGAAAGCTGAGTGCAATTTCACTAGCCACACACAGGCCTGATTACTGCCAGACCTGCTGAATCAAGAAATCACTTAAATAGAACCTGTCTGACAAAGTGAAGAAGGCTAAAAGATCTAAAAAAGCAACACATCATACTGCGATCTAAAGAAATTGAAGAACACATGATAAAAACCCAGAACATCTAAAGAACTGCAGGCCTCACTTGCCTCAGTTTGGACACTGGTCCATGATTCAACAATAAGAAAGAGACTGGGCAAAAATGGCATCTATGGCAGAGTTCCAAGGCAAAAACCACTGCTGACCAAAAAGAACACACAGGCTTGTCTCACATTTGGGGAAAAAAAATCATCTTAATGATCCCCAAGACATTTTGGAAAATATTCTATGGACTGACGAGACAAAAGTTGCATTTTTTGGAAGGTGTGCATCCAGTTACATCTAGCATAAAACAACCAGCATTTCAGAGAAAAAACATCATACCTACAGTCAAACATGGTGGTGGTAGTGTGACGATCTGGAGCTGCTTTGCTGCTTCAGGACCTGGACGACTTGCCATAATTGATGGAACCATGAATTCTGCTCTCTACCAGAAAATCCTGATTGGCTATCAGTTAGTGACCTCAAGCTCAAGCCCTCCTGTGTGGCTGAATTAAAACCATTCTGCAAAGAAGAAAGAGCCAAAATTCCCCAACAGTGATGCAAAGACTCATTCCCAGTTATTACAAACGCTCGACTGCAGTTGTTGCCACCAAGGGTGGCGCAACCAGTTACTAGGTTTAGAGGGCAATTACTTTTTCACATAGGGCCAGGAAGGTTTGGATCACTTTTTTCCCTTAATAAATGAAATCACTATTTAAAAACAGCATTTTGTGTTTACTCAAGTTACAGTATCGTATCGAGTAATGCTGACTATAGGTCCAAGGATCTCTACTGTCAGGCCTAAAAATTATATACTGTATCTGGCTCTTCTGCCATAGCAGTGTCCAGCCCATCATCAGGGTCCAACAGTGCATCTCTGGGGTTAAAAGGTTCCTCAAAGTTGAAGTATATTGACATCTTTAGGGGTGGGAATTGTGATTCTTGGATCATGATCTGATCCTCTCACGATTCAACGATAATCATGATATTGCGATAATCGAATATCACAATCCCAAATATTTCAAATTTTTCTCACTGTATTCAACCTCAAATAATGTCCCAAAGTAAAATTGTTGACATCTCTTTCATATAATAAAGTATTCTCGGGGTTTCATTTTCAGCAGAGACACGTCTCTGCACACAGGAAGGGTGGTGGACGGTGTTTGGAATTGACTCCCACTCCAGATACATTTATCTGACTCTGTGGACTCTTTTAATAGGCAACTGAAAACTTTTTTGTTTAACAAGGATTTCTATTGAGTTTCAACTGCTTTGTAATGATAAGTCTGATATATTTTGAAGTCACCGGCTTGCCGGAAGACTGACTGACAGGCTTGCTGGAAGGATGTCTGGTCGACGCCGCCGAGGACACAGTCCAAGGACGGATAATTTTTTTCACACATAAGGAGTTGTTCAGAACTCCTTATAAGAACTCCTTATACAAAGATATGTAGGTCGATAGAGTGATGATTTAGAGTATAGTGCGTGGCAGTAATGCACCTGTAAGCTGGTTGCCAACCACCAATCAAATCTAGAAGAAGAAGAAGACATTTTAAAATTATTTTAATCTTGTGTTTTAACTTGTTTTTATATTTTGAGTGGTGGCCTAGTTGATAGCGCATGCGCCTCACAACCGGGAGGTTGGGGGTTCAAGTCCCAGCCGGGTTATACCAAAAACCATATAAAAATGGTACTTCCTGCCTTCTAGCTTGGTGCTCAGCATAACAGAATGGGGGAAGGAGAAGTTGTTTGTGGCAGCACCTTGCATGGCAGCGACCCCGCTGATTCTACATGTGATTAACATTGTAGATAGGAGGAATGTAATTTCGTTCTGCTGTACATGACTGGATGCATGGACTGAATGACAATAGAGAAGCCTTCTTTTTCTTCTTCTAAAATGATTTTTATCTATCAGCTTCCTTTAATTCCATTTTATTGTGCAGTGCTTTTGTGATGAAATGTCTCTGAAAAGCACTTCATATATAAACTTTACTTGACGCTTGGAGAAAAAGCTCCATGCCGGTGTCTCTTTAGCTTAGCCGTTGCTAATGCTGCTCCGAGATGTGTGTGGCCCACCATATTCTGAGTGTTTTTTCTTATTTTCATGTAGCGCTTCTTGCGAGTTGTGTGTCATGTTAAGGTCTTTCCATCTATATCTGTTATAAAATCCAAAAAAGGCCCAACATTTGAGCTAACTTTGAGCTAACTGCTTCCTAACTTTCAAAGCTGACTGCAAATCACAGAGACAAGCTATTAGTGGTGTGCGGATAGATCAAAATATCGATAGTATCGATACAAATATGGGTATTGATATTGATCAATATGGGAACGATATTCTGTGTCTGTCTCATCACAGCATGGAGCAGGCACACTTTGCTCCCCTTCTTCTTGTGGTTTTACAGCAGTTGGCAACCGCCACTTACCTACTCCTTACTTCCTCCTCCCTCTTGTTTTACTATCACGTAACTCAGCAGCAAGCTAAGCTAGCAAGCAGCAGCGAGCAGCGTGCCGTGCACAGTCTGCACACATGCACACACATGAGCAGCAGCACACAGAGCAGAAGAATGACAGAGAGGAAGCGGAGTGCCGTGTGGCTCTATTTTCAGGCTGAAAATGAGACAACGGCAAGCTGTACAATATGTAAAAAGGTTGTGAAATACAGTGGTAACACAACTAATTTATACAAACATATGAAAAATCACCCAAAAGAAAACGCTAAGCTTCAGAAATGGAGAGAGGAGGAAAGAAATCAAATCAAATCAACCTTTACTGTCATATTGCTCTACATACAACTGTAGTGCAGGCAAGATGAAATTGCATTTCTGTCGGCATCCATATAAGTAAAAAGAACATAATTTAAGACACACTCACATACACCCTCACCCCCCACCCCAACACAGCCATTCACACATCCCTGAGACATACTTGAAAACTAACTAGAACTATAATATAAAAATAATATACATAATGTCCATAAGGTGCAGTAGTATGTATGAAAGATTCCGGATCAACTGTTCAGCATCCTAACAGCTTGTGGAAGGAAGCTGTTAATCAGTCTGGTGGTTCTGCCTCTGATGCTCTGGAATCGTTTGCCAGATGGCAACAGTTCAAAGTGTTTATGCAGAGGGTGAGAGTGGTCCTTGACAATGTTCAGTGCCCTGCTCCTACAACGGTTCTGAAAAAGTTCTTGGACAGAGGGAAGGGAAACTCCAATTACCTTCTCAGCTCCCTTAACTATCCTCTGCAGGGCTTTTTTGTCTGACATATTGCAGTTGGAGTACCATGTTGCAATGCAGTACGTCAGAACACTCTCCACCACACCTCTGTAGAAGGTCCTGAGGATGCAGATGGGGAGAGAGGCCTGTTTGAGTTTCCTCAAGAATTGCAGTCTCTGCTGGGCCCGCTTCCTGATCCCCAAGGAATTCTTGCTCCATGTCAGATCCTGCAAGATCTGAATTCCGAGGAACTTGATGTTCTCCACTCTCTCCACCAAACGGCTACTGATGCCGAGAGGGACGTGTTCAGGCTGTGACCGCCGGAAGTCGATAATCATCTCCTTCGTTTTGTCCACGTTGAGCACCAGATTGTTCTCCCTGCACCAACCCTCCAGGTCTCTAACTTCTTCCCTGTACATTGATTCCTCACCCCTCTGAATAAGTCCCACCACTGTGGTGTTGTCTGTAAACTTAATAATCTGGTTCCCCTCATGTCTGGATACACAGTCATGTGTTAGAAGTGTAACCAACAGTGGACTGAGTACGCAGCCTTGAGGGGATCCGGTGCTCAGCGTGATAGAGTTGGAGATGTTATTTCCAACACGGACAGACTGAGGTCTCTCAGTCAGGAAATCCAGGATCCAGAGACATGTGGCAGTGTTCAGACCGAGAAGGAGTAATTTCTCCATCAGTCTCTGGGGAATAATGGTGTTGAATGTTGAACTGAAATCAATGTACAGGAGTCTGGCGTAGGTGTCTTTCTGATCCAGGTGGGTGATGACAGAGTGCAGGGTGGTGACTATAGCATCCTCCATGGAGCGGTTTGAACGATATGCAAACTGGAGCAGGTCATATGATGCAGGGAGGCAGGCTGTGATGTGTGGTTTGACAAGCCGTTCAAAACACTTCATCACAATTGGTGTCAGTGCAACAGGACGATAGTCATTCAGACAGGACACAACTGGTTTCTTTGCCACAGGTACTATGGTAGAGGTCTTAAAGCATCTAGGGACGATGGCCTGACTCAGGGAGATGTTATAAATGTCAGTCAGGACATCCGCCAACTCGCTTGCGCAGTCTTGGAGCACACATCCCCGGATGTTGTCCGGACCTGCAGCTTTACGTGGGCTGACCCTGATTAGGGTCCTCCGTGTGTCTGCTGCGTTGATGATGATAGCTGCCCCAACAGATGGTGGAGATGGGCCAGCCCTCCCTCTGATTGTCGGGTTTGATGCTTCAAAATGTGCAAAGAAGTTGTTAAGCCTGTCTGGAAGCGAAGCGTCGTCATCATTGACCCCCTGCCTAGACTTAAAATCCGTCAGCGCTCAAACTCCCTGCCACATCCGTTTGGTGTTCCTTGTGTCACAGAGGTATCCCTGGATTTTCTCCACATAGGCGCGCTTTGCTGTCTTAATTCCCTTTGAGAACGCAGACCTGGCTGAGCAGAGAGCGAACCTGTCCTTCGCTCTGAAGGCTGCATCTCTGGCTGTGAGCAGCGAGCGCACCTCTGCAGTCATCTAGGGTTTATAGTTGCCCCGTGCAGTGATAGTCTTCACTATAGTGACATCCTCTGTGCACTTCGCGATGTAGCTGGCGACCATTTCAGCATACTCGTCCACATCTGTCCTGTCTCCCTGGGAGGCTGTTATTTTGAAGACCTCCCAGTCTGTGTGCAGAATCCCCCACTCCCTGGCCCCGACACCGACAGACCCAGACCCCGATCCAGAACTTAAGGCTTTGGGGGTTGTTTAGTTATTTACACTTTATCCATTGTATTTTGACTACTTGTTACCTCCGCCAAGGAGGTTATGTGATCATCAGCGTTAGTTTGTCTGTCTGTCTGTTTGTTTGTTTGTTAGCAAGACAACTCAAAAACTTATGGACGGATTTTCATGAAATTTTCACAGATTGTCAGAAATGGGGTATCCTACAGATGATTACATTTTGGTGGTGATCCGGATCACCGTCCAGAAGAAAACCGCCATTACGAAAAATGCCATTTTCGTGAATAACTACTGAACCACTAATCCTATCATTGTCAATCCAATTGCTAGTCGTATGTTTTCATGGTCAAGGAATTTGAAAACGTACACACAAACACTGCATGGGGGGAACTGTGGCCGCCATTACGGAAAATGCCATTTTCGTGAATAACTACTGAACCACTAATCCTATCATTCTCAATCCAATTGCTAGTCATATGTTTTCATGGTCAAGGAATCTGAAAACGTACACACAAACACTGTATGGGGGGAACTGTGGCCGCCATTACGGAAAATGTCATTTTCGTGAATAACTACTGAACCACTAATCCTATCATTGTCAATCCAATTGCTAGTCATATGTTTTCATGGTCAAGGAATTTGAAAACGTACACACAAACACTGTATGGGGGGAACTGTGGCGCCTGGCGGAGGTCTGCGCTCTCCGAGTGCTTTTCTTTTTTTCCACAATATCTTTATTGAACCTTTTTTTTTTTTAAACAAACATGATACAAACAATCAAGCACTAACACTAAAGTACTACAAAAAAAAAAAATGCACTAAAAAACACCAACAACCACCAACAAAATCAAATCTTCAACAATGCTCCTCTGTTTAGTCTAGACAATCCAATACATAAGTATACATATTATGTTCACCAGTTTGGAATTTACAAGGTCCACACATATCATTCACCTTCTTCTTCAAGAGTTATGTTTAAATTTTTTACATAATCAATAAAGGGTCTCCATATATTCTCAAACACAATTTCCTTTGATTTCAGTATATATGTTATTCTTTCTAATGGAAGGTTTGTTAACATCTGTCTTAACCACTGAGTCACATCTGGTCTATGAGTCTTTTTCCATAATAGTGCAATACATTTTTTGGCATTAAGCAAACTGAGGTCTATGAATGTTCTTTCACTTTTATTAAAATTATGCTTTTCTGGGTACAGACCCAACAAAAACAGTTTAGGATTCAATATGATTTGTTTTGAGATTATTTTTTCAATTGTTACCCTCACCTCTTCCCAAAACATTCTTATTAATCTACATTCCCATACACAATGAAATAGAGTTCCTTTACTTTCCATACATTTTGTGCACGTATCTGGTATATTTTTGTTATATCTATTTAACTCCTCCGGTGTAACGTACATCCGCATTAACCATTTGAAATGTATCAATTTAAGGCGTACATTTATTGATTTGGTTTGAGCTTCTGTACAAGCCAATTCCCATTGTTCCTCTGAAATTTCAGTTTGCAGATCTTCTTTCCAGTAGTTTAATCTTTTCAGTGAATTTTCACTTGAAAATAGTGTCAATGAGTTATAAAACTCTGAAATAATACCCTTTCTTTTACTATCTTTCATCAACATTTTTTCCAAGGATGAATAGATAGGTCGAGTGAGAGCTTTATTTTGATTTGATCGAATAAAGTTTCTAAGTTGAAGATATTTAAAAAAATGTGTTCTATTGAGATTAAATTTGATCCTCAACTCTTCAAAAGACATTATGTTGTCTGCACATGGCAAATATAAATCCTGAATCTTTTGTATCCCTTTTAAATTCCATACTTTAAATACAGCGTCCGCTCTCCCTGGTTTAAAATATTGATTACCCCATATTGGACTAAATTGTGACAATAACTGTGGTTCTTTTAAATAGTTTTTAGCTTCACACCATATTTTGATCATATGCTTTACAAATGGATTTTTAACTTGTTTTTGTAATTTTTTTTGCCGAATCTGAGTATATGAATATGGGAAGAGGTAAAGGCAAATTGTATGATTCCATTTCAGTCCAGTGAGGGAGATTATTAAGATAAGATAAGATAAGATAAGCCTTTATTAGTCCCACAACGGGGAAATTCCAGGATTGCAACAGCACAGGGATAGCAACACTCAGAGCAACAATCAGAAGGCGACTTCCGGTTATGGCTGCCACGTAGGACGGACGTGTCTCGCTCTGCTCTGCTCCTGGAGAAAAAAAATCGGCAAATAACTCTCTCATTTGGGACAGAACGTATCCCAGCGTTTGGGCGAGGATATGTCGGCGAAGCCTAAGGCTGGAAAACCAGGAAAAGGAAAAAGCGAGCCGCCGAAACAGTCCAAATTAACGGACTTTCAGGTCTGTGACGCAGCAAACAGGGCTCCATATATGGCGGAGGAGGCTGGCAACGCTGCGATTTCTGCGGGGAATGGCGCAGATGCGCTGATGGCTGCCATGAGTTCAATGAGAGCGGACTTTTCCTCTAGATTTGATGGGATTATGACAGCGTTGGAAGGAATAAGAAAGGAATTGGGTGACTGTGTAGAACGAACGGCGCAGATGGAGCTCCGTCTCGCTAGTGCTGAAGATGACGTCACCCGTCTTCAATTAAAGGTGCACACTTTGGAAAAAAAAAAAAAATCTCTGGAAGATAGTATTTTGGATTTGGAATCTCGGTCGAGACAGAATAATTTGAGGCTGGTGGGTCTTCCAGAGGAATCAGAAGGTCGGGACGTATGTTCCTTTCTGGAAAAGTGGATTCCGGAGGTGCTGGGCAGCGAGGAGTTGCAATCAGCAGTGGTTCTGGAAAAAGCACATCGCATTGGCCCACGGAGAGATAAGGGACCGCCGAGGACCTTAATTATGAAGTTTCTTAACAACAGAGACAGGATGAAGATCTTCAACGCTGCACGAGCTAAAAAAGGAGAGATTAAACACCAGGACCAGCAGGTGCGGTTCTACCCAGATTTGGCCACAGGAATCCAGCAATTGAGGAAGCAGTTTGATCCCGTACGTAAGGAGCTGCGCAACCTTGGGATTCGTCATGGTGTAATCTATCCTGCGAGACTGCTGACCACGTATGAGGGCAGAACCCACATCTTCAAGACCCCAGAGGAGGCGCAGGAGTTCATCAAGAAGATCAAAGAAGAAGAAGAGACTGGTGGGAGCTAAGCATGAACAAAATATAAGGTAGAATAATTAAGCATTTGCACAGGCATCTGACTGACTTGAAGTAAATAGTAAGTTTACAAAATATAGATTGTATTATATATTAAAAAAAAACAAAACAAAAACAAAACAAACAAAAAAAAAAACTATGATGTACAAAGTTGTTAAAAATTTTGGAGTTAAGTTGGAAAACTACAGAGGAGAGTTAATGTTACGTCATTAAAAGCAGTAGAGTTAGGGTGATTGGGAGGATGAAGAAGGAGTGGCTTAGGCTGTTCCCCGTGGGTGTGGAACGGTCGATGGCTATATCGGGAGACAGAATTTTTCTTTTGATTTTGGGGGGTTTGCCACAAGTGTGGGAAGGGGAAATTTGTTTGTGTGTAGTTTGTAGGATGAATGTTCAACCACTCATGTTTTTGCTTCTCTGTATGAGCATGTTTACACTGCAAGGTAATCCCAAACTCTCTATTGATCATGGACCAAAGTGTTAATCTTAATTTAACTTCATGGAATTGCAGAGGTCTACAAAATTTAAAAAAACTTAAACAAGTTATGAATAAAATAAAGGACATGGGTTCAAGAATTGTGTTTTTACAAGAAACTCATCTGATAGAGGAGGATGTTAAAAGAATTAGGAGTAGATGGCAGGGAAGTGTATTCACCTCTTCATTTTCATCCCGAGCCAGGGGAGTTATGACTCTCATACATAAATCAGTTCCTTTTCAAGTGAAAAATGTAATTGGAGACAAATTTGGAAGATATGTAATCATTCAAGGTTCTTTGCTATTAGAAAATATAAATCTTGTGAACTTATATGGTCCCAATATAGATGATCAGAAGTTCTTTGCTAATTTATTTCTCATCTTATCATCACTTACAGGGCAACATATAATAGCAGGGGATTTTAATTGTACATTGAATCCAGGTGTGGATAGATCAACAGGACTGGATTGTACGCACATTGGATGTAGGATGACTATTAATCATTTTATGAAAGAATTGAGATTGTTAGATATATGGAGAGAAATGAAACCACAAGTTAAAGCCTATTCTTGTTATTCCAGTACCTACAAGACATTCTCACGTATTGATTATTTTTTGATTTCCACAGAATTAAGGTCCAAGATTCAAAACTGCTTTTATGATAACATCGTGATCTCTGATCATGCACCCTGTTGTCTAATATATGTAGATAAAAAATTGACAAAGGAATCAGGTAGATGGCAATTTCAGCATAAATGGCTTCAGGATGAGGAATTTGTCAAGTATATAGAAAAACAGATAGACGAGTTCTTTGACATCAATACTACACAAACATCAGCATGTGTAAAGTGGGAGGCTTTCAAAGCTTTTATTAGGGGGCATATTATTAGTTATACAGGATCAAAATCTAAGAAGACTCGAGAGGAGAGAGCTAAATTGGAACATAAAATAAAAAATCTTCAGGAAAAAGTGTATGCAGGAAGTGACCCAAGGTTGGAGAATGAATTACTGATTTTGAGAGCTGAATACGACAAAAAATCAGCGAATAGAGCTGCCTCGAGTCTTCTAAGATTGAAACAATCTTTTTATGAACAAGGTGAAAAATCAGGAAAATTATTAGCATGGCAGATTAAACAATTGGAAATTAAAACACCAATTACCAGTATTATAAGTAATGGACAGGTAGTTATAGATCCTTTAGAAATTAATAGAGCCTTTAGAGATTACTATGAAAAATTATATGATACCAAAAATGAACCTGATTTAACAAAACTAAATGGGTTTTTGAACGAACTATCTATACCGTGTATTCCAAATGAAAACAGGGAGATATTGGAGTCTAAAATTAGTCAAGAAGAAGTTGGGCTAGCCATTGATAATATGAAATCAGGAAAAAGTGCAGGACCAGATGGTCTTCCAGTTGACCTTTATAAAAAATTTAAGAATAAATTAATAAAACCTTTTTTGGAAATGGTTTTAGAAGCATTTCAAAATAATAATTTACCATCATACATAAATAATGCCTTAATTATACTGCTGCCAAAACCAGGTAAGCCCTCTAATAAATGTGAAAATATGAGACCAATAAGCCTATTAAACGCCGACCTTAAGATAATCTGTAAAATTTTGGCAAGACGAATACAAGAAATTTTACCAAATATTATTAATCGAGATCAGAATGGCTTTATAAAGGGTAGACAAGGCTTCCATAATGTAAGAAGACTATTTAATATTATCTATTTTAATAAAGAAGCACCGGATACAGCTCTCCTATCATTGGACGCCGAAAAGGCCTTTGATAGAGTTGAATGGCCCTTTCTTTTTGAAGTCCTACAAAGGTTTGGACTTGGAAATAATTTCATAAAATGGGTTCAAATAATATACAATAATGCTACAGCAGAAATCCTAACAAATAACAATATTTCAAAACCAATAAAAATCAATAGAGGATGTCGACAAGGCTGTCCACTCTCACCTTTACTGTTTACTATGGCAATTGAACCTTTAGCGATAGCGATACGTTTACATTCACAAATATATGGAATTAAAGTTGGACCAACAGAACATAAAATCTCCCTGTACGCCGATGATATAATTTTGTTTATGTCGAATCTAAAAAAATCAATTCCAACCTTGTTGAATTTAATAAAGAATTTTGGGGAAATATCAGGATATAAAATAAATAAAACTAAATCTTCAATATTAATGCTAAATGAGACCCAGAGAAATTACCCAGCCCCTGAGGTAAATCAATTCAATGTTGTAAATCAGTTTAAATATTTAGGAATCCAAATTATGCCTAAGCTAGAATCAGTCGCCAGTGTCAACTATGAAGCCTTAATGTCAGATATCAGTGAGTTAACTCAGAGATGGATGTCACTACCAATGTCGATGATCGGGAGAATCAATATACTTAAAAGTAATATTTTACCTAAAATACTTTATTTATTTCAATACATTCCCTTATCACCACCTTTAGATCTATTCTCAAGAATAAAAAAAAAGTTAGTGGAATTTATATGGAACAACAGGAGGGCTAGATTACGTCTGTCTTTATTATATTTACCATTTGATCGTGGAGGTCTGAAATGTCCAAATTTTATGTTGTATTATTGGTCGGCACAACTGAGGTCTATGACATATTATTTTTCATCAAATGATCTCCCTCACTGGACTGAAATGGAATCATACAATTTACCTTTACCTCTTCCCATATTCATATACTCAGATTCGGCAAAAAAATTACAAAAACAAGTTAAAAATCCATTTGTAAAGCATATGATCAAAATATGGTGTGAAGCTAAAAACTATTTAAAAGAACCACAGTTACTGTCACAATTTAGTCCAATATGGGGTAATCAATATTTTAAACCAGGGAGAGCGGACGCTGTATTTAAAGTATGGAATTTAAAAGGGATACAAAAGATTCAGGATTTATATTTGCCATGTGCAGACAACATAATGTCTTTTGAAGAGCTGAGGATCAAATTTAATCTCAATAGAACACATTTTTTTAAATATCTTCAACTTAGAAACTTTATTCGATCAAATCAAAATAAAGCTCTCACTCGACCTATTTATTCATCCTTGGAAAAAATGATGATGAAAGATAGTAAAAGAAAGGGTATTATTTCAGAGTTTTATAACTCATTGACACTATCTTCAAGTGAAAATTCACTGAAAAGATTAAACTACTGGAAAGAAGATCTGCAAATTGAAATTTCAGAGGAACAATGGGAATTGGCTTGTACAGAAGCTCAAACCAAATCAATAAATGCACGCCTTAAATTGATACATTTCAAATGGTTAATGCGGATGTATGTTACACCGGAGGAGTTAAATAGATATAACAAAAATATACCAGATACATGCACAAAATGCATGGAAAGTAAAGGAACCCTATTTCATTGTTTATGGGAATGTAGATTAATAAGAATGTTTTGGGAAGAGGTGAGGGTAACAATTGAAAAAATAATCTCAAAACAAATCATATTGAATCCTAAACTGGTTTTGTTGGGTCTGTACCCAGAAAAGCATAATTTCAATAAAAGTGAAAGAACATTCATAGACCTCAGTTTGCTTAATGCTAAAAAATGTATTGCACTATTATGGAAAAAGACTCATAGACCAGATGTGACTCAGTGGTTAAGACAGATGTTAACAAACCTTCCATTAGAAAGAATAACATATATACTGAAATCAAAGGAAATTGTGTTTGAGAATATATGGAGACCTTTTATTGATTATGTAAAAAATTTAAACATAACTCTTGAAGAAGAAGGTGAATGATGTGTGTGGACCTTGTAAATTCCAAACTGGTGAACATAATATGTATACTTATGTATTGGATTGTCTAGACTAAACAGAGGAGCATTGTTGAAGACTTGATTTTGTTGGTGGTTGTTGGTGTTTTTAGTGCATTTTTTTTTTTTTTTTGTAGTACTTTAGTGTTAGTGTTTGATTGTTTGTATCATGTTTGTTAAAAAAAAAAAAAGGTTCAATAAAGATATTGTGGAAAAAAAAAACAATCAGAAGGCAAGAAAAAACAAGCAAGCAAGAGCAGCTAATATACATATGTACATATTACTATAAAATATATATATACACACACACACACACAGACACACAGTGCAGAGCATTGTAGCTGGATGGAATAAATATATGAATATATGAACACACAGTGCAGAGCATTGTAGCTAGATGGAATAAATATGTAAATATATAAACACCCACAGTATGGAGCATTGCAGCTAGGTGGAATAAATATGCAAGTATATAAACACACACAGTGCGGAGCAATGTAGCTAGATGGAATAATATGTAGATATATAAAAACACAGTGCGGAGCATTGTAGCTAGATGGAATAAATATATAGATATATAAATATAAACACACCCAGTGCAGAGCATTGTAGCTAGATGGAATAAATATGTAAATATATAAACACACACAGTGCAGAGCATTGTTGCTAGGTGGGATGAAACAGCATAACCGTCTATTTAGTTATCCTACAAGGTATGATTATGTGCCCATACATATTCTCACCCTCCATAGCGACCGGTATGTTCCTAGTTGTATGCCGGAGAGGACCATTGTGTAAGTCTATTGCATCTTTTGCATTCAAAAAAAAAACAAAAACTATTAGTTTGTTACGTCTTTTTGCTATCTCTGCGAGCAGCCCTGCTTAGGTTGTACAGTCTGACAGCCGTTGGTAGGAAGGACCTACGAAACCTCTCGGTTGTGCACCTGGGATGATGTAGTCTGCTGCTAAATGAGCTCCTCAGTGCATCCAGTATGTCCTGCATAGGGTGGAACTCGGACTCCAGCAGAGATGACATTTGATGAAAAATAATATGTCATAGACCTCAGTTGTGCCGACCAATAATACAACATAAAATTTGGACATTTCAGACCTCCACGATCAAATGGTAAATATAATAAAGACAGACGTAATCTAGCCCTCCTGTTGTTCCATATAAATTCCACTAACTTTTTTTTAATTCTTGAGAATAAATCTAAAGGTGGTGGTAAGGGAATGTATTGAAATAAATAAAGTATTTTAGGTAAGATATTACTTTTAAGTATATTAATTCTCCCGATCATCGACATTGGTAGTGACATCCATCTCTGAAATAACTCATCAATATCTGTCATTAAGGCTTCATAATTGACACTGGCGACTGATTCTAGCTTAGGCACAATTTGGATTCCTAAATATTTGAACTGATTTACAACATTGAATTGATTTACCTCAGGGGCTGGGTAATTTCTCTGGGTCTCATTTAGCATTAATATTGAAGATTTAGTTTTATTTATTTTATATCCTGATATTTCCCCGAAATTCTTTATTAAATTCAACAAGGTCGGAATTGATTTTTTAAGATTCGACATAAACAAAATTATGTCATCGGCATACAGGGAGATTTTATGTTCTGTTGGTCCAACTTTAATTCCATATATTTGTGACTGTAGACGTATCGCCATCGCTAAAGGTTCAATTGCCATAGTAAACAGTAAAGGTGAAAGTGGACAGCCTTGTCGACATCCTCTGTTGATTTTTATTGATTTTGAAATATTGTTATTTGTTAGAATTTCTGCAGTAGCATTATTATATATTATCTGAACCCATTTTATGAAATTATTTCCAAGTCCAAACCTTTGTAAGACTTCAAAAAGAAAGGGCCATTCAACTCTATCAAAGGCTTTTTCGGCATCCAGTGATAAGAGAGCTGTATCCGGTGTTTCTTTATTAGAATAAATAATATTAAATAGTCTTCTTACATTATGGAAGCCTTGTCTTCCCTTTATAAAGCCATTCTGATCTCGATTAATAATATTTGGTAAAATTTCTTGTATTCGTCTTGCTAAAATTTTACAAATTATCTTAAGGTCGGCATTTAATAGGCTTATTGGTCTCATATTTTCACATTTATTAGAGGGCTTACCTGGTTTTGGCAACAGTATAATTAAGGCATTATTCATATATGATGGTAAATTACTATTTTGAAATGCTTCTAAAACCATTTCCAAAAAAGGTTTTGTTAATTTATTTTTAAATTTTTTATAAAGGTCAACTGGAAGACCATCTGGTCCTGCACTTTTTCCTGATTTCATACTATCAATGGCTAGTCCAACTTCTTCTTGACTAATTTTAGACTCCAGTATCTCCCTATTTTCATTTGGAATACACGGTATAAATAGTTCATTCAAAAACCCATGTAGTTTTGTTAAGTCAGATTCATTTTTGGTATCATATAATTTTTCATAGTAATCTCTAAAGGCTCTATTAATTTCTGAAGGATCTATAACTACCTGTCCATTACTTATAATACTGGTAATTGGTGTTTTAGATTCTAATTGTTTAATCTGCCATGCCAATAACTTTCCTGATTTTTCACCTTGTTCATAAAAAGATTGTTTCAATCTTAGAAGACTCGAGGCAGCTCTATTCGCTGATTTTTTGTCATATTCAGCTCTCAAAATCAGTAATTCGTTCTCCAACCTTGGATCTCTTCCTGCATATACTCTTTCTTGAAGAATTTTTATTTTATGTTCCAATTGGACTCTCTCCTCTCGAGTCTTCTTAGATTTTGAACCTGTATAACTAATAATATGTCCCCTAATAAAAGCTTTGAAAGCCTCCCACTTTACACATGCTGATGTTTGTGTAGTATTGATATCAAAGAACTCATCTATCTGTTTTTCTATATACTTAACAAATTCCTCATCCTGAAGCCATTTATGCTGAAATTGCCATCTACCTGGTTCCTTTGTCAATTTCTTATCTACATACATTAGACAGCAGGGTGCATGATCAGAGATCACGATGTTATCATAAAAACAGTTTTGAATCTTGGACCTTAATTCTGTGGAGATCAAAAAATAATCTATACGTGAGAATGTCTTGTAGGTATTGGAATAACAAGAGTATGCTTTAACTTGTGGTTTCATTTCTCTCCATATATCTATCAATTTCAATTCTTTCATAAAATGATTAATGGTCATCCTACATCCATTGTGTGTACAGTCCAGTCCTGTTGATCTATCTATACTGGGATTCAATGTACAATTAAAATCCCCTGCTATTATATGTTGCCCTGTAAGTGATGATAAGATAAGAAATAAATTGGCAAAGCACTTTTGATCATCTATATTGGGACCATATAAGTTCACCAAATTTATGTTTTCTAATAGCAAAGATCCTTGAATGATTACATATCTTCCAAATTTGTCTCCAATTACATTTTTCACTTGAAATGGGACTGATTTATGTATGAGAGTCATAACTCCCCTGGCTCGGGATGAAAATGATGAGGTGAAAACATTTCCTTGCCATCTACTCCTAATTCTTTTTACATCTTGCTCTATTAGATGAGTTTCTTGTAAAAACACAATTTTTGAACCCATGTCTTTTATTTTATTCATAACTTGTTTAAGTTTTTTTAAATTTTGTAGACCTCTGCAATTCCATGAAGTTAAATTAAGATTAACGCTTTGATTTATAATCAATAGGGAGTTTGGGATTACCTTGCAGTGTAAACATGCTCAAACAGAAAAGCAAAAAAATGAGTGGTTGAACATTCACCCTACAAACTACACACAAACAAATTCCCCCTTCCCACATTTGTGGCAATCCCCCCAAAAGCAAAAGAAAAATTCCGTCTCCCGATATAGCCATCGACCGTTCCACACCCACGAGGAACAGCCAAAGCCACTCCTTCTTCATCCTCCCAATCACCCTAACTCTACTGCTTTTAATAACGTAACATTAACTCTCTTCTGTAATTTTCCAATTTAACTCCAAATTTTTTTTAGCAATTTTGTACCTTTTTTTTTTAATATGTAATACATTCTATATTTTGTAATCTTGTTATACTGTATGCTTCTAATCAGTTAAATGCTCAAATATTCTACCCTATATTCTGTTCATGCTTAGCTCCCACCAGTCTCTTCCTGGATCTTCTTGATGAGCTCCTGCGCCTCCTCGGGGGTCTTGAAGATGCGTGTTCTGCCCTCATATGTGACCAGAAGTCTTGCAGGGTGAATCACTCCATGACGAATCTCAAGGTTGCGCAGTTCTTTGCGGATGGGGTCAAACTGCTTCCTTAATTGTTGGATTCCTGAGGCCAGATCTGGGTAGAACCGCACCTGCTGATCTTGGTATTTAATTTCTCCTTTGGCCCGCACCGCGTTGGAGATCGTCATCCTGTCTCTGTAGCTGAGAAACTTCATAATTAGCGTCCTCGGTGCTGCCTTGTTACCTCTCGGTGGGCCAATTCGGTGGGAGCTTTCCAAGACGACTGATGATTTTAGCTCCGCGTTGTTCAGCGCCTCCGGGATCCACCCCTCCAAAAAGGAGCATGAATCACGACCTTCGGCTCCCTCCGGTAAACCCACCAGCCTCAGGTTGTTCCTTCTGGACCGAGATTCCAAGTCCAGAACGCTATTTTCCAGATCTTTATTTTTTTTTTCCAAAGTGCGCACCTTTATTTGAAGTCCGCTGATTTCATCCTCCGCACTTGAAACACGAAGCTCCGCCTGCGTCACTCGCTCCACGCAGTCACCCAACTCCTTTCTCATTGCATCCAACGCTGCCATAATCCCATCAAGTTTAGCGGAAAAGTCTGCTCTCATTGAGCTAATGGCAGCCAGCACTGCACCTGTGCCGCCATCGTCAGCAGCAGCAGTTACCGCACCACCGCTAGTTTCATCCGCCATATCCGCAGCTTTTTCTACTGTGCCACAAACTTTAAAGTCCGTTAATTTGGACTGCTTCGGCGATTCAATTTTTCCCCCTCCTGATTTCCCAGCCTTAGTCTTCACCGGCATATCCTCACCCAAACGCTGGGAAAAGTTCTGTTCCAAATGAGAGAGTTATTTGCCGAATTTTTATTTCCAGGGGCAGAGCAGAGTGATACGTGTCCTTCTAGGCGGCCGCCATAACCGGAAGTCCGAGTGCTTTTCTAGTTTGTTTTTTTTAATTTTTCATTATTTTTCAAAGTCAGAAAAGAAGTGCAATAAAGGGGAGAAGTTTAACTTTATTTTTGTATTGCATTTCCTGAACACGCATTCTACTGGGAGAAAAGAATTTGTTTTAAATATTTTATATCATTTGTTGTGGAGTGATCACTTTGTAGACTTTATTTATATTGTTTCTGAACAAAAAGTTTTATTATAATAAAGTGTTTTCTGTTCACCTATAAACTTTGGCCAAATTCTGTCCTGGGTTTTAACTGATTAATAATCCAAAGAAAAAAATCACAAAACACTTAAAGGTCATGAAAATTCATTCAAATTTAGTAATTTGATGATGCATCCACCTTAATTGTTAAAAAGTATCGGCAATACTGACCCTGTATTTACTTGGCATTGGCTCAATACCAATTCTTGCAGTATTGTACACCACTACAAGCTATGACTTCACTTGACTGGATGTTTGCTTGGTGCCATCCAGTGGACTGAAAATGCTATTGATTAACTGATAACCCAAAAGTATATGCATGTGCAGTTTTTTTAAAATAAAAGATTGATCTGTGCGTGTATGGATCGATGCATTATTGCTAGTGCCAAGGATTGCGATCCATCACTGAATCGATCTTTTTTTCCCACCCCTAGTCTTACTCTACTATTTATCCAGCCTGCTCTTAAAACTATTGACACTTGGAGCATTTAAAACATAATCTGGAAGTTTATTCCATATATCTGCAGATCGCATGGTAAATGCATTCTGCCTTAAACAAATCCTCAGTCTGATCCTTTCCATTTTTAAATGATGCCCCCTAGTTGCCCTATTCTGCGTATTCAGTTGATAGAATCTGCTGCATCAGGGTCATATTTCCTCGTCAAAACTTTATATAATTCAGTCATATTTTTTATATAATTCATTGTTATCTTTGTCCAATAATAAAATTCATTTGTTGATTGGAAACATTTAAGTGTCACAAATATGCAAAAAAAAAAAAAAACTCAGGGAGGGGGGCAAATGCTTTTTCACAGCACTGTATCAATTTATCGGAAGGCTTTTGGATAATCCAGGAGAGGGAATGTGTTCAATAGTACAAGATGGCGCACGGTGGCACAGTGGTTAGCACTGCGGCAGCACAGTTTACCCTCGGCCGGGAGATCGCGGGGATCATGAGATCGTGGGTTCGATCCCTGCCCCCGGCCAACAGTGATCTGTGTGGAGTTTGCATGTTCTCCCCGTGTTGCGTGGGTTTACTCCGGGATTTCTCTGGTTTCCTCCCACATGCCAAAAACGTGCAGGTTAGAGATACGGGGCGCTTGCGCATGCAGCGACCGGCAGCTGGTGGCTTGTCACCACACTGCAAAACAAATCTACCTACAGGTACAAAATAAGTAATATAAAAAAAAAAAAGATCTTCAAATCATTGTTTTTAATGTCAACTGCTGTAAATCATAACTTTCAAGATGGCAATGGAAGTCTCAGCATGGAAGACTTATCATTCAGAAAACATTATATTACATTAAACTTAGAAACCACTCATTTGCCTCCATGTACTTTCTAGCTAAAGTTCATAGTCATGAGAATGCCGTAAATGACTGAAACACAAAGTCTCTTAATTAGAATGTTCACAATAAACATGAAAAACAAAGTGGTGGTCTGTATTTATGATTTTTCGGATGTTAATTACTGACAGATGCCACTCAGAACAGAAGGAGGACACAGGCCGATCTGACAAATTATGACTCCTTTAATTCAGAGCAGAAGCAGTAACAATAATGACAAACGATTGTTATGTAGATTGAGGGCATTAATGATCCAGTAAACAGGAAGCATTGTAATGCAGTCTTTATTTGGATATTATTGATTTTGCAGGATGACTTGGCAGACTCATGGATGGCTGGGGAAAACAAAAGGGCTTTTTGACTGATCGGCCTCCATACATCGTATCATCCATTAATCCCAAACTGCACACACCTCATTCATACTTTTACTAACAGAAAGGTATCTGTCAGTATTCTTTGTAAATTTACAGGACTAAATGCTGCAATTATTTCGGCAATTTGGGAAACTACTAATGAATCTCAACATTTTTAATGACCGATTTTAGGCCTCATGAACTGTACAACAGCTTGCAACCTTACTTCTTGCAATGGTCAGTAAACGTGGACCACAAAGGCTAGCAAATGCCAAGCCTACAGATTTCACACATTAGTATGCAGAACTTCTTTACTATGAATTACATAACGGGTGCTGTACCTGCTTGTCCAGGAACTCTCGGGCATCTTTTTCAATGTGTCCTTCATATAAGTTGGTGGTGAGGCTCATTAAACCCATTTTTGACAATCCAAAATCTGTCAATTTAATGTGGCCCATAGAGGTGATCAGGAGACTGTAGAGAGAGAGGAAACAGAGATTCAACAGTCACTTTTATTAGTTTTAAATTTTGACAAATGAAAAGTTTTTAAAATTTTAAAAAAGTTTTTTTAAATTGAAAAGTTTTAAAGATGACCAATTATTATCGTTGTCCAGTCATGCTCAACACCTAAAAAAAGTTTGTTTTTTCAAACAGTTTCTTTTTTTAATCATAGTAGACTTTGGTGCTGCTTCTTAGTTTATCCTGTCTAACTTAAAATATTTCATTCTTTCTCATTTGTGGCCATGCTTATATTTTAATAAAACAGAGGTGAGTAGCCAGAAAAACAAACATAGTTACTTTATGATATTGGTGACTACTCTCACACTTGAGAAGAAGCCATCTCTATTGTCATTCAGTCCATACAGCCAGTCGTGTACAGTAGAACGAAATTACGTTTCTCCTATCTACAATGTTAATCACATGTAGAATCAGAGAATCGCTGCCATGCAACGTGCCGCCACAAACAACTTCTCCTTCCCCCAACCTCCTGGTTGTGGGGCAGATACTCTATCAACTTGGCCACCACTCCGGTAAGTAATTAAGAGTAAGAGTAAGGAAGCATCTACTTTTCTTGTAAGTTTTTCTGTGATAAATTTGGGATTTTTTTTCTACACAACACACACATCTTTTTCCTTGTACACTGTGTATGTGTAAATTTGCACCTTAACAGTTTCTGACATTTTTCTCTCAGATATGCTAGTTTGAGGGAAATCAAATATGAGCTACCTACATGTACATAGTTCAAATTATGTAAATAAAATGTAAATCAAATATTTCCAGAGCCAGAGCAGATTCACAAATATTTTAAATTTTATGAGAAAAAAAAATGACTTACATTCTGTTTATCATCAGTAAACTCTAAATTTAATCAAAGAGTACAACTAAATGTACATGAAAGAGTACATTTTTAAAAAAAAATACATGTCCTCAAGTAGAGTTAAAAGTACTGGCACTAAAACTACAAATAAATGTACAACTTTGTGAAAAATCATTGTAATTCACTAATCAGCTCTAGTACTAACGTTGCAAGCAAAGTGATGTTGGTATTTGTTGTTTTTGTAAATCTAAAAAGTCCAGCATTCATCAGCTTTTAGCAATGTGTTTCTTCATATCAACATTTTCTTTTCTTTAGTTTCACACAGCTGAAGTCTGTTCACAACTCACTTATGTCTGTTTGTCTCTAGGTTCTGGTTTGGTAAAGCTTTGCTGCAACATAAAACTGTACATTGCAGCTAATAAAAGTGAGGAGAAAGGGAAAAAAACATTCACTGATTCTCATTCATATTCTTCTCAACAATCAGCAGACAAACCCCTGAGACAGCAGCTCCAAGTCATTCACAGATAGCAAATGCATCTCCCTCCTTTCTTTCTTCCAAACTAAAATAGACAACATCTACAGCAGCTTAACCACCGTTTCAGCTCCTCTCCAAACTACACCACCTTCAACCCAGTGAAACCTTCTCTGAGTTCTCCCCAGTCTCTTCTATAGACACCTCCAAATTCATCACTGGAATGAAAACTGCGACCTGCACCCCACCCCTTCCCACCTCGTCAAGACATGCCTTCCCTCTCTTGCCCCTCTTATCACTACAACAATAAACTCCTCCCTGTCTACCAGCCTTGTCCCATCATCTCTCAAAATCACAGCTGTCATCCCCATTTTAAAAAAAACTGGCCTCAACTCTGACATCCCTAATAATTTTCAACCAATCTCCAACCTACCCTTCCTGTCTAAATTATTGGAACATGTTGTAGCCTCTCAACTCAAAGGCCACCTTTCGGCCAATAACCTGTATGAAACACTTCAGTCTGGATTCCGCTCTCATCACAGTACTGAAACTGCCCTCTTAAAACCACAAATGACCTCCTCCTCTCCTCTGATGCTGGAAACATTAGCATTCTCATTCTCCTTGATCTTTCTGCCACCTTTGACACATCAATCACTCCATCCTTCTCACCTGACTGGAAACCACCTTCAATATCATTGGCACTGCCAACTGGTTCAGACAACAATTCATTTCCATCAACAACTGCAACTCCCCCACTGTTCCCCTACCTCAAGGTGTCCCACAAGGATCAGTTCTTGGCTCCCTTCTCTTCACCCTCTATCTATTCCCTCTTGGAGACATTATCTGCTGCCATGGTCTCCAGTTCCACTGTTATGCCGATGACATCCAGGCCCACTTTTCCACCAAGTCCATCTCCACTATCACCCACCTAACCCTGACAAACTGCATTGCCGATACAAAATCATGGCTCCAACCCAACTTTCTACCACTGAACTGTGACAAATCTGAAGTCATTATCATTAGTCCACAGTCTCTACTCACATCCATCCACAACTTTACCCTCAACATTGATGGTTCCCTAATTTCCTCCTTTCCCCTATAGTGTGCAACAATTGATTCTAAGTGTGATAAGGTACAAGGATTATTTAATTTATATTCAGAGGTGTGTGTGTGTGGATGGAGGTTTACTCTGTCCCCACAAACACTCACAAAACAAAAGAGAAACACTTGTAAAAGGGGCACCAGTCCAACTTGGACAATTTATTAATAAATAATCCTTGAACCTGTCGTTAACCAGTCTCAATATTCATAAATTATTCTGCCGTGACCCAGAAAAGCACACACACAAAAGAAATCAAGCAGAAACTTCTCTATATCGTTAACACTTTTAATAATCAAACTCAGGTTAAATGACATTACATTCAATTAATTTGTAAGCAGGTGAAATGATCAACAGATATCACATATCATATTAATTATTAATGGATTCCCGAGCATAAAATTTATATTTAAACCTTTGTGAAAACAAAAGAAAACCAGATTTTGGATTTGTAACTGTGATGCAATGGGAGACTGTGAAATAACTGTAACAAAAATGTGCATAAAATTGGACGCAAATTTATGGAGAAAATGACAAAAGCTGATTATATGAAAAAGGAAATTCTGAGTTACTCTACAAAAAGAACGGAGGATATTGAAAAGGGAATATTACTTTTCCTTCAGCTTATAGCTCCTATCGTAGCTTGTGGACTAATTTTAACATAAAAAATTGGTCATATTCAATTAGAATTAGACATCACATTTAGCCCAGCAGATAAGAGGCAGGAGCCTGGCTTACGAACAGCTGTGTCTTCAGATTCCAGCGGTGATCTTGAACACCAGCAGATGGCAAAATGGAATGACTGCCAGCAGTTCTTTCCATTATTACAGCGGTTATGGCACAGACTTAGCAGCGGTGTGATCCTAGAGTGTAGCCAGCAGGAGAGTGGACTGCTCGCCCCAGGGGCAGGTGTGACGTCTTTCTTGGACAACAGATCCTTTCCTGGTCCGCAAATTTAGATTGTCCACCAGCCGATAAGAAAACAGGCTGAAGGGAAATGTATCTAGACAGTTCCACCCATGAAATCCTAGTTCTTCTGACGTCGTGGTACGTGGGTGAAGCAGGGAAAAAAGTCCAAAATTCACTATCAGTCCACTTTAATGGCGAGTTACAGAAAATATATAGATAAAGTTCAGCAGAATAAACACGGCTTCTGAGGAGAGAGAAAAAAGGTGTTTTGGAGTTTCACTCCAAGTAAGAAGGTTTGAGCTCAACAACAAAGGATGATCTCTTCTCAGATGCCAGAAAAACAGGAAAAGACTTAACAAAAGTCAACTTTAAGAACTTTAGAAAACTTGACAAAGACTAGAACTAAACTGAAAACGAAAACTCAACTGAACAAAGACAAAAACTTAACTATTAGGACGGTTCTCTCAATTTAACTGAGCGCACTCCTTGGATCATAAAATATGACTGGCAGCAGGAAGAACCAATTATTGGCCATCGTGGGAAAAGTCGAATGGGCTATGGTCCAATAAGAAAGCAGTCCTTTGTTTGTAACCGACCAATAGAATGAAAGGGGCATCATCCAACAGAGACAGCCTGGTGATTGGCTGGTACCAGTCAAATGATTGGCATAAGTTTCAGAAAGCATATACACATTTTAACTGTGAAATTCATTATATACTTTGTATGAAACCTAAGCTAATTTCAGTAATTCATGACTACTTCAGTGAGCATGCACTTTATAAACTTGTTCTTCTATAATTAACATGCATTAGAATAAGGTTCATTCAAACATTTCCAAAAATGCAACACATTTAAAATCAATGATGAATGAAACATTTCAAATCCATCATTGTCCAACACAGAGGCAGTCATCTTCAACAGTGTTTTGAGCAGTATTTCCTGGAAAAATAAAGTCTTGAGGAGAAAGGATTATTTCAGCAGATAAAACAACATTCCAATGCTGATTAAATCCAACATGTCCCTGAATTGAGAGAAGAGGGCAATGTTGAGCTGTGGATAATTCCTAGCGACTTGTGGAATGCAGTCCAAAGTTTCTGGGGTTTCTCACAGAGGACTCTAAACCATAAAACTGCCTAGTTGGGGAGGAAGCTTTGGGATTTGTGACTCATAAAAGAATCCGTTCCTGGCACGAAATGGGATCCTTATCGGCCCTTTTACCATGGAATATGTTTTCCAACTATGGTTCTTAGATGAAGGAAACAATTCTTGACCAGACTTTTGGGTGAACCAATTTCTTTAAGGTGAAGAGTGATTTTCTAGATTAGAGCCACATGGATTGATGCTACACCCCAAATCCGTAACCTTGGCACCATCTCTGACCAGACACTTTCTTTTGAAAAACATGTTACACACATCACTAAAACAGCCTTTTTCCATTAAAGGAATATTGCCCGCCTCTGTCCTTCCTTCACCCCAACAGATTCTGAAACTCTCATCCACACCTTCATCACCTCCCGTCCTGACTATTGCAAAGGCATCCTATATGGACTACCATCAAAAACCCTCAAAAAGCTACAATACATCCAGAATTCTGATGCTTGTCTTCTCACCCACACTCGTATCCGTGACCCTCACTCCCAGCATTCAAAAAAAAAATCACTAAAAACCCATCTATTCAACACTGCATTCACTCGTTGACACTTTTCCCCTTTTCCTCCCCTATGTAAAGTGTCTTTGAGTGTCTTGAAAAGCGTTATATAAATATTATTATTATATGTTGTTCTATACATTCTCCAAAGGCTAGAGCAGAGATTCCCAAAGTGGGGGTTGCGACCCCCCGGGGGGCCCCGAGATGCTGAGGGGGGTCGTGAGATAATTTTCAAAATCCTGAGGTGATTATTCAGGTGACATGTTACTTTAACTGTGCCACAGTAAATGTCACAAGTAGATTTCATCTGAACAGCTTAAATCAACACACTGTGGTGACACAAAGGAGATGACACTCAAACCCAGTACTTCGGGGTGTTAGGGGTGCTAGCCAGGGGCGCCAGAGTAGCGGGGGTTACGTAGTAAATAAAGATGTGCCTTTCGCCCCCGCTGTGTCAGGCTCACACCTGAGGATGCAGGGGCGCGAATGTGTTAAGCTGTGTATGTTGATGTGTGTTCACACTTGGTAACTGGTATGTAAATGTGTTTAACCTGAGTGCCAGAGGCAGGGAGAAACTGTATAAAGCAGATCACTTTGGCACTCAGAGTTAGTCTGTTCTGTGTTGGAGGAGAAATAAACCTCTGTGTCGTCAGCTCGTGTCTCGTCTGCTTTCATCCTCAACAACACTACACTTTAAGCCCAGGATATTAGTTTTAAAAATGAAACATTGGTTAACACCGACCAAAGACAATGCAACGAGGCCAGCAGAGCCGACAGAAGAGGAAAGCGGAGATATGCCACCAGAAAGGCTGACGTCTGGTGCGAGGGGAGGAGGAGGAGAGCACTGTAAGTGTAAAGGACTCCAGCAATCAGACCAGCCTTGCTCCAAGTGTTGCAAGTATTGAGAGGAATATATTCAGTATGGATTCACATCCATCGTTATCAATGAAGTACAACATTCCCAATGTGTAGTGTGCACCGAGGTTCTTGCACATGAGAGTTTAAAGCCCGTAAAAATGCTCAGACACTTGAAAACTAAGCACCCATCTCTTGCCGCTAACCCAGCAGATTTTTTCCGCCGAAAGGAGAGAGAATTGCAAGGCCAAAAGAAAGTCATAGCTAACCATTGCAAGGTGAAAACACAAGCATCATGGTGCTGAATGATAAAGTCCTCTCATTCAAAAGGAAAGTGGATTGCTGGACTGCGAGAGTTGAGATGGACAGGATTGATATACTGTATTTCCTGAGCTGGAGGAGTTCATGGAGGAAAATAATCTGAGTGTTAACACTGTGAAGAAGTCCATCACTACCCACCTTCAAGCCCTCCTGGAACACTTTAACAAGTATTTCCCCGACGAAACAACTCCGGAAAAATGACTGGATAACATCACCACTCACTGTAATGGCCACAAGTCATCTGCCATCCGACATGGAGGACACACTGATTGAGCTGTCAAGTGACTGCACCTTAAAGACAGCTTTCATTCAAAAATGCTTGCTGAGTTCTGGATTTCAGTCGAGATTGAATATCCACAGCTATCCAGGGCCACGATGGACGTACTGATGCCATTTGGCTCTACATACCTGTGCAAAAAGACTTTCTCGGCACTGACATATATTAAAAATAAATACAGATGGCGTCTAAATGTGGAGGATGATCTCTGAGTGGCCATCTCCAAAATTAAACCCAGAATTGGTTTGCTCTGTGGTTAGCTCTCCACACTCTCCTGAGGATTACTGCCTTTAATTGAATTTTAATCGCTTTTTTTCTCCATCTACCGTCACCTCTCACTTCTGTTTAACAAGCCTCTTGCACCTGTGTGCGCAGTCAGTGTCACCTAATCACCCTCTTTAGCCTTCTGTTCACCTTTCATTGGTGTTTGTGTTAACTTCGGGTTAGCCTCTAGCTATGGCTACTAGCTCTCCTTCCCCTTCTCTGGTGTGCTCTCTGTGTCAGATGTTTAGCTACACCTCTGCCTCTTTTAGTGTTAATGGTAAATGCAATAAATGTTGTCTTTTTGAGGCACTCGAGGTGACGTTGTGCAATCTGGAATCCTGGCTCTACTGCATTGAAACACCGTCAGCGCCATGCACCCGGAAGTCGTGCTCAGTATGGCGACGCTCCAGAGGGAGCTGCGTCACACTGCACCCAGCGCTGCTTGCTTTACTTGTAACTTCTAAATAAATGTTCCATCTTTAAATTGAAGAAATCTCCGGCTTGTTCTTGGATCTTTCAATCAAAGAATCAGGTATTTTTCTAACAAATTGGTGCCGGTGACCTGGATTGAGATATTCCGAGGCGAGCCTGAACGCAACAAATCGGAAGGACCCTTTTGCAGACAGTGGTGACGCCTGAACAAAAAAAAAAGGTAAGCAGAAAACCTTTTTTTTACACAAATTTCTGCAGTTTGGCCACTCTAAATTTACAGTTGTCTGATAAAGGGGTGTATCCAATCCCCAAATTTTATCATTTGGTTGGGAGTCACATGTAAAGTCTAAGCAAATAGTCAAATAGTTTGAAAAGTTAAAAGGGAAGTGCACATGTTCTATTTTCAGTCTGAAGTAGAACGGTCAAGCTCATGGACATACAATTCACGGGTGTATGGTCCGTCAAATTTTAAAACATTTTGGAGTCAGTCTGAACCAAAATACCGAGACTTAGGAGGCCAGGGTGACTAATAATCACCCAGGTTTGTCTCCTAAATTATAAGCCAGGTTTTAGTAACCTGTTGCCGGGGGGAGCCATTGAAAGTGTTCGACCCAATGCCGCTGTGGAGCGAAGCCACGACCGGTTAATCTGCTGGACACAAGGCACCGCTTGTACTCGGGGCTGAAAGAAGACCCCCAGTGAAAGTGTCTTCTGTGTATCAGAGTTAGTCATAGCACCGCTTGTGCGTGGGGGAGCTGCCGAGGCCTCAGTGAAAGTGTCCTATGCCTAACAAAAGATTAAATGGATCGGTGAGGTTTAGGAATGCAGTCTGTACCCAGAACTTAATAAGACATAGGAGGCAATGGCCGTGCCTGTCTTCCAAATTGATATCCAGGGTTAGCCTGTTGCCGGGGGGGTTAAGTGACCGACCCGATGCCGTTAAAGAACGATGCCACGTAGGTGAAGTATTTCGGAGCAGTCTGTTCCGAAATAATTACGAGACTTAGTGAACAGCGGAATCAACTGTGTTTGTCTCCCAAATTAAAGGAACTAGGGTAGCCTGGTGCCGGATGTCTTTGTTAATTTTGTGTCTTCTAAGGGATAAAAGTGTGGTTTGAGAAATACCAGGAGTTGGAAATATCTATTAAACTTTCCACATAGTATGATTTAACTAATGGCGCGCTCCGGACCCCGTGGCCAGAACAAAGGAAGGTAATGCGCCCCCACCACCGAGTGGAGGTGAGATTGGTAAAACAGGTTACTGAGAGGAGAATTATTTGAGGTAACAGAATTAAAATGAAGCACTAAATTAAAGTTGTAAGGTTATTCTGGCATGTGTACAGCTGGGGTTAGGGAGGCAGTGCTTCATTTCCTTAAAAAAAAAAAAACGTCGTGGTTTGTGAACAATAGGCTCAGGAGCCATCTTGCACGTGTTGCATTCACTGCGCATATGCATGAGAACGCCATCTTGAACCACCTTCAAGCTGCGCCACAGTGCCTCCATCGTGTGGCTAAATATAGGAAGTGCACTATTTCACAAAATTACTGCCAATAAGAACTTAAATCTTAATAATAAATTTGGAACCTTATCTCTCTGGCCGAAAGCTTTAAGTCCATGCATGGCAAGATAAAGTCCTCCCTCGCCCACCAATGTGGGTTTGATTATAGTGAGGCAAAAAAGCATGCCCACTCAGCTTGGAGAGAAAAGGCTCAACTTTAAATTAGGCAGAGGGAAGTATAAGAATAATAACTATTCCTAGTTATACAATAAAACTGGAGAGTAAGGAGATTTATTCCTCAATAAAACTGTAGGAAATTCTAGGTGGACAATATATAAAGGTGAGGTAATTTAAATGAATAAATAAAGAAAATTGTAAATTGGAGTAAATAAATAAATGAATACAAAAATAAATGAATAAACTAAAATGAATGAATTAAAATAAAAAATAGAGGAGTTTTTGTTGTGGAGATGAACCTTGTGGAAGTGAGAGTGGGCAGAAAATAGAAAGGGAAATTTGTTGTTTGAGAAAATTGAAAACTGATGAAATGTTAAAGTTTTGTGCAGGACACAAGACAAAATATGGAGAAACGATTGGAGGAAGGAAAGAAAAAATGTAAGAATAAGAGACTTATGCTGCAACGGTGAGAACAAATGCAAAATAATCAATAAACACGATAGAAAAGGACAAAAACACGCTGTTTAATAGCCTGTTCCTCTCCATTAAATTTGAGATGATTGTGGTCTGAGATGATGGTGGTGGTGGACACCCCTCCTCCAGCAGCTGCGTCCACTCTCCTCCTTCATCCTCCTTCATGCCTAGCAACCCCCTCCTCCCTCCGCAGCAACAGTCAAAGAAGGCAAAACAATGGGTCAAAGAGGAACAATTAAGCACATGTAAGTACAGTATTGTTGCTTTCCATATCAGAGACGTGCCAAGACCACATACTGAGCAGACACAATACATGACCAGTCTTCAAAAAAGTCATACCCATGCCCCACCTAATTTGCCCTATCAGTATCAGCTGCAGGGCCACAGGAGGTCAGAGTTTGAATAATAGAGTCAGAGGCCCCCATGGGACTAATACTTCCTATGTTAGCAATTTGGCCACTAAGCTCAAACACCCACAAGGGCACCCGGGGGGTCCCCCAATTAGCAACACAATGTGCATCCTCCCCTACAGGATGTTGAAAAAGAACAGCTTTAATGTTAAGCCGTTCTGTTTCAAAGGGGGAGAGTGAGACAGGAACGCATAGAAAAGTACGAGGTCATTTAAGGTTTGCTGTCTTGAAGTCTTAAATTAGGCATTTTGCAAGTTGGTATCCTTTTTAACAAACAGGGAGTGAATCTAACAGTAAAACTAAGATAACTGATCACAATGTTCTCAACCTTATAGCTGAGAGGTCGGTGTGCTTTCTCATCTAAAATGCTACCATGTATGCAAACTATTGAGTAGCTACAGAAAGAGCGTATAAATATGAATGAATCTTTATTTTTTGGACAGATTTAGATTAAAAGATAGGAACAGAACAATATATCAAGGAAAAATCCAACAAGGTTGAATTACACATTAAACTCCCGTGATTGTACAATTCAACATAAGTTATCTGAAAAGGGTGATGGCTGAAGCCGCAGCTTTTATTGCCCACCCATGTTCCATCAAAGAAACATCTAATAAAACGAAGGCTAGCAATTAAGACCAAAATCTGGAAAATTCTTGACGCTTGAAAGGTCATTTTTCCACAGAATATCAGGCAGTCTGAACTTTTACTACAAGAAAACTAGCCACCTGCTGACCAAGAGAAAGGATGCAGGTTTAGGGCTTCTTAATACTTAAGGGCCAATACATATTTGGAAATTCCCAGACCTTTCTATCTTAGTTTTTGCACATCTCCCAAAACTTTATGAATATGAACTAAACTTATTAGCACATTTTCTAGTCTCAAAGGCCACCACTAGTACTAGCCCTCTATTCTAAGGGCCTATGGGAGAGGGATGTCTGGGGACAATTTGGAACAACCAATTAACCAAACGTGAGAGCAGTGCAGCCAAGAGTTCAAGAAAAGCTAGAAAAAAGTATTGCTTATGCTTTACAAATTTGTTGAAATCTAATCAGATTGTTAAAGTAAGAGATTTGCAGTAGACATTTTTAATTCGACATGGGGTATGAACGTGTGAGGGTAAATCAAGTACAAGTTTGTAAGATGGAGGTGCAAAATACGATAAAAATGCTGATTTACAATCACAACTTAAGACAAAGGTTGAAAATTTATGCAAAACGGTATAAAGGTAAAACTGTGCAAATGTGCAAAATTGCACATTTGAGGAAATTTGCCAAATATTAGAAAATGTCACAAATTCCTAAAAAAAAAAAAAAAAACAACTTGCAAATTTACAAAGAAAAAATCCAAAATTTGTTAGGAGAAAAATGACAATTTAGAGAAAAGCTGCAAGTTTACATGAAAGTCACATTCTTTACACAGTTCCTTACACTCTGTATGGGGATGGCAGCGTAACAAAGGTGAGGGTTTTTGATCATCCAGAGATGAGTAAAAAGCGTTATAGAAGAAGATGAATTAAAACAAACATGACTAGAGTAGACTAGAGAAACAAGAAGATAATTTGAGGTAAAAGCTGCAAACACTCGGCCGAGTAGACTCAAGAATGAAGCATATACATACATATAGCTGTGTGCGCACCGGCCTTTTCCAAAGGGTATAGTTTAGTAGGCATGGTGTTAGCTCGTGTGGAGGCTATCTGTTCAGAAGAAAAAAGGACAGAAAACTCCACCACACCAAGATACAGATGACGCTGTTATACTTCAGTTTTCAGAGTAATCAGCAGACGTCTTATTTTAATACATTCCTCGAAAGGCAGATATTCAGACCCAGAGGCATTATTTAATTCCAAAACAAATTCAAAAGGTCAGTAATGGAAAAGCATCCAGTGCCAGGGTAGAGATCAAGAGATGATGAGTTTTGTCACGAGACAGAATTTTGAAATGAGCCACATTGGTTTATTATAAAGCTGACTTTTCAGAATGAAACCAATCACCTTTATGTCTAGGATCTTGCATGGAGCATTAGCTGTGGACAGTGGGCAGTAGTATGAACGATGGACAGTGAATCATGAAGAAGACAAGCAGGTGGTAACAGAATGTTGATGAAGGCTGAAGAGAACCGAGACCAGATGAATGAAAGGAAGCATTAATACTGAAAGAGATTATAGATGTGAGATGTGCAGCTTCATCAGCTAGTCCAGGGAAAGGTGAAGTCTTGTACACAGATGGATAGTGGATGGTAAAAAATTGAGTGTTTCTGATGGAAAACGTATGTAGGGGAAGAAGAACGGTGGATTTAGCAAGTGTAGAAAATATTTCTGATGTTGAGATGGAAATGGAAAAAGAAATGAAAGCAGAGTATGTGTAACCAAAGAAAAATAAAGATCCGTGTAAGATTTGCAAATGTAGCTTTAAAAGAAAAATAATAATAAATACATTAAATTTTGCTCAATCCTGAAGAGTGTCAGGAAGAATGCACAAATGCAGGCAGCCATCTTAAATGTTTCCAAGTACTTAAAGCAGCAATGAGGCATTAGATGTCCATTCTTTCAGTGCATTTCTTTTAATTGTGAATGTTCTGCCCTCAGTAGTATGTGTTTTATAGAGGTTAAATTAGTTCATAAGTTTATATTAAATATCATAGTTCATTTATAATAAGTCATGTTAGAAATAGTCATTGTGTGCTAAAAATAATTTCTGTGTAGTTAATAGCAATTTGCTTGTATTTTATATTGAAAGCGCAGCCAGTTGCCGCTATGGTTTATGGGTAGGAGAAGCGGACATTGTTGAGAGAAAAGAAAAAAAGGCGGACGAGCATTAACCTGCCCGCGAACTTCTGAAACGTTCCTCCTGTGTGTTAAACCCTTTCCCTACACCTTCGAAAGCAATGGCTGTAAGTCCAATTAGTGTTATGTTATCTTTTTAAGTTTCGTTAGATGAGAATTTAGTATCGTTTTTTAGAGTACCGGTATGAATGTTTCAGGAATTAGTCTTATCCCAGGGTCCCGCTAGCTTGTTTAATGTATTGTGTTTCTAGGAATTAGTCTTACCCCAGGGGCCTGCTAGCTTGTTGTATGTATTTATTTTCTGTTTTTATTTTATTTTCAGTTTCACTCGGGCTTTTCATCGAGCTTCGAGCCACAGTTGTAAAATACTGTAAGCTGTCTAAGAAGACTGAAAATAAAGGAGCAGGACGCTCGGTTTCCTGGCTTGTGAAAAACGAGTTTGGCTTGCTGTTGATCTGCGTTAACATACTCAGTGTATATAACACGTAGTGATAACAGTACAGTGAAAAGCCAGGTCAGCAGTTGGTGAAGATAAGGTCCACGACACAGCGAGGGACGACACTCAAGAGTGAAAGGCCAGGTCAGCAGTTGGTGAAGTTAAGATTCACGACACAGCGATGGACGACTCTCAAGAGAAGAGGGCAGAAGAAAAGGCGAACTCTGAAGCCAAATCATCACACAACGCTAGCTCCAGCTCCAAACGTTCTAGCGCCAAGTTATCCTCAAAGTCCAACGTAATGGAAGCGGCCATCATGGCGTGAGCCTCTGCTGAAGCTGCGAATGCTAGAGCCTTGTACAGTAAGAAACAATTAGAAATTAAACAACAAGCAAAGCTAGAACAAGCAAAGCTAGAACAAGCAAAGCAACAAGCAGAGCAACAAGCAAGGCTAGAACAAGCAAAGCAACAAGCAAAGCTGGAGCTGGATCTGGGGATGCTGGAGATAGAGAAGGAAACAGCGGCCGCCACAGCACAAGCAGAAGTTCTAGAAGCTGCTGCAGCTGCCGAGCCGGACGAAGGACAGAGTGTAAGGAGCGCAATTTCATCACAAGCTGTCAGACAGAGAACAATGGAGTATGTGCACCACCAAATCCAGCTAAAGTTACAGGCGCGACCAGCTGAAGAAGAAACACCTCAAGTCGAACCTGCACAAAGGGCGCAATCATTCACTCCGAGGAGACCCGAACAAACTCTCTCCACCAGCATTCAAGAAAATGTACATGAAAAATGAATCCATCGACATACCAAGAGACTACGTCAGGCCAAACAGCTACCATGCTTCCCACAATGGTGACCCACCTATGGCAGACTTTGCTAGGTTCCTCGCGCGTAGAGAGCTAATCACGACCGGACTCTTTAAGTTTGACGACACCCCCGGAAACTTTAGAGCGTGGCAGTCGTCATTTATAAATGCAACTGAAGACGTTGGTCTCACATATAGCCAGGAGTTAGATCTCCTAGTCAAGTGGCTTGGTAAAGAGTCCTCAGAGCACGTTAAAAGAATCAGAGCTGTCTATGCCACTAAGCCCAAAGCTGCTCTCCAATTGTCATGGGACAGGTTGGAAGAATGTTACGCTACGCCAGAAGTAGTAGAAAACGCCTTGTTCAAAAAATTAGATAACTTCCCTCGCCTTACAAACAGAGACAATGTAAAACTCAGGGAACTTGGAGATTTACTCTTAGAGCTGCGGGTCGCTAAAGATTAAGGTTATCTCCCAGGTCTCGCCTACCTCGACACACCCCGTGGGGTTAAGCCCATAGTTGAAAAGTTGCCTCCAAGTTTACAAGATAAATGGCTGCACGCGGGCTCAAAATACAAACAAAAATATGATGTAACCTTCCCTCCCTTCTCATATTTTGTAAAGTTTGTCCAAGACGAGGCTAAAGCAAGAAATGACCCAAGTTTTGCGACATGCAGCAGCCAACCCTTCAGCAAAGGTGAGAGACCACCATTCAAACAAACTAGCTACAGAACACCTCTAACTGTAAACAAAACAGAGGTCAACACAACTGCTCCCGCTAGTACTAAAGAGGACAATTTAACACGCTACTGTCCAGTCCATAAGAAAATGCATCCTCTAGCCAAACGTAGAGCTTTTCAGAATAAACCGCTACAAGAAAGGCGAAACATACTCAAAGAACACAAACGATGTTTTCGCTGCTGCTCTCCCATGCACGCAATAAAGGACTGTGACATGAAACTCAAGTGTGAGGAGTGCCAAAGTGAAAGGCATTGCTCTGCCATGCATCCAGATTCAAGTCAGCAACCCCAGCCAGAAAACACACCTGAACCAGAGCCTCAGCCCCGAGACAACACGCCACCTGAGGTAACGTCACGGTGCACTGAGATCTGCGACAAAGGTAATCTCCTACGTTCTTGCTCAAAGGTATGTCTAGTTCGAGTTTTCCCTAAAGGCCAACCAGAACGCTCCGTTAAGATGTATGCAATCCTTGATGATCAGAGTAATAAATCGCTGGCCCGTCCTGAATTCTTCGAGCTGTTTGGGATCAAAGGTAGCCCTCTGACATACCTCATGAGAACATGTGCTGGTTTAACTGAAATGCTTGGCAGGGAAGCAGTGAGGTTCCAAATCGAGCCAGTAGGTGGAGGCCCACGCTTAGACCTCCCTCCTCTCCTCGAATGCGACGAGATAAAGTTCAGTAGGGGTGAAATACCTACGCCTGAAGTCGCTCTTGCTCATGCCCACTTAAAACACCTCGCTCCTCTCATCCCCAAGTATGACCCAGATGCTCAGATGGCAATTTTACTGGGCAGAAACATCCTACGAGTCCACAAAGCAAGGCAACAAGGCAACGGACCCCACAATGCTCCCTTTGCTCAACGCCTGGACCTAGGCTGGGTAATCGTGGGGGAGGTGTGCCTTAACGCTCATAAGCCAATCGTCAACATTTATAAAATGTACATGCTTTCCAACGGACGCCCATCTCTCTTCACTCCTTGTCCTAACAGCATCAGCATCAAAGAGAAACCATGCGACGGCGGGGAGCACAAGGACGGCCTCTCTAAACGCAGCTCAAAACCCAATGCAGTGGAAGAAAAGCTTGGGGACAAAGTTTTTGAGTGCACAGAGAACGATAACAAGTGTGCCGTGTCCTTCGAAGATGAGACCTTCCTAAAGATAATGGAGGAGGAAGTCCACCAGGATGGAAACAACCCTGAACAGTGGCACTACGTCACATCAGAGCAAAACCCAGCTGATCTAGCCACCAGGTCAATACCTGCCTCACAGCTCATGGACACTATGTGGTTTAAGGGACCAGACTTCCTTTACACAATACTGATGCACTCTACAAGAAGGGACAGCGCAGGCTGTTCCTGCTGAGGAGACTCAGGTCTTTTGGTGTACAAGGGGCGCTGCTGAAGTCATTCTATGACACGGTGGTGGCATCAGCCATCACTTTTGGAGTGGTCTGCTGGGGCAGTGGCATTACTGCAGCCGATAGGAAGAGACTGAACAAACTGATTAAGAAAGCTAGCTCTGTCCTGGGGCAGCGCCTTGATCCGATGGAGGAGATAGGAGAGAGAAGGACGGTGGCTAAACTGTCATCTCTGCTGGAGTCCGAGTTCCACCCTATGCAGGACATACTGAATGCACTGAGGAGCTCATTTAGCAGCAGACTACATCATCCCAGGTGCACAACCGAGAGGTTTCGTAGGTCCTTCCTACCAACGGCTGTCAGACTGTACAACCTAAGCAGGGCTGCTCGCAGAGATAGCAAAAAGACGTAACAAACTAATAGTTTTTTGAATGCAAAAGATGCAATAGACTTACACAATGGTCCCCTCCGGCATACAACTAGGAACATACCGGTCGCTATGGAGGGTGAGAATATGTATGGGCACATAATCATACCATGTAGGATAACTAAGTAGACGGTTATGCTGTTTCATTCCATCTAGCAACAATGCTCTGCACTGTGTGTGTTTATATATTTGCATATTTATTCCATCTAGCTACAATGCTCAGCACTGGGTGTGTTTATATATTTATATATCTACATATTATTCCATCTAGCTACATTGCTCCGCACTGTGTGTGTTTATATACTTGCATATTTATTCCACCTAGCTGCAATGCTCCGTACTGTGGGTGTTTATATATTTACATATTTATTCCATCTAGCTACAATGCTCTGCACTGTGTGTTCATATATTCATATATTTATTCCATCCAGCTACAATGCTCTGCACTGTGTGTCTGTGTGTGTGTGTATATATATATATTTTATAGTAATACGTACATATGTTTATTAGCTGCTCTTGCTTGCTTGTTTTTTTTCTTGCCTTCTGATTGTTGCTCTGAGTGTTGCTATCCCTGTGCTGTTGCAATCCTGGAATTTCCCCGTTGTGGGACTAATAAAGGCTTATCTTATCTTATCTTATCTTATCTTTACAGACCACCTGAATCCGAGACACCTGAATCCTTTGAGTTGATCGAGCCTGACGTAGACTCTGAAATCAGAAAAGTCGCTACCTTTTCTACTCACATTCAGAAGAACGGGCTCTCACCAGCGTGCTTCCAGCGCTTTTCAAGTTGGAACTCATTAGTACGTGCCATTGCATTCCTAATTCACCAAGCTCGTTCTCACTCATCAAGCAACCTGTCAGATCATTCATGCAGGGGCTGGCATCGATGTAGCAAGCCATGCACTCCAGAGGAGCTGGATGCTGCCAGTAACCTCATCCTCCAGTCTGTTCAAAAAGACGCTTTTCCCAACGAGTATGCTGCTCTCCATGCCAACCAAACCGTCTGCAGTTCAAGTCCCATCGTGGCTCTTGATCCCTATATGAATGAAAGCCTCATCAAGGTTGGAGGTTGCCTCAAACATGCTTCATTGAACACAGCATCCAAGAATCCAATCATTCTCCCAAACAAGCATCACGTAACTCAACTGCTTGTCCGTCACTATCATGCCAAAGTTGTGCATCAAGGAAGGCAGTTCACGGAAAGCGCAATTAGGCAAGCCGGACTGTGGATTGTAGGTTGCAAAAGACTGGTCTCGTCCATTATCCACCATTGTGTAACGTGCAGGAGACTCAGGGGAAAACTAGAGACTCAGAAAATGGCAGATCTCCCACCTGAGAGACTCAAAACATGCCCTCCATTTTCATATGTCGGGTTGGATGTATTCGGCCCATGGTCAGTAGTCACTCGACACACACGAGGTGGAGCTGCACAAGGGAAAAGGTGGGCAATACTCTTCACGTGTATGACCACAAGAGGCGTGCATATTGAAGTTATTGAGTCTATGGACGCTTGCAGCTGCATAAACACAATACACAGATTCTTTGCAATACGAGGCCCAGCAAAGCAAATGCGATCTGACAGAGGCACTAACTTCATTGCAGCGAGCGTGGAGTTAGGCATGGCACAACCAAACAAGAACCCTCCCAACATCGTCAACTATCTTCATGCCAACGGTTGCACATGGGAGTTCAACCCTCCGCATGCCTCTCACATGGGAGGCGTCTGGGAAAGACTGATTGGGGTCACTCGCAGAATACTGGACTCCATGCTTTTGCAAAACAAACACACTCGTTTGACGCATGAGGTGCTTTGTACTTTAATGGCTGAGGTACCGTCTGTAATCAACGCAAGGCCCTTAGTCCCCATCTCAACAGACCCTTCCTCACCATTCCCACTCTGTCCTGCAATGATCTTGACCCAAAAGCAACATGTTCCCCCTCCACCAGGAGACTTTTGTGGAAAGGACCTTCTTAAAAAACCAGTGGAAACAAGTGCAAGCACTCGCCAACGAATTCTGGAGCCGCTGGAGAAATGAATATCTTAACACCCTCCAATCAAGGCGCAAGTGGCATACAACACACCGCAACCTACGGACAGGTGACATAGTGCTGTTGAAACAGGACCAAGCACCCAGAAACGAATGGACAATGGCCATCATCACATCCACCTTTCCAAGCAGCGACGGGAAGGTCAGAAAGGTCGAAGTGAGGACATCATCCCAGGGTGTTTCCAAGACTTATCTGCGTCCTGTCTCAAATGTTGTTGTGCTCTTAGAGAATGAAGTTTAGATAGAAAGAAGTAGTGGCATTAGTAATGCCAGGCGGGGAGTGTTCTGCCCTCAGTAGTATGTGTTTTATAGAGGTTAAATTAGTTCATAAGTTTATATTAAATATCATAGTTCATTTATAATAAGTCATGTTAGAAATAGTCATTGTGTGCTAAAAATAATTTCTGTGTAGTTAATAGCAATTTGCTTGTATTTTATATTGAAAGCGCAGCCAGTTGCCGCTATGGTTTGTGGGTAGGAGAAGTGGACATTGTTGAGAGAAAAGATAAAAAGGCAGACGAGCATTAACCTGCCCGCGAACTTCTGAAACATTCCTCCTGTGTGTTAAACCCTTTCCCTACACCTTCGAAAGCAATGGCTGTAAGTCCAATTAGTGTTATGTTATCTTTTTAAGTTTTGTTAGATGAGAATTTAGTATCGTTTTTTAGAGTATGAATGTTTCAGGAATTAGTCTTATCCCAGGGCCCTGCTAGCTTGTTTAATGTATTGTGTTTCCAGGAATTAGTCTTTCCCCAGGGGCCCGCTAGCTTGTTGTATGTATTTATTTTCTGTTTTTATTTTATTTTCAGTTTCACTCGGGCTTTTCATTGAGCTTCGAGCCACAGTTGTAAAATACTGTAAGCTGTCTAAGAAGACTGAAAATAAAGGAGCAGGACGCTCGGTTTCCTGGCTCGTGAAAAACGAGTTTGGCTTGCTGTTGATCTGCGTTAACATACTCAGTGTATATAACACGTAGTGATAACAGTACAGTGAATATTAACATTAATGAGCAAGGACTTCCGGTTATGGCTGCCACGTAGGACGGACGTGTCTCGCTCTGCTCTGCTCCTGGAGAAAAAAAATCGGCAAATAACTCTCTCATTTGGGACAGAACGTATCCCAGCATTTGGGCGAGGATATGTCGGCGAAGCCTAAGGCTGGAAAACCAGGAAAAGGAAAAAGCGAGCCGCCGAAACAGTCCAAATTAACGGACTTTCAGGTCTGTGACGCAGCAAACAAGGCTCCATATATGGCGGAGGAGGCTGGCGGCGGTGCGATTTCTGCGGGGAATGGCGCAGATGCGCTGATGGCTGCCATGAGTTCAATGAGAGCGGACTTTTCCTCTAGATTTGATGGGATTATGACAGCGCTGGAAGGAATAAGAAAGGAATTGGGTGACTGTGTAGAACGAACGGCGCAGATGGAGCTCCGTCTCGCTAGTGCTGAAGATGACGTCACCCGTCTTCAATTAAAGGTGCGCACTTTGGAAAAAAAAAATAAATCTCTGGAAGATAATATTTTGGATTTGGAATCTCGGTCGAGACAGAATAATTTGAGGCTGGTGGGTCTTCCAGAGGAATCAGAAGGTCGGGACGTATGTTCCTTTCTGGAAAAGTGGATTCCGGAGGTGCTGGGCAGCGAGGAGTTGCAATCAGCAGTGGTTCTGGAAAAAGCACATCGTATTGGCCCACGGAGAGATAAGGGACCGCCGAGGACCTTAATTATGAAGTTTCTAAGCAACAGAGACAGGATGAAGATCTTCAACGCTGCACGTGCTAAAGGAGAGATTAAACACCAGGACCAGCAGGTGCGGTTCTACCCAGATTTGGCCACAGGAATCCAGCAATTGAGGAAGCAGTTTGATCCCGTACGTAAGGAGCTGCGCAACCTTGGGATTCGTCATGGTGTAATCTATCCTGCGAGACTGCTGACCACGTATGAGGGCAGAACCCACATCTTCAAGACCCCAGAGGAGGCGCAGGAGTTCATCAAGAAGATCAAAGAAGAAGAAGAGACTGGTGGGAGCTAAGCATGAACAAAATATAAGGTAGAATAATTAAGCATTTGCACAGGCATCTGACTGACTTGAAGTAAATAGTAAGTTTACAAAATATAGATTGTATTATATATTAAAAAAAACAAAACAAAAACAAAACAAACAAACAAAAAAAAAACTATGATGTACAAAGTTGTTAAAAATTTTGGAGTTAAGTTGGAAAACTACAGAAGAGAGTTAATGTTACGTCATTAAAAGCAGTAGAGTTAGGGTGATTGGGAGGATGAAGAAGGAGTGGCTTAGGCTGTTCCCCGTGGGTGTGGAACTGTCGATGGCTATATCGGGAGACGGAATTTTTCTTTTGATTTTGGGGGGTTTGCCACAAGTGTGGGAAGGGGAAATTTGTTTGTGTGTAGTTTGTAGGATGAATGTTCAACCACTCATGTTTTTGCTTCTCTGTATGAGCATGTTTACACTGCAAGGTAATCCCAAACTCTCTATTGATCATGGACCAAAGTGTTAATCTTAATTTAACTTCATGGAATTGCAGAGGTCTACAAAATTTAAAAAAACTTAAACAAGTTATGAATAAAATAAAGGACATGGGTTCAAGAATTGTGTTTTTACAAGAAACTCATCTGATAGAGGAGGATGTTAAAAGAATTAGGAGTAGATGGCAGGGAAGTGTATTCACCTCTTCATTTTCATCCCGAGCCAGGGGAGTTATGACTCTCATACATAAATCAGTTCCTTTTCAAGTGAAAAATGTAATTGGAGACAAATTTGGAAGATATGTAATCATTCAAGGTTCTTTGCTATTAGAAAATATAAATCTTGTGAACTTATATGGTCCCAATATAGATGACCAGAAGTTCTTTGCTAATTTATTTCTCATCTTATCATCACTTACAGGGCAACATATAATAGCAGGGGATTTTAATTGTACATTGAATCCAGGTGTGGATAGATCAACAGGACTGGATTGTACGCACATTGGATGTAGGATGACTATTAATCATTTTATGAAAGAATTGAGATTGTTAGATATATGGAGAGAAATGAAACCACAAGTTAAAGCCTATTCTTGTTATTCCAGTACCTACAAGACATTCTCACGTATTGATTATTTTTTGATTTCCACAGAATTAAGGTCCAAGATTCAAAACTGCTTTTATGATAACATCGTGATCTCTGATCATGCACCCTGTTGTCTAATATATGTAGATAAAAAATTGATAAAGGAATCAGGTAGATGGCAATTTCAGCATAAATGGCTTCAGGATGAGGAATTTGTCAAGTATATAGAAAAACAGATAGACGAGTTCTTTGACATCAATACTACACAAACATCAGCATGTGTAAAGTGGGAGGCTTTCAAAGCTTTTATTAGGGGACATATTATTAGTTATACAGGATCAAAATCTAAGAAGACTCGAGAGGAGAGAGCTAAATTGGAACATAAAATAAAAAATCTTCAGGAAAAAGTGTATGCAGGAAGTGACCCAAGGTTGGAGAATGAATTACTGATTTTGAGAGCTGAATACGACAAAAAATCAGCGAATAGAGCTGCCTCGAGTCTTCTAAGATTGAAACAATCTTTTTATGAACAAGGTGAAAAATCAGGAAAATTATTAGCATGGCAGATTAAACAATTGGAAATTAAAACACCAATTACCAGTATTATAAGTAACGGACAGGTAGTTATAGATCCTTTAGAAATTAATAGAGCCTTTAGAGATTACTATGAAAAATTATATGATACCAAAAATGAACCTGATTTAACAAAACTAAATGGGTTTTTGAACGAACTATCTATACCGTGTATTCCAAATGAAAACAGGGAGATATTGGAGTCTAAAATTAGTCAAGAAGAAGTTGGGCTAGCCATTGATAATATGAAATCAGGAAAAAGTGCAGGACCAGATGGTCTTCCAGTTGACCTTTATAAAAAATTTAAGAATAAATTAATAAAACCTTTTTTGGAAATGGTTTTAGAAGCATTTCAAAATAATAATTTACCATCATACATAAATAATGCCTTAATTATACTGCTGCCAAAACCAGGTAAGCCCTCTAATAAATGTGAAAATATGAGACCAATAAGCCTATTAAACGCCGACCTTAAGATAATCTGTAAAATTTTAGCAAGACGAATACAAGAAATTTTACCAAATATTATTAATCGAGATCAGAATGGCTTTATAAAGGGTAGACAAGGCTTCCATAATGTAAGAAGACTATTTAATATTATTTATTTTAATAAAGAAGCACCGGATACAGCTCTCCTATCATTGGACGCCGAAAAGGCCTTTGATAGAGTTGAATGGCCCTTTCTTTTTGAAGTCCTACAAAGGTTTGGACTTGGAAATAATTTCATAAAATGGGTTCAAATAATATACAATAATGCTACAGCAGAAATCCTAACAAATAACAATATTTCAAAACCAATAAAAATCAATAGAGGATGTCGACAAGGCTGTCCACTTTCACCTTTACTGTTTACTATGGCAATTGAACCTTTAGCGATAGCGATACGTTTACATTCACAAATATATGGAATTAAAGTTGGACCAACAGAACATAAAATCTCCCTGTACGCCGATGACATAATTTTGTTTATGTCGAATCTAAAAAAATCAATTCCAACCTTGTTGAATTTAATAAAGAATTTTGGGGAAATATCAGGATATAAAATAAATAAAACTAAATCTTCAATATTAATGCTAAATGAGACCCAGAGAAATTACCCAGCCCCTGAGGTAAATCAATTCAATGTTGTAAATCAGTTTAAATATTTAGGAATCCAAATTATGCCTAAGCTAGAATCAGTCGCCAGTGTCAACTATGAAGCCTTAATGTCAGATATCAATGAGTTAACTCAGAGATGGATGTCACTACCAATGTCGATGATCGGGAGAATCAATATACTTAAAAGTAATATTTTACCTAAAATACTTTATTTATTTCAATACATTCCCTTATCACCACCTTTAGATCTATTCTCAAGAATAAAAAAAAAGTTAGTGGAATTTATATGGAACAACAGGAGGGCTAGATTACGTTTGTCTTTATTATATTTACCATTTGATCGTGGAGGTCTGAAATGTCCAAATTTTATGTTGTATTATTGGTCGGCACAACTGAGGTCTATGACATATTATTTTTCATCAAATGATCTCCCTCACTGGACTGAAATGGAATCATACAATTTACCTTTACCTCTTCCCATATTCATATACTCAGATTCGGCAAAAAAATTACAAAAACAAGTTAAAAATCCATTTGTAAAGCATATGATCAAAATATGGTGTGAAGCTAAAAACTATTTAAAAGAACCACAGTTATTGTCACAATTTAGTCCAATATTGTCACGCCGCGCCATTCATCAGCGGCGCCACCTGCTCACGCACCTGCTACTCGTCAGCGGCGAAGGATAAAAGCCGCCTCGCCCTGAGCGTCGGCCTGAAGCCGTAGACTTCATTTCCCTTTCATGGGCTTCTACCACATTCTCTTCAGCATCCTCGTCACCGGTAAGAAGATCACTTACCTCATCTCTCCAGTCTGCTCCCCTGTGCACAGGTGGATTCCTCGGCGGCGGACAATCCCGTCCCTCGTCTCTCCTCGCTGCTGCACCGAGCCCTGCAGGTGGCTGTCTCCCGGGCTTCCATCCTTGAAGCGCCAGTCATCTGCCCAAACAAGTAAGCTTCTCTCCCTCGCCTATTCTCCTCCCGTGTTGGTGTGTGCTCATCACCCTGTGTCTGATTTCTCCCATAGGGTTGCCGGCTGAACGGTCTCCTGCCTCTGGGTCCGAAGCAGACGCCCCCACCAACACATTAACATTCTGCAGACACGCACCCAAACATCCCTGTTGTTAATAAACAGTTTGAACTACTCTGAGCCTGTGTGTGTGCGTCTCCTGAGCCGAACGTTATGTCAGTACGGCTTCAGCAGAGCGGCTCGGCGGATGGCGGGCTCGCACACCGGTTTACCATCCTCGAGGCTCGGGTGGATCAGATTGTTTATCAGCAACAGGTGGTTCTTAACCAATTATTAGAACTGACTAACCGATTGAACCGCTTGGACCCCCAACAGCCGTTCCTCCCGACTCGCCAGGGTGGCGCGGCTCCTGCTGTTCCAGCGGCCGTCCAGCCGGCTCCAGTGGCACCGGTTCGGCTCACGCCGATTCCGACCCCCGCCCGCTTTAGCGGTAAGCTCGGCGGAGCGCGGGGGTTTATTATGCAGTGTGAGTCCGTGTTCCACCGTGTGCCCGGAGATTTTCCCTCGGATCACAGCCGAATTGGTTACATAGGGAATCTTCTGGAGGGGCGTGCGTTAACTTGGACCTACGCCGTAATGGCGAGGCCCAGTTATGCCACCCTCACCTATGACCAATTCGTGAGGCGCTTTCTGGAGGTCTTTGACCACTCACAAACCGAAACGGTCCAGGTCGATCGGCTTCTCGCTCTCCAGCAGGGAAGCCGGTCGGCAGCGGACTACGCGGTCGACTTCCGGGTAGCGGCGGAGGAATTGGGCTGGGAGGAACGCTCCCTCTGTGGCCTGTTCCTCCGCAGCCTCAATAGTGATCTGAGGGATGAACTGGCTGGTCGGGATATCCCTGGGACGCTAGCGGAGCTGACGTCCTTAGCGATAAGTTTGGATAACAGGCTGCGCGAGCGCTCCTCGGGGCGGAGGTCTTCTTCTTCTCGCCCTCGTGGAGCCTCGCCGCACCTGTTCCAAGCTCGCCCCCTGGCGGCGCCGCCAGCATCGCGCCCCGAGGAGTCGGAGCCGATGGTGACGGGCTGGACTAAACTTTCCCCTGTGGAGAAACAACGCCGCCGTGAGTTGGGCCTCTGCATGTATTGCGGAGGCGACCAACACACCGTGGAGTGTTGCCCACGGAAAGCCAGTCGGTGGGGTCCGCGAGTCACTGTTGGAAGCCTCGCGGATGTCAATCGGTTAGGATCACTGACTCAATTGAAGCTGCCCATCCGTTTCTGCCATAACCCTACTGGGCACCTCACCCACGCACTGGTGGATTCGGGCGCAGAAGGCAGCTTCATTTCACAAAGCCTGGCAACCCGATTGGGCATCCGCTGCCAGGCACTCAATACTCCCATCTCCCTAATCCACCTCTCCCGTGCCACCCTCGGGAGAGTGACACATCAAACTGTTCCCCTACCGGTCATCATCTCGGGAAACCACCGGGAGGAAATGACCTTTTACGTCCTTCCCAACTCTGTGTCGCCCGTCATCCTGGGGTATCCCTGGCTCCGCCTTCACAATCCGGTCCTGGATTGGAAATCAGCTGGGATCTCGGCATGGAGTACGTTCTGTATGGGCACCTGCCTTCAGTCCGCTGCCTGCTCTCCGTCCGCTCCTCCCCCTGCGACGGACGCTGCACCCCCGGACCTGTCTCTGGTGCCCCCAGAATTTCACGACCTGGGTATGGTGTTCAGCAAAGCGAAAGCTATGTCTCTTCCCCCTCATCGGCCCTATGACTGCGCCATCAACCTCCGCCAGGGGGCTCCCTTACCTTCTGGTCGCCTTTATAGCCTGTCTGCGCCGGAGAAGGAGACGATGAACGCCTACCTGAAGGAATCTTTAAGTGCTGGGATTATCCGCCCATCATCGTCACCCGTGGGGGCAGGGTTCTTCTTCGTGGGGAAAAAGGATGGGTCCCTCCGCCCTTGTATCGACTACCGGGCCCTCAATAATATCACGGAGAAGGACCGTTACACCCTGCCTCTCATGGACACTGCTTTCCACTCCCTCCAGGGGGCGACCTGGTTCACCAAGCTGGACCTACGCAGCGCTTACCACCTCGTCCGGATCCGGGAGGGAGATGAGTGGAAAACGGCCTTCCGTACCCCGAACGGCCACTTTGAATATCTGGTGATGCCGTTCGGGTTGACCAACGCTCCTGCAGTCTTCCAGCGCCTCATAAATGACGTCCTCCGGGACTTCATTGGCCTTTTTGTGTTCGTCTACCTGGACGATATTCTCATCTTCTCCAAGTCCAGGGATGAGCACCAGGTCCACGTGAGGCGGGTCCTCCAAAGGCTGCTGGAGAACCGTCTGTACGTTAAGGCAGAAAAGTGTGAATTTTACGCCAGGAGCACGTCCTTCCTGGGGTTCATCATCGCCCACGATAGGGTGCTCCCCGACCCAGAGAAGGTAAAGGCGGTGGTGGAATGGCCCACACCTGCATCCCGGAAACAGGTGCAGCAATTTGTTGGCTTCGCCAATTTCTACCGCCGCTTTGTCCCCAACTTCAGTGCCATCGTGGGACCACTGACCCGCCTCACGTCCCCGAAGGTCCCGTTCCGGTGGACCGAAGAGGTCGCTGCCGCCTTTGAGGCGCTGAAGGCGGAATTCTCCTCCTCCCGGGTCCTTCGCCAGGTCGACCCCGCGCTGCAGTGCATTGTAGAGGTAGACGCCTCGGACACGGGAGTGGGAGCAGTGCTGTCCCAGCGGTCACCGGACGATGGCGCCAAGCGACCGTGCGCCTTCTTCTCCCGGCGCTTGTCCCCGGCGGAGAGAAACTACGATGTGGGGGACAGAGAGCTCTTGGCCATCAAGCTCGCCCTGCAGGAGTGGCGCCACTGGTTGGAGGGGGCAAGCCTGCCGTTTGTGGTCCTCACGGACCACAAGAACTTGGAATACTTACGATCTGCCAAGCGCCTGAACGCCCGCCAGGCGCGCTGGTCCCTGTTCTTCGCCAGGTTCCAATTTTCCATCACCTTCAGGCCTGGCTCTAAGAACGTCCTGCCTGACGCCCTCTCCAGGCAGTTCGCCCCCGTGGAGTCGGAGGAGGCGCCCCACTCCATCCTGCCCAGGTCGTGCGTCGTGGGAGCCATCTCGTGGGACATTGAGAGCAAGATCCGGAAGGCACAGCAGGTGGAACCTGACCCTGGCGGCGGACCGGAGGGGAGGCTGTTCGTGCCATCCGCGGTCCGAGGAGAGGTCATCCACTGGCTCCACACCTCCAAGCTCACCTGTCACCCTGGCACCTCCCGGATGATAGATCTCCTCCAACGGTCCTTTTGGTGGCCAGGCCTGCGGAGGGATGCAGCCCGCTACGCCCGGGCTTGCCCAATCTGTGCCACCTGCAAATCGGGAAATGCCCCTCCAGCGGGTCTGCTCCAGCCCCTGCCCGTCCCTGGCAGGCCCTGGTCGCACATCGCTCTGGATTTCGTCACCGGACTCCCCATCTCCAACTCCTATGACACCATCCTGACCATCGTGGACCGCTTCTCCAAGGCCGTGCACTTCATCCCCCTGCGAGGCCTCCCTACTGCCCTGGAGACGGCGGACCTCCTCGTCCAACACGTGGTCAGGCTGCATGGGATTCCGGTGGACGTGGTCTCGGACCGGGGCCCCCAGTTTTCATCTGAGGTTTGGAGGTCATTCTGCAACGCCATCGGAGCCAAGGTGAGCCTCTCCTCCGGCCATCACCCCCAATCCAACGGGCAGTGTGAGAGGACCAACCAGGAGCTGGAGGCTGCGCTCCGCTGTGTGTCCAGATCCAAACCCGCGTCCTGGAGCAACCATCTTGCCTGGGTTGAATATGCCCACAACACCGCTCGCTCTTCTGCTACAGGGATGTCCCCCTTCAAAGCGTCCCTGGGTTACGACCCCCCGCTGTTTCCGGAGCAGGAGAGTGAGGTAACTGTCCCGTCAGTTAGGGCCCATCTCAGGCAGTTCCGCTCCACCTGGGCTGCCGCGCGCCATGCGCTATTACGCACAGCGGAGCGCAACAGGACTGTGGCGGACCGGCGTAGGAGACCTGCCCCGGCGTACAGAGTTGGGCAGCTTGTTTACATTTCCACCCAGGACGTCACTCTAAAAGGCGAGAGGAGAAAGCTGGCACAGCGCTTCATGGGTCCCTACCCCATCACCCGGATCATCAACCCGGTGGCTGTGCGCGTGGCTATTCCCCCCTCCCTCCGCATTCATCCTACTTTCCACGTGTCGAAGGTGAAACTGGCGGTTTCTGACCCCCTTTGCCCTCCTCCTGCAGCGCAACCCGCGCCCCGGATGATTGGTGGCCATCCGGCCTGGTCCGCTTCCTCCATCCTGGACTCCCGGCGCCGGGGTCGTGGGTTGCAATACTTGGTGGACTGGGAGGGCTATGGGCCCGAGCATCGACAGTGGGTGCCCCCGTCGTTTGTGTTGGACCCATCGCTCATCGCGGACTTCCACCGAGCGCACCCGGATAAGCCATCGCCAGGAGGCGCTGCTAGAGGGGGGAGTACTGTCACGCCGCGCCATTCATCAGCGGCGCCACCTGCTCACGCACCTGCTACTCGTCAGCGGCGAAGGATAAAAGCCGCCTCGCCCTGAGCGTCGGCCTGAAGCCGTAGACTTCATTTCCCTTTCATGGGCTTCTACCACATTCTCTTCAGCATCCTCGTCACCGGTAAGAAGATCACTTACCTCATCTCTCCAGTCTGCTCCCCTGTGCACAGGTGGATTCCTCGGCGGCGGACAATCCCGTCCCTCGTCTCTCCTCGCTGCTGCACCGAGCCCTGCAGGTGGCTGTCTCCCGGGCTTCCATCCTTGAAGCGCCAGTCATCTGCCCAAACAAGTAAGCTTCTCTCCCTCGCCTATTCTCCTCCCGTGTTGGTGTGTGCTCATCACCCTGTGTCTGATTTCTCCCATAGGGTTGCCGGCTGAACGGTCTCCTGCCTCTGGGTCCGAAGCAGACGCCCCCACCAACACATTAACATTCTGCAGACACGCACCCAAACATCCCTGTTGTTAATAAACAGTTTGAACTACTCTGAGCCTGTGTGTGTGCGTCTCCTGAGCCGAACGTTATGTCAAATATGGGGTAATCAATATTTTAAACCAGGGAGAGCGGACGCTGTATTTAAAGTATGGAATTTAAAAGGGATACAAAAGATTCAGGATTTATATTTGCCATGTGCAGACAACATAATGTCTTTTGAAGAGCTGAGGATCAAATTTAATCTCAATAGAACACATTTTTTTAAATATCTTCAACTTAGAAACTTTATTCGATCAAATCAAAATAAAGCTCTCACTCGACCTATTTATTCATCCTTGGAAAAAATGATGATGAAAGATAGTAAAAGAAAGGGTATTATTTCAGAGTTTTATAACTCACTGACACTATCTTCAAGTGAAAATTCACTGAAAAGATTAAACTACTGGAAAGAAGATCTGCAAATTGAAATTTCAGAGGAACAATGGGAATTGGCTTGTACAGAAGCTCAAACCAAATCAATAAATGCACGCCTTAAATTGATACATTTCAAATGGTTAATGCGGATGTATGTTACACCGGAGGAGTTAAATAGATATAACAAAAATATACCAGATACATGCACAAAATGCATGGAAAGTAAAGGAACCCTATTTCATTGTTTATGGGAATGTAGATTAATAAGAATGTTTTGGGAAGAGGTGAGGGTAACAATTGAAAAAATAATCTCAAAACAAATCATATTGAATCCTAAACTGTTTTTGTTGGGTCTGTACCCAGAAAAGCATAATTTTAATAAAAGTGAAAGAACATTCATAGACCTCAGTTTGCTTAATGCCAAAAAATGTATTGCACTATTATGGAAAAAGACTCATAGACCAGATGTGACTCAGTGGTTAAGACAGATGTTAACAAACCTTCCATTAGAAAGAATAACATATATACTAAAATCAAAGGAAATTGTGTTTGAGAATATATGGAGACCTTTTATTGATTATGTAAAAAATTTAAACATAACTCTTGAAGAAGAAGGTGAATGATGTGTGTGGACCTTGTAAATTCCAAACTGGTGAACATAATATGTATACTTATGTATTGGATTGTCTAGACTAAACAGAGGAGCATTGTTGAAGACTTGATTTTGTTGGTGGTTGTTGGTGTTTTTAGTGCATTTTTTTTTTTTTTGTAGTACTTTAGTGTTAGTGTTTGATTGTTTGTATCATGTTTGTTAAAAAAAAAAAAAAAGGTTCAATAAAGATATTGTGGAAAAAAAAAAACATTAATGAGCAAACACTCACAGCAAAGATTATAGCTTTACTATATACTCAGTTATTTAAAGTCAATCTAACACCCCAGTTATGTTCCTCCTCAATAGAGGGTATGCATAGGATGTCACCGAATAGAACTCTTGGAAGATAAAAACACTGAGTGGCAAAAATGAATAGCAACATGAAGGCGTATGCAGTAACAAAAACAAAAATCCACACAGCACTCAATTACAGTAGTACAAATAATATCTCTTGGCATGGTGGACAGCTAATCTTATTATCCCATCTTGTATTAATTAGCAAAATTAAATAAAGTCTTTGAAGCAGTTCTTTTCTTGACTCAAGGTTGGAAATCTAAATAAGAAGGGGAAAATAAAATTTGAAGGAAAAACACACTTATTTATGGAATGGCTGACACAAGGGGAGCCTGAGGCTCCCCATGAATCTGTTTCTCTTATAAAAGGAGGCCAAAAGGACAAGGGGGAGGACAGCAAGGAGGAGCAGGAGGGAGCATGCCCCACAATGGCCGCTGCTGGCAGGAGGGAGGCGCCCACAACCACCACGGAAAAACTGGACTGCATACTTAAAGACGAGAACAAATAAGTGGACTCACTTCTACACGTTTGCAGAAAATTAGCAAAAATTAAATTATTGCATGTAAAGTAGGAACTCCGGGCAATGACATACAGGACTTTTCAAGGTCAGAAAAGTAACGATCAAATTCTGCAAATGGCAAGCTACCAGTAGAACACCTATCAACATCTGTAAAAGTAGCATTGTACCCCATGTACTATAGGCAGTTGAACAGATCTGATCCAAATTATGGACAACCATTATTTGCAAATCCATCCTCCAGATTGGTCATAACATTGGACTGGTAAACAAGGAAATGTGTGGAAGCATCCATTGTCCTAATTGAAGAGGATAAGAGACATTTCAACCTATGGGGGGTTCCACACATCCCGCTGGTTAGACCCAAACACATGGATTGGAAAATGTTGGACATTTTGACACCTCTACTGTGGAATAGAGCCATCCATGGAAAACCAATACCTGACCTTAACATAGAATATTCTCCCAAAATAAAACCATAAGCATTGTCTCTTAACTGGGTAACCACAGCACAAAAGGCGGTACACATTGATGCCCAGAAATCTCCTATATGAACAATCTTAACATTAACAAACAAGGGGATGAGGAAAATTTGAAGCAAATTCCAAATTGGTTATGGTAAAAGGAAAACTAGATGTAGATCTAACAAAAGGAGCAGAGTACGACATTATACGCCATATATTCAGAAGCCCAGAAGGGCATTAACAAATGCAATTTTCCACAGTGGGAGTCATCAGCAAGTCTTAGACCAATTGCTGGGTCGAGAGGAAGAGCTGAGGACCCCAAGACGGAGGATGATGATGAGGAAGACCATTCTGCCATCACAGACTATTTGTAAACACAGTGTGCTACTGATAATACATAAATCATACATAGCTCACCACACATACACTACCGTTCAAAAGTTTGGGGTCACTTAGAAATGTCCTTATTTTTGAAAGAAAAGCACTGTTTTTTTCAATGAAGATAACTTTAAACTAATCAGAAATACACTCTAATATCTAATATACATTGCTAATGTGGTAAATGACTATTCTAGCTGCAAATGTCTGTTTTTGGTGCAATATCCACATAGGTGTATAGAGGCCCATTTCCAGCAACTATCACTCCAGTGTTCTAATGGTACCGTACAATGTGTTTGTTCATTGCGTCAGAAGGCTAATGGATGATTAGAAAACCCTTGTGCAATCATGTTAGCATAGCTGAAAACAGTTTAGCTGGTTAGAGAAGCTATAAAACTGACCTTCCTTTGAGCAGGTTGAGTATCTGGAAAAAAATATTATTTCAAATACAAATCATTATTTCTAACTTTGTCAATGTCTTGACTATATTTTCTATTCATTTTACAACTCATGGTGGTAAATAAGTGTGACTTTTCATGGAAAACACAAAATAATTGTCTGGGTGACCCCAAACTTTTGAACGGTAGTGTAGGTACAGGTGTGAGACTTATAGTACTCTTGCGTGTTTATTTCCATCATGCTAATTACGGTTAGGTAGTCTGGATAAGGGTGAAGGTTAGAAGCTCTGAATGCCTGAATACAACAATGCATGGATAAGGATGTCTCCCAACATTGAACGATGTCATCTATTGCCTACTTACGGCTGAACATATAGGTCCCATTATCCAACACACTCATCACAACACAACCACTGCTTGCAGATTTCATATGGTCAACAATCACACACTCAAGGCTACTGGGAGATAACTTACAACAGCACATAGATAACTACAGATGTAGTGAATAAGGATAAAACGGTACAGGCTCCAGCTGTTGTGATGCCAACCCCTCAGGCCATTATTGGTCCTGCCCCAGCTGAGCCCTTTGTATCGGCACTCGATTAAAAGTATAGGGTACAGGGAAGATGCACGCTGGAGGGCAACAGACCATCACAGCGTGTGTCTGTGACGTAGAAAAAGTTGTAGGGTGAGTGACTGTGCGACTTCAGTCCCTAGAAGAACAATGGACTGGTACCCAAGCATATCCACCGCATCTCCAGCATCTTACCAACACTAGCATTTCTACCTCTGTCCAGCGACAGGGGGTAGCATCCCTGGGTCAACATCACTGAACTGTTCACTGGCTGGACTGGATGTTACATACCCTCTGCTGCACCCATCAGACTGTCTATAGACCTCATGGGACGAGATGTGCCTCTCAGAGTGTGGGCACACAGTTGTTTGGCTTCTAATGGTACCGGTGTGTGTCAACGAGATGGGACTGTACTCCACAGCTGCGGATACAGGAAGTAGACACAGAGGAAGGTCAAACCTCTGTCACAACCGTGTGATGAATGCAGCCGAATGATGCAAGCCCTGGCAAGGGTCAACTGGTGGACAAAGGCTTCGTGGGCTTCGTGGATTGACCCTGTTCGACCTTATGATCCCCACATGGTCCACTTCACCAGACAAAGAACTATGATCAGGAGGAGACCTCGGTGGGGGTACAGGACTTGCGTGACAGTTCAGTTCATCTCTTAGACATCGCTGCACCACGCTAAGGTGTCCACAAGGGGGGAGGCAAGGGTAGCAGAACCAATGGCGCAAGCCTCTTGGGTTGACACACAATGCAGGGACCTGCCTTATTCACCATCTGTTTATCGCTACCGTTTCTCACACCATGCATGGTTGACATGATAAAATCATGTCAAGGGAGGGTGAAAGGGTTAATGGAAAGTTAGTGCCAAAATAAGAATTCTGTAGGTAATCTCCCATTATGCTCTACACATATTCTATACATATTCTGTTTGCATTCTTATGAACAAATATGTTATGGTAAACTGATAACTGGAATTAGGCAACGCTATAGAGCTCTCTCTCTCTCTCTCTCTCTCACCTCCTGGATGAAAGGAAACGTTATCGCCTCAAGAAACACCTGACAGCCCCGCGTAAAGCAGCAGGGGGAACGCCGGTCAAGCGCGCCCGACAGGAGGAATGAATGGCGGTCGTTCCTCTGCCTGTTTCACACATTTTTGGGATATTGTTTGAACAGACTTGTATATGACATTTAATTGACTGTAATTGACTGTCACAGAACTGGATCTTTGACTAGGTGGGCTGCAAGGAATGCTCTGTGTGGTGTGTGGGGGGAACATTTCAGTTTGCACTTTTTCCAATGTGACACACTTGGTGGAATGATGTTGGTGTGCTTACATTTTTTTTTAAGTGTGCAATAAAGGCTTATTTAAAGGTCAAAAGGTCTCTCTCTCTCTCTCTCTCTCTCTCTCTCTCTCTCTCTCTCTCTCTCTTTAGACAGGTCTTTCACATTAGTTACACACCCAAAACAACATTCTCACACACACTTTTGATAGTACATTTTAGGAGATTGGTAACATGAATAGCGGATGGCCTGTTCACGTCAGAGTTAAATTGGCCAATCAGACGGTCGCGTACAAGCCCATCCTATTGTACAAGGGGTTGGTCCAACCCGCCAACCCGAGAAGGTAACTGTAACATGCACCCGGAAGTCGTGGTCAGTGTGGCGACACTCCAGAGGGAGCTGCGTCACGCTGCACCCAGCGCTGCTTGCTTTACTTGTAACTTCTAAATAAATGTTCCATCTGTAAATTGAAGAAATCTCCGGCTTGTTCTTGGATCTTTCAATCAAAGAATCGGGTATTTTTCTAACAGCCAATTAATAATGATGGACTCCCCTTAGCTACAGCGGAGCACCCTAGCATAGGGCCTGCTAGCCGTCCCCTGGCTTCCACCTCTCCCGAGCAGCCAGGAGAGAATGGGTGGGTGATGGTGCGAAGGAAGCATAGTTGCAAGCTCCTGGTTCACCACCAACCTGTTCATGTTTCTAATTGCTTTTCCCGGCTCAGCGACACACCCGTTGAGGAAAAAACTCTGATCATTGCCAACTCTATAGTCAGAAACATGAACCTTTAGACTCCAGCGGCCATAGTCAAATGTATTCCCGAGGCCAGAGCAGGCGACATTGAGTCAAATTTGAAAATGCTGACTAAAGGTAACTGTAAATACTCCACAATTGTTATCCACGCCGGCATTAATGACATTCGACTCCAGCAGTTGGAAGTCACAAAACTTAGTGTGGAATCGGTGTGTAGCTTTGCCAAAATGATGTCTGCCTCTGTAGTATTCTCTGGGCCCATCCCCAATCTGACCAGTGATGACATGTTTATCCGCATGCCATCCTTTAACCGCTGGCTGTCCGTGTGGTGTCCTGCAAACAATGTGGGCTACATAGACAATTGGAACTCATTTTGGTGAAAACCTCGTCTTATTAGACAAGACGGCATCCATCCCACTTATGGATGGTGCGTCTCTTTTATCTAACAATCTGGCATCATTTTTATCCAAATTTCCAAAACCTTGACAACTCAGAGTTTGGACCAGGAAGCAGAGTCGCAGTCTTACACGCCTCTCTGCAGCTCCTCTTCATCCGCCACCCCTCAACTTAGCCCCTGTCTTCCCCATCAGAGAATCATTGTCTGCTCCCTCCAAAGTAAATAAAAATATAATGCGTAAGAATTCCAAAGTGATTAAACAAAAAGTTGGTAAAACTCAAATTAAACATGAAGCCTCTAAATTTAATGACTTGGCCTCTGTTCCTCCTCATAATTTAAAAATTAAATGCGGTTTGTTAAATATTAGGTCTCTAACTCCCAAGTCTCTGCTAGTCCATGATCTGTTAATTGATCATCAGATTAATTTAATATCCCTTACAGAGATTTGATTAGGGCAAGAGGGTTATGCTGGTTTAAATGAATCAACTCCCTCTGGTTATTTAAACTGTCAAAATCCCAGAAGTTCTGGTCATGGAGGAGAAATAGCGACAATATACCAATCTAAATTACGAGTTAATGTAAAGCAAAAAACATGTTATAATTTCTTTGAGGGCCTGGTCCTCAGTATTGGGCATTTTAGCAATTTTAGGTTAAACCCAATTTTATTTGCCATAGTTTATCGTCCTCCCTCAGCCTACTCAGAGTTTTCATCTGAATTTGCCAAATTTTTAGCAGATTAAGTGCTGAAATCAGCACATCAGAAACTTTAATATACATGAAGATGTAGATAGTGATTGCCTTAATATGGCATTTAATTCAGTATTAGATTCAATGGGGTTTTCTCAGAAAGCAGGAAATTCTACCCATTATCTCCACCACACTTTGGACCTTGTGCTGATATCCATCCATCCATCTTCTACCGCTTTTCCGGAGGTCCGGGTCGCGGAGGCAGCAGTTCAAGCAGAGAAGCCCAGACTTCCCTCTCCCCAGCCACCTGCTCCAGCTCTTCAGAGAGGATACCAAGGCGTTCCCAGACCAGCTGGGAGACATAGTCTCTCCACCAAGTCCTGGGTCTGCCCCGGGGTCTCCTCCCAGTGGGACGTGCCTGAAACACCTCAAGTGGGAGGCGTCCAGGAGGCATCCTAATCAGATGCCCATACCACCTCAACTGACTCCTTTCAATGTGGAGGAGCAGCGGTTCTACTCTGAGCATCTCCCGGACGACTGAGCTCCTCAACCAATCTCTGAGGGTGAGTCCAGAAATCCTACAGCGAAAGCTCATTTCAGCCACTTGTATCCGCGATCTTGTTCTTTCGGTCATTACCCAAAGCTCATGACCATAGGTGAGAGTAGGAACGTAGATTGACTGGTAAATCGACAGCTTTGCCTTAGAACTAAGCTCCCTCTTCACCACAACAGACCGGTACAACGTCCACATCACTGCAGATGCTGCTCCAATCTGTCTGTCAATCTCTCGCTCCATTTTCCCCTCACTCGTGAACAAGACCCCAAGATACTTAAACTCCTCCACTTGGGCAGGAGCCTGTCCCCAACCCAGAGAGGACAATCCACCTTTTTCCGGCTGAGGACCATGGACTCTGACTTGGAAGTGCTGATTCTCATCCCAGCCGCTTCACACTCAGCGGCAAACCATCCCAGCAAGAGCTGTAGGTCATTGCTGGATGAAGCAAACAGGACAACATCATCTGCAAACAACAGAGATGAGATCCTGTGGTCACCAAGCATGACACCCTCCATTCCCTGGCTGCACCTAGAAATCCTGTCCATAAAAATTATGACTAGGATCGGTGACAAAGGGCAGCTCTGGCGGAGTCCAACTCTTACTGGGAATGACTCCGACCGAGTGTTGGCAATACAAACCAAACTCTCACAACGGTCGTACAGAGACCGAATAGCTCGTAACAACAAGCCCGATACCCCATACTCCCGAAGCACCCCCCACAAAAAACCACGAGGGACGCGGTCAAACGCCTTCTCCAAATCCACAAAACACATGTAAACTGGTTGGGCAAACTCCCACAAACCCTCAAGAGTTCTCGAGAGGGTAAAGAGCTGGTCCGATGTGCCACGGCCAGGACGAAAACCACATTGCTCCTCCTGAATCCGAGGTTCGACCAGGTTGTGCTGACATATGGCATAGAAATAGAAAATCTGGTAGTGTCTCTTCATAACCCTGTACTGTCAGACCATTGTCTGTTAACCTTTGATTTTACTATTTCTAACTATTTGGCTCCTACAGAAAAATATTACGACAGTAGATCCCTCTCAGATGATGCCGTTACCAAATTTATGCAGATTGTTTCCTCTATGCCATATGTCAACACAATGGAGATAAGCTATGGAGAGGTTGCTCCTTCTGTAATTGATAGCATGGTAGATAGTGTTACAGCTTCTCTGCATCAGACTCTCGACATGGTGGCTCCTTTAAAAAAGAAAAAGTCAAATCAGAGATTTCTAACTCCTTGGTTCAACACAGAAACTCGTAGCTTAAAACAGAAGACTTGTCAATTAGAAAGAAAATGGCACTCCACTAAATTAGATGAAATCTATTTAGCTTGGAAAAATCATCTTCTAATTTATAAAAAATCTCTGAGGAAAGCTAGAAAAAGTTATTATTCCGCATTAATAGAAGAGAACAAGAATAATCCCAGGTTTCTTTTCAGCACTGTAGCCAGGCTGACAAAGAGTCAGGACTCTGTCAATCCTAGCATTCCCTTAGAGCTTACTAGTCAGGACTTTATGAACTTTTTCAATAATAAAATTTCATCTATCAGAGATAAAATCAGTCAGATTCTTCCCACCGTTAACTTAAACACATTAACTACTATAACTCTTTCAACTGATATCTGTTTGGATGAGTTTACTCCAATTGGCCTTTTAGAGTTAGATAAAATAGTTTCATCATCCAAGCCTTCAACTTGTCTTTTAGACCCTATTCCTACCAGGTTATTTCAAGAAGTCTTCCCATTTATTGATATCTCTATTCTTCAAATAATCAAGTCTTCATTAACATTAGGCCATGTACCGCAGGCTTTTAAAACTGCTGTAATTAAACCCTTACTCAAAAAGCCAATGCTGGATCCAGGAGTTTTAGCTAACTATAGACCAATCTCTAATCTCCCTTTCATTTCAAAAATCTTAGAAAGAGTTGTTGCTACGCAATTATTTGACCACTTGCAGGGAAATGGTTTATTTGAAGAGTTTCAGTCTGGGTTTAGAATCTATCATAGTACTGAAACAGCCTTAGTGAAGGTCACTAATGATCTCTTTATCGCATCTGATAATGGACCTGTTTCTGTACTTGTCCTTTTAGACCTTAGTGCAGCTTTTGATACTATTGATCATAATATTCTACTTGATAGATTAGAACACTATGTTGGACTTAATGGAACTTCGTTGCAGTGGTTTAGATCTTATTTATCTGATAGGTTCCAGTTTGTTCATGTCAATAATGAGTTTTCTTCCAACTCAAAGCTTAGTCATGGAGTTCCACAGGGATCTGTACTAGGCCCTATTCTTTTTAGTTTATATATGCTTCCGCTAGGCAACATTATTAGAAAGCACTGTATACATTTTCATTGTTGTGCAGATGACACACAAATATACCTGTCAATGACGCCAGATGATAGTAATCAACTAGCCAAGTTAGAGGCCTGTCTTAAGGAAATCAAAGCTTGGATGACTTGTAATTTTCTGCTATTAAATTCAGATAAGACTGAAGTCATTCAGAATCAGAATCAGAATCAGGTTTATTGCCATTGTTCATGTAGTACACAAACTAGGAATTTGTCTCGGTACAATGCTGCAACATTAAACATGATAAGATAAGAGAAATAAACTATACATGTAATAAAGTGTAGGATAAGATTAAGTGATACTGGTCAACAGTTAAAATATATATTAGCCAGCAGCAGATACTGTGGAGAACTATATAGTGCAGTCGGTAATGCAGGAAGAAAACAGTGATGATTGACATGAGTCTGGTTGAGCTGCTGTACATGGTGCACGAGAGTCAATAAGTCACTTAGTGTTCAGCAGTCTAATGGCAGAGGGGAAGAAGCTGTTCATGTGACGGGAGGTTTTAGTCTGGATGGACCGAAGTCTTCTACCAGAGGGGAGGGGGGCAAACAGTACGTGACCAGGGTGTGAGGGATCGGCTATGATCCGGCCAGCACGCCTCCGGGTCCTGGAGATGTACAGATCCTGGAGAGATGGGAGCTTGCAGCCGATCACCTTCTCAGCAGTGCGCACGACGCGCTGCAGCCTTAGTCTGTCCCTGGCAGTGGCTCCTGCGTACCACACGGTTATGGAGGTGGTGAGGATGGACTCGATGATGGCTGTGTAGAACTGCACTAACATCTTGGTGGGTAGCTTGAGCTTCCTCAGCTGCCGCAGGAAGAACATCCTCTGCTGGGCTTTTTTGATGAGTGAGCTGATGGTCAGCTCCCATTTGAGGTCCCTGGTGATGGTAGTGCCTACGAAGCGGAAGGAATCAGCAGTGGTGATGGGAGAGCCTGAGAGGGTGAGAGGGGGCAGAGGAGTAGTGACTTTCCTGAAGTCTACAATCATCTCCACTGTCTTCAGAGCGTTCAGCTGCAGGTTGTTATTGTTGCACCAGGACGCCAGCTGGGCCACCTCTCTCCTGTAGGCGGACTCGTCGCCGTTGGAGATGAGCCCGATGAGGGTGGTGTCGTCCGCAAACTTGATCAACTTGACAGACTGGTGGCTGGAGGTGCAGGAGTTGGTGTAAAGGGAGAAGAGTAGGGGGGAAAGTACACAGCCCCGGGGTGATCCGGTGCTGATGCTAGTATAGTCTGAGACAGTCTTTCCCAGCCGCACATGCTGCCTCCGGTCCGTCAGGAAGTCGATGATCCACCTGCAGAGGGAGTCAGGCACGTTGAGCAGGGACAGCTTGTCCCGGAGCAGAGCGGGGCGGATGGTGTTGAATGCGGAGCTGAAGTCCACAAACAGGATCCTGGCGTAGGTTCCCGGGGAGTCCAGGTGCTGCAGGATGGAGTGGAGGGCCAGGTTGACTGCATCGTCTACAGACCTGTTGGCTCGGTAGGCAAACTGCAGTGGGTCCAGGAGAGGGGTGGTGATGGACTTGAGGTGGGACAGGACCAGGCGCTCAAAGGACTTCATGACTACAGAGGTGAGCGCTACAGGTCTGTAGTCATTAAGTCCAGTGATCCGTGGCTTCTTGGGGACAGGGATGATGGTGGAGGATTTGAGGCAGGACGGCACGTGGCATAACTTAAGGGAGGTGTTAAAAATGTCTGTGAATACAGGAGCCAGCTGTTTCGCACAGAGTCTCAGGGTGGAGGGAGACACGCCGTCTGGGCCGGGGGCCTTGCGCGGGTTCAGTCTGGAAAACTGTTTGAGCACATCCTGCTCACTGATGATAAGGGGAGGGGGGGAGGAGGGGGGGGGGTGCCTTAAATGAAGTAGGGAATGTGGAGGCTGTGGAGCTGGAGGGAGGGGGGGAGTTGGACACAGATGACGAGGTGTCAAAACGGGCATAGTGTTGGGACAGTCTTTGACAAAGGGCTTTGTCATCCTGACCTTTAGGAGCCTTAGGTCGATAGTTGGTGATTTGCCTCAGTCCTCTCCACACGGAAGCCGAATCATTAGCAGTGAACTGCTGCTGGAGTCTCTCTGAGTATAGAGATTTAGCCCTCTTCAGCTCTCTGTTAAACCGGTATTTAACCTCCCTGTAGCAGTCCCTGTCTCCACTTTTCAGCGCTGCTTCCTTCTCCTTCCTGATCTGTCTGAGCTTAGCTGTGAACCAGGGTTTGTCATTAGAGTAACTCACCCTGGTGCGTGATGGAAGAATGCTCTCTTCACAAAAGTGGATATATGAGTTCACAGTGTCCGTGTACTCATCCAGATCATGCGTGGCTCCTTTAAGCATGCCCCAGTCAGATATTTCCATGCACGTTTCCAGCTTCTCCTCAGCATCACTGGTCCGTATCTTCGTAGTGCTCACAACAGGTTTAGTGAGCTTCAATCTCTGTCTGTATGTGGGAATGAGGTGAACCATCACGTGATCAGATAATCCCAGCGCAGCTCGAGGGACAGCGCGATATGCGTCTTTCACTGTGGTGTAACAGTGATCCAGTGTGTTTAATCCTCTGGTGGGGCATTTAATAAACTGTTTGTAGCGGGGGAGATCGTGGCTCAGATTGCACTGATTAAAGCGCCAACCACAATAATCAGCGAGTCTGGAAAACTCCGCTCTGTGTGTTGAATGTGATCCGCGAGCACGCGCTGAGCTTCGCGCGTGTCCGCGTCGGGAGGGGCGTACACAGCGATCATTATGAAAGAAGCAAACTCCCGCGGGGAATAGAAGGGCTTGCAATTGATAACAAGAAATTCCAAGGCAGGAGAACAGTGTTTGGAAATTACCGTTACATCAGAGCACCAGCTGCAGTTGATGTAGAAGCAGACTCCGCCTCCTGTGGTCTTGCCGGAAAGCTCTGTGTCACGATCAGTACGGAAGAGCTGAAAGCCGTCGAGGCGCAGCGCGCTGTCCGGTATATTTTCCCGGAGCCAGGTCTCAGTAAAGCAGAGGACAGCTGAGGAGGCGAGGTCCTTAAAATGCATCAGCAGTCTCAGTTCATCTACCTTGTTAGAGAGAGAGTTGGTATTGGACAGAAATATGCCAGGCAGCGCCGTTCGCGAGCCTCTCCTGCGAAGCCGCACGAGAGCGCCCGCTCGTCTACCTCTCTTTCGCCGTCTCTTTCGCCGTCTCAAAAAACCTTAGAAATACCTTTCCACGTAATACGTCAAATAGGTTCATTTTGTCTTCTTTTAATTATTTATCTTTTGTTCATATATCATTTTTGTCTTTCATATGAACAAAAGATAAATAAATACCTTTCCAAATCAAACTCTTAGTTTGGATGTGGCTACTCTTTCTCTTAATAGTTCTGTGAGGAACCTTGGAGTTATTTTTGATCAAGATCTGTTTTTTAATTCACATATTAAACTTGTTTCTAAGACTGCCTTCTATCATTTGCATAATATTGCCAAGATTAGGAGCATTTTGTCTCAGAGTGATGCTGAGAAACTAATCCATGCTTTTGTTAGCTCTAGATTAGATTATTGTAACTCTTTATTATCAGGTTGTCCTAAAACATCTTTAAAAAGTCTTCAGTTGATCCAAAATGCTGCAGCAAGAGTTTTAACAGGTACTAGAAAGAGAGATCATATCTCTCCGGTTCTGGCCTCCCTTCACTGGCTTCCCATAGAGTTTAGAATTAAGTTTAAAATCCTTCTTCTCACTTACAAAGCTCTAAATAATCAGGCCCCTTTTTATTTAAAAGATCTGATACTACCCTATTATCCTAACAGAGCACTACGCTCCCAAAATGCAGGATTACTTGTAATACCTAGAACCTCCCAAAGTACAATGAGAGGCGGAGCCTTCAGTTACCAAGCTCCTCTCCTGTGGAACCAGCTGCCAATCTGGATTCGGGAGTCAGACTCTATCTCTGTTTTTAAGAATAGGGTTAAAACCTTCCTTTTTGATATAGCCTATAATTAGAGAGGGATCATGTGCCCCTGAACCCTCCCTTAGTTATGCTGCTAATAGGTTTAGACAGCCGGAGGACCTCCAACAATACACTGGGCTTCACTCCTTTCTTCACTCTCAATGAAATATTTTTGCTGGTCATTAACATCTGTTTGTTCTCTCCCATAGATTGAGTCCCCGTTGTGCTGTTTGCTCTCTACATGTCTGTTCTTTTCTTCTTCTCTATCCCCTCACACCCCAGCTAGTTGCAGCAGATGACTACCCCTCCCTGAGCCTGGTTCTGCTGGAGGTTTCTTCCTGTTAAAAGAGAGTTTTTCCTCTCCACCGTTGCCAAGTGCTTGCTCACAGGGGATCGCCTGATTGCTGGGGTCTTTCTGCAATTGTGGGGGTTTCCCCTACAGTTGAAAGTGCTATGAGATGACTGTTGTTGTAAAATGGCAGTATATAAATAAAGTTGAAATGAATTGACTTCTTGTGCTCTATGCACATTGCCCATCCATCTCATTAGGTGAGATTATCACTGAAACATAGTTTGCCAAAATATACATTTGCACTGTAACAATATTCACATGTTTATGCAATGCTACAGTTTATGGCTATTACTTGACTGATTCTTCTGCTAACATGGAAATGAAAGCATTGTGTCAAAATTAAGTTTGCACAACAGCAACAATGTTCACTTCTAAATTGCATAGGAATTACTTTAATGTATTCTGCTTTAATAGTTTAGTAATTTGTTATATGTAAAATCATATCATGGTTGTCAGGCTGTTCTGCCCATGTTTGTTTACGCTTTTTAGTGCGTGAGTCTAGTATGTACGTTTTTTATGTTTCAGTCACCTCTGGGGATAGTGGGGCTCGCCAGTCTTTGTCACCATTATTTTGGGGGTCGTGGACTGAAAAGTTTGGGAACCCCTGGGCTAGAGGGTTCTTTGGTGTGACCTGACAGAGCTGCATGTAATAAAGCACCTTTCCAAATTGATCAGATCAGACATCACTTTCATGGTGTGAAGTCTCTGTAATGTCTGCCTGAGTCATTGGCAGAATCTCTCACCAGATTGTCCAAAACATTCATCCATGTTAATACAGAAAATACTGACATTTTTTTCCAAATACTCACTTGTCAGGTTTCAGGTCCCGATGGACGATACCATAGTTGTGTAGGTACTCCAATGCTAACACAGTTTCAGCAAAGTACATCCGAGCCAGCTCGACAGGCAGAGCGCCAATGTTCTTCAATAAAGTGGCACAGTCGCCACCTGAGGGCACAGAAACACCACATCATGCTGTAGTGAGAGGGAAATTAAACCTTTATTGAGCAAAACTAATAGCTAAATAAAGTTCCCTTTTAAAAATTTTCCTAGTCATTTTTCAACTTGTACTTAAGCTTGGCAGCAACTACTGTAATCCATATCACAGGTGCTAAATCATGCCTATCTTTACACCAACAGTAAACATCAGGGCTACTGCAACAAAGTAGAAATGCAAAACAAGATGAGTCTAGCATCATCAGCAAAATAAATCTTGACAAAATGCTTGAGTTTCATGGTTGAAAATCAATGTGAGTTAAGTTTCCCTTATAAAGCTGGGTTCACACTATAACATTTGGACCGACTTTTACTGATGTTTTGAAAAATCAGAGAAATCAATCCAAACGTTAGTGAAATTATGTTTGTGAGCACACACCAACTTTTATGAAACTTTACAAACTTTTGCTAGCATTTCCCAGCGTTGCATTCAGCGTTGTCAAACTTTTGCCAACTTAGGCTAGCATATGTCTAGCAGTTGCCAACTTAGGTTAACTTAAGCAAACCAATACTCAGCGCAGTTCAGCTGACATCAGTATCAAGCAACGCTCAAATAAAGATCAGCGTTTGTGGAGGTTTCCTGCCATCCTGGACCTGCTTTGTGGGTGGATTCACACTACAACGTTTGGACCAACTTTTACTGATATTTTGGCAAATGTCTGGCTCTGCTGTCAAAAGTTGATAAAAGTTAATGATAGCTGGTGTTTGTTGGCAAACACTGGCGAAAGTTGTATTCGTTGAGAATTTTCAACATGCTAAAAATTTACCGACATTTGGAAATAAATGTTGGTGAAAGCTGTGCTCAGTTTGTAAAAGTTCCTGAGCGCTGGGCTACGTTATGCAGAGTTTGGCTAAGTCAGCCTAAGCTCCTTTGGCAAAAGTTGACTGAAATGCTGGTGAAAACAGATGGTTTTAGATCAAAACTCAGTTCAGACATGCACGAACGAAAGAGAAATAGAGAGAAGGGGGAATTAAAAAAAGAAAATATATACTGTATGTAAGAGGACTATACAGTATTTGGTGATAACATGGTGTGTATGACATGTTTTTTTAAATTTCTTTATGGGATATATACTGTATATCTATGGGACACACACACACACACACACACACACAGTGATGTGAAAAAGTGTTTGCCCGCTTCCTGATTTCTCATTTTTTTGTATGTTTGTCACACTTAAATGTTTCAGATCATCAAACAAATTTAAAAATTAGACAAAGAAAACACAAGTAAACACAAAATGCAGTTTTTAAATGAAGGTGTTTATGATTAAGGGGGAGCCGTGTGTGAAAAAGTGATCCCCCCCCCCCCGTTAAAACATAAATTAGCTGTGGTTTATCACATCTTTGGAAGGCTGAGTTCAATTTCTCTAGCCACACACAGGCCTGATTACTGCCACACCTGTTCTCAATCAGGAAATCACTTAAATAGGACCTGGCTGACAATGTGAAGTTGACCAAAAGATCCTCAAAAGCTAGACATCATGCTGCAATCCAAAGAAATTCAGGAACAAATGAGAAACAAAGTAATTGAGATCTATCAGTCTGGAAAAGGTTATAAAGCCATTTCTAAAGCTTTAGGACTCCAGTGAACCACAGTGAGAGCCATTATCCACAAATGGTGAAAACATGGAACAGCGGTGAACATTCCCAGGAGTGACCGACCGACCAAAATTACCCCAATACCGCAGCGATGACTCATCCAAGAGGTCACAAAAGACCCCACAACAACAGCCAAACAGCTGCAGGCCTCACCTGCTTCAGTTAAGGTCAGTGTTCATGACTCCACCATAAGAAAGAGACTGGGCTAAAATGGCCTGCATGGCAGAGTTCCAAGACGAAAACCACTGCTGAGCAAAAAGAACATAAAGGCTTGTCTCAGTTTGGCCAGAAAACATCTTGATGATCCCTAAGACTTTTGAGAAAATATTCTGTGGACTGATGAGACAAAAGTTGAACTTTTTGGAAGGTGTGTGTCCCATTACATCCGGCATAAAAGCAACACAGCATTTCAGAAAAGGAACATTATACCAACAGTAAAATATGGTGGTGTTAGTGTGATGGTCTGGGGCTGTTTTGCTGCTTTAGGACCTGGAAGACTTGCTGTGGTAAATGGAACCATGAATTCTGCTGTCTACCAAAAAATCCTGAAGGAGAATGTCTGGCCATCTGTTCATGACCTCAAGCTGAAGCACACTTGGGTTCTACAGCAGGGCAATGATCCAAAACACACCAGCAAATCCACCTCTGAATAGCTTAAGAAAAACAAAATGAAGACTTTGGAGTGGCTTAGTCAAAGTCCTGACCTGAATTCGATTGAGATGCTGTGGCATGACCTTAATAAGGCGGTTCATGCTCAATAACCCTCCAATGTGGCTGAATTACAACAATTCTGCAAAGATGAGTGGGCTAAAATTCCTCCACAGCACTGTAAAAGACTCATTGCCAGTTATCACAAATGCTTGATTGCAGTTGTTGCTGCTAAGGGTGGCCCAACCAGTTATTAAGTTTAGGGGCAAATCACTTTTTCACACAGGGTCATGTAGGTTTGGATTTACCCTTAATAACAAACACCTTCATTTAAAAACTGCATTTTGTGTTTACTTGTGTTATCTTCGTCTAATATTTAAATTTGTTTGATGATCTGCGATGGACTGGCGATCTGTCCAAGGTGTACCCTGCCTCTCGCCCAAAGATGCTGGGATAGGCTCCAGCCCCCCCTCGACCCGAAAAGGATTAAGCGGAAGAAGATGAATGAATGAATGATCTGAAACATTTAAGTGTGACAAATATACAAAAAAATGAGAAATCAGGAAGGGGGCAAACACTTTTTCACACCACTGTGTGTGTGTGTGTGTGTGTGTGTGTGTAAAATGGACAGTTGGTTAATTTTGAGTTGTTTGTGGGTTTTTTGGAAGGTGATTGGTGTGGTTTGGTGGGTGGTTTTGTGTCTTTGCAGTGTTATTTTTCTGCCACTAACCTGTGCTGTTGCACAAACATCTTTTGCCAGTCGGATTACTGGTTGCCTTGGAAACAACAGCCATTTCTCTTTTTTTTTCTGCTGTCTGAAAAAACATTTTCTTGGTCCGTGGAATAAATGTTTTTCGTGAAATTTTCAGTCAGAGTCTGTTTACTCTCTGCCTGCTACATATACAGTATATATAATCTCCCAAAAATGTGACAGCCCAAAAGAAAAAAAAAATCTCCTTAATGAGAAATTTACTGTTCTTAATTTTCTGCTCCGTGTGTAATCATTCTCCAGGATTTATTGGTTTGGCTTCCATTGTGGGAATCAAACAGCGCTGATGTGGTGTCAAAAAGTAAATGACATTTAACAGGATTTTATGATATTTTAATGGAGAGAGTGGTAACAGTCAAAATATAATCACCCGTCATTTTATCTGGGTGATAAAATGACAGGTGATAAAATGACGGGTGATAAAATAGTTTTTTATTCCATCCACATTCACATTTTAATTGTGGACTTAGTGTTGGAGTCTGTAGCATTATTTTATTATTTTTTTAGATGAATGAATGAACAGGGGAAAAAGGGATGCAGAAGTAACTACATAGGAATATCAAACTAAAATAAATACTGAAACGTATGCCCAAGGGAGATGTGTTCACTCCAGAAGCAGGTCCAGAAGAGCAGGAAGTCTCCACAAACGCTGATCTTTATATGAGCGTCACCTGATGCTGATGTCAGCTGAACTGCGCTGAGTATTTCTCTGATTTTTCAAAACGTCTGTAAAAGTTGGTCCAAACGCTATAGTGTGAACCCAGCTTTAACTTAGGCTGACTTAGGTAAATTCTGCATAACTTAGCGCAGCACTCAGGAACTTTTTCAAAATGAGCACAGCTTTCACCAGAGTTTATTTCCAAACATCGGTAAATTTTCAGCTTGGAAAATTTTCAAAGTACACAACTTTCACCAGCGTTTGCCAACAAACACCAGCAATCATTAACTTTTGCCAGCAGAGCCAGACGTTTGCCAAAACTCCAGTAAAAGTCGGTCCAAACGTTGTAGTGTGAATCCACCTTAACTACTGAATGCAACACAATGTAAGATTTTTAGTGTAAAATAATTTTTCCAAAATTACTTTGATGGTACAGCAACTTTTGACCAGGTGAATGTCACATCGCCTACATTGCCTGCAACAGCTCTGATCTTGGTAGGAACACTTCAAGGACTACAAATATGGCGACAATGACCTTAGTATCAACAGCCAATCACAGGGTACAACTTTAGCCACCAACAACTAAGCACCCCGTGATTGGGTGTCAGGACTGAGGTCATAGTTGCGGTCTTTTCAGTGTTCCTACCAGGAATAGGAAACTTACAGTGCTGTTTTAAGTTTCCTAACTCTACCATTATGAATAATGGGAGGCAGTAACTAGTGCAATAACATCATTGTGCTGTTGAGCAGCTAAACAAGCAATTCAGTCCATAAATCAAAACTAGGAAGCATTCAGAGAGTACAAGCCTCCGCCAAGGCAGCAATTTTTCTCCATCACATTTCAATTTCTCCAAACAGCTCCCTCTGCTGGTGACCATCAAAATGTTTGACACAGCACGGTATTCATTCCTCCATTTGGAATCTTTATTCCCACCCCCAAAATTTAATAAATTTGTTCTTGTCCCATCACTTGTCTCTTTTACAGTTGTCGTTCAAAGCGATAAATGCCTTTTTGAGTTATGCTGTTAACACACAAACTCTCAAACATACACCGATAAAAACATAACCTCCTTGGTGGAGGTAATGAGTGCATATGTTGAACAAGAAAGAAACTAAAATGCTCATAGAAGCAAACTCTAGTTAAGATTGAAAAGGTCGTGGTCACAGCAACCAAAGAAAAACTTTAACCTGTTAGGGCCCCTTTATACAGCACAGAGATTGTTGAAAGATTGGCCAATTTTTGATGTTTGGGATGGTTTAGGAGATCTTTGTCTGTTTTGGACTGAGTCAAAAGTTTGAGGAGACCATGGTGACTGTGGAGATCACTGAAGATCACGGAAAGATCACCAAGAGCACTCTGAGGTGAGTGCAATATTCCCCGCCTCCGTTTTCCTTGAAGATCCCAATACTGACTGAAGGAGAGCAGTTTTCAACTTTTAGATAGAATTATTGGGGCAGAACCATATTATGACAAACCCATCATCCTTGAATATACAGTACAACAAAGTATACAACCCATAGCTGTAGGGCAGGATCCCGAGGTGAACCTGTGCAGCACGTTTGGTGACCCTAGAGAGCTTTATGCATTCTTTTAAGTAAAATTATTATAAAATAACAATTTATAGATAATTATAGATAAAAAATGGCCAGATCGCTCAACAAACTCTCAATGATCTCTGCCCCATGTAAAGGGGGTATTAAAGCTTGTTTTTTTAGGTGTTATAATAGTGATGGTAAAAAAAAGCCAAAGCAAAGTATTGTTTTACAACTTGGACATAAACTTGACTCAACCTCTCTTCACATACCTGGCTAACAAAAACTAAAGTGACACATAATCAAGGGTGGCTTATTATACTGCAGTCATCCTTATAATTAAGAGCAAACCAACCCAAAATTCAGTTACCTTCAACATATTCCATGACCATGCAAAGGTGCCGCCGCGTTTCAAAGGAGCAGAACATGGAGACGACAAAGGGGTTTTCTGCAAAGGTGAGGATGTCCCTCTCCACAAAGGCCTGCTGGATCTGGTTCCTCAGTATCAGATTCTGCTTGTTGATCTTCTTCATGGCAAAACGCTGACGAGTCTCCCTGTGGCGCACCAGATAGACGGCACTGTGAGGTGGTGAGGAAAAGAACAGGTAAAATGCATTAGAAAGCTATTCCATCTTTTCTTAGAGATGAAAATATTAAGACTTGCAATCCTTTGGCACAAAGTGACGAGCCTCAAGCAAGAAACCTGCATTTTCATTCAGCCATAAACTAAGACATTGATGTGAGAAATTTTGTACCTTTTTTCCCCTCATGGGCAGATAATAGAGGAACAAAAATGGCCTGGCAGGCACAATAGTTTATTCACTGGTCTACCTAAGCCAGCTTTAGAGAGCTTTTAGCATGCAGTGTCATGTGGCCTGGTCAAGATCAAAAGGAGACACTACTTGTCAAAATACGTTTTAAATTTATGCTACTACATTTAAGGTTAATGAATAAATGTGTCATGTGCACACATTTCCCATTTGAATCCCCAGAGTCCTCTATTAATGGAGTCTATGCCAGAGACAAACACTAATTTTTAGTGTCACCTGTTAGAGATCTTCCTGCCCCTGACACATAAATTTGCAATCAAAATGCATGACACCATATAACCCACAACACTCTTTGCTGACAAGAATTAAAATTAATGACATGAGTGAAAAAAACTAACAGAAAATTGTCACAGAAACATTTTTAGGCCAACAAATGACTGCTTCTTGACACCACAAAATAGGTGTTGCGCATCTTATCCTGCATAATCATGTTGACCTTGACAGACCCAGTCATTACTGCACAGACAAGGGCCCTCAGTCAAGAAAGATGCCTGCAGCAACAGCTCCACATAGCCAGACGCCGTTTGATGCCCCTGCACAACCTGCAGCGCCATTGTTCCACTGAAGGAAAAAGCACCACAAATCATGATGGAGCCTCCTCCACTGTGCCACGTAGAAAACATCTCCAGTGGGATCTCCCTGTCATGCCAGTAACACTAGAAACCATAAGGACCATCCAGGTAAAATGTTTTCTCATTAGAGAATAAAACTTTCTTTTACCTTTCATTGTCCCATGTTTGGTGCTCCCTTGCAAAGCCCAAACAGGCAAGTTTGTGGTGTGGGAGGAGACGTGGTCTTTGAAGATGTTTTTTTGTTCTTTAAGCCCTTCTTTTGTAGATGCCATCTTATGGTTATTGGACTGCAGTCAGCATCAGAAAGGGCCTTAATTTGGGTCGAGGCTCAGCCTGTGCTATCTTCACCCCATGGAGCAATGTTCCCACCAGCCTCCTGGAAACACTCGCACCAAACATGTCTAAATGCATTTTTGAAGTGAACAACAAGAACGGTGGGGCTACTCAATGCTAAGTCCTTTTTTATCCTTTTAGTTTTGTTTTGAGTTTTCTTTTTTGGGGGGGAGGAAGCCATAACCACAGCCTTAAACTTTTGATCAGCTGATGAACAGCCTGTTTGACTTTAAATGCAGTTTTTACTCCTGTTTCTTTCTTTTTTTTTTTGCATTTTGCATTTTGAAGCTCCACTTACAACCTGGTTGCAATCCACCAGCGTGAAAAATGAATACTTGTAATTTCCCCCCAGTCTTAAGATTTTGATCAGGAGTGTATAAGTGTGTTTATATACTTATATATTTATTCCATCCAGCTACAATGCTCTGCACTGTGTGTCTGTGTATATATATATATTTATAGTAATATGTACGTATGTATATTAGCTGCTCTTGTTTTTTTTTTTTTTCTTGCCTTCTGATTGTTGCTCTGAGTGTTGCTATCCCTGTGCTGTTGCAATCCTGGAATTTCCCTATTGTGGGACTAATAAAGGCTCATCTTATCTTATCTTATCAATCTACATAGCAAAATCTGAACCTGAAAGTCTGTGTATTATAATTACAACTAGAGGGCACTCAGAGAGCACATACCTCTGCCAAAGCTCTGTCCCTCCCTCCCTTTGCCATCCCCTCCATCTCTTTGTCCATCCATATTGCCATCCATCTGTACATTGCGAGATAGGGCCTTGGAGGAGGTATGGACTTAGGGATCACCTCCAACATCTAATGAGTTCATCTTTGGGCCAAAGGCTACCTCTGGTGAAAATGTCATCCAAATCCATGCAGTAGTTTTGGAGTATTGTTGCTAACACTCTGTGAGAAGATAAGAGCCTTGGCGGAGGTATGCATTTTGAGATCATCACCAAAATCTAATCATCTGTTCAGTATGCCATTACACACCTTTCCTGAAAATATGAATGAAAGGCGCTATATAAACGCAATCCATTATTATTATTATTAACAGACAGAGAAATGACAGCAAAAGTTGACATGGTTTTCAGAAACACCCAGGAACAGACGCTGGCTCAACAACAATAATGATCTTTTATTGAATGAGAGTGGGAGTGTGTGCGTCTGAAAGGTGTTGTGAGAGTGTTGTGTAGTGTGAGCAGGAGCGTGCTGACAGGACAGGTCTGGCAACCCTGGAACAACAGCAAAGACAGGGGAGTTAGCTTCAGGCTGGCAGACAATGATATTAATAGAGTTTTAGCAGTCTTATGGCAGCGAAGAGTTACTCCAGCTCCGAAGAGAAGATTTTCCAATACCGGCCCAGCACCCTGTTGTGATGCCGTGGTGAAGGTGCAGAACATTCACAGTGCTGCTTGGGTGAAGGTGACGTGTGCTCCAGCTCACCAATTAGCGTGGGGGGAATGCCGCTGCTCACAGCTGAGTCCGGTCCGCCGCCAGGAGGAAAGGAAGGTCCGCCTGGAGGGTGGTCTACCTGTGCACAGGGAACAGGGGGAGAAAGGCAGGTGCAGGAAATAGCACTGAGAAGGCTTACGTAGCGCTGGGGAGATGGAACTCCCGTGTGACGAGAAACAGATGATTAGAGATGAATTCTCTTGGCGTAACAAGATGGAGGAAGACTCTAGGGAGGAGTTCTTCTTGGGAGAAAGCGTAGACGTCACCGTGCTGCCTACTGGGCAGCATTCCTTATAAAGAGTGCTTGATGAGGGAGAGCAGGTGTGCCCGCAGCTGTGAAAGATAATTAGGGCGAGGCACACACAGCGCAGATCACCACAGTACCCACCTCCTACGGGACACCTCCCGGAGGTCGTTCTAACCTGTCCAGGTGCATCCGATGGAACTCCCGGATGAGTTAAGGATCCAACACAAACGAGGGACGCACCCAGGATCATGCATCAGGTCCATATCCGTCCCAGTCCACCACATATTGCAGACCGCGCCCTCGGCAGTGGACATCCAGGATGCGATTGACCTGGTGCGCAGGACCACCATCGATCAGCACGGGCAGGGAACACAGCGGGCTGGACTCGAATGGCTTCACCTGGGAGACATGGAAGGTAGGACAGATATGCATAGAGGGGGGCAGAGCCAGGCGCACAGCAATGGGGTTGATGATATCAGTTATAGAGAAAAGGACCAATGAAATGCAGTGATAACTTCTTGGTCTCACCCTTCAGGTTGATGTTCTCCGTGGAGAGCCATACCTGCTGTCCCACACAGTAGGAGGGGGCCTGGGTCCTGTGGCGGTTGGCGATCTCCGTATTGCGGGCCGCCATGCATCGCAGAGCAGCCTTGGTGGACCTCCAGAGTCGCTGGCAACGCCTGATATGAGCCTGGACAGAGGGAACGGAGATCTCCTCCAACTCCTCCTCCGGGAACAGCGGGGGGTTGTAGCCTAGAGAAACCTCAAAGGGGGAGAGACCATTGGCAGAAAAGACAGCTGTGTTATGTGCATACTCAACCCAAGGCAAGTACGTGCTCCAGGATGCCGGATTTGAGGCCGTGATGCACCCTCAGGGCCGCCTCCAACTCCTGATTAGTGCACTCGCACTGGCCATTGCTTTCTTTGGGGGTGATATCCAGAAGACAGGCTCACCGTCGCCCCCATAGCCTTGCAGAAAGACCACCAGACTTGAGCGATGAACTGAGGCCCATGATCTGACATGATGTCCGTAGGGATGCCATGCAGACAGACCACGTGCAACACCAACAGATCCGCCGTCTCCTTGGCCACTGGCAGCTTCTGCAAAGGGACAAAGTGAGCCGCCTTGGAGAACCTGTCCACTATGGTGAGAATAACAGTGTGGCCTGCAGAGGGGGGCAAACCGGTCACGAAATCCAGTGCGACATGGGACCAGGGTCGGCTGAGGATGGGGAGAGGATGCAGCAGACTTGCTGGTGGAGAAGAGGATGACTTGCAGGTTGCACACTGCGGACAGGCTCGGATGAATTCTGCCACGTCCTTTTGCAGAGAGGGCCACTAGAAGGACCTTTGTAGCTGGGCCACTGTGCGCGCTACCTCAGGATGGCACATGATCTTCGAGGAGTGAAGCCAGTCAATCACCTCCCCTTGGACAGCAGAGGGGACGTACATCCGGCCCTCCGGTCCCCCACCCAGGTCGGGCTTCGCCTCCTGCGCTCTCCTCACCCTCTCCTTGATGTCCCAGGAAAGCATGCCCACAATGCAGGAAGGAGAAACAATAGGATGGGGTGTCGTCGCCACAGCTTCAGGGGAAAACTGCCTCAAGAGGGTGTCAAGGTTTGACATCCTTAGAACCCGGGCGGTAGGTGATAGTGAAGTTAAATCTTCCAAAGAACAATGACCAGTGGGCCTGTCTGGCGTTCAGCAGTTTAGCGGTCCGAAGGTACTCCAAGTTCTTATGATCCGTCCACACGACGAACGGCAGTGAAGCGACCTCCAGCCAGTGGCAACTCCCTGTCCCCCACGTAGTTCCTCTCCGCAGGAGACAGCCGAAGGGAGAAGAAGGTGCAGGGGCGGACCTTGTCATCGGTAGGAGAGCACTGAGATAACACCACCCCCACCCCAAAGTCCGAGGCGTCCACTTCCACCAAGCACTGCAGAGAGGGGTCGACCTGGGCCAGGATGGGGGTGGGGGTGGGGTGGGGTGGAGAACCTCTCCTTCAGCTCAGAAAATGCCGCCTCTGCCTCCCCCGTCCAGTGGAACGGCACCTTCATGGAGGTCAGGCGTGTGAGGGGTAAGGCAACAATACTGTAATTCTGGACAAAACGGCGATAGAAGTAAGCAAAACCCCAAAATTGCTGAAGCTGCTTACAGGAAGAGGGGACAGGTCAATCCACCACTGCCTTTACCTTTGCAGGGTCCGCAATGATCTTCTTATGCGAGATGACAAATCCCAGGAAAGTGGTGGATGAAACGTGGAATTTGCACTTCTCAGCTTTGACAAACAGCTGATTCTCCAGTAGGCACTGCAGGACTCATCTTACATGGATGCGGTGTTCCTCCAGAGAGTGAGAGAAGATGAGGATATCATCAAGAGAGACAAAAACAAACGAATCCAAAAAATCCCTCAGAACGTTATTAATGAGCTGCTGGAAAACAGCAGGAGCATTAGTTAACCCAAAAGGCATCACTAAATACTCAAAATGGCCACTAGGGGTGCGAAAACCAGTCTTCCATTCGTCCCCCTCCTTGATATGGACCAGGTGATAAGCATTCCGCAGACCCCCTGGAGGGAATCAACCGATGTATTGATAAGAGGAAGAGTATACTTGCCCTTTACAGTTATGTTGTTAAGTTCCCTAAAATCAACACATGGCCTGAGAGAACAGTCCTTCTTACCCGTGAAGAAGAATCCCACCCCCACACTGCTGCCAGGTCGTGATATTCCGTGGGCACAGACGAGACATCTGGAGGAGGCAAATCCTGAGGACATAGGTGTACAGAAGGAGAGCAGGCAGCAGATTGCAAACAGGCCCCCAGACAAAACGTACTCCAAGATAAGATTCTTCCCGTCCGCCAATCAATAGAAGGATTATGTAACCTTAACCATGGGAACCCCAGGATGACAGGAGAAGCGGTGGAGGAAAGCACAAAAAACCTCATATGCTCGCGATGGTTACCTGAGACCAGCACAGAGACGGGGGCAGTCTGCTTAGTGACCATGGCAAGAGGCATCTTGGAGAGGGGTGATCAACTTGAGCAGTCTCTCTAGGTTGTAGCAGGGAAGCCCCAGCCGGGTTGCCAGACCCTCCGAAATGAAGCTTTGCTACGCACCAGAGTCAATGAGAGCATGTGAGGATATTTCAATGCGTGCATACCGGAAATAAATGGGTAGCGTGAGGCGTGCAAGGGCTTTAGAATTACGACCGTCCATTAGTCCTCCTACCGTAACTAACGGACTCCCCCCTTTTACCCGATTAGACGCAACCTCATGCTCAGCGCTGCCACAATATAAAGACAGCCCAAGATCATGGCGGCGTTGACGTTCCACCGAGGACAATTTGGACCGGCCAGTAAGCATGGGTTCATCCTCCCCAGGGGACTCAGAGGGAGGGAGGGCCTTAAGGGGAGACTGCGGAGAGTGGCGAGGCTGAGTGCCCGAGCGGCGCTCACTAGCCCATTCCCTTAACCTACTGTCAATAGAAATCGCTAGTACAATGAGCTTGTTAAGTTTAGCGGGTCTTCCCACTCGAGCCAACTCATCCCTCAAGCTGGAGCTGAGACTGAACAAAAATACTACCGTATTTTTTGGACTATAAGGCGCACTTAAAATCCTTTGCGCTTTATAATCCGGTGCGCCTTATGTATTAATTCTGGTTGTGCTTACTGACCTCGAACCGATTTTATGTGGTACACAGCGCTCAAAAATCTGTCAAAAATGTTTTAGTACGACTTTGGTAAGCTACGAAGCCGAACCGCTTGATGGATTGTCAGAGCATTACGGTAGTCAGGAGCCTCGCGGAGTAATATGTGCTTCAACATAATGGCCGGATGGCTTTTTCCACAAATCTCCATCCCTATTGATCTGCCACTCCATACGCGCCCATCTCACCGATACTGTCAAAAACCAAGTGAAGCAAACTAATTCGGAGCTTGGCATCATTCCAGGTGGATTAACCAAAGAACTCCAACCGCTATATTGGTGTCAACAGGTCGTTCAAAGTTAAATTGCTAGCGAGTTACGCCACTATCTGCCAATGGATCGTGGATCGAAACTGCTCGTTTAGCTGTAATTAATATTCAAAAATGATATTTTCGGGTTGGGAAACGGGTCCTGACCATCATTTGTGCCTATGCACCAAATGATGTTTCAGAGTACCCACCCTTTTTGGAATCTGTGACTGGGGTGCTGGAGGGTGCTCCTCCTGGAGACTCCATTGTCCTACTGGGGGACTTCAATGCGCACGTGGGCAACGACAGTGAAACCTGGAGGGGGGTGATTGGGAGGAACGGCCTGCCCGATCTGAACCCGAGTGGTGTTCAGTTATTGGACTTCTGTGCTAACCACAGTCTGTCCATAACGAACACCATGTTCAAGCATAAGGGTGTCCATATGTGCACCTGGCACCAGGACACCCTAGGCCGCAGGTCGATGATCGATTTTGTTATCGTATCATCAGACCTGCGACCGTATGTCTTGGACACCCGAGTAAAGAGAGGTGCAGAGCTGTCAACTGATCACCACCTGGTGGTGAGTTGGATCCGATGGCAGGGGAGGAAGCCATTCAGACCTGGTAGACCCAAACGTATAGTGAGGGTGTGCTGGGAGCGTCTGGCTGAGGCCCCTGTCCGGGAGGTCTTCAACTCCCACCTCCGGAAGAACTTCAACCACATTCCGAGGGAGTCTGGAGACATGGAGTCTGAATGGGCCATGTTCTCCACCTCTGTTGTTGAAGCGGCGGCCCAGAGCTGCGGCCGCAAGGTGGTCGGTGCATCTCGTGGTGGCAACCCCCGAACCAAGTGGTGGACACCAGTGGTGAGGGGGGCCATTAAGCTGAAGAAGGAGTCCTATCAAGCTTGGTTGGCTTGTGGGACTCCCGAAGCAGCTGAGGTGTACCGGCAGGCCAAGCGGAGTGCAGCTCGGGTGGTTGCTGAAGCAAAAACCCGGGTATGGGAGGAGTTCGGTGAGGCCATGGAACAAGACTTTCGGTCGGCTTCAAAGAGATTCTGGCAAACTGTTCGGCGGCTCAGGAGGGGAAAGCAGCTCCCCGTCCACACTGTGTATGGTGCGGATGGGACACTGTTGACTTCAACTGGGGATATCGTCGGGCGGTGGAAGGAATACTTCGAGGATCTCCTCAATCCCACTGATACGCCTTCCACAGAGGAAGCAGGGTTTGGGGACAAGGGGGATGACTCGCCTATCACAGGGGCTGAGGTCGCCAAGGTGGTTAAAAATCTCCTTGGTGGCCGGGCCCCGGGGGTGGACGAGATTCGCCCCGAGTACCTCAAGGCCCTGGATGTTGTTGGGCTGTCATGGTTGACACGCCTCTGCAACATTGCGTGGAGGTCGGGGGCAGTGCCTTTGGCATGGCAAACCGGGGTGGTGGTTCCTCTCTTCAAAAAAGGGGACCGGAGGGTGTGCTCCAACTTTAGAGGGATCACACTCCTCAGCCTCCCTGGGAAGGTCTATGCCAAGGTACTGGAGAGGAGAGTCCGGCCGTTGGTCGAACCTCGGATTCAGGAGGAGCAATGTGGTTTTCGTCCTGGCCGTGGCACATCGGACCAGCTCTTTACCCTCTCGAGAATTCTTGAGGGTTCGTGGGAGTTTGCCCAACCAGTTTACATGTGTTTTGTGGACTTGGAGAAGGCATTTGACCGCGTCCCTCGTGGATTTTTGTGGGGGGTGCTTCGGGAGTATGGGGTATCGGGCTTGTTGTTACGAGCTATTCGGTCTCTGTACGACCGTTGTGAGAGTTTAGTTCGTATTGCCAACACTCGGTCGGAGTCATTCCCAGTGAGAGTTGGACTCCGCCAGGGCTGCCCTTTGTCACCGGTCCTGTTCATAATTTTTATGGACAGGATTTCTAGGCGCAGCCAGGGAATGGAGGGTGTCATACTTGGTGACCACAGGATCTCATCTCTGTTGTTTGCAGATGATGTTGTCCTGTTGGCTTCATCCAGCAATGACCTACAGCTCTTGCTGGGACGGTTTGCCGCTGAGTGTGAAGCGGCTGGGATGAGAATCAGCACCTCCAAGTCCGAGTCCATGGTCCTCAGCCGGAAAAAGGTGGATTGTCCTCTCCGGGTTGGGGACAGGCTCCTGCCCCAAGTGGAGGAGTTTAAGTATCTTGGGGTCTTGTTCACGAGTGAGGGGAAAATGGAGCGAGAGATCGACAGACGGATTGGAGCAGCATCTGCAGTGATGCGGACGTTGTACCGGTCTGTTGTGGTGAAGAGGGAGCTTAGTTCTAAGGCAAAGCTGTCGATTTACCAGTCAATCTACGTTCCTACTCTCACCTATGGTCACGAGCTTTGGGTAATGACCGAAAGAACGAGATCGCGGATACAAGCGGCTGAAATGAGCTTTCTCCGTAGGATTGCTGGACTCACCCTCAGAGATAGGGTGAGGAGCTCAGTCATCCGGGAGAGGCTCAGAGTAGAACCGCTGCTCCTCCACATTGAAAGGAGTCAGTTGAGGTGGTATGGGCATCTGATTAGGATGCCTCCTGGACGTCTCCCACTTGAGGTGTTTCAGGCACGTCCCACTGGGAGGAGACCCCGGGGCAGACCCAGGACTCGGTGGAGAGACTATGTCTCCCAGCTAGTCTGGGAACGCCTTGGTATCCCCTCTGAAGAGCTGGAGCAGGTGGCTGGGGAGAGGGAAGTCTGGGCTTCTCTGCTTGAACTGCTGCCTCCGCGACCCGGACCTCCGGAAAAGCGGTAGAAGATGGATGGATGGATGGATGGATATTTTCGGGACGAAAGAATTCAAGCGTCCCGGCATTTGTTTGCATTGTTTACTTCTCGGGGCTGCCGCCAGAGAGTGAGTCGTATCAAATACCGAGCGAGTACCGAGCAAGTATTCTGGCCAATATGGCGATGAACAGCCACGGACTAAAAACATTCCGCCTGCTCATGGAACAGGTCATTCACACTCGCAGACAATCGCGCTATATGTGTCTATAATGACTATAGATAGGATTTTCTTTCCATGCACGCAAAAAAAAAAAAAAAATTCCTAGATCCGACTACCTCACGAGGTAGTTGATACCCAGAAGCCGATGGTGTATAGAACACGTATATTAGGATTTGTATGTGAAATTTCGGCATCGAAACTGCTCCCGTTTACAGCTAAATGGGAGCAGTAAATACGACTGTAAATACGTATTTACGGCTGTAAATATCGAGTACTGAGCGAGTACCGAGCGAGTATTCTGGCCAATATGGCGATGAACAGCCACAGACTAAAAACGTTCTGCCTGCTCGTGGAACAGGTCATTCACACTCGCAGACAATCGCGCCATATGTGTCTATAATGACTATAGATAGGATTTTCTTTCCATGCACGCAAAAAATTTTTTTTTCCCGGCTCTGGCTACCTTGCTTTAATGCGCCTTATAATCCGGTGTGCCTTATGTATGAAATTAGACCATCAAATAGACCGTTCATTGATATTGCGCCTTATAATCCGGTGCGCCTTATAGTCCCAAAAATACGGTACATAGTGAGGCATCCTCCCACCCAACCTCTGCAGCTACTACCCCTACTATATCATCGTAGGTGTAATTAGTGTAATTGGGTTGGGTCATAATGGCAGTAGCCCAAGCCAAAGCCCGTCCCTCCAGTAAATTCACCAAATAACTAATCTGACTATGGTGAGTGGGAAAATCCCCTGGCACATGCTGAAAAACAAGGCTACATTGTAACAAGAAACTCTGTCCTTCCCCTAACTTACCACTAAAACAGGTGGGAGTGGGGACGGGAGTTAACCGGGCATGAGAAGGTGGAGACTGAGGGGAGTTGGTCGACCCGGCCAGATCCCGCGAGGCAGATGAAGGAAGCTGCAGCGGGAAGAGCTGGTCGAGTCGTGATTTTGTGTGTGTGAGTTGAGTTAAGATCACCTGCTGCTGGTAATGTTAATTGATCAAACCGAGCCTCCATGGTGTTAAGTTTGCATACTAAAGCACTGTCTGCTGGGGTTTCTTGACGGAGACGTACTGACAAGGTTTTCAGAAACACCCAGGAACAGACGCAGGCTCAACAACAATAATGATCTTTTATTGAATGAGAGTGGGAGTGTGTGCATCTGAATGGTGTTGTGAGAGTGTTGTGTAGTGCGAGCAGGAGCGTGATGACAGGACAGGTCTGGCAACCCTGGAACGACAGCAATGACAGGGGAGTTAGCTTCAGGCTGGCAGATAATGATATTAATAGACTTTTAGCAGTCTCACGGCAGCGAAGAGTTAATCCAGCTCCGAAGAGATGATTTTCCAATACTGGCCCAGTGCCCTGTTGTGATGCCGTGGTGAAGGTGCAGAATATTCACAGTGCTGCTTGGGGGAAGGTGACGTGTGCTCCAGCTCACCAATTAGCGTGGGGGGATTGCCGCTGCTCACAGCTGAGTCCGGTCCGCCACCAGGAGGAAAGGAAGGTCCGCCTGGAGGGTGGTCCACCTGTGCACAGGGAACAAGGGAAGAAAGGCAGGTGCAGGAAGTAGCACTGAGAAGGCTTATGTAGCGTTGGGGAGATGCAACTCCCGTGCGATGAGAAGCAGATGATTAGAGATGAATTCTCTTGGCGTAGCGAGATGGAGGAAGACACTAGGGAGGAGGTCTTCCTGGGAGAAAGCGTAGACGTCTCCGTGCTGCCTACTGGGTTCCTTGTAAAGAGTGCTCGATGAGGGAGAGCAGGTGTGCCTGCAGCTGTGAAAGATAATTAGGGTGAGGCACACACAGCGCAGATCACCACAAAAGCAATATGACTACATTATATGACTACATAATAATAATAATAATAATAATAATAACAAGACTGTCATAACTGTATTGCTCATACATTGGGGCTGGGCAATTCCACCTTAAATTAACATCATGGTTTATTCTAATCTTTTAGGTTGGTTTTCACTTTTTTTCCCTCCTCTCTTCACTGTTACAGTTTACTGACAAGGTTCATAATTATTAAGCAATATTACACAACAGTGTGGTATCATACCATTTTTTGCAGTTATCAATTACAAATTCATATAGTATCCATATTATCTATCGCAACAAACTTGTAAGAAATATGACCACGACAAAGGCACAAACGCTCACCTGGCACGCTGACCGATGTGGACATGTTCCTCCAAGCGTCTGCTTTCAAATTTTGATCATGATATCATACCTGCCAACTTTTCAAACCTGAAAAGCCTAGTAGCTAGCCGGGGTCCAGGGACCGATGCTAATGCTAATGCTAATAATGCTAATGCTAATAATAATAATGCTAATATTTGCCAAACAAATATTAGCATTAAATCTAGTTAAATGTAGCTAACAACCTCATATTTCTTCAACTTTTAAACCTGAAAAGCCTAGTAGCTAGCCGGGGTCCAGGGGACGCAGTGTCAAACAAATATTAGCATTTGACATAGAAGTCACATATTAATTATATTAAAGGTAAAATATCTAAATCAATTGCAATACTACACAGAGCGAAATATTTGCTGAATCAACCCCCATTATATACTTTGTATCATTCATTAATACTCCCATACATGACATACTGTACTGAAGTATGGGGAAATACATATAAAACAAACATATATCCAGTCTTTATGCTTCAGAAGAGAGCTGTTAGAATAATAAACAAAGCTGCTTACAGGGAACCAACAAATCCACTTTTTCTTAAATTAAAAGCTGTCAAGTTGAAAGATCTGGTTGACTTTAAAACTGCAGTAATAATGTTTAAAGCTAAGAATCTATCACTGCCCGCAAATATCCAAAAGTTGTTCCAAATAAGGGAGAAACAATATCATTTCAGAGGAACATGTATATTTCAAAAACCTTCAGTGAGAACTACCACCAAGCAACACTGTGTTTCAGTGCAAGGAGTCAGATTATGGAACGATTTTGGACCTGAATTAAAATCATGTACAACGCTTGGACAATTTAAACAAAAACTAAAGGAAGAAATACTCCAAACATATATACAAGATGACATGTAAAATCACATAAGGATTGTCATATCCAGTCTGTGTTGTGTTGTTACTTAGGTTTTTTTTGTCACATTTTGTCTTAGCTATGTTCTGAATTGTAATCGCTCTTGTTTTGTTTTTCTTTTGAATTCTTGGATGGAATATGGGTGGGCAATATAAGCTGTGGCTTCAGCCATCACCCATTTCAGATAACTTATGTTGAACTGTATAATCAGAGGAGTTCTTGTTTAATTTGACGTTGTTGAATTTTTTCGCCTTTGTTATATTATTCTGTTTCTTTTTAATCTTTACTTTTAATCTATCCAAAATAAAGATTCATTCATTCATTAAATTTGCATTCAAAAGACTATCTTAACACTGCATAGAACTTTGAATAGGCCAGATGTGATGTATTATGAATACTAGAAAAGCACTCCTGAGAGCACAGACCTCTGCCAAGCGCCACAGTTCCCCCCATACAGTGTTTAACATCATAAATAAAATATTGAAAATGGCCCTATCTCACAATGTTAAATAAAAAAAAAAAAAAAAAAAAGGATCCTTTAAAAAATTCCTGGATCCAGACGGTGATCCGGATCACCACCAAAATCTAATCATCTGTAGGATACCCCATTTCTGACAATCTGTGAAAATTTCATGAAAATCCGTCCGTAACTTTTTGAATTATCTTGCTAACAAAGAAACAAACAAACAGACAAACCAACGCTGATGATCACATAACCTCCTTGGCGGAGGTAACTAGAAGACTAGAAATATCAGCAGGGTATACTAGCACTGTATAACACACGTGCATAAATGACGGCAAAATCGCTCTGATATTTTATGTGTTTACATGATACACCAAGCATGACAAGGCTTGCAATTACACAGCACATGTTCTTCAGAATCTTAGGCATTATATAAAATGTATTCTCCCTTTAGATTTCGAATCCATGGTCCATTTGCCAGGATTGAAGTGCAGTCGCGAACGTCTGCAGCAGTTTACATCGTGTTTACATCTCGCCATGTACGCACGCCTCTCCGGGATTTCGCGCGAGAATAGAAACCTCAATACCCTCAATAGCGATAGCGTTAGCTTAGCAAATGCTTCAGGTAAAGCGTAGCAGCGAACCACGAAAAGAAACGCTACTCAGTTTACTCACAGAGTCCGGTGAAAGGCGAATAAAGGGGTATTTCTACTTCAAAAGCTGGTTCAACCAAGGTGGAAATTCAGCCTGTGCGTGTGCGTCACAAATGTTGATCCGATATTCGCTGTTGGTTATTTTAGTGGCAAAATCAGCAACTTTGTCTCAGCACTGAAAAAGTGTGACCATCCCGGCCGCCATCATGTGTTGCTCTGTTCTAAATTTAGATACAATTGCTAACGATCTCGTGTTTGGAATTGCTTTCGTGTTTTTTTTACGAGTTAAAATTTCTGACTGAATTTTTAGTGAAAAACCGTAATTTTGATTAATAAAACCGTAACCCGGAATGGGGTCTTGAAAACCGGAACCATTACGGCAAAACCGGAGTAGTTGGCAGGTATGTGATATCCTTTTAGTGTCAGATCAGAGTACCGGGTTGTTTGATGCAACAAAGTTCAGCCTCTTCACCGTCTGTCACCTACCATTGTCATCTTCCTGTACTGGCGTCCTATGTCCCGCCCTTCCTTAATTCTGATTGGCTGCTTAGAAAGGTCTGACATTGACAAGCGCAGCTGTACAGTAGTCTGAAAAGCTTAACTTTTTTCAGCCCTGAGCACCACGACAAAAAGAGGCCACCGCTCAAAGCGTTTCAGCACTGAGGGCCCTCAGTGCTGTAAACGCTGGACTACATAGAGAATGAATAGAAAATAGCTGCCCACAGCAGAAAAAACGAGTCTGGTGGACACACCCCCTAATACTTCAGGTTCAGGTTACTTTATTTGTACCCGTAGGTAGATTTGTTTTGCAGTCAGGTGACATCCATATTTACAAACCACAATTACATTCAACATGAACACAAACACAGGCACACATGTAGCTGACTATAAACATGATAGAAGTACTCAAGGCTCCACCAATCAGGACATAGGACAAAGAGATAAGAGAAAAAACAAAGAAATAAGAGAGAAGGGTCATATTAAAAAGTTAAAGACTAGTCAAAGAGGTTAAAAACTCAAAAGTCTAAAACCCAATAAAAGATTTAGAACCCAAATAAAAAACCTACAAAAATGAGTAAATATAAAATAAAATTAATAAATAGGTAACTAAATTATGCGCAATATATTGTTACATCTTGTTCAACTTTTTAACAGCAGCAGGAACAAAGCTGCTTTTGTAGTGCTGGGTTTTACTTTTTGGGACAGCAAACCTCCGTCTGGAGGGAAGAAGCTGAAAGTGGCAGTACAAAGGGTGGGAGTCATCATTTAAAATGGAGGTAGCAATCCTCTGTACCTGTCTGGTGTACAGGGATGTCAGGCTCAGCTGTGACTCACCAAGCAAACGACTGGACCATCTAACTACCTGATCCAAGGATTTCCTCTGTTTCATTTTTATCTGACCAAACCATGACACTAAAGAAAAGGATAAAACAGATTCAATAAAAGCCCGATAAAACATTGTCATTATGGTTCGGTCAATTTGGAAGCGTGCAAGTTTCCTTAAACAATGCCAATGTTGCTGACCCTTTTTGCACACCCTTTCACAGTTCTAAGTTTAAATTACTATCAATAATCGTCCCAAGATATTTGTAGGATTGTACACATTCAGTGGTCTGGCCTTTTAGTACAGTGACTTCGTGCCTGGGCGTTTTCCTCCTAAAGTCAATAATCATATCTTTAGTTTTTGTCGTATTCAGCGGCAGGTAGGAATCCTCACACCAGTGAACAAAATCATCAACTACTGGGCCATGGCCACTCTCCCCATCCTGGAGGAGATTGACAACAACTGAATCATCAGCATACTTTATAATGTGTCTGTTGTCATGTCTGCTCCGGCACATGTTTGTGTACAGGATGAAGAGTAGTGGTGACAACACACAGCCCTGCGGAGAGCCAGTAGAAGAACACTTTTGGTCAGACAATGTACCATTGACCCTTACTCTCTGTGTCCTGCTGGTTAAAAAATCCAGAATCCAACCCACCAGATTATTGCTCAAATCAAATTGCTGCAGGAGCCTTTCAACTAAAATATGAGGTTGGATTGTATTAAAGGCGGAAGAAAAGTCCACAAATAAAAGCCTGGCGTGTGTCCCATTAAAATCTAGATGTTTAAAAAGCATGTTAAGCAGAGTGACAGTGGCATCCTCCACTCCTCTGTGAGGCCTACAGGCAAACTGCAAAGGATCCAATGCATGCTCAGTCTGCTTTAGGACCTCAAATCTGACCAGTTTTTCAAAAATTTTCATTAAAATTGAAGTCAAAGCAACTGGTCTAAAATCATTTACCGTTTTAGGACAGCTGGATTTTGGAACGGGGACAACCACAGCATCTTTCCAGATCTTAGGCGTATGTTGTGTCTGGAAGGACTTATTGAAAATGTAGTGAAATACAGGACTCAATTCATGTGCACAGGACTTTACCAAGCGCCCACATATATTATCAGGGCCCTGACTTTTGTTTACTTTTACAGCACAGAACGCCCTTTTAACATCCTGCACCTCAGTATTAAAGTGCTGATTGTCTTTGAGTTTCTGTTTCAAACCTTGGGTTTCTGTGCTAAAATCAAAGGAGTCAAAACGACCATAAAAACAATTAAGAGCATTAGCCAGCTCTGTGTCTGAATTAAAACCATCTAAAAATACACGATTACTACGTTCTGTGCTCTGAAGGCCTGCAGTAGTTTTCATACTGGCCCAGGCTGAACCAAGTCTCTTTGTTGCCATCTTACTTTCCAACTCTGATTTGTAATTCTGTTTTGCTCTTAAAATTTCGGCCTTCAGCTCTTTTGTGGCAACCTGCAGCTCAGAAACAACCCCCTGTTTAAAGGCAAGTGCTTTCCTCTGTAAGCAGGATTTAACTGATTTTGTAACCCATGGCTTGTTGTTGGGATATATTTTGACACGTTTACGTGGAACGATCATGTCTCTACAGAAAGCCATGTATGAGCATGTCACGTCCACTGAAGAGTCCAAATCTTCTCCGCAGTCTAGCATGAACACCTCCCAGTCCGTACAGTTAAAGCACTCCAGGAGGCAGTGCACTGAATCCTCTGTCCACACGTTTATGTCTCTGGTCTTCGCCTTGTCTGTTCTGAGAGCAGTTTTATATGTGGGCAGCAAATGTACACAGTTGTGATCTGAGGATCCTCAAGGGGGAAGGGGAACAGATTTATAGGCTCTCTCAATGGATCCATAGCACAGGTCCAATGTTTTTTTTCGCCTGGTTGGGCAGGAGACATACTGATAAAAGTTTTTAAGTGTCTTCTTTAAAGAAACATGGTTAAAATCCACAAGGATAAAATTTGGAGCCTCTGGGGAAATCGACTGCAACCGCTGCACCACATCAAAGACGGTGCTGGAGACAGAGTCAGCGTCTGCCCTCAGGTGAATGTACACAGTCGTTATGAAAAGTTGGGGGAACTCGCTGGGCAGATAAAAGGGGTGTAGTGACACAGACAGAAGCTCCACATCTGATGTACAGATGCACTCTCTGACCGTGACAGATGTACAGTGCTGTTTATTAATATATAAACATACGCCGCCCCCCTGACGTTTCCCCGTTACCTCTTCCTGCCGATCCGAGCGAAGTGGGGCTCCAAAGCCGTCAATCCACAGGTCCGCATCCTGGTCATGCGCCGTAAGCCACGTCTCCATGTAAGCCATGACACAGCAGTTCTTGAAATCCTTCTGATATCGTACATTCCCTTGAATTTCATCCACTTTATTTCTCAGGGATTGTACGTTTCCCATAATAATGGAAGGAAGAGGAATGTGGTTAAGCTGACGCCTCCTCAGGCTTAATCTTACGCCTCCACGCTTTCCGCGTTTCCTCCTCTTGTCTCGCTTTTCATTGTTTCCAATCTGTCCCATTACTTTTTCTGCAGTGTTTGGCTTCCAGGTTGCTGAGGTATGTGACCACGCACGTAACTCAGTGGACACATCTTAAAGGGGCAGTACATGAAAAGTGCCAGATTAATATATATAATATTCCCAAAATTCCTGCATCCAGATCATGATCCGAATCACCACCAAAATCTAATCATCTGTTCCCTGTGCCATTACACACCTTTCCTGAAAATTTCATCAAAATGCGTTCATAACTTTTTAAGTTATGTTGCTAACACACAAACCAACAGACAAACCAATCAATCCCACTAAAAACATTACCTCTGTCCTCCCTTGGTGGAGGTAATAAGCATCAGCAGAGTTAGTTGTATGATAGTCTAACGTTTGTGTCTCTTGATGACAGCTTTAAAACTTCATTTAGATTGTAATGAAGAGGTATAAAATTGTCAGTTACCCATATGCTCCATTGCTGATTAGTTTGATGGTTTGAAAGTCTTCTTCACTTGGGGGCTTGATGGATTTCCCCTTTCCCTGGTGACAAATTGGAATTCAAACAAGAATAAAGTGATTAGTTTTCAATGAGCGCATTATATAAGTATTCATACTGGAATAAAGGAAATGCATGTAAGCGTCACCTCCGCTGAGTCATCGGTCTCTGGAGTGTGAGGACCCTCGCTGTCATAGCTGTCAAGGCTCACGATTTCTGTTAAGAAACATGCTGGTTAACAACCAAACCTGGTGTGACAATGGAGAGAAACACGCAGCCTCCTACACAGGCTGAGACACACAACTAGTGCTGCTCAGACATAACTAGTAATATCTGCAGCTGAAAGGACTAACATAAAGACATACATAGAAATTAAAATAGATTTTCTTCCCTCTTTGTTCCCCACTCTGTTCTTCTATCCTACACGAACTGCTGATTCTCAGCATTCTTGTGTCGTGTGTGACAGCTGCCTGAATGCACTGATTGTGCCACTGATTTGTTTAAGCAGAGAAATAATTGAGCAATAATTAGTTTTACAAAGCCCCACTGTAGATGTCAACTTTATATAATATGAAAATGGAATATTCTGTTAGTTTCTGTTTGACACAGAAAACAACCAGTTGTGTGAAAGTCTCCATGAGAAACCAAGAAAAGAAATCAAAGTGCAAAATTGAAGGTGCATAAGCAGCTACGTGGGTGGGCATGTGTGCCAATGCATGACAATGTGGGTGCTAAAGAAAGTGGAAGATGAAGAAATCAAGTGGCACACTGTTAGCAGAGCCTTATTCAGAAAGACCTAACCAAACAGACCTCTCCTGGAATCAGAAATAAACCCACCATGTCTGATTGTGAGGAGTCATTCCGAACCATTTAACCCATCAGCTAATGAGCAGCTCTTGAGTGAGTGGGGAGGGAGTGGCCAAGCAGATGTGAATAGAAACTGTGAGTTTGGGGGCTGAATTTCAGTCAAGGTGATTAAGGAAAGAGAGCAATGGCACTGCACCACAAGCCAGCAAATGATCCTGTCATGTTCAGGTGAGCGCTCGCTCCCTCCTTTTTGTTTGCTGGATTCCCCGACTCTGCTGCCATCATCACACCCGTGTCATTAGACACACCTGCCGCTCCTTCTTTGCCAGCGCATAAAAGACCATCAAGCGGAGGCTTCAGTGCTGGCTCGTTTGGGTGCACTGCCTGCAAACGCGCAAGTAAGTTACAGTATAGACTATTTCCAGAAAGATTTAAGCTGAATCCCTCTCTCCTCTCTTTTCTACAGGTTACTGCCATCGGTGGGGTGCGTCTTTGGGGATTGCTGTGCCCTCACCCGCTCCATCCACTTCGTCCTTCTTCAGCCACCTGTCTCCACCCGGTCAGACTCCACCCAGCTCCATCCAACCCTACTTTCTACCAGCTTCACCCTGCTGGTTCATCTCTCCCTGCTGGGCTTCTCTGTTGGGCTCTCTTCTCCACTCACGTAAGTAGCAGATTTGTCTTTCCACTTCCCTTTCTCCCTCCTCATATTAATCGCTCCCATCTCTCTCCACAGGCCTGTGTTCCTCTGGCGGGTGATGACTTCCTTAACACTGCTCCACGTTTTGAAATTAATAAATTGCATAAACTTGTCTCTCAGTGTCGAGTGAGTTTTTCTCTGGTGTGGTTCTTGCATGTGAGCTGACCGATCTATCATGATGACACAACAAGCCAGCCATGACGCTAGCTCAGAGGGGGCCACACCAGCGGAACACTCCGCTCTCCACCGCCTCGACACTACTGAGCGGCAGTGGTTGTGCTTACACAGCAGCTGGCAACCATTACGCAGCAGCTGGGCACGGTCACCAAACATTTGGTTAACTTACCTCACCCTGGCTCTTCCTCTCCTCCTGTTGCCTCCCCTCTTTCCACTGTGCACTGGACTTCTTCATTCCCTCACCTGCTCCATATTCGGGGGAGGTGGGGAAATGTAAGGAGTTTTTGTGTCAAGTGCGGCTTTATTTGGGCCAGGTGGGCAGGGAGTACCCGGGCGATGTTTCCAGAATTCATTTTATGACCCTCCTGCTGCAGGACCGAGCCCATAGTTGGGCCCAATCTGTCCTCAACAGTCTAGAGGGCCTCACTTCTGAGTTTACCTGTACTTTTGACCGTACAGAGAGTGAGGGTAACATTATGAGCCACCTTCTGTCTCTCCGCCAGGGCAATCGGTCAGTTGCTGATTTCTCGGTGGAGTTTCGAGTCGAAGCAGCGGACTCTGGATGGAACGACGTTGCTTTACACAGCGTGTTCCTCCATGGTTTAAACCCTCACCTCTGTGACGACCTGGCAGTTTATGCTGTTCCCACCTCTCTGGACGGTCTTACAGATCAGGCTGTCAGCCTGGACAACCATTACCACAACCACAAGCGTGCAAAGGAGCATAAATCCTCCTTTGGCCCCCACCCCCATCGCGCGTGCACCCGTCCAGGCTACTGACACAGGTGGTGCCGACCCTCCCTCTGAACCGATGTTGCTCGGTCGGTCTCGTTTAACCCCAGAGGAGTACCAGCGGCGGAGGAGGGCCGGTGCATGTCTCTATTGTGGCTCGTTAGAACACAAACTGGATGACTGCCACCTGAAGCCAAAAGACGTGGCTCGTCAGTAGCCATGGGGGGTCTGACAGGCGGGACCATTCTTTATCCCCCCCGGTAATTTCTCCATTTCGTCCCTCGTTCAATTGCTGTGGGTCGAGAAGAGGGTTATGGCGTTGACTGATTCAGGGGCTGAGCAGAATTTTGTTTCTTCCCGGCTCGTGTGGGAGATGGGCATTCCCACCACCAAACTGTCCAACCCTCTCAATGTCACCACTTTATCTGGTAAGAATGTGGCCTCAGTGTCGGAATGCACAGCGCTGATCTCCATCCTTCTTTCCGGGAACCACCGGGAGGAACTGTCGTTCCTTGTCTTCCCAAATTCGTCTTCCCAAATTCATCCTTCCCAGTGGTTCTGAGTTATCCGTGGCTCTAGAGGCACAACCCCATAATTAATTGGGCACAGAACTCAATTTCCTCTTGGAGCACCCACTGTTTGGCACCGTGTCTTAGTTCGGCCGAGTGTTCGCCTACCTTACCCGTCACCTCCCCTCTGGTGGAGCCGCTGGATCTCACCATCGTGCCCGAGGGCTATCATGACCTCGGGGAGGTTTTCAGCAAAACTAGAGCGCTCTCCTTGCTTCCTCAATGCGCTTATGATTGTGCTGTGAATCTCCTCCCAGGCGCGCGGGGCTGCCTTCCAGCCGGCTCTATAGCATTTCTGGCCCAGAGAGGGAGGCGATGGAAAGGTACATTAAGGACTCGCTGAACGCCGGCCTTATTCAACCCTCATCAGCTCCTTTTGGGGCGGGGTTCTTTTTTGTCAGTAAGAAGGATGGATCTCTGCGCCCGTGTATTGACTACCGGGAGCTTAATGCAATAACCATCAAAGACAAATATCCTCTGCCCTGATTAGCTCTGCGTTCGAGCTCCTTCAGCGCATGCGGGTTTTTACCAAGTTGGATCTACGCAATGTGTATCACTTGGTTCGCATGTGGGAGAGGGATGAGTGGAAGACAGCCTTCAAAACACACCTGGGGCAGTTAGAGTATCTTGTGATGCCCTTTGGACTCACTAACGCCCCTGCCATCTTCCAACACCTCATTAATGACGTCCTCCGAGACATGGTTTATTGTCTTCGTTTATCTAGATGATATCCTGATTTTTTCCCGCACACCAGAGGAACACAAGGTCCACGTCAGGGCCGTATTACAATGGCTCCTGGAGAACCAGCTGTTTGTCAAGGCAGAGAAGTGTGAGTTTTCCACCAGCTCCACCTCTTTCCTTGGATTCATTTTGGCGGAGGGGGAGCTGAGAGCCGACTCGGCTAAGGTGAAGGTTGTGTTGGATTGGCTTACACCCCGCTCCCACAGGGAGCTCCAGCACTTCCTGGGGTTTGCTAACTTTTATCGCAGGTTTATCAGGAACTATAGCGGGGTAGCACAGCCGCTCACACAGCTGACCTCCGTTAAGATGGCGTTTCTCTGGTCCGAGGCAGCTGAACAGACCTTTTCCAAATTAAAAAGGCTGTTCTCCAAAACACCCATCTTGGCTCAGGTCGACCCTCAGCTCTAGCTCACCCTGGAGGTGGATGCCTCTGACTCAGGGGCGGGCGCTGTTCTATCGCAGTGCTCAACCTCTGACCAGAAGCTTCACCCATGTGCGTATTTCTCTCGGAGGCTCACCCCGGCCGAGAGGAATTACAACGTAGGGGATTGGGAGCTTCTTGCCATTATGTTGGCTCTCAAGGAGTGGAGGCACTGGTTGGAGGGGGCGGTCCATCCCATAGTCGTGTGGACCGACCACAGGAACTTAGAGTACCTTCGGTCAGCCTGCCGACTTAATGCCAGACAGGCTCGCTGGGCCTTATTCTTTTTACGATTCAATTTCACCATCACTTACAGGACTGACACACGTAACGTTAAACCGGATGCCCTCTCCCGACAGTTTTCTTCTGACCAACCAGCCCCCCCGCTTCCTGCTCCCAGCCTATTGTGCCACCTTCACGTATCCTCGGAGCCCTTACGTGGGGGATTGAGCAGCGGGTCCAACAGGCCCAGGGCCTGGAACCCGAACCAGCGGGGATTCCCCAGGGTCGCCTGTTCGTTCCTACCACCCTCCGCAGTGATGTCATCAAGTGGGGACATTCCAGCCATTTTGCTTGCCACCCGTGGGTCTCATGGACAGTCGACCTAGTCAAGTGAGTATTCTGGTGGCTCAGGCTGTGGAGGGACATCCTGAAATATGTGAAAGCATGCCAGATCTGTGCACGCAACAAGACCTGCCCCTCGCCATCCCCTCCCTTGCTTGTCCTCAGTTGACCTTGGTCTCACATTGCCCTGGATTTCATTACTGAACTCCCCCCTTCACAGGGCAATACAGTGATCCTCACTATAGTTGACCACTTTTCTAAGGCAATCCACTTGGTTCCCCTTTCCAAACTGCCCTCTGCATCACAGACTGCCAACCTTCTCACCACCCACGTTATCCACCTCCATGGAATCCCTCTCGACATCATGTCTGACCGGGGCCCACAATTTACATCACTAGTTTGGAAGTCCTTCTGCAAATCACTTGGTATGTCAGTCAGCCTCATTTCTGGTTACCACCCGCAAAGTAATGGGCAGGCTGAGCGCACCAACCAATCCCTGGAGCCCACTCTCAGATGCGTAGCAGCTGATAATCCTTCTGCGTGGAGTACTCATCTGACCTGGGTGGAGTACGCCCATAATTCCGCCGTCTCTTCTGCTACGGGTCTCACCCCACTCGAGGCCTCCGTGGGATACACTCCTCCCCTTTTGCCCATGGTGGAGAGGGAGATTGCTGTGCCGTCCATGGGAGCCCATGCTCGCCATTGCCGCTGACTCTGGAGAGCCACCTGAGCCACACTGTTTCACTCTATGGAGTGCAACTGCCGGTATGTGGACCAGAAGCGGATGCCTGTTTCCAAATATAGGGTCGGGCAGCAGGTCTGGCTGTCTGCAGAACAAGTGCCCCTGAAGACGCTCTCTCAGTGTCGAGTGAGTTTTTCTCTGGTGTGGTTCCTGCACATGAGCTGACCGATCTATCATTATGACAGATCCAGCCAGTTCAGAGTCTACCTCTTAATATATTCTCACTGTGGACATGCAGTGCGGCTAATCAATAAAGAACCTGTTTTATGAGTGGGGCCACGCTCTTCCCTATATAAGAAAATACTCCATTAAAGTTTTTCTTTACTTTAATTAGAGCAGATAATCAGGATACAAAATGTTCCCAAAATGTGGTGAGTTTTAGGGGGTGAAAATAAATTTTTAAAAATTCTTATTTTCTTACTTTACATTTTCAGTGGGGAAAAAAGTATTTAGTCAGCCACCAATTGTGCAAGTTCTCCCACTTAAAAGATGAGATAGGTCTCCAATTTTCATCATAGGTATACCTCAACTATGAGAAACAAAATGAGAAAAAAAACAAACCAGAAAATCACATTGAAGGATTTTTAATGAATTAATTGGCAAATTCCTCGGTAAAATAAGTATTTGGTCAATAACAAAAGTTCATCTCAATACTTTGTTATATACCATTTGTTGGCAATGACAGAGGTCAAACGTTTTCTGTAAGTCTTCACAAGGTTTTCACACACTGTTGCTGGTATTTTGGCCCATTCCTCCATGCAGATCTCCTCTAGAGCAGTGATGTTTTGGAGCTGTCGCTAGGCAACACGGACTTTCAACTCCCTCCAAAGATTTTCTACGGGGTTGAGATCTGGAGACTGGCTAGGCCACTCCAGGACCTTGAAATGCTTCTGATGAAGCCACTCCTTCGTTGCCCGGGTAGTGTGTTTGGGATCATTGTCATGCTGAAAGACCCAGCCACGTTTCATCTTCAATGCCCTTGCTGATGGAAGGAGGTTTTCACTCAAAATCTCATGATACATGGCCCCATTCATTCTTTCCTTTACACAGATCAGTCATCCTGGTCCCTTTGCAGAAAAACAGCCCCAAAGTATGATGTTTTCACCCCCATGCTTCACAGTAGGTATGGTGTTCTTTCTCCTCCAAACACGACAAGTTGAGTTTTTACCAAAAAGTTCTATTTTGGTTTCATCTGACCATATGACATTCTCCCAATCCTCTTCTGGATCATCCAAATGCTCTCTAGCAAACTTCAGACGGGCCTGGACATGTACTGGCTTAAGCAGGGGGACACGTCTGGCACTGCAGGATTTGAGTCCCTGGCGGCGTAGTGTGTTACTGATGTAGCCTTTGTTACTTTGGTCCCAGCTCTCTGCAGGTCATTCACTAGGTCCCCCCGTGTGGTTCTGGGATTTTTGCTCACCATTCTCGTGATCATTTTGACCTCACGGGGTGAGATCTTGCGTGGAGCCCCAGATCGAGGGAGATTATCAGTGGTCTTGTATGTCTTCCATTTTCTAATAATTGCTCCCACAGTTCATTTCTTCACACCAAGCTGCTTACCTATTGCAGATTCAGTCTTCCCAGCCTGGTGCAGGTCTACAATTTTGTTTCTGGTGTCCTTTGACAGCTCTTTGGTCTTGGCCATAGTGGAGTTTGGAGTCTGACTGTTTGAGGTTGTGGACAGGTGTCTTTTATACTGATAACGAGTTCAAACAGGTGCCATTAATACAGGTAACGAGTGGAGGACAGAGGAGCCTCTTAAAGAAGAAGTTACAGGTCTGTGAGAGCCAGAAATCTTGCTTGTTTGTAGGTGACCAAATACTTATTTTACTGAGGAATTTACCAATTAATTCATTAAAAATCCTTCAATGTGATTTTCTGGATTTTTTTTTCTTCTCATTTTGTCTCTCATAGTTGAGGTATACCTATGATGAAAATTGGAGACCTCTCTCATCTTTTAAGTGGGAGAACTTGCACAATTGGTGGCTGACTAAATATTTTTTTGCCCCACTGTACTTTCATTATGGTAAAGGAGCACTGATATACCAAAAACAATCTGCTGGCACTGTATTCTTCTGGTAAATTGTAAAGATTATATATATTAAATTAAAAATATGTAATCTCTGTATACTTGAGGTTTGAGTGAATATTAGACGGATTATGAAAACACTGTGTAATAAAAATGATCTGTACCTCACTTGCTTAATTATCTGAGATCCACTAATCACATCAGAAACAGTCCAATACATGACAGCCAAATTCCAACAACCACCCCCGGCTTTATTACAGACAAGCTGCATTCAGTACATGATTAATTTTCAACTCTGCATGCAGCTTGATACAGGAGCTACTTTCATAAGCTTTGCTTTGTCCATAAATGAGAAATAGGAGGGTTAAAGCCAGCATGTCTTCCTTCCTCATTAAGGATGCACCAAGTCTTAAATAGAAAGCACACAGAGTGTAGACCTCCCCCAAAGCAATGATAAAGCTAATTTCAAACTATAATTTTTGAGATGAGATCACAGGTGCAATTGGTATAAATAACACCTAAGCAACCCTGATGGCTTTTTCAAACTACCATCAGACTAGGGTCTGATCCCCTGCAAATAATAGTGCATTTCTCCAGTGTATGGAGTTTCATGTCCTCACATCTCTGATGTCACACAAATGCGCCAATAAGCCTGGAAGCTGATGATGCAGTGGTCAGTGGCTACTGATCTATATTACAATATACAGTGGGGAAAACAAGCATTGAACACGTCAACATTTTTCTCATTTAAACATATTTCTGATGGAGTCATTGGCCTGAGATTTTCACCAGATATCAATAACAACCCAAGTAATCCACACATACAAAGAAATCAAGGCAATTGTGTTCACAAAACAAGTTATATTAAATAAAGTGGAATGACACAGGGAATAAGCATTGAACACGCTTGGTGAAATTAATTTAATATTTAGTAGAAAAGCCTTTGTTAGTAATAACAGCTTCCAGACACCTCCTGTATGGAAAAACTAGGTGCAGGCATTGCTCAGGAGTGATTTTAGCCCATTCTTCCACACAAACTGTCTTCAAATCTTGAAAGTTCTGTGGGTGTGTTCTATGAACTCTGATCTTTAGTTCATTCCATAGATTCTCAACTGGATTCAGATCAGGTGACTGACTGGGCCATTCTAGCAGCTTTATTTTCCTTCTCTGGAACCAGTTGAGTTTCCTTGGCTGTATTTGGGATCACTGTTTTGCTGAAATGTCTACCTTCATTTCATCTTCTGCATCTTGGCAGATGGCAACAGGTTCTTATCAAGGATGTCTATGTACATTTGTCCATTCATCTTTCCTTCAATTATATGAAGTCTACCTGTACCATGTGTTGAAACCCCGCCCCCCACACCATGATGCTCCCTCCCACCTCTAAACTTCACTGTTGGTATGGTGTTTTTGGGCTGATGTGCAGTGCCATTTTTCCTCCAAACATGCCGTGTGTTGTGGCATCAAAAAGGTTTAATTTTAGTCTCATCTGACCAGACTACATTCTCTCAATATTTTACTGGCTTGCCCAAATGTTGTGCAGCGAAGTTTAAATGAGCTTCAACATGCTTTTTCTTCAGCAATGGAGTCTTGCGAGGTGAGCGGGCATAGAGCCCATGTTGGCTGAGTGCATTACTTATTGTTTTCTTTGAAACAGCAGTACCTGCTCACTCCATGTCTTTCTGGAGCTCTCCACGAGTGGTCTTTTGCTCTTGGATAACTCTTCTGATAATTCTTTTGACTCCTCTGTCAGAAATCTTGGGAGGAGCTCCTGGTCATGGCTGGTTTATGGTAAAATGATGTTCTTTCCACTTACGAATGATGGCTCCAACAGTGCTCACTGGAACACTCAGCAGTTTAGAAATGCGCCTGTAACAAATGCCATCATTATATTTTGCAACAATAAGGTTGCAAAGGTCTAGAGAGCGCTCTTTGCTTCTACCCATCATGAGTTCTTTATGGTGTGACAATGTGATATTCACAGACCTTTTTAAAGGCTATCAGTCAGGACTTAACCAGCTGAAATTAATTTGCACTGATGGGGGATGGCTTCCTAAATTCTGATCAATTTCAGCTGGTTTCTTGGCTTTCTATGGTTTTTTGCACCTCTTTTTCTTGATGTGTTCAATACTTATTTCCTGTGTCATTCCACTTAATTAAATATAACTTGTTTTGTGAACACAGTTGCCTTGATTTCTTTGTATGTATGGATTACTTGGGCTCTTAGTGATATCTGGTGAAAATCTCAGGTCGATGGTTCCATCAGAAACATGTTTAATGAGAAAACTGTTGACGTGTTCAATATTTATTTTCCCCGCTGTAGTTAAGAGTCACCTGCATGTTCACAAGTCTTTTAATTTTGTTGCCCTGTGTCAAACTCAGCACAGATCAGTGGTTGATTGGAATACACGATCTATACAGTTCAACAGTTGCTGCTCTTTATCCTTTGTTTTAAAAAATATAAAATGTACCCAACATTTTAGATAATTACGGCCATTTTTTCAAACTGGCATTGAATGGCTTTCATATTTACAAGAAGCGATATGGCATGCTTGAGTACCCACGCTTGCACTTATTTGGTGGGGCAGTGTGTTTGTGTGTCACTTTTTGTGTCCAGCACTATGCAGAGCAAGATACGTGTGTGCGTGCGTGCACGCGAAAAAGTGTTTGCCCCCTTCCTGACTTCTCAATTTTTTGTATGTTTGTCACACTTAAATGTTTCACATCATCAAACAAATTTAAATATTACAAAGATAACACAAGTAAACACAAAATGCAGTTTTTAAATGAAGGTGTTTATTATTAAGGGGGAAAACAATCCAAACCTACATGGCCCTGTGTGAAAAAGTGACTGCCCCCTAAACCTAATAGCTGGTTGGGCCACCCTTAGTAGCAACAATTGCAATCAAGCATTTGCGATAACGGGCAATGAATCTTTTACAGCATTGTGGAGGAATGTTGGCTCACTCATCTTTGCAGAATTGTTGTAATTCAGCCACATTGGAGGGTTTTCGAGCATGAACCGCCTTATTAAGGTCATGTCATAGCACCTCAATCAGATTCAGGTCAGGACTTCGACTAGGCTGCTCCAAAGTCTTCATTTTGTTTTCTTTACTCATTTAGAGGTGGACTTGCTGGTGTGTTTTCGATCATTGTCCTGCTGCAGAACCCAAGTGCGCTACAGCTTGAGGTCACGAACAGATGGCTGGACATTCTCCTTCAGGATTTTTTGGTAGACAGAAGAATTCATGGTTCGATTTACCACAGCAAGTCTTCCAGGTCCTGAAGCAGCAAAACAGCCCCAGACCATCACACTACCATCACCATATTTTACTGTTGGTATGATGTTCCTTTTCTGAAATGCTGTGTTACTTTTATGCCGGATGTAATGGGACACACACCTTCCAAAAAGTTCAGCTTTTGTCTCAGCAGTCCACAGAGTATTTTCCCAAAAGTTTTGGGGCGCATCAAGATGTTTTCTGGCAAAACTGAGACGAACCTTGATGTTCTTTTTGCTCAGCATTGGTTTTCGTCTTGGAACTCTGCCATGCAGGCCAGTTTTGCCCAGTCTCTTTGCTATGGTGGAGTCATGAACACTGAACTTAACTGAGGCAAGTGAGGCCTGCAGTTCTTTGGATGCTGTTGTGGGGCCTTTTGTGACCTCTTGGATGAGTCGTCGCTGTGCTCTTGGGATAATTTTGATTGACTGGCCACTCCTGGGAAGGTTCATCACTGTTCCATATTTTTGGCATTTGTGGTTGTGGTAATGCACCTGTAAGCTGGTTGCCAACCACCAATCAAATCTAAAAGAAGAGGAAGAAGAATGGCTCTGACTGTGATTCACTGGAGTCCCAAAGCTTTAGAAATGGCTTTATAACCTTTTCCAGACTGATAGATCTCAATTACGTACTTTGTTTCTCATTTGTTCCTGAATTTCTTTGGATCGCCGCATGATCTTTTGGTCTACTTCACTTTGTCAGGCAGGTCCTGTTTACGTGATTTCTTGGTTGAGAGCAGGTGTGGCAGTAATCAGGCCTGGGTGTGGCTAGAGAAACTGAACTCAGCTTTCCAAAGATGTGATAAACCACAGTTAATTTATGTTTTAACATGGGGGGGGGGGGGGCTTCAGTTCTTGGACTTCAGTTCAGCATTCAACACAATCACCCCCCCCCCCCCAGCACCCAATACAAAAACTCAGACACTTGACACTCAAAACCTCTCTCTAACTGGGTGCTGGACTTTCTCACAGGGAGGCCACAGAATGTACGGGCTGGCAGCAACACCTCTAAGACCATCACACTGAGCACGGGGGCCCCACAAAGGTGTGTGCTTACCCTGCTGCTCTTCACCCTGCTGACCCATGACTGTGTACCAGCCTACAGCACCAACCACATCATCAAGTTTGCGGACGACATAGCAATGGTGGGCCTCATTACCAACAATGAGGAGGCCAACTACAGAAATGAGATGAGCCAACTGGTCCAGTGGTGTAAAGACAATAATCTCTTCCTGAACGTGGGAAAAACCAAGGAGATCGTGGTCAACTTCAGGAGGGGGGACACACAGCACCCCCCTCTGATCATTGATGGAGAGGGTGAGCAGCACCAAGTTCCTGGGGGTGCACATCTCTGAGGACCTCTCCTGGCCCAACAACGCCACATCACTGGCCAAGAAGGCTCAAACCTGCCTCTATTTCCTCCGCAAACTGAGGAGGGCATGAGTCCCACCCCCTATGATGTGCTCATTATACCAGGGCACCACTGAGAACATCCTCACCAGCTGCATCACGGTGTGGTATGGAAGCTGCACCACCTCCTGCCGGAAAACATTACAACGCACAGTGAAAGCTGTCAGCAAGATCATCAGTGCCCCTCTGCCCCCCTCTCGGACATCTACCTCACCCACAGAGCCATCAACATTGCAGGCGACACCTCCCACCCCTCACACTTCCTCTTCAGCCCCCTGCCCTCAGGGAAAAGGTACTGGAGCCTCTGGGCCTGCCCCATAAGACTGCTAAACAGCTTTGTTCACCAGGCCATCAGAACCGTGAACTCTGTCCACCCCCACCCCGTAACACACTCACTCGCACAATAACTACCTCAGCTGTTGGCAAAGAAAGACTGTCACACCAACAGTAATACATCTGCTGCTGTGTATCTCTGCACCTTACTACAACCATTTGCTCAAATGCCCCATCTGCTGCTGTCTGTTATTGCAATACTGATCATGTGCAGTCCAATCTGTCACTGTCTGCACCTACACTACCACATAGAACTCGCATCTACGAGTATTGCTGCTCTACTTCTCTATATAGGATTGCTGGGTTTTATTGTTTATCTTTATTTGCACTACGGGATGTCTGGGTTTTATCTTTGTTGCTATTTGCACTACAGGTAGCATTACTGTACATAGACTACAGTTGTTGTTTTTCCAGCCTTATTTCTTTTTTTATATTGCACACATTACTGAAGACTGAGAAACGGCATTTCAATTCTCTTGTACGTCCTGTACGTATAGTAGTATTGACAAATAAATTCTTTGAACACACACACGGAGGAAGGGGGGGGCTGAAAAGTTCATAGGCTGACTAAGAGGGAGTTATGCTACAGCAATGAAACTACTCATCTATTAAATTCAGCCTTTTCCGATACTAACTGCATTGTTTCTTTTCAGATACACTGTCATTGGAGACTATGATGAAGAATAAACCACATTTAGTCAAATCTGACCAATGCATCATGGTCAGCCAATAAACTTTACAGCCCCCTCTCGTGTGTGTGTGTATTATATATACTGGGCTGGCCCCGCCCTCCGCCGTCCAATTGTCTCAGGAAAATGTAGTCCCAGGTGTGGGAAAGCATGGGACTAATTTCTCCAGAGACCATCAGACAGCGGGACCAGCCCAGTGGATCTGACAGTTCAACTGGGCTGGCCCTGCCTTGGAAAAACAGCTGATAAATGACACTTCACAGCAATCAGCTGACACTTCTGAGGAAGACTGCAGTCGACAGCCGAAACATGTAAAGGTAAAAACATCTCCTTTTTGTTCTTGTCTGAAATAAGAAAAACAAAAGAACTGATAGTTGAAGAGGAAGACAAAATGAACCTACTTCAGCTAGTGTTTTTTTTTTTTGGTTGAAGTTTTCATTAATTTCTAATTACCCCCCCCCCCCCCCCACACACACACACTTCCATCCCTCTGTGCATTGCAAGGTAAGACCTTGTTGGAGGTATGCGCTCATGGATCACCTCCAAAATCTAATAGGCTCGTCTGTAGTCCAAAGGCCTCCCCCTCTGGTGAAAATTTCATCAAAATCCAGCCAGTAGTTTTTGTGTAATCCTACTAACAAACAAACACACAGATAAACGCCAGCAAAAACATAACCTCCTTGGCGGAGATAAAAACTGACAAAAGAAAAGCCAAGATAATGCATCGTAACAAAATACTTTTAGATAAATTAATTAGTTTTTGCTCCTGAGCACTTGACTGAAAAGTGTTACAAGGTTAGAATGTTTTTACTTTATGTTTTATAAACCTTTAAAGACTCTTGAGTGATTTAGATGGTCCTAACTGTTAAAACTAACTGCTGAAGTGATTGTTTTTTATTAGTTTTTTTCTAATTATTTTGTACAGGTTTTCAATTATAATTGTATAATTATTTTTTTATATTAGTAAATGGTTACTACATATAATCTGAATGTGAAAATGGTTAATCAAGTGTGTGTTTGTTAAAAGGTGTTCTTTGTGTTTTCTGTTCCTTTAGCTCTTAAGGCGCCCACAAATTCTACACAGACCCTGTTTACATGTACATGTGTGGAGGAGACAGCCCCACTTCTAAAGATTAGGCAGTGGCTATGGATATGGAAGTTGTATCCCTTATACAAAATTTCTACTGGTACGGAAGAGTTGACAATCTGATGTGACCCTTTCAGATCAATTCCAAGCCAGCTGCTACTGTGGCTTCATTTCATTTCATCGCATTCACATATTTATTTTGAACGTGTAACATTGAGCATTCAGTGACAGTAATGTAGAAAACATCGTTAAGAAAAATAAAATAAAATATACAGTTAGGCCCAGAAATATTTGGACAGTGACACAATCTTCATGATTTGGGCTCTGCATGCCACCACATTGGATTTGAAATGAAACAACTACAACGGAATTGAAGTGCAGACTTTAAGGTTTAATTCAAGGGGTTGAACAAAAATATATGATTAAACATGTAGGAATTGTAGCTATTTTTATACAAACGCTCCTCATTTCAGGGGCTCAAAAGTAATTGGACAAATAAACATAACCCTAAGTAAAATGTTACTTTTCAATATTTTGTTAAGAATCCTTTGCAGGCAATGACTGCCTGAAGTCTGGAACTCATGGACATCACCAAACGCTGGGTTTCCTTCTTTGTGATGCTTTGCCAGGCCTTTACTGCAACTGTCTTTCAGTTGTTGCTTGTTTGTGGGTCTTTCTGCCTTGAGTTTTGTCTTGAGCAAGTGAAATGCATGCTCGATTGGGTTGAGATCTGGTGATTGACTTGGCCATTGCAGAATATTCCACTTCTTTGCTTTAAAAAACTCCTGGGTTGCTTTTGCAGTATGTTTTGGATCACTGTCCATCTGTACTGTGAAGCGCCGTCCAATCAACTTTGCTGCATTTGGCTGAATCTGAGCAGAAAGATATTCCTATACACTTCAGAATTCATCCGGCTGCTTCTGTCTTTTGTCACATCATCAATAAACACAAGTGACCCAATGCCATCACACTGCCTCCACCATGTTTTACAGAAGATGTGGTGTGCTTTGGATCATAAGCTGTTCCAATTCTTCTCCAAACTTTCTTCTTCCCATCATTCTGGTACAGGTTGATCTTAGTCTCATCTGTCCAAAGAATGCTGTTCCAGAACTGGGCTGGCTTCTTCAGGTGTTTTTTGGCAAAGTCAATTCTGGCCTTTCTATTTTTGAGGCTGATTAATGGTTTGCACCTTGTGGTGAATCCTTTGTATTTACTCTCATGAAGTCTTCTCTTTATGGTAGACTTAGATACTGATACACCTACTTCCTGGAGAGTGTTCTTCACTTGAGTGGATGTTGTGAAGGGGTTGTTCTTCACCATGGAAAGGATTCTGTGATCATCCACCACTGTTGTCTTCCGTGGACGTCCAGGCCTTTTTGAGTTCCCAAGCTCACCAGTGCACTCTTTTTTTCTCAGAATGTACCAAACTGTTGATTTGGCCACTCCTAACATTTCTGCTATCTCTCTGATGGATTTCTTCTTTATTTTTCAGCCTCAGGATGGTCTGTTTCACCTCCATTGAGAGCTCCTTTGACCGCATGTTGTGTGCTCACAGCAACAGCTTCCAAATGCAAATGCCACACCTGGAATCAACTACAGACCTTTTAACTGCTTAATTGATGACAGGTTAACGAGGGAAGAGCCCATGCAGCCTTGTTATTTTTTTTGCAGCCTTCTGAGTCAATTGTCCAATTACTTTTGGTCCCTTGAAAAAGAGGCGGCTACGTATTAAAGAGCTGTAAATCCTAAACCCTTGCTCCAATTTGGATGTGAATACTCTCAAATTACAGCTGAGAGTCTGCACTTTAAGCCCATATTGATTATATAATTGTATCCTGAATATGTTTTCGTAAACAGCTAAAATAACAAAACTTGTGTCACTGTCCAAATATTTTTGGGCCTAACTGTGTATGAAAGCATAAGTCACCATACAAAACATAAGTTTCACCTTGTACATAATTCATGTACATATCCGAAAAGGAGTGGGAAGAAGTCTAAACTTATTTAATCCCACCCCTTCTCCACAAGTCATTGATTTCCATTCATTTGCTTCCTGGCTATACACAATATATACTGTATATCATTTAAATTAAATCATAGAAAATAATAATACATACATTTAATACACATTATTCAGAAATGCAACTTAGTTCAAATACCTTCATCCTCATGTTTTGCGAAGTTCTTTTTTTTATACATCCTTTTAAATTGTTTTATGTTTGGACACTGCTTCAGCTCATCATCCAGACTGTTCCATAATTTTACTCCACAGACGGATACACAGAAACATTTCCTGGTTGTTCTTACTGTTTTAAAATTAAATAATCCCCTTAAATTGTGAATGCCTTTCCTTTCTGTAAACAGGCCTAAAATATTTTTGGGAAGTTGATTATTTTTGGTTCTAAACATGATTTGTCCAGTTTGGTATTTTACTTGATCCAAAAGTTTTAATACATTTGACTGCATGAACAATGGATTCGTATGATCCCTATAACCAGCTTTATGAATAATTCTTATTGCTTTTTTTGTAGAATAATTAGTGGCTGTAGCGTGCTTCTATAATTATTGCCCCAAACCTCAGCACAGCAGCTGAAGTATGGTGAAACCAGTGACCTGTAAAGAATGAGGAGTGATCTGTGATCCAAAACATGTTTTGCTTTGTTTAAAATTGCAATCGTTCTTGATATTTTTGAGTTTAAATGTTTTATATGCTGTTTCCAGTTAATTTTATCATCAATTATCACCCCAAGAAATTTGATTTCATTGACTCTTTCAATAGCTGTTCCACCAATTTGTATTTTTATTTGTATTTTTGTTCTACAGTTGCCAAATAACATCACTTTTGTTTTGCCTAAGTTTAGTGATAACTTGTTTATGTCAAACCACATCTTCAGTTTTTCCATTTCTATGCTTATGTCCTATGCTTATGTCATCCAGTAATTGCTGTAGATCTTCTCCTGCACAGAAAATATTTGTATCATCAGCAAACAAAACCAGTTTTAATTTTTGTCACTTTACAAATGTCATTGATATAAAGAGTGAACAGTTTTGGACCCAACACTGACCCCTGGGGGACACCACAGACAATATCCAAACACAAAGAGCACCATTTACCCAAATTCACAAACTGTCTCCTATTGCTCAAATAACTATCCATTGCAACACAACCCCTCTGATACCATATCTTTCCTATTTTCTTACTAATATCCATCCATCCATCCATCTTCTACCGCTTTTCCGGAGGGCCGGGTCGCGGAGGCAGCAGTTCAAGCAGAGAAGCCCAGACTTCCCTCTCCCCAGCCACCTGCTCCAGCTCTTCAGAGAGGATACCAAGGCGTTCCCAGACCAGCTGGGAGACATAGTCTCTCCACCGAGTCCTGGGTCTGCCCCGGGGTCTCCTCCCAGTGGGACGTGCCCGAAACACCTGAAGTGGGAGGCGTCCAGGAGGCATCCTAATCAGATGCCCATACCACCTCAACTGACTCCTTTCAATGTGGAGGAGCAGCGGTTCTACTCTGAGCCTCTTCCAGATGACTGAGCTCCTCACCCTATCTCTGAGGGTGAGTCCAGCAATCCTACGGCGAAAGCTCATTTCAGCCGCTTGTATCTGCGATCTTGTTCTTTCGGTCATTACCCAAAGCTCGTGACCATAGGTGAGAGTAGGAACGTACTGTAGATTGACTGGTAAATCGACAGCTTCGCCTTAGAACTAAGCTCCCTCTTCACCACAACAGACCAGTACAACGTCAGCATCACTGCAGATGCGGCGCCGATCCGTCTGTCAATCTCTCGCTCCATTTTCCCCTCTCTCGTGAATAAGTCCCCAAGATACTTAAACTCCTCCACTTGGGGCAGGAGCCTGTCCCCAACCCAGAGAGGACAATCCACCTTTTTTTGGCTGAGGACCATGGACTCGGACTTGGAGGTGCTGATTCTCATCCCAGCCGCTTCACACTCAGCGGAAAACCGTCCCAGCAAGAGCTGTAGGTCATTGCTGGATGAAGCCAACAGGACAACATCATCTGCAAACAACAGAGATGAGATCCTGTGGTCACTAAGCATGACACCCTCCGTTCCCTGGCGGTGCCTAGAAATCCTGTCCATAAAAATTATGAATAGGATCGGTGACAAGGGCAGCCCTGACAGAGTCCAACTCTCACTGGGAATGAGTCCAACGGAGTGTTGGCAATACGAACCAAACTCTCACAACGGTCTACAGAGATCGAATAGCTCGTAACAACAAGCCCGATACCCCATACTCCAGAAGCACCCCCCACAAAAAACCACGAGGGACGTGGTCAAATGCCTTCTCCAAGTCCACAAAACACATGTAAACTGGTTGGGCAAACTCCCACGAACCCTCAAGAATTCTCGAGAGGGTAAAGAGCTGGTCCGATGTGCCACGGCCAGGACGAAAACCACATTGCTCCTCCTGAATCCGAGGTTCGACCAACGGCCGGACTCTCCTCTCCAGTACCTTGGCATAGACCTTCCCAGGGAGGCTGAGGAGTGTGATCCCTCTAAAGTTGGAGCACACCCTCCGATCCCCTTTTGTGAAGAGAGGAACCACCACCCCGGTTTGTCATGCCAAAGGCACTGCCCCTGACCTCCACGCAATGTTGCGTAGGCGTGTCAACCATGACAGCCCTACAACATCCAGGGCCTTGAGGTACTCAGGGTGAATCTCGTCCACCCCTGGGGCCCGGCCACCAAGGAGATTTTTAACCACCTTGGCGACCTCAGCCCCTGTGATAGGCGAGTTGTCCCCCTTGTCCACAAACACTGCTTCCTCTGTGAAAGGCGTATCAGTGGGATTGAGGAGATCCTCAAAGTATTCCTTCCACCACCCGACGATATCCCCAGTCGAAGTCAACAGCGCCCCATCCGCACCATACACAGTGTGGACAGGGAGCTGCTTTCCCCTCCTGAGCTTTGGATTCTTCTTTTATCGATCAGGAAACAGAACGTCAGGTGTTAGTAATGTCTTGCCATGCTCGTGTTTAGTGATGTGGGTTGACAGGAGTTGTTTTCCGCTAATCATTGAAACAAAAACTAAATATTACTCTGTTATTATACGACAGCTGACAAGTTTAATTACATGGAAAATTTTCTTTTAAATTGACAAACATGTATAACATGGCAAAATTTGATTGGGATCAAAAGATAATTTTGGTCGTCATTCATTTCAATGGAGAATTTTCTTATTAAGGTCCCATATGTGGAAGTAGAGGGGGCATGACTTAGGCTCACTATAGAACGTACTAGCCAATCAGATTCAAGCCATATCTGTAACATGAATTCTATGTACAGCTCCATATGTATCCATAGCAACTACCAAAAGATTACACTGGAGTCATCTGCTGATCTAACCTGAGATAGGAGACTGCAGTTGCTTTGGCGGGAAAAGTAGTTGGAAGGACGGATAATTTTTCCACACGTAAGGAGTTGTTCAGAACTCCTTATAAGAACTCCTTATACAAAGATATAGAGTGATAATAATCAAGTCAGTGGTGGTAATGCACCTGTAAGCTGGTCTAAAAGAAGAAGAAGTTGTTTCAGGTGTCCATTCTTCTATCCTTAAGAGAAATATGTGATTTCTGTGTTCGAAAGTGGAATACAGAGGTGTAGCCAATATGTAGGCAATCACACGTTAGGTACTATGTGCTGTGTTTTTATGTATGCACACATCTACATTAATATGTAAACATATTTAAATGTAAATGTTTGTAAATGAATTATAAGCCTGGTCACCATGGTTACTGTTGCTTTGAAATAGTAAACGTTCCATTTCAGTTCTTAGAATGCCTTTGTGACATCATCAGTGACAGCATCACAGAGGCTCCTCTGATCTGACACATATAGTTTTAGAGCAGCTGGTGGCAGTAGGACACTTATTTAAGCAGGCTTGGTGAATACCACACCTCACCTAAAACGTCACAAAGCTATGAGGAAAACATAAGTCTGTGGCGGTAATGCACTTTTGAGCTGGCTGCCAACTGCCAATCAAATCTAAGAGAAGAAAAAGAAGAACCACACCTCACCTTACCTTACAACCAATTACAAGATAAAAAATACATTTTTTTCTCTTTTGCTGTATATGAGGAAACTTCCTACAACATTAAGCTATCCTTGCTTTAATGCTAACATTTTTCAAGTTTAGACTGTTTAAGCATGTAAGCTAGCATTTTTATAGTTTAAGGTTCAAATTTAGCATTTTTCAGCTATGTCAGCATTCTCAGCTTTTCAGCAAAAACTGTTAAGCATTTTACATAGTGTCATAGCACTTCAGCTAATAATTTAGCAGCATTTCAGCTCAAGAGCTTCAGCATTTTTAGCCTTTCAGCTAAAACTGTTCAGCATTTTACATAGTGTCATAGCACTTCAGCTAATAATTTAGCAGCATTTTAGCTCAAGAGCTTCAGCATTTTTAGCCTTTCAGCTAAAACTGCTCAGCATTTTACATAGTGTTATAGCACTTCGGCAAATAATTTAGCAACAGTAGCCACGGTCACGTGCAAAATTTCTTCAATCTCATTACAATTCAGATCAGAACTTTACTGTTTACATGGAGCCTGAAAAACCTGATCCGATTAGGACGTGCGTTTCCATGTGTCACATGTTTGAACGGACTAAATCATTTTGACATGCTCACATCGACATTTCGAAAATAGTAGAAGAAGAAGCAACTTCCGGTGTTAGCGAGCCCCGCTTCGTGTCGAAATTGACCTGTATTGTTATTCAGACTGTACTTTTGCTTCTGCTGGTCTCCGTAATGAAGCTACAAGTACATACTTCTGCATATGATGAACAGAGGGAGACAGCAGGATGATACAGACCAGTTTTGTTTTACTCCCGCTATGTTTTCTGCTGGCTGCTGCTAAGGCGGAAATACATCATGTCGACGTGCGGCTGGTGTACAGACATGCACAGTAAACATATTTTCTGCCCTACGTTCGGAACAAGTGCTTTCATGCGCACCATTCTGATTAACAATCGGCATAACCCACCCCTCTCAATCGAAATGAAATTTTGATTAATTTGATTAATGTCCCATATGCGGAAGTAGAGGGGGCGTGACTTAGGCTCTCTATAGAATGTACTGGCCAATCAGATTAAAGCCGTATCTGCAACACGAATTCTATGGGTATGGCTCCATACGTATCCATAGCAACTGCCAAAAGATTACACTGGAGTCTCCTGCTGATCTAACCTGAGAAAGGAGACTGCAGTTGCTCTGGAGGGAAAGTAGTTTCAGGTGTCCCTTCTTCTATCTTTAGGAGAAATATGTGATTTCTTCTTAATAATTTGGATGAATTAGAGAAGTTTGTTGGACTGAAAAGAAGTTCTTCTTCTTTCTTCTTCTTTTAGATTTGATTGGTGGTTCGCAACCAGCTTACAGGTGCATTACCGCTACTGACTTGATTATCATCACTCTATATCTTTGTATAAGGAGTTCTGAACAACTCCTTATGTGTGAAAAAATTATTCGTCCTTGGACTGTGTCCCCGGCGGCTTCATTGTAACTAACATCCTTTATTCAATATAGCCACTATCCGTCCTGTCTGTCTCCTGAAAAGCAGTTCTTCTTTTAGATTTGATTGGCGGTTGACAACCAGCTTACAGGTGCATTACTGCCACTGACTTGATTCTTCGTATAAGGAGTTCTTGTAAGGAGTTCTGAACAACTCCTTATGTGTGAAAAAATTATCCGTCCTTGGACTGTGTCCGGGCGGTGTGGTGGCGCAGTGGTTAGCACTGCGGCAGCACAGCAACTCACTCTTGGCCTGGGGATCCTGGGTTCGATCCCAGCCCCCAACCAACAGTGATCTGTGTGGAGTTTGCATGTTCTCCTCGTGTCTGCGTGGGTTTACTCCGGGATTTCTCCGGTTTCCTCCCACATGCCAAAAACATGCATGTTAGGTTAATTGACATCAACTGGGGATTCTAAACTGTCCTTGGGTATGACTGTGAGAGTGAATGGTTGTCTGTCTCTCTGTGTTGGCCCTGCAATGGACTGGCGATCTGTCCAGGGTGTACCCTGCCTCTCGCCCAAAGATGCTGGAATAGGCTCCAGCCCCCCCGCGACCCGAAAAGGATTAAGCGGAAGAAGATGAATGGACTGTGTCCTCGGTGGCAACGACCAGCTGTCAGTCTACTGCCACCAGCAGAAAACTGTTAATATAGCGGTCAATGATGCTAACAGCTATCTATGCTAATGACTTTATTTGGTTGAACTATCAACAGAAAAGAGGTAAGAATAGCAAAGGAGGGATTATGTGTCTTTGAATGACAGACATGTGCATGTCATCAGGAATTTCCACAGCACAGTAACACCATTGCTATGTTCGAAATGCTCACTCCTTCCCCATATAATGTACTATATAGTGAATCAGCCATCTTATAGTACTGTTCGAAATCTTAAATGAACATTTCATTCACTACATAGTACACTCAAAATATCCCACAATGCATTCTGAAAAGTAGTGTACAACAGATGGTCACTACATTAGCCAATATATTCCATAATGCAATGCGCAGCCAACAGAGCAGTGAGAGGAAAGCTTCACATCACAACATAAACTACCTTAAGGTATTTATATTTATTAGTTCAGCAAAAACAATTTGATTTAATACATATTTACTACAAATTACATGCAGGTATTCATTTTTTTACCACCATTAGTCTGTTAGTAAACCTATCTCACATGATGACGCAATTAACCATGCCGCGAAAACAAGCCAGTAGTGTCCGAAAGTGGTTAATTTTATTGTTATACTGAGTTTACTATATAGTCCACTTATATCTAAATTCACTATATAGTAAGTAGGGAATCAGTGAGTGAACATTCCGAACACAGCCCATGTTTAAGTTAGCTAAAATCTAATGATAATCATTTTAATGATAATTAGGGGAGGTAGTTGTTAGGGGGAAAAGTCATAAACTCATAAGAAAAAAAGTCATATTTATTAGTAAAAAGTCAGATTTAATGGACAAAAATGTGACTGGAGCAGCAGTGTTCTGAACTAACTGCAGCTGTCTGTCTGATGGACAGGTAAGATGTCATAAAAAGCTAATATTAAGTGTAAGATGACTTTAGCAAAGCTCTTAAGAAATGTGTGTCCTAGCTTAAAATACAGTTTTGCAAAAATTAGAGGTAGCATATCTGTATCTGCCCCACTAAATATTAGCTAACTTGTGTAGTTACAAAGCACATGAGAACTCAGTATCTAAGAACAAAGATATAGAGTGATGTAGGGGGCGGTAATGCACCTGTGAGCTGGTTGCCAACTGCCAATCAAATCTAAAAGAAGAAGTTACACAGCACATCATAGGTTATATTTCAGTGCTAGAACTAGTTGTTTGCTAACTTAGTAATTTGTCACATAGATGCTTTAACTAAAGTAACAAACCACAATTTAAACTGACCTACATAGGACATACTGATAACTGTGATTTTAGTGATGTTTAATGTCACACTGAACTTCTTCTAGATTTGATTCTTCTTCTTCTTTTAGATTTGATTGGCGGTTGGCAACCAGCTTACAGGTGCATTACCGCCACGTACTTTACTCTATGTCATCACTCTATCTGGTCAGGAGCTGTAGTCCTTAACGCCACGTACTTCACTCAGTAAACATCGCTCTGTGTATCAAAAGTCAGAATTCTACTCGGTTGGCAACCTCTTCTTCGTCTTCTCCTTCTTTTAGATTTGATTGGCGGCTGGCAACCAGTTTAAAGATGCATTACCGCCGCATACTTCACTTTATATCACTCCTCTTCTTCTTCTTTTAGATTTGATTGGTGGTTGGCAACCAGCTTACAGGTGCATTGCGGCCACTGACTAGATTATCCATCCATCCATCCATCCATCTTCTACCGCTTTTCCGGAGGTCTGGGTCGCGGAGGCAGCAGTTCAAGCAGAGAAGCCCAGACTTCCCTCTCTCCAGCCACCTGCTCCAGCTCTCCAGAGAGGATACCAAGGCGTTCCCAGACCAGCTGGGAGACATAGTCTCTCCACCGAGTCCTGGGTCTGCCCCGGGGTCTCCTCCCCACCTGAAGTGGCCTCGTCCAGGAGGCATCCTAATCAGATGCCCATACCACCTCAACTGACTCCTTTCAATTTGAAGGAGCAGCGGTTCTACTCTGAGCCTCTCCCGGATGACTGAGCTCCTCACCCTATCTCTGAGGGTGAGTCCAGAAATCCTACGGAGAAAGCTCATTTCAGCCGCTTGTATCCGCAACTTGTTCTTTCGGTCATTACCCAAAGCTCGTGACCATAGGTGAGAGTAGGAACGTAGATTGACTGGTAAATCGACAGCCTTGCTTTAGAACTAAGCTCCCTCCTCACTACAACAGACCGGTACAACGTCCGCATCACTGCAGATGCTGCTCCAGTCCGTCTGTCAATCTCTCGCTCCATTTTCCCCTCACTCGTGAACAAGACCCCAAGATACTTGAACTCCTCCACTTGGGGCAGGAGCCTGTCCCCAACCCAGAGAGGACAATCCACCTTTTTCCGGCTGAGGACCATGGACTCGGACTTGGGAGGTGCTGATTCTCATCCCAGCCACTTCACCCTCAGCGGAAAACCGTCCCAGCAAGAGCTGTAGGTCATTGCTGGATGAAGCCAACAGGACAACATCATCTGCAAACAACAGAGATGAGATCCTGTGGTCACCAAGCATGACACCCTCCATTCCCTGGCTGTGCCTAGAAATCCTGTCCATAAAAATTATGAACAGGATCGGTGACAAAGGGCAGCCCTGGCGGAGTCCAACTCTCACTGGGAATGACTCCAACCGAGTGTTGGCAATACGAACCAAACTCTCACAACGGTCGTACAGAGACCGAATAGCTCGTAACAACATGCCCGATACCCCATACTCCCGAAGCACCCCCCACAAAAAATCACGAGGGACGCGGTCAAATGCCTTCTTCAGAAGACATTTGACTAGATTATCATCACTCTATATCTTTGTATAAGGAGTTCTGAACAACTCCCTATGTGCAAAAAAATTATCTATCCTTGGACTACTGCCACTCCCCTCAGCGTCTTTTATGTGTTGGACTGTGTTACTCTATATCTTCTTCCTATTACTGAACTTTATGGGAGACAGCTCTTAAAATGATGTGGAAAATGTGTTAAATTAAAAAAGGACTAGTGCATACCTGTGCATGCCCGTAGAAACCAAGTATAAGCAAGTATTTCTGCATACCCGTAGAAAGCAGGTGTAAGCAAGCATGTCACCACTCTTCTTTTAGATTTGATTGGCGGTTGGCAACCAGATTACAGGTGCTTCACTCTACATCATCACTGTATATCTTTGCATCACAAGTTCTTATAAGGAGTTCTGAACAACTCCCTATGTGTGAAAAAATTATCTGTCCTTGGACTGTGTCCTTGGCGGCGTCAATAGCTGTGCCAGCCAGCTGGTCAGGCGGCCTGCTGGCCAGCCGACTTGTGTGTCCTCAGTGGTGTCAATAGCTGTGCCAGCCAGCCGGCCAGCTGACTTGATTATCATCACTCTATATCTTTGAATAAGGAGTTCTTATAAGGAGTTCTGAACAACTCATGTTTAAAAAAATTATCCATCCCTGGACTGTGTCCTGGACTGCGATGCGAGCCTGTCGTCGCCTGTGTCTTCCTCACACACTTTATATATGTCTGTCTGTCTTCTTCTTTTAGATTTGATTGGCAGTCGGCAACCAGCCCACAGGTGCATTACCGCCACTGACTTGATTATCATCACTATATCTTTGTGTAAGGAGTTCTGAACAACTCCTTACGTGTGAAAAAATTATCTGTCCTTGGACTGTGTCCGAGGTGCGGCCGAGTGTTTCCTTTCTCACAGGCTCTATGTCTGTCTTTCTTCTTCTTTTAGATTTGATTGGTGGTTGGCAACCAGCTTACAGGTGCATTACCGCCACGTACTTCACTCTATGTTCGGGACGTCTCGGTCAGGAGCTGTAGTCCTTCTGTCATCATTGCTGTGTCCAATCGGACCTCAACTGTATCTTCAGACATCACTCTTCTTCATCTCCTCAAACTTCACTCTGTATCATCACTTCACTCCATACCACAGGTGTCAAACTCATTCCATGGAGGGCCAAGACCCTGCGGGTTTTACCTCCACCCAGTGTCTTCAACAGGTGATTTCTCTGAATTTCTTCCTACTGACTGCTGATCAGTGAAAACACCTGCTGAAGAGACTGGGTGGAAGTAAAACCTGCAGGGTCTTGGCCCTCCATGGAATGAGTTTGACACCCCTGCTCCATACCATCACTTCACACATCTTGGCGCCACGGCTGTGTGTGTTTTCCTCATAACTTTGTGACGTTTTCCCTCATAGCTTTGTGACGTTTTCCTCATAGCTTTGTGACGTTCTTCTTCTTTACTCTCATACCTGCGTCTCTGTAGTCCGTATCTGCGGCTCATCTCATTATTCTTCTTCCTTTAGACTTGATTGGCGGTTGATCCACCAGCTCATGTCTTTGAACTTAAAGATCCCCCACTTAACAAGTCCTCAACTGCTTCCCAATGTAGCCCCTTAATACCAAGATATTTTTCTGCTGCTTTCACAATGATTTTGATTTTTTCTGTTTTCTTGGAAGCCTGCGCAGTGCAGTTTATCACATCTACCACAAATAAGACAAAATTATTTTCCTTCAAAACCAGACTATCTTCCTTAATTCTACTGCATGCACTGCAAGTCTACACACTTTCCCTGTTCGAGTCCACTCCCACTTTTTTAGCTGGCACCTTTTTCACAGCTTCTGCATATGTTTATCCCTGGAAGACTTTTATCTGCTGAATTTCTGCTGTTCTTTTGCTGGCTTCACAACCTCGATATGCAGAGCTATGTTCACCACCGCAGTTACAGCACTTTAACTTGGCTCCTCTTTCACACTTTCCATATTCATGTTCACCACAGCATCTGACACATTATCTACCTTTGCATGTCGTTGCTACATGACCAAACTTTTGACATTTGAAACATCTGAGTAGAGGTGAAACGTAAAGTCTTGACTTCATAGCTCATGTAACCAATATACACCTTACTTGGCAGTCTTGTTTCATCAAATTTTAACATTACTGACAGACTCACATTTTTCGCCATTTCTATTAGCTTTCAATCTCCGTACGGCCGTCACTTTTGCTCCAGTTACCACTCGTTCAGTGATGCCTGCCTTTGATCTTTGATGATGTTATAGTGAGTCCTATGATCTTTGATGATGCCATAGCGAGTCCTATGAACTTTGATGATGTCATGGCAAGTCCTATGATTGTGATGCCTGCCTTTGATCTTTGACGATGTCATAGCGAGTCCTATGATCTTTTAGCGAGTTATGACTGTGACACAGCGAGTCCTATGATCATCAGAAGTGGGTTCTATGATCTTTGATGATGTCATAGTGAGTCCTATGACCGTGAGTGATGCCTGCCTTTGATCTTTGATGATGTCATAGCGAGTTCTATGATCTTTTAGCGGGTCAAATGATCTTTTAGCGAGTCTTATATCATGACAAAGCGAGTCCTTTGATCTTTTAGTGGGTCCGATGATCTTTTAGTGAGTCCTATGATCGTGACATAGCAAGGCCTATGATCTTTGATGATGTCATAGCAAGCCAAATGGTGCATTACTGCCACTGACTTGATTATGCTTTCCTCATAGCTATGTGACATTTTCCTCATAGCTTTGTGACGTTTTCCTCATACAGTAGCTTTGTGACATTTTCTTCTTATTGCTCTGTGACGTTTTCCTCATAGCTGTGTGACGTTTTCCTCATAGCTGTGTGACGTTTTCCTCATAGCTTTGTGACATCTTCCTCATAGCTTTGTGACATTTTCCTTTAGCTTTGTGACGTCTTCCTCATAGCTTTGTGACATTTTGACCAAGATTCGGGATTCATCCAGGGTTTGTTCTTGTCACCCACGTCACTGTTTATATCACTCTTCTTCATCTTTTCTAGATCTGATTGCCAGCCGGCAACCAGTCCGCAGGTGCACCATCACCACCCACCGGGTTGGAGCATGAACAAGAGAATGGCAGGAAAAAAAAAAATTCTTTTGATTAATCTAGTTGCACTTAAATATCTAAATAGAGCTACATATATTTCTTTGACTGAGGTTCCTGACATGTTTTCCAAACCAAAACTTACCATTACTGCAATCAGATGTTTCCTTTGTTCCTGGTATCCCTGCCATTCCAACAAAACGTGCTAAACTGTTTCCGGAGAACCACAATGTTCACAGCTGCCAGTTGGGTGTTTACCTATTCTATGTGGCGTCTGGTTCAAAGTAGTATGTCCTATTCTTAATCGGGTGATGAGTATCTCCTCTTTACTGTTTCTGCCAACTCCCATTCCAGAGACCACCCGCTTTTGATTGTCTTAAAGATATCTTCCTGTATCTATTGAGTCCCAATATTCTTTTCCACTATATACTTGTTAATTATTGATTTGCCTTCTGCCTTACTGAGTGAGATCTCCAGATCCACTGCCTCAAATTTCAATGATTGCTTTGCTAATAAGTCCACATCCTCATTACCCTCTATTTCAACATGGGCTAGAACCCCAAGAAAGCTTACTGACTGGCCTTTACTGTAGAGGTTGTAAATTCAGGAGTGGATTTCTACAATTAGGTCCTGCCTACACGACTGCAGTGACTGAACACTCTTGAGACCTGGCCAGCTATCTGAAGCAATGACTGCATTATTCCTACAATTTATCTCCAACCACTGTAGAGCTAATATTTATTTTATTTGTTTATTTGACAGGGACAGTGCAATAAACATAGACCAAAAAAAAAAAAAAAATCTGATGTGTTGCACAAAGAGTGTATAGCTATTAGCTAATTTGCAACTCTTGTTCCTGGATGGGCTTTAGAAAGAAGAAACAGGTAAAAAAAGAGAAAGATAAGGGAAAAAAACCAAAATGAAAACAGAATAAACAATAACCACATACATCAATGCAAACAAGATTATAAATACACAATATAAAAACCTGGTTCACATTTGCCTATTACAGGTCTCCCTCCCTTCATCACTCACTATAAACACATTCATTCCTTCCCTTCATTCACTCACACCCTGCAGACAATCATTTCATACATGGGTACATTCTTGTTTATTTTTCAGCCAGTTTTTAACCTTTGTAGTAAATGTTTTAAAGTCCGTTATTATTTTGATTTCATTTGGCATTGTGTTCCAGATATGACTGTCCTTTATAGAGAAAGTTGTTTGTCCAGATGTGGTTCTGCGGTGGAATATTTTACAGTTATTGTTAACAGAACTCCTGGTGGCTCAGCTGCTGTCCTGTCTTTGGATGAATCCAGCAAGTGGCTCTGGCGCTGACTTATGGAAACATTTGAAAATTAATTTCAGAAAACAGAGGTCAATGAAACCCTCAAAACTCAATAGATTATATATTTTTTTAAAATATAACAGTGATGCCACCTAATGGGCTTTTTATCCAAGATTTTTAGAGTTTGATAATGAACCTATATGTTTTATTGTAGAAGGAGCTGCTTGAGCCCAGACTGTCAAACAGTATGATATATGAGAAAAAACCATAGAATGCATATACAGTACAGCTGCTTGGTATGGTATGTAATATCTAATTAATTTAAAGCAGTTCAGATTTTTTTTACTGTTTTAGAAATCTTTATATGAAGATTAAATTTGAATTGAGGCTCTAGTACAATGCCAAGGTATTTGAATTCTGTAACTAAACTGATGTCTTGATCATGTATATTAACTTTAAAATGTTGCAGGTTACATTTTTTGATTGAAAAGCACATTGAAACCGTTTTCTGAAGGTTCAGCAATAGATGGTTCTGGAAGAGCCACTCTTGGACATCAACCATACTTGTAGACAGTACATCTGCAGCCTGTGCTGGAGTCTTGGCAGCTGTGTAAATAACTGCATCATCTGCATAAAGTTGACATGTTGCAGCTGAGCAGTGTAGTGGCAAGTCATTAATAAAAAAAAAGCATATAATGGCAACTAAGCTCAACTGTGTATACTGATAAGTGATTGCTGGTTCTTTTATTGATAGATATTTTATACTGAGGAATGTATACCGCAGCTCCACTACGACCAGTTGTAGGGTCCTTGGAACCATCGGTAAATGCTATCAGCATGTTTTATGAAGTTCTGTTCAATATATTTATGCACACATAATCTGTTACTGATTGCTTATGTTGCCTCCTCAGTTGTTGTATTTCAAAATCTACTAGTGGCATCTTAAACAGCCATGGAGGAATAAAAGACCACAGGACTGTTGGGCTAAAATCTATGTGTTTTAATCCTGCCTGCTCAGCAATGGCATCACTTATCCATCCAAAGCTACTAATGTTGGACTTATTGTGTTCCCAGCAATCCTTAGGAATAGCTTTTGCAGGATGTGACCTCTTATGCCCCTTCAAGTTGATCCAGTATGCCAGCATTAATTTGGTTCTTCTTAATCTTAAGGGCATTTCACCCATCTCTACTTGGATCGCTGATACTGGAGAAGTTTTAAATGCATCACAACATATCCTAAGATATGTCTTTGTCTGCTCTATGTCCAGTTGGTTCAGGTGACAATCAACAGCCGACATGAACGCAACACATCCATAGTCTAGTGTCGAGCTCATTAGTCCTCAATATACCCTCATCAGAGAGGCCCTAGAGGCCCCCCAGTCCCATCCTGCCAGACATCTCAAAATATTATTTATTTTCTTACATTTTCCTTCAGTTTTTTCAATATGCTGCTTCCAGGTTAGTTTTTCATCGAATAACACACCAAAATACCGAACTACTTTTACTTTGCTCTAACTTTTTGGCCATAAAGTTTTAAAGAAATTTCTTTGTGACTTTTAGAGAAGCAAATCACTTGTCTTTGAGACCGATAATTTAAAAGCCCACCGGTTTGCCCATTGTTCAACTTGGTCTACTGCTGCCTGCATTTTCCTCTGAATGTACTCAAGATTACGTCCCCTTATCCATAAGGCCCCATCATCTGCATACAAGGCCTTCCCTATTCCCCTATCGATTCCTTCAAAAATATCATTAATCATAATATTAAACAGAACAGGGCTACACACGCTGCCTTGGGGAGTACCATTTTCAACTTGATATATTTTGGAGTACTCTGTACCAACTCTTACCTCAATCGTTCTATCATACAGGAAATCTAATACCCAATTGTATAAATTACCTTCAATACCAAATTGATTTAATTTAATCAGCAACCCTTCCTTCCACAGCATGTCATACGTTTTTTCTACATCAAAGAAGACAGCTATCACATTTTCCCTATTTACCTGGGCCTTCCTAATTTCAGATTCTAGGTGTAAAATGGAATCCATAGTATTTCTCCCTTTTCGGAACCCACTTTGAAAAGGAGAAAGACACTCCCTCCCTTCCAAAATGTAATTCCGCTTTTCAGTCACCATTCGTTCCATTGTTTTCCCCAACTGTGAGGTAAGCGCTATAGGCCTATAATTATTGGGATCTGATGACTCTTTCCCTGGCTTTAACACCGGAACTATAACTGATTGTTTCAATGCCCTCGGAATCTTCCCCGTTTCCCAAACTTTACTAAACAGCTTTATTGTTGTTTGAAGTGCACTCTCCTCCATGCGCGACAACATCGTATAACATACGCCAGTGATTCTCAACTGGTGGGTTGCGACCCAATAGTGTGTCGCGGACCTGTTTTCAGTGGGTCGCGGGCCTTTGCCTGGGCAAATAAAATATCAAGAAATAAATCAACATAGTGTCATCGATTCACACTCCTTAACAGTAGATGGCAGTAGGTGGCGGGCAACACCATATTTCGCACCATAGGAGAAGACTCGCAACGTTTGTTTGCATATGCTAATTGAGCATGGCGAAATGCAGATACGACATGGACTATATGAGCTATGGATTTTTTTATATTGAGTGCAAAGGAGTACAGAAACCTCAGTGTGTTTTGTGCAGCGAGGTGTTGGCATGTGAAAGCATGAAGCCGTCAAAACTGAAGAGGAGGTAAGCCTTCACGGAGGTAAGCCTCTCGCAGTTCTGGTGCAGCACTGTGATGAGCGAGTATCCTTCTCTTGCCATTCGAGCAGTAAAAACCCTCCTACCTTTCAGCACTACCTATCTCTGTGAGTGTGGCTTCTCAGCTCTGGTTCAGTTGAAGACAAAACAGAGAAACACACTGGACATTGAGCATGACCTCAGAGTCGCTTTGTTTAATATAACTCCAGACATTGAGACTCTTGTCAAGAGCAAAAAACATCCCCAGTTCTCCCATTAATTCCTCCAGACTCAGGTCTATGATGTCACTGTTACAGGTTTTAGTGAGTGTTCCTTCATTTTCTTCAAAGCACATAACCTTATCAGTAGGTAAATACTGAAAAAACAATCAGAAGAAAAGTCAATTTTGAGACTTGAATTCTTTTGAATTGCACTTTTTGTTTAATTTTTAATTTAAAATGCAGCTAATTCAGCATTAAAGGGAATTGTTCCCTCTGTTGTATTGCCACTTACTGGTCATTTTGGTTAATCATTAAATTTGTTTTGTGTTTGTATACTGTGATATTCTGTTCTTCTACCTCAGGTTCAAAATGCACAATCTTTACATTCAATAAATTTGAGAATTTGAAAATCTTTGATTTGGGTCGCGGCTTGTCATTGAGGGGTGATGGTGGGTCCCAAAGCCAGACCAGTTGAGAACCACTGACATACGCCATCCTTCCCTGGTGAAGACTGCTTCGATTTCAGAATAGCCCTTTTCAATTCTGAAAGAGTGAATGGCAAATCTATCATGCCCCTTGAAGTATTCTTCCTTATGTTCACATGTGGGTGTCTGGATAAAGTGCTTCCCCTGCTTTGTCTAATTGTGTTTGGTAGGTTTTCTGAACTATGAATCTTCACTAAAGTTTGTGCCAAAAGCTCTGCTTTGTCTATACTAGTAATATTTCCCCATTATTGTCTAGCACTGGTATTTTGTACTCTCTCCTAATACCACTCATTATCTTAATCATTCCCCAAATATCTGATAGCTGTGTTTCTTGTCCTATAGTATTACAATAAGCGACTTTCGCATCTCGGCTAGCGCAAAGCATCATGGGAACATGGCTACCAAACATTCTCTATTGATACATTTAATTTATAGAAAGTTCCTGATCTATGAGCATATTGTATGCGTAGGGGTCTTCCTGGTTGTACCCGCAAACGCAAGGATAAACTAGTTGCGCTTGCATTCGCGGCCACGTTGCAGAAATTGGCCAAAATGGCCCCCCTGTATGTATGCTGACATAGCAGATTTTTTGTTGTCAAAGGACCAAGCACCCTTACTTGCGAGACTCCAAAACGACTACAAAGAAGGTAAGCGAGTGGTTTGACAGCTCAACTTTGGTTTTGTCATTTTGAGTAAATTTCACTACAAGGCATAGCCTGCTTACTTCGATCTATAGGTCGATACTACAAAGAATGTCTTCATGTCCCTTCTGTCTGCTGCAGTTTGAAGTTCCTCTGCTTTTTCATCCCACCAGTTGGACTTCATCTCTCTGGTGTACTTCTGTAGCTCACTCTGAGCCTTTGAGTATTTCTTCTTCTTCGACCTTGTGTTACACTGTAGGTTTTCCTGCCTAGCTGTATTCCTCACTTCTAGTAGTTTCTTCAGGTGTTCATCATGCTCATCAAACCAATCTTGATGTTTCCTCTCAGGGTGGCCTAATTCATCACTCGCAGTCTGATACATTGTATCCTTCAGTGTTGCCCATTTCTCTTCTATGTCATTCTCTGAGTTGTTGCTGTCCCAGTCTTTCAAGTTTTCGTCCATTTCTTGTGTAAGTTCTTCCTGCTTCTTTTGGCCTTTCAGTGCACTAATGTTTAGCTTCCGTGGTGGCTTTGCACCCGTCCTGCAGTGCTGTTTTCGTCTGCAAATCCTTAATATAGATCTCAGCATAACATGGTCAGTAACACAGTCCATGCCTCTCATTGCTCTGGAGTCCAATACATCCCTTATGTCTCTCTGCCTGACTGTGATGTAGTCTAATAAGGGCCAGTGCTTGGATCTTGGGTGCATCCATCTCTTCTTGTGTGTGTCCAGAATCAGAATCAGAATCAGGTTTATTGCCATTGTTCATGTAGTACACAAACTAGGAATTTGTCTCGGTGCAATGCTGCAACATTAAACATGATAAAATAAAAGAAATAAACTATACATGCAATAAAGTGTAGAATAAGAGTAAGTGATACTGGTCAGCAGTTAAAATATATTAGCGAGCAGCAGATACTGTGGAGAACTATATAGTGCAGTCGGTAATGCAGGAAGAAAACAGTGATGATTGACATGAGTCTGGTTGAGCTGCTGTACATAGTGCACGAGAGTCAACAAGTCACTTAGTGTTCAGCAGTCTGATGGCAGAGGGGAAGAAGCTGTTCATGTGACGGGAGGTTTTAGTCTGGATGGACCGAAGTCTTCTACCTGAGGGGAGGGGGGCAAACAGTACGTGACCAGGGTGTGAGGGATCGGCTATGATCCGGCCAGCACGCCTCCGGGTCCTGGAGATGTACAGATCCTGGAGAGATGGGAGCTTGCAGCCGATCACCTTCTCAGCAGTGCGCACGACGCGCTGCAGCCTTAGTCTGTCCCTGGCAGTGGCTCCTGCGTACCACACGGTTATGGAGGTGGTGAGGATGGACTCGATGATGGCTGTGTAGAACTGCACTAACATCTTGGTGGGTAGCTTGAGCTTCCTCAGCTGCCGCAGGAAGAACATCCTCTGCTGGGCTTTTTTGATGAGTGAGCTGATGGTCAGCTCCCATTTGAGGTCCCTGGTGATGGTAGTGCCTAGGAAGCGGAAGGAATCTGCAGTGGTGATGGGAGAGCCTGTGAGGGTGAGGGGGGGCAGAGGGGTAGTGACTTTCCTGAAGTCTACAATCATCTCCACTGTCTTCAGAGCGTTCAGCTGCAGGTTGTTATTGTTGCACCAGGACGCCAGCTGGGCCACCTCTCTCCTGTAGGCGGACTTGTCGCCGTTGGAGATGAGCCCGATGAGGGTGGTGTCGTCCGCAAACTTGATCAACTTGACAGACTGGTGGCTGGAGGTGCAGGAGTTGGTGTAAAGGGAGAAGAGTAGGGGGGAAAGTACACAGCCCTGGGGTGATCCGGTGCTGATGCTAGTAGAGTCTGAGACAGTCTTTCCCAGCCGCACATGCTGCCTCCGGTCCGTCAGGAAGTCGGTGATCCACCTGCAGAGGGAGTCAGGCACGTTGAGCAGGGACAGCTTGTCCCGGAGCAGAGCGGGGCGGATGGTGTTGAATGCGGAGCTGAAGTCCACAAACAGGATCCTGGCGTAGGTTCCCGGGGAGTCCAGGTGCTGCAGGATGGAGTGGAGGGCCAGGTTGACTGCGTCGTCTACAGACCTGTTGGCTCGGTAGGCAAACTGCAGCGGGTCCAGGAGAGGGGTGGTGATGGACTTGAGGTGGGGCAGGACCAGGCGCTCAAAGGACTTCATGACTACAGAGGTGAGCGCTACAGGTCTGTAGTCATTAAGTCCAGTGATCCGTGGCTTCTTGGGGACAGGGATGATGGTGGAGGATTTGAGGCAGGACGGCACGTGGCATAACTTAAGGGAGGTGTTAAAAATGTCTGTGAATACAGGAGCCAGCTGTTTCGCACAGTGTCTCAGGGTGGAGGGAGACACGCCGTCCGGACCGGGGGCCTTGCGCGGGTTCAGTCTGGAGAACTGTTTGAGCACGTCCTGCTCACTGATGATAAGGGCAGGGGGGGAGGAGGGGGGGGTGCCTTTAATGAAGTAGGGATTGTGGAGGCTGTGGAGCTGGAGGGAGGGGGGGAGTTGGACACAGATGACGAGGTGTCAAAACGGGCATAGTGTTGGGACAGTCTTTGACAAAGGGCTTTGTCATCCTGACCTTTAGGAGCCTGAGGCCGATAGTTGGTGATTTGCCTCAGTCCTCTCCACACGGAAGCCGAATCATTAGCAGTGAACTGCTGCTGGAGTCTCTCAGAATACACAGATTTAGCTCTCCTCAGCTCTCTGTTAAACCGGTATTTAACCTCCCTGTAGCAGTCCCAGTCTCCACTTTTCAGCGCTGCTTCCTTCTCCTTCCTGATCTGTCTGAGCTTAGCTGTGAACCAGGGTTTGTCATTAGAGTAACTCACCCTGGTGCGTGATGGAAGAATGTCCTCTTCACAAAAGTGGATATATGAGTTCACAGTGTCCGTATATTCATCCAGATCATGCGTGGCTCGTTTAAACATGCCCCAGTCAGATATTTCCATGCACGTTTCCAGCTTCTCCTCAGCTTCACTGGTCCGTTTCTTCGTAGTGCTCACGACAGGTTTAGTGAGCTTCAATCTCTGTCTGTATGTGGGAATGAGGTGAACCATCACGTGATCAGATAATCCCAGCGCAGCGCGGGGAACAGCGCGATATGCGTCTTTCACTGTGGTGTAACAGTGATCCAGTGTGTTTAATCCTCTGGTGGGGCATTTAATAAACTGTTTGTAGTGGGGGAGATCGTGGCTCAGATTGCTCTGATTAAAGTCGCCAACCACAATAACCAGAGAGTCTGGAAAAATCCGCTCTGTGTGTTGAATGTGATCCGTGAGCACGCGCTGAGCTTCGCGCGTGTCCGCGTCGGGAGGGACGTACACAGCGATGAGTATGAAAGAAGCAAACTCCCGCGGGGAATAAAAAGGCTTGCAGTTAATAACAAGAAATTCCAGGGCGGGAGAACAGTGTTTGGAAATTACCGTTACATCAGAGCACCAGCTGCTGTTGATGCAGAAGCAGACTCCGCCTCCTGTGGTCTTGCCGGAAAGCTCTGTGTCACGATCAGCACGAAAGAGCTGGAAACCCTCGAGGCGCAGCGCGCTGTCCGGTATATTTTCCCGGAGCCAGGTCTCAGTAAAACAGAGGGCAGCCGAGGAGGAGGGGTCCCTAAAACGCATCAGCAGTCTCAGTTCATCTACCTTGTTAGAGAGAGAGTTGGTATTGGACAGAAATATGCCAGGCAGCGCCGTTCGCGTGCCTCTCCTGCGAAGCCACACGAGAGCGCCCGCTCGTCTTCCTCTCTTTCGCCGTCCCACTTTTCGAGCCAAGCAATGAACCAGATCAGCGGCAGGAGCTAAAAAAACTGGGAGAAGGTCCGTGGGAGTGAAAGTCCTGATATTTAGAAGTTCTTCACGGGTATAAGTGCAAGCAGACACACAATTGACAAACAAAAACAAACAAAGGGCGCAGCGAAGCACCATGTCGACCACTGTGGGCGCCATCTTGGGATCTCATGCTTAAATATGCTTAAATAGAGTGTTGGTTATCACAAGGTTGTACTCTGAACATAGTGCAAGTAGAAGTTCTCCATTAGCATTGCACTTGCCTACTCCATGACTACCTAGCACTCCTTTCCATTTCTCAGTGTCCGAACCAACTCTGGCATTAAAATCTCCAACGAGTATCAGCCTGTCATCTGTCGGTATACACCTGATAGTCTCACGTAAATCACTGTAGAACTCTTCCTTCACCTCCTCTGTGTCGGTCATTGTTGGGGCATATACACTGATGAGTGTGGCATACATCTTCCGCTGTAGTGGGAGTCTCATAGTCATTATCCTGTCATTGACTGGCACTGGTTCCTCATCAAGCATTGCTGCTATCTCCTTTCTAACTGCAAAGCCCACTCCTGCTTCTCTCCTTTCTTGAGTTGATCTCCCACCCCAAAAGAAGATGTATCCATGGTCTTCCAAGCTATCATATCCAGGCAATCTTGTTTCACTAAGTGCAGCTATGTCTACATTGTACCTGTTCATTTCCAGGGCCACAAGCCCGGTCTGTCTTTCTGGGTGCTGTGATGATGTTCTGTCCAACAGAGTGCGTACATTCCATTCTGCTACACACAAGGCTGCTGTTTTCCTCTTCTTTTGCCTTGATCCAACTAAAGTCTATGGATGGTGAAAGGGTTCTGCAGGAGAAAGACAAGATCCTGGAGAGATTTGCAGACCACTTTGACCAACTACTAAACAACCCTGGAGATCTCACTGAAGAGGCTAAAGAAGCTCTAGTGCAGTGACCAGCTCTATCAAGTCTGGATAAACCACCAAATTTTGATGAACTAATGGCAGCTATCAGGACAACACAGGATGGCAAAGCTCCAGGAAGAGATGGAATTCCAGCAGAAGTGTGGAAATTTGGTGGTGTTCAGCTGACCAACTGCCTGCACAAGCTCATCCAAGAGATATGGGATGCCCAGAAAGTACCTCAAGACTGGAAGGATGCAAGTATTGTGCCTTTGTTCAAGAAAGGTGACAGGAAAGACTGTGGAAATTACCGAGGTATATCACTGCTAGCCACTGTTGGTAAGATTCTCTCACGTGTACTACTGAACAGACTCAATGAACACATCTCGCAGAATGTACTACCGGAAACCCAGTGCGGCTTTAGAAGTGGAAGAAGCACAATAGACATGATTTTCTGCTTGAAATAGGTTCAAGAAAAGTGTATCAAACAGAACATGCCTCTTTATGTAGTCTTCATAGACTTCAGTAAAGCCTTCGATACTGTTCCGCGACAAGGACTTTGGCAGGTACTCAAGAAATATGGCTGTACAGAGAAGTTTGTCAGCCTGATCGAGGCACTCCATACAGGTATGCAAGCAAACGTGGCAATGAGTGGTTCAGTATCTAAAGACTTTTCAGTAAGCAATGGGGTGAAACAAGGGTGTGTGCTGGCACCTACACTCTTCTTGCTATATCTGGCAGCCATGCTTGAGGTAGCCTTCAAAGACACTTCAGGAGTATACATTCAAACAAGGAAAGAAGCAGACTTGTTCAGTGTGACACAGTTTAAAGCCAAGAGCAAGACATCGATAAAGGTAGTAAGAGAAATGCTCTTTGCAGATGACAGTGCTCTAGTTGCACATAACGTAGAAGATATGCAATCTTTAGTGGAGAAATTTGCAAGAGAAGCTAGCCAATTCAGCCTCCAAATCAACATCAAGAAGACAGAGTGTCTTTATCAACCACCAAAATTCCAATTATCAACATCGCTACCAGAAGAGATCAGCATTGGTACAGAGCCACTAGTCAAGTGCAAGACTTTCAAGTACTTAGGTAGCACTGTTTCAGAGAATGCTAGGCTGGAGGATGAACTATCTCTCAGAATGGGAGATAGTTCGAGTGCTGTGTTTGGAAACTTGAGGGAGAGACTGTGGAACAATCGACATGTGTCTATCTGTGTGAAATGCAAAGTGTACAGAGTGACAGTACTGGCTACTTTATTGTACGGTGCTGAAACTTGGACTGTCTACAGAGTGCAGGTGAAGAAACTCCATGCGTACATGATGAGACACCTTCGAGCCATAGTGAACATCTCATGGAAAGACAAGATAACCAACATAAAAGTGTTGAAACGAGCTGGACTACCATCAGTGGAGGACATGCTAATACAGATGAACCTGAGACGGCTCGAACATGTTGAGAGGATGGACCACCAGCGTCTCCCTCGGCAGTTACTCTACTCACAGTTATGCGAGGGCAAACGTAATCAGGGTAGACCAAGGCTCAGATTTAAAACACACTGTAAAAAGAAACCTGAAGAAGTTGGACATAGACAGGAGTTCCTGGCAGCGGAAGGCTAAGGACAGAGCTGTGCGGAGGAATCTGATCAGACCTAAATGAAACAGACATTGTCGCCCACGACAGACTGCGATGATGATGATGTTGATACTACTATAGTTTAAGTACCACACGTTTTCAATGATTTGCAATTTTATTTTATACCAGCCTACTTATCAATGGCTTTAATTACATGTGTGTGTAGATCAAGCTTCATTACCAATATACAAAGAACTACATCCTAGATCCAGGCCTGCCTGTCCGTACCGACTACTTCAGGGTTTAGACTCATGTCAATTAGGCTAGAACTTGAACAACACACAACACTATTTAATTATGTTATAATATTGACTTACCGCTTTAATCCAACAATTACGTCTGTCCGGATCCTTCAGCTCTGTGGGAAATGTATATAATGTGAATGGCGGCGGACATGTGCGCATGCTGGTCCCGAAGTTACACGCATGTATGCTGCAAGTTTGCTTTTTCCACCGCTCTAGATGATGCATGCCATTCCACACTTCACTACAGCACAATGTGCACCTGGCATAACGGTGATTTAAAGCTTGAAGCAGACGTTAAACGGCAGTTGTTCAGGTGTGACAGTACTGTCTCTATACAAAAGCAAGGCGGTTACCGGAATGTTTGGTAGTCGTGAACTTTGAACTCACATAGTGCACACATGCGCACTCGTAATGCAAAAGTCGCTTATACTGTCTCCAAAATAAACGCTTAGCTGTTTTGTTTTCTGGACAATTGCCTGGCACCGTTTGTACTCAATCACTGCTTCCAAAATATGATGCTTTTTCACTTGTCTGAATGCCCTATTTCTATTTTTAATAGCTTTATTACAACTAGTACATACCCGTCCATGCCCGTAGAAACCAAGTATAAGCAAGTATTCTGCATGCCCATTGCTGAAGGGTCTCTTCCTGTCTGAGATGGCTGTGTTGTTCACAGTCACGCCTGTGGCGTACTGCTCGAACCTGAGGTGTTTCATCTTCACGGCATCTTTTCTGACGTGCAGCAATTCTCCTCACTCTATTGCTCTCCATCTGGTGGGTCTTCTTGTTCTTCTAATTCTTTGTTCAGACCACTGGTTGAGGGATAGGTGCGTTGTAATTCCAGTTCATGGACAGGATCGTGAAAATAGATCTGAGCAAAAAGTGGCTTTCGACCCTGTTCAGGAAGACCCGTGCGTGCCCATGGAAACCCAGAAACCGGAGCACACGGAGAAAATCAGCACTTTGCTTGGCATTGTACACATATGTAGTGTAGACTGCCATTCTTAATGGGTACTGCTTCGAAAGGGTGTGGTTTAAAGTAGTGTGTCCTATTCTTAATTGGGTGACAGACTGACACACTGACAGAGATTTCTTGAATTTATAGACTGCCTTCTGCTTTATTGAATGAGATTTCCAGATTTACTGCTTTAAATGGGTGTGGTTTAAAGTAGTGTATCCTCTTCGGTCTCAGCTTCTCTGTGCCTTGCCTGGCGTGCAGCATTGGCGGCCAGCTGACTATTCCACATCTCCTGGGTTTCAGCTTGTCTGTGCCTTGCCTGGCGTGCAGTGTTGCTTGCTTTGCGGGCATTTCAGGCTTCCAAGTGACTCAGTACGTGCATGGCGCACTGCCACACGTTTCCTGTCTGTCTGGGCATCCCTTGGGTGTCGTACCCTATGCTGGTGAAGGGTCTCCTCCTGTGGCAGGCATCATAGGACAGTATATCATAGGTAGGCAGGCACCGTGAGTGATGGTCGATATGACATCATAAAGACATGAAGGCAGGCATCACAGGACACTACATCATAGGTAGCCAGTCCTATTGTCTGTATGACGGCATCACCTGAGATGGCCTGTATGACATCATAAAGACATGAAGGCAGGCATCATAGGACACTACATCATAGGTAGCCAGTCCTATTGTCTATATGACGGTATCGCGAGTCCTATGTAGCCTGAGATCATAGGATCATCATAGGACATCAGGCAGACATCATAGGCCGTCCTATGATGTCCTACAATCGTGAGACACACAGACAGCGATTTCTTGAATTTATAGAGTGATTATCATCCCACCAAGGAAGATTCTTTCATTGTCTATAACCTGTACTTTTTGGTACTGTTTGATTTGCAGACTCAATTATAATCGCACACTTCTACTAAACTCCTCCCCATCAAAAATGTCCTCACTATTTAGCTGCTCACATCTAGTCTTACACAGATATTTAAATTTATCCCAATCTGCCTTACCCAATTTCCATCTTGTGCCAGATTGCATCCCTTCTTCTCCCGCTTCTAGACCAGTTTTAACTCTTATTGGGTAGTGATCACTCCCATTAGCTTGACCGACTTAACACCTCCCAAGATGAGATTCCTGCAACAGCATTTGAAACCAAAGTTAGGTCTAACACACTTTCTGTGACTAGGTTACTGCTAAATCTCGTAACTTTCCCATCATTCATGCATATTAAGTCCCTATCCTCTAAAAAAAATCCTCAGTTACTGTGTCATTTGTATCTATATTCCTGCTACTCCCCCCAGTGTATTATGTGCATTAAAATCCCCACACCAAACCACTTTACCCTGTGCTTGCCTATGTACAGTGTTCACTGTCAATCTGTTCCATGGATTATGGTAATTAATAATTGTAACTTCGTCTTTTACTGCCCATATTTTTACCATTATTGATCCATGTTCTTTCCCTATTTGCATTATTTTGTAATTTGTTCCATTATGCACACAGGTTGCTACACCTCCTCCTCTATCAGTTTCCCTGTGGTTCCTTATTGATGTGTATCCTTGAATGACAAAATCAAACTGAGGTTTTAGCCATGTTTCCTGTATACCGATTACCTGGGGTTTGTCTTGCATATCAGATATAAACTTTTTGAATTCTTGGCCATTTGATATTAGACTTCTGGCATTCCAGTGCAAAACTGTGATTACCATTATGACCCACTAGTCTGCAAACTTAGAGAGCCCCCACTTAGAAAGCCCCCACTTAACAAGTCCTCAACTGCTTCCCAATATAGCCCCTTAATGCAAAGATACTTTTCTGCTGCTTTCACAATGATTTGGATTTTTTCCGTTTTCTTGGAAGTCTGTGCAGTACAATTTATCACATCTACCACAAATAAGACAAAATTGTTTTCCTTCATAACCAGAGTATCTTCTTTAATTTGACTGCATGCACTGCAAGCCTGCACACTTTCCCTTTTAGAGTCCCTGGGAGACTTTTATCTGCTGAATTTCTGCTGCTCTTTTGCTGGCTTCACAACCTTGATATGCAGAGCTATGTTCACCACCGCAGTTGCAGCACTATAATTTTGCTCCTCTTTCACACTTGCCATACTCATGTTCACCGGAGCATCTTGCACATCGCTGTCTACCTTTGCATATCGCTGCAACATGACCAAACTTTTGACATTTGAAACATCTGAGTGGAGGCGGAACGTAAAGTCTGACTTCATAGCTCATGTAGTCAACAAACACCTTACTTGGCAGTCTTGTTTCATTAAATGTTAACATTACCGTCAGACTATCACATTTTTTTTACCATTTCTATTAGTTTTCAACCTTTGCACCACTGTCACTTTCGCTCCAGATATGTTTTCCTTGAAATAATCTGTTGAGACAGCCGTTGAAATTCCCGATATCACTCCTCTCATTGCCTTATTTCCTTCCAATACTGAAAACTGCACACTTTTCCCCTCCACCTTAGTGACTCTGGCTGCTTTTCCTTGCTGAACACTGTTTGTATGTAACTAATAACGAACCACTACGAAGGATTCTTACATTTAAAACTTCTCCAAGTAATAACTTATTAATTGCATTTGTGAGCATAATTGGGTTCCACTCACGAAATGATGCCCCTTCCTGAGTAAGTTTAATGATTACTTTACACTCCTTCTGATTATTCTGGGATTGATCTTCAGGGGATTTCTGACAAGACCAAGAGAGACAACCAAAAGGCCAGGAAAGTTCACTGAGAGACTGGGAGAGATCATAAGCTGACAGTAAAGATAAGTAAAGATACTACAGTTTGTCCTCCTGTAACAATATTATTTCAAATTTGTAACATCTTTCAAAAGGACTGATCAGTTTGAAGCTTATATTTAGCATTTTTAAGCAAATTACCTGCATCCTCAAGGTATTTCAACTTTTATGCTAATGTTTTTAAAGATTGCGCTATTTCAGCTATTTGCACTATTAATGCTAGTTCGACTTATATTTCTTTATGCTACTTCTACTGTTATGCTAATGTTTTTTTAACAGTCAGCTATGATAGCTTTTCAGGTAGCTTTGTTCGAACAATTAAGGTTGCATTTAGCGTCGTTAAGCTAACTTCTGCCACCTAAAGGAATTTAGACTTGTGTGCTCATGTTTTTTAACATTAGGCAAGTTTAGCTGTTCAGCTTTTAAAGCTACTTTATACCAGCATATTACTGCATTTTTAAGCATTTCAGAAATGCATTTTCAGCTAACATCGGACATAATAACTGGCCCAGGGAACACACACGCAGGCTTGGGTGAGATTCAAAGGCTTTATTCAACAACAAGAGATGTATGGATGCGTGTATGCGGAATGTGAATGGTCTGTGGGTGAACGAGGAGCGCCGGGGGCAGAATGGCATGCCGTGCAGCCAGGCAACCCTATGGACAGAGCAGAGACAGGAATATGAGTTAACCTTCACCATGCGGGGTTAATGTACCGAGTGTTGCTTACTTGCAGATGTTACGGTGGCTGGCGTTGGCAAAGGAACTCTGGGAGACAGCGCCCTGCTGCGCGCTCGACGAGGAGTGGATGAGGAGGAGGAGGAGGTGGCAAGGACGGGAGGAATCCGCCGCCAGGGAATCCACCTGTGCACAGGGGAAAGACTGGAAGACAGGTGAGTGAAAATACAGCTTACTTGCTGGTAGGAGATGCTGCAGGTCGGGAAGGAACGATCCTGCAGAGGGATTGAGAGCGTTGATTAACAGACGGCTCCAGGCCGATGTTCTGGGCCGAGTGGGTTAAATAGTCTGTGATTGACGAGGTGCAGGTGTGCGCGCCGCTGAGGCAGATGACTGGGGACGGTGAGTTGTGACAGTACCCCCCCCCCGAGCAGCGCCTCCTGGCGCTGGTTTATCCGGGTGCGCCCGGTGGAACTCCGTGATAAGATCCTTATCCAGCACAAAGAAAGAGCGCACCCAGGATCTCCACTCCAGGCCATACCCCTCCCAATCCATCAGGTACTGCAGCCCACGACCTCGGCGCCGGGAGTCCAGGATGGAGGCGACCCCCCATGCCGGGTGGCCGTCGATCATCACGGGAGGGGGAGGTGCCCTAGGAGGAGGACAGAGTGGGTCAGAGATCACGGGTTTGACCTTGGAAACGTGAAACGTGGGGCAAACACGGAGGGGGGGGAAGGGCCAAACGCACAGCCACCGGGTTGATTACCTTAGAGATGGTGAAGGGACCGATAAAGCGTGGCGCCAGCTTCCTCTTCTCGGCCTTGAGACTGACGTCCTGGGCCGATAGCCAGACCTGTTGGTCCACCTGGTAACCGGGAGCAGGCTTCCTGTGGCGATTAGCCGTAGTGCTGTTGCGTGCCGCCGTGCGTAAAAGCGCCTCGCACGTCCTGGTCCACAGACTTCGGCAGTGCCTCAGGTGTGCCTGGATGGATGGAACTGCTACCTCGCTCTCCTGCTCGGGGAACAAAGGGGGATCATAGCCCAATGACGCCCGGAAGGGGGACATCCCGATAGCCGAAGACAGTGTTGAATTGTGGGCATATTCCACCCAGGCCAGGTAAGAGCTCCAGGAGGATGGGTTGGAGGAGGTGACGCAGCGCAGGGCAGCTTCCAACTCCTGGTTAGCGCGCTCACACTGCCCGTTGGATTGGGGGTGGTGACCGGAGGAGAGGCTCACCGTGGCCCCCAGGGCGTTGCAAAAACACCTCCATACTTGGGACACGAACTGGGGCCCCCGATCAGATACGACGTCCGTTGGGATCCCGTGCAGTCTGACCATATGTTGGACTACGAGATCGGCCATCTCCCGTGCCATGGGGAGACCATGGAGGGGCACAAAGTGAGCGGCCTTGGAGAATCGGTCCACAATAGTCAGGACGGTGTCGTATGAATTAGAAACTGGGAGGCCAGTAACGAAGTCCAGGGCTATATGTGACCAGGGTCTGCCCGGGACCGGCAGGGGATGGAGCAGCCCTGCAGGAGGTGAGTTTGTGGTCTTGCTCGTAGCGCACTGGGGGCAGACCCGGACGTAATTGGCGGCGTCCCTCTGAAGTCCGGGCCACCAGAAAAGAGCGCTGAAGGAGGTCCACCAGCTGGGAGATGCCAGGATGACAGGTGAGCTTGGATGTGCGGGCCCAATGGATGACATCCCCCCGAACCGCCGATGGCACGAAGAGCCTCCCTGCTGGGCTGCCGCCAGGGTCCGGTTCGGTCTCCTGTGCCCTCCGGATCTTGTCCCTGATGGACCAGGAAACCGCCCCCACAACACACGAGTCGGGCAGGATGGTGTGGTCCCGCTCCTCCGGGGTCTCAGGGGCAAACTGCCTGGACAGTGAGTCGGGTTTCCCATTCTTGGAGCCTGGACGGTAGGTGATCGTGAACCCTGAAGCGTGCGAAAAACAGAGACCAGCGCGCCTGGCGGGCATTCAGCCGCTTGGCCGACCTCAGGTACTCCAGGTTCTTGTGGTCCGTCCAGACCACAAAAGGCTGCGCTGCCCTCTCCAGCCAGTGACGCCACTCCTGCAGCGCAAGCTTTACTGCCAGAAGCTCCCTGTCGCCGACGTCATAATTGCGCTCAGCCGCAGACAGGCGCCGGGAGAAGAAGGCACAGGGGCGCATCACCCCATCCACCGGAGAACATTGGGACAAAACTGCCCCTACCCCCGTGTCGGACGCGTCCACTTCAACCAAGCACTGCAGCGCGGGGTCAACCTGTGTCAGGACCCGGGAGGAGGAGAACTCCGTCTTCAAGGTCTCAAATGCTGCTTCTGCCTCCTCGGTCCACTGGAAGGGCACCTTGGGAGAGGTGAGGCGGGTCAGGGGGGTGACGATGGAGCTGTAGTTAGGCACAAAACGGCGGTAAAAATTAGCAAAACCAATGAACTGTTGTACCTGTTTCCTAGAAGAAGGGGTGGGCCACTCGACCACCGCTTTGACCTTGGCGGGGTCGGGGAGGATCTGATCGTGGGAGATGATAAAACCCAGGAAAGAGGTCGTCTTGGCGAAGAACTCGCATTTCTCTGCCTTAACATACAGTCTGTTTTCCAAAAGCCACTGCAGAACCCGCCTCACGTGGGCTTGGTGCTCCTCCTGAGACCTGGAGAAGATCAGGATGTCATTTAAGTATACGAATACGAAGACCCCCAGGAAGTCTCGCAGGACGTCGTTAATGAGCCGTTGGAAGACGGCAGGAGCATTGTTGAGCCCAAACGGCATGACCAGGTATTCGAAGTGGCCGCTGGGCGTCCGAAATGCCATCTTCCACTCATCGCCCTCCCGGATCTGAACGAGATGGTATGCGCTGCGGAGGTCCAGCTTGGCGAACCAGGTGGCCCCCTGGAGGGAGTGGAAGGCAGAGTCCATGAGCGGAAGGGTGTATCTGTCCTTCACCGTGATGTTGTTCAGGGCCCGGAAGTCGATGCACGGCTGCAGGGATCCATCCTTTTTGGAGACGAAGAAAAACCCAGCTCCGAGTGGAGACGAGGAGGGGCGGATGATGCCGGCGCTGAGCGACTCCCTGATGTATGTGTCCATGGCCTCCCGCTCCGGGGCAGACAGGCTGTAGAGGCGACCGGATGGTAACGTCGCCCCCGGGCGGAGTTTTATGGCGCAGTCATACGGGCGGTGGGGGGGAAGAGACATCGCCTTGGACTTGCTAAAGACGAGCCCCAGATCGTAGAACTCCGGAGGCACCAGGGTGAGGTCCGGGGGAGATGAGTCAGGAAGTCAGGAGCAGGAAGAGGAGAGGATGGGGCACAAGCCGCAGACTGGAGGCAGGTGCCCATGCAAAACGAGCTCCACGAGAGGACGCTGCCGGACTGCCAATCGAGCATGGGGTTGTGGAGGCGCAGCCACGGGTAGCCCAAGATGACAGGGGAAGCCGAGGTGGACAGGACGAACAGGCTGAGGTCCTCTCGATGGTTGCCAGAGACAATGACTGACACCGGCTTGGTGTGATGCGTCACTACTTCCAGGGGAGAACAAGAGAGAGTGACGAGGTTGAGGGGAGCTGGTAATGCTTGACAAGGGATGCCCAAGTGGGTTGCCAGGCTCTTGGAAATAAAGTTTTGTTCTGCCCCCGAGTCCACCAGTGCGTGAGTGAGGTGCCCGGTGGAGTTGTGACAGAATCTAATGGGCAGTGAACAATTTGAGAGGGGATTTGGCTGGTTGGCGTCCGCGAGGCCCCCTACAGTGACTCGCGGACCCCCCCGTTTGGCTTGATCGGACAATGTTCCACGGAGTGCTGGTCCCCCCCGCAATACATGCAGAGGCCCAGCTCCCGGCGGCGCTGTTTCTCCGCTAGGGGGAGCTTGGTTCGCCCGACCAACATCGCCTCAGGCTCATTGGCGGACTCCGGAGCGGGTAAAGCCAGGGGGCGAGACTGAGAGGCGCGGGCGGGGGTTCCGCGCGAGCGGTTGTAGGACTAACGCTCGGCGGCCCGCTCTCGCAGCCTGTTATCTAAACTGATAGTTAGGGAGATTAATTCAGATAACCGTCCCGGAAGATCCCGGCTAGCCAACTCATCCCGCAGACTAGAACAGAGGCTGCGGAGGAAGATGCTGCAGAGAGATGCCTCGCCCCAGCCAACCTCTTCCGCTGCCACCTGGAAGTCAACAGTGTAATCGGCAGCCGACCGGCTACCCTGGTGAAGGTTAAGGAGCCGATCGGCTAGAACGCTGTCACAATCCGAGTGGTCAAAAACCTCAAAGAAATCTCGCACGAATTGGGCATAGGAAAGGTTCGAGTAGCCGGGCTTCGCCATGACGGTGTAAGCTCAAGCTAATGCTCGCCCCTCCAAGAGGTTAGCCACGTACCCAATCCGGCTGTGGTCTGAGGGAAAATTCCCGGGAACGCGCTGAAACACCGACTCACACTGCAGGATGAACTCCCGCGCTTCACCGAGTCTCCCGTTAAAGCGTGCGGGTGTGGGGATTGGAGTGAGCCAGGTTGGCACTCCTGAACTAGGCTGGCTAGCCGAGGGAGCGGCGGAAGCTGACCCGCCAAGATGAGCCGGGGGGAACGCCTGCTGGGGGTCGAGGCGATCCAGCTGGTGAGTAATTGTAGTTAATTGATTGAGTATAATTTGTTGTTGATGAGCGATCAAGTCCACCCGAGCCTCGAGGGTGGAAAGACCGCGTGCGAGCCCGCTGTCCGCTGGGCCGCCTTGCTGGAGCCGTACTGACATAATAACTGGCCCAGGGAACACGTTGCACGCAGGCTCAGGTGAGATTCAAAGGCTTTATTCAACAACAAGAGATGTATGGATGCGTGCATGTGGAATGTGAATGGTCTGTGGGTGAACGAGGAGCGCCGGGGGCAGAATGGCACGCCGTGCAGCCAGTCAACCCTATGGACAGAGCAGAGACAGGAATATGAGTTAACCTTCACCATGCGGAGTTAATGTACCGAGTGTTGCTTACTTGCAGATGTTACGGTGGCTGGCATTGGCAAAGGAACTCTTGCCTGGGAGACAGCGCCCTGCTGCGCGCTCAACGAGGAGTGGATGAGGAGGAGGAGGAGGTGGCGAGGACGGGAGGAATCCGCCGCCAGGGAATCCACCTGTGCACAGGGGAGAGACTGGAAGACAGGTGAGTGAAAATACAGCTTACTCGCCGGTAGGAGATGCTGCAGGTCGGGAAGGAAGGATCCTGCAGAGGGATTGAGAGCGTTGATTAACAGACGGCTCCAGACCGATGTTCTGGGCCGAGTGGGTTAAATAGTCTGTGATTGACGAGGCGCAGGTGTGCGCGCAGCTGAGGCAGATGACTGGGGACGGCGAGTTGTGACAACATCATTCACACCACATTTCTGCTATCTATCTAATATCTATCCCTTAGCCTGCTAGGCCCTGGGGGCACCACTGATGACTTGGCCACCATCTCTCTGTCAATGTCGTCAGCAAAGCGCAGGTTAGTAACAGTTCTCCCTGCAATAATGACTGACCCTTCATATTCCTCCAGGGCTTCTGGAGGAACATGAAGTTGAACGTCATGTCCTGGACATGACCTTAGACTGCATCCGGCCTGGAGAAGAGATGGGCACCTCCAGGTCTGTCATGCCCTAGACAAACCATATGATGATGACAACTACACACTTCTACTAGGAAATGCAAATTTTTACAGTTACATTAGGTCCTCAAACTTAACGCCATGATCAGCTGGCAATAGCGGCACTTTCTTAAAATTTCCACAGGAATTTTCTAGTTTCAAATTTATAATATTTCCCCAGGACTGATCTCTGAAAGATCATGAGAGACCAACAGTCTGTCAGTGAAAGAAAGTTGAGATCTTACAGTTTGGGTCTCATGACACAATATTAAAAAATTGTTTGAAAAACTTCAGGAGATTTCTGTCAAGACCAAGAGAGATGGCCAAAAGGCCAGGAAAGTTCACTGAAAGCTCGGGAGAGATTATCAGCTGACAGTAAAGATAAGTAAAGATATTTCAGTTTGTCCTCCTGTTACAATATTATTTCAAATTTATAACATTTTTCCAAGGACTGACCAGTTTTAAGCTTATTTAGCATCTTTAAGCTAATTTCCGGCAACCTCAAGGCATTTCAACTTTTATGCTAACGTTTTTAAAGACTGTGCTATTTCAGCTATTTGCACTATTTATGCTAGTTCTACTTCTTTACTTCTACTTTTATGCTAATGTTTTTAGCAGTCAGCTATTATAGCCTTTCAGCTAGCTTTGTTCAAACAATTAAGGTTGCATTTAGCGTCTTTAACCCTCGAGCGACCGAGTGGGGTCATTTACGACCCCAGCCATATAATTTAATGTGCCGTCTCTTTATTTTTTATCCAAATTTTCTTTCCTAGCATGAATTTGACAGTCTACTAATCCTACACACTTTTATAGTTTTTTGCAGGGATCAACCAGTTGGTGTGGCCTAGACATCGCAAACTCTTGTGGGGTCATTTATGACCCCGAAGAGAAACATTGGTTTTATAAATTTTATTCAAATGTTCCACTTCTAATAGTTAGTTAGTTAATCCCTTCACACCTGAAGGTGTATATGGGCGGCGCCTATCTCCGTTTCTCTGACCCTAGGCCACACAGCTACTGTAAGTAGTGAAAGCTACAGCAGGGGGTCAGTCCTCTGGTAGCTCTGTGTGTAACTTTACTTTCCCCATTCCATTATGCGGAGCACCATGCTAGAAGGCAGAAAGCACCATTTTTATATGGTCTTTGGTATGACCCGGCCGGGATTTGAACCCCTGCCTCCCGGGTGTGGGGCGGATGCTCTACCAACTGAGCCACCACTCCGGTTTCCACTTCTAATCAGTACTTTATATTGTATTGCAGTGAACCATGGCTAACAGACCTAGGATAGCAAGATTTACATTTGTCTGTTTGTCTGCATTTGTCTGTTTGTTTATCTGTCTGTTTGTTAGCAAGATAACTCAAAAAGTTATGGACGGATTTTCATGAAATTTTCACAGATTGTCAGAAATGGGGTATCCTACAGATGATTAGATTTTGGTGGTGATCCGGATCACCGTCCACAAGAAAACCGCCATTACGCAAAATGCCATAATAGGTATCATGATCATGATCGTAACTACAATAATAGGTATCATCATCATCGTGATGATGATATGATGACTATGATGACTATGATGATGATGATGATGTTCCAAGAGTGAACTGACAAGGACTGTCTAAATAAATGTAATGCTGTTCTTACAGTCTGCGTTTTGGTTATTTCTTGCAATAAAAGTATTATTAGCAAACACATTTTACATTAGATCATTATAAAATACCTGTCTTAAATACAGGGAGTAGTTTTGGTATGATAAACCTCCAACCAGCCATTTATAATAAGGATCCCTGTACAGAGCACAATGGGGTCATAAATGACCCCACTTGGTCATTTCAGTCCGTAAAATAGCTTGGTCGCTTGAGGGTTAAGCTAACTTCTGCCACCTTAAGCAATTTCTAGTTTTGTGCTGTTTTTTAACATTAGGCAAGTTTAGCTGTTCAGCTCACATTTTTTAGGTTTTAAACTTATATGTAGCATATTTAAGCTAACTTCATGCAACATGAAGCTACCTCTACATACAGTATATGCTTTTAAAGCTACTTTATACGAGCATATTACTGCATTTTTAAGCATTTCAGGAATGCATTTTAAGCTAACAGCATTCACACCACATTTCTGCTATCCCTCCCTCCCTCCCTCCCTGACTGACTGACTCACACGCACACACACACACACACACACACACACACACACACACACACACACACACACACACACACACACCACTGATGACTTGGCCACCATCTCTCTCCGTCAATGTCGTCAGCAAAGCGCAGGCTAGTAATAGTTCTGCCTGCAATAGTGACTGACCCTTCATATTCCTCAAGGGCTTCTGGAGGAACATGAAGTTGAACGTCATGTCCTGGGCATGACGTTAAACTGCATCCGGCCTGGAGAGGAGATGGGCACCAGCAGGACTATCATGCCCTAGACACTCCATTTGACGATGACAACTACACATTTCCGCTAGGGAATGCAAATTTTTACAGTTACATTAGGTCCTCAAACTTAACGCCACGATCAGCGGGCAGTAGCGGCACGTTCTTAATATTTCCACAGGAATTTTCTAGCTTCAAATTTATAATATTTTCCCCAGGACTGATCTCTGACAGATCATGAGAGACCACCAGTTTGTCAGTGAAGGCAAGTTGAGATCTTACAGTTTGGGTCTTATGACACAATATTAAAAATTTGTTTGAAGAAAGACAGCCAAAAGGCCAGGGAAGTTCACTGAGAGCCCGGGAGAGATCATCAGCTGACAGTAAAGTTAACCCTTTGAGTATGAGAATTTGTGTGCCCCTAGTGGCAGAGTGCGGCACTGTGCCTGCCATCTCACTCTGACACGATCGCCTGCATTGGGAATTTGTACTGATTTGCCAGTTTCAAAAGGTGGCAGACATTCGTTGGAGGACTCAGTGGATGACACGTAATACACCAAAGAAGAACTCCTCATTTCCTTTTCCTGTTTGTAGCAGTTAGCCCAGAAAGCCAATATGGCCACAATCATTACCGTCACTTTTTTGGTTTTGTACGCAGAAAACAGCCGTGGGATACAAGCAAAATTTATGTGGGATAATCATAAGACTTTGTAGATGTGGTAGAGATTTTAAATTACCGGCAGAATGCAAAATATGGACCATGATGGGTGAAAACGAAGCGGCCTCGCCACCCAGCCCCCTTCTGTCAAAAGTAAGTGAGAAATTTCTGGGTTTTTTTTAAATGTACTGATTTCTTGTTCATATACTTCGAAGATAAGATGATGAGGTACCTCTGAACTAAAAATGGTGTCAAAAGACTGAACCATTTTTTGTGTAAATGGGTGTTTTGGTTTTTTTTGGGGTCCAGTGCACTATATCAGGGGTATCCGACTTTCAAGCGCTCTCTCTTTTTCTGTAATTTGCAGATGTCGGTTTCGTTTTTATAATATGCAAGGGAACATAAAAGAGTTTCAGACTTGCATTGCAATTTTAAAAAAAAATCATTGATTTTGCCGTTAGAATCGAAACTATTGGTCGTGTCCCCTCATTTTTCCCAGTTTTTGTGTGACATGAAAATCGCATCAATTTCAAAGTACTGTAAAGTGATCTCTGAGTAACTCTTTCTACTCATTTATGCAAGAGATAACAGAGTTGTAATGCAAATTCAAAATAAAACATTCCCCAATGTGATCGGATCTATGGTTTTTGTACGGCGACCCCTGCAAATTTACTCGTACGACGTAAATTTCCGTGTCCCCAAATTTACGCAGCAACATGCAAGTTAATTGGTAAAGTAACCAGAAAACAGGAAGTGCTGATGCTTTTCACTTTGCACCTTTCAAATTCCAAACCATACACGTAAAAAGGAGATCAGTCTTTGTGAAGCTCAGATGTAGAATATTTCAATAAAATCTCAAACATTTATGACACATCGAATATGGTGTCTTTTAAAAAATTTACGTCTTCGGTCTTGGTCGGCCACGTGCAGCCCCGTCTGGCGAGGTGACCGCCCTGGGAAAGCACTTTTATTTTCTCTACCCCGGATGTGCTCAACCCATGTGGAGAGGATTAACTGTGGTCACTTTATATTGAAGTTATTGAAGGTCCAAACTTCCGTGTCCCGCATTTACGCCTTTTGTGATTTTACGTCTTATCCAACAAACAGGGAGAATTTGAAGGTATGTATACACGTTATCACATCTTAATATGTCATGAAAATGTAGCTGTTGATGAGTTTTGATGCGTGAAAAATACTGGAAGTGTTGAAGTTGTTTCGTGTAAAACGTGTGCCATTGCAAAGTGCATTGGCACACGGGGAAACAAAAGCCCGAGTGTCCCGTTTACGTCACCATTTACAAGTAGTTGAAGTGAGCGCTCATCCTCAAGAGTTCCTGAACGCGAATGCCGTTACGAAAACAGTTAATAGTTTCATAAACCTGACACAATTGGATAGTGATTAGTCAATTTCATGTGCAGATTTGATCAATTTTAAATTTTGCCACCAATGTCACACATTGGACCCCTAATAAATAAAAACACCCAAATACGTCCAAAGTCCAGTTTTGACTGAGTTATGGAATTTAAAGAGGTGCTGTTACATTATGCAAATTAGATGCATAAATTTATTCCTATCTGAAACTTTGGATCATATTTTACATCTTTCAGATTGACAGTAAGCCATTATCTCTTACCACTTTCCACTTTCAAGTTGTAGCCTTGGAAATCTGAACTATTTTATTGTCAAAAAACATTTACCACTCTTGACTGCTAGGGGTTATGTCGCAGTTCGGCAACATACACACTCATAGGGTTAAGTAAAGATATTACAGTTTGTCCTCCTGTTACAATATTATTTCACATTTATAACATTTTTTCCCAGGACTGATCAGTTTTAAGCTTATATTTAGCATCTTTAAAGCTAATTTCCTGCAACCTCAAGGTATTTCAACTTTTATGCGAACGTTTGTAAAGATTGCGCTATTTCAGCTATTTGCACTATTAATGCTAGTTCTACTTCTTTAGTCTACTTCTACTTTTATGCTAATGTTATTGAACAGTCAGCTATTTTAGCCTTTCAGCTAGCCTTGTTTGAACAATTAAGGTTGCATTTAGCATCTTTAGGCTAACTTGTGCTACCTTAAGCAATTTCTACTTTTGTGCTTTTAAACATTAGGCAAGTTTAGCTGTTCATCTCACATTTTTTAGGTTTTAAACTTATATGTAGCATATTTAACCTAACTTCATGCAACAGTAAGCTACTTCATATATGCTTTAAAAGCTACATTATACCGGCATATTACTGCATGTTTAAGCATTTCAGGAATGCATTTTCAGCTAACAGCATTCACACCACATTTCTGCTATCTATCTGTCTGTCTGTCTGTCTGTCTATCTATCTATCTATCTATGTCGTCAGCAAAGCGCAGGTTAGTAATAGTTCTCCCTGCAATAGTGACTGACCCTTCATATTCTTCCAGGGCTTCTGGAGGAACATGAAGTTGAACCATGCCATGTCCTTGGCATGACGTTAACCCTTAGATGCATGACCAACCAATTCCTACACTCTTCCGTGAGCGTGGTCAAAAATGACCCCAATTAGAATGAGTGCGTTTTATGCTGTAAACTTAAGAAATTTCTTTCATTTTGGTTAAAGATGATTATTTTTATTATATTTTGGGTGATTATTATTATTATTATTATTATTATTATTATTATTATTACTTTAAATTATATTTTGGTCAACAAAAAAGGGGTCATTTTTGACCCCAGATATGGAAAAGTGTGATACTGATACAAAAAATGCAATTACTTAAAAAATATAACAATTAGATACAAATCCAAATGGCCTCATGTCAAAGACAACCTATTTGAGGAATACATGGAGGATTAAATGATAAAAAATTAAAATGACAAAGATGGGACTTCTGGTTATGGCGGCCACGTAGGAAGACGTGTTTCACACTGCTCTGCTTGTAAAACAAAAAATTTTACTAAAACTCTCTCAATTGGAACAAAAACCCATCCCAGCGTTTTGGCGTGGATATGGTAAAGACCAAGGTTGGAAAATTAGGTGGCGGAAAAGGCAAATCGACAAAACAATCCAAGCTAACGGACTTCCACGCTCAAGGCGAGGCAGGGAAAACTCCAGAGACAATGGCGGAGGATGGCGCCAGCGGCGGAGCGGGAACTGCTGGGGAGGGGACAAGCGTAGTGCTCACTGCCATCACCTCCATGAGAACAGAGTTTTTGTCTAAATTTGATGGGATTATAGCAGCGATAGAAGGAATGAGGAAAGAAATAAACGACTGCATGGAGCGAATGACGCAGGCGGAGCTCCGAATATCAAGCGCTGAAGATGACATCACCAAAAAAAAAAAAAAAAAAAAAAAAAAAGATGGCGGCGCGCCTAGACGCAGCGGCCCCTCTTGGTATCAGCGAGTGTGAGAGTTTTAATCATCCCAGACGTACATTCTGTAAAACTTACAACCGTGAGACCTTATTAAACATCAAGGTACTGCACGCTGCAAGAATCGCGGCGATCGGTTGTGATTTGGACATTCTACGCCAGCATGGAATTTTGGCGGAGTCCCCGCTGGAAGCTACCCGGGAGAGGAGGAAGCGGAAGCGGAGCGAGCGCAAGCAAAAGCGAGGAAAAAGGGCCGGGATCCATGCTAGGCTAAAGGCTAACCCCTCCAGACCAGCGGTACCGTCGCTTCTTCTATCAAACGTCAGCGCCCTCGAAAACAAGGTAGACGAGCTGCGTTTGCTGAAAGAAACCCGGAGAGAATGGAGGGACTGCTGTGTGTTTGTTTTCACCGAGACATGGCTCCACGACAACATTCCTGACGAGGCCATTCAGCTGGAAGATATGGCGATGTTCCGGGCCGACAGGGAAACGGCGAGCTCCGGTAAGAGCCGGGGGGGGGGGTGGGCTATGCATCTATGTTAACAAGAACTGGTGCGTTAATGCCACGTTAGTGTCTAAACACTGCTCTCCGTTGGCGGAGTTCCTTATTGTTAATTGTCGGCCTTTTTATCTGCCGAGGGAATTCAGCAACGTGTTTGTAGTTGGTGTTTACATAGCGCCGAGCGCTAACGCTAAAGCTAATGCTAAGAAGGCACTCGGGGAACTGCACAATGCAATCAGTAAAATCCAAACGTCACACCCGGACAGTTTTGTGGTGGTTGCGGGGGATTTTAACCACACCAGCTTAAAGACTGTGCTCCCCAAGTTTAAACAATGTGTAGACTTTAAGACCAGAGGAGAGAATATGTTGGACTTAGTGTACACAAACACAGATGCATATAAAGCGTTACCCCGCCCCCATCTCGGCCGTTCTGATCACATGTCCGTGATGCTGGTTCCTGCCTACAAACCTTTATTGAAGTGCAGCAGGCCAGCAGTGAAACAAATCAGGATTTTGCCAGAGAGTGCAACCTCTGCACTGCAAGACTGTTTTCATCACACAGACTGGAGGATCTTCAAAATAGCAGCCTCCCAGGAAGACAGGACAGATATGGAGGAGTATGCTGATTCGGTCACCAGCTACATCGCGAAGTGCACAGAGGATGTCACTACAGTGAAGACCATCACTATGCGGGGTAATCATAAGCCCTGGATGACTGCAGAGGTGCGCTCGCTGCTTAAAGCCAGAGATGCAGCGTTCAGAGCGAAGGACAGGATTGCCCTCCGTTCAGCCAGGTCTGCGCTTTCAAAGGGAATTAAGGTGGCAAAGCGCGCCTATGCGGAGAAAATCCAGGGACACCTCTGTGACACTAGGAACACCAAGCAGATGTGGCAGGGAGTTCGGACACTGACGGGCTTTAAGTCTAGGCAGGGGGTCGATGATGACGACGCTTCGCTTCCAGACAGGCTTAACGACTTCTTTGCACGTTTTGAAGCATCAAACTCGACAATCAGAGGGAGGGCCGGCCCACTCCCACCATCGGTCGGACCAGCTTTTACCATTAACACAGCGGACACACGGAGGACCCTATCCAGAATCAACCCACGCAAAGCTGCAGGTCCAGACAACATTCCGGGACGTGTGCTCCGAGACTGCGCGAGCGAGTTGGCGGATGTCCTGACTGACATTTATAACATCTCCCTGAGTCAGGCCATCGTTCCCAGATGCTTCAAGACCTCTATCATTGTACCGGTGGCAAAGAAACCAGTGGTGTCATGTTTGAATGACTATCGTCCTGTTGCACTTACACCAATTGTGATGAAGTGTTTTGAACGGCTTGTCAAACCACACATCACAGCCTGCCTCCCTGCATCACACGACCCGCTCCAGTTTGCATATCGTTCAAACCGCTCCACGGAGGATGCTATAGTCACCACCCTACACTCTGTCATCACCCACCTGGACCAGAAAGACACCTACGCCAGACTCCTGTACATTGATTTCAGTTCAGCATTCAACACCATTATTCCCCAGAGACTGATGGAGAAATTACTCTTTCTCGGTCTGAACACCGCCACATGTCTCTGGATCCTGGATTTCCTGACTGAGAGACCTCAGTCTGTCCGGGTTGGAAACAACATCTCCAACTCTGTCACGCTGAGTACCGGAACCCCTCAAGGCTGTGTACTCAGTCCACTGTTGTTTACACTTCTAACATATGACTGTGTATCCAAACACGAGGGGAACCAGATTATTAAGTTTGCAGATGACACCACGGTGGTGGGACTTATTCAGAGGGATGAGGAATCAATGTACAGGGAAGAAGTGAGAGACCTGGAGGGCTGGTGCAGGGAGAACAATCTGGTGCTCAACGTGGACAAAACAAAGGAGATGATTATCGACTTCTGGCGGTCACAGCCTGAGCACGTCCCCCTCAGCATCGGCGGCCGTTTAGTGGAGAGAGTAGAGAACATCAAGTTCCTCGGAGTGCAGATCTCGCAGGACCTGACCTGGAGCAAGAATTCCTTGGAGATCAGGAAGCGAGCTCAGCAGAGACTACACTTCTTGAGGAAACTCAAACAGGCCTCTCTCCCCATCTGCATCCTCAGGACCTTCTACAGAGGTGTGGTGGAGAGTGTTCTGACGTACTGCATTGCTACATGGTACTCCAGCTGCAGTATGTCAGACAAAAAAGCCCTGCAGAGGATAGTCAAGGGGGCGGAGAGGGTAACTGGAGTCTCCCTCCCCTCTGTCCAAGAACTTTTTCAGAACCGTTGTAGGAGCAGGGCACTGAACATTGTCAAGGACCGTTCTCACCCTCTGCATAAACACTTTGAACTTCTTCCATCTGGTAAACGATTCTGGAGCATCAGAGGCAGAACCACCAGACTGATCAACAGCTTCCTCCCACAAGCTGTCAGGATGCTGAACAGCTGACCCGGAATCTCACATACACACTACTGCACCTATGGACATTTTGTATATTATAGTTAGTTATTCTTTTTCCCCAAGTATGTCTCAGGGATGTGTGAATGGATGGGGGGGTGGGAGCTATGTGGGAGTGTGTCTTAATCATGCTGCTTCTTATATGGATGCCGAGAGAAACGCAATTTCATCTTGCCTGCACTACAATTGTATGTACAGCAATATGACAATAAAGTTTGATTTGATTTGATTTGATTTGACCAGCCTTCAAATTAAGCTGCAAACACTGGAATTAAAATGGAAACGTCTGGAAGATAACGTCCTAGACTTGGAATCCCGCTCACGACGGAATAATTTGAGGCTGGTGGGCCTCCCGGAGGGAGCGGAGGTACGGGACCCACGTTCCTTTTTGGAAAAGTGGATTCCAGAAGCGCTGAACAATGCGGACCTGCAGTCATCGGTCGTTTTAGAGAGAGCTCATCGAATTGGCCCACCGAGAGATAATAAGACACCACCGAGGACGCTGATTATGAAGTTCCTCAACTACAGAGACAAGATGACGGTCACCAATGCTGCGCGAGCTAAAGGGGAAATTAAATACCAGGACCAACAGGTGCAGTTCTACCCAGACTTCGCCACAGGAATACAACAATTAAGGAGGCACTTCGACCCCGCCCACAAAGAGCTGTGCAACCTCGGGATTCATCACGGAGTGATTCATCCGGCAAGACTGCTGGTCACATATAAGGGGAGAACCCACACCTTCAAGACCCCTCAAGAGGCGCAGGAGCTCATCAAGCAAATCCAAAAGGAGACTGGTGCGAGCTAAGCATGAACATGACAAAGGTAGAACATTTAAGCATATGTACAGACATCTGATTGATCTGAAACATATAACAAGTCTACAAAATACAGACTGTATTTAAAAAAAAAAAAAGCTATGATGTACAACGTTGCTATAAAACTTTGAAGTTATGCTGAAAAAACTACAGAAGAGAGTTAATGTTATAAGAATAGTAGTAGAGTCAGGGTGATTGAGAGGAGAAAGAGAGAGTGGTTTGACTGATCCTCGCAAGTGTGGAACAGTCACTAGCTATAACGGGAGACGGAATTTTTTTGATTTTGGGGGGATTACCACGAATGTGGGGAAAGGAAATTTGTTTTTGTTTAGTTTGTAGGATGAATGTTCCATCATCCATGTTTTTGCTTCTCCGTAAGAATATATGTTCATATTGCAAGGTAATCTCAAACTCTTTACTGATCATAGATCAAAGCGTTAATTTAACTTCATGGAATTGCAGAGGTCTACAAAATCTTAAAAAACTTAAACAAGTTATGAATAAAATAAAAGACATAGATTCAAAAATTGTATTTTTACAAGAAACACATCTAATAGAGGAGGATGTAAAAAGAATTAGGAGAAGATGGCAAGGTAACGTGTTCACCTCATCATTTTCATCCCGAGCTCGGGGAGTTATGACTCTCATACATAAAACAGTCCAATTTCAAGTGAAAAATGTAATTGGAGACAAATTTGGAAGCTATCTAATCATCCAAGGATCTTTGTTATTAGAAAATATAAATCTGGTGAACTTATACGGCCCCAATATTGATAATCAAAACTTTGTTAATTTATTCCTCACTTTATCATCACTTACAGGGCAACATATAATAGCAGGGGATTTTAATTGTACATTGAATCCCAGTATAGATAGATCAACAGGACTGGACTGTACGCACAATGGATGAAGGATGACCATTAATCATTTTATGAAAGAATTAAGATTGCTAGATATATGGAGAGAAATGAAACCACAAGTCAAAGCCTATTCTTGTTATTCTAATACCTGTAAGACATTCTCACATATAGACTACTTTTTGATCTCTACAGAATTAAGGTCCAAGATTCAAAACTGTTTCTATGATAACACTGTGATCTCTGATCATGCACCCTGCTGTCTAATATATGTAGATAAGAAACTGACAAAGGATCCAGGTAGGTGGCATTTTCAGCATAAATGGCTTCAGGATGAGGAATTTGTTAAGTACATAGAAAAACAGATGAGTTCTTTGATATTAATACTACACAAACAACGGCATGTATAAAGTGGGAGGCTTTCAAAGCTTTTATTAGGGGGCATATTATTAGTTATACAGGTTCAAAATCTAAGAAGACCCGAGAGGAGAGAGTCCAATTGGAACGTAAAATAAAAATTCTTCAAGAAAAAGTGTATGCAGGAAGTAACCCACAGTTAGAGAACAAATTACTGATTCTGAGAGCTGAATATGACAAAAAATCAGTGAATAGAGCTGCCTCGAGTCTTCTAAGATTGAAGCAAACTTTTTATGAACAAGGTGAAAAATCAGGAAAATTATCGGCATGGCAGATTAAACAATTAGAATTTAAAACACCAATTACCAGTATTATAAGTAAGGGACAGGTAGTTATAGATCCTTTAGAAATTAATAGTGCCTTTAGAGATTATTATGAAAAACTATATGATACAAAAAATGAAACTGACTTAACAAAACTGACAATGTCTGGCCCAGGAGACACGCACGCAGACTCAGGATAAATTTAACAACTTTATTCAACAAGCAGGTGCGTCTGAATGGATGTGTGCGGTATGTGTATGTGGTGAGGGTGAACGCCGATGCGCAGGAAGCAGAGCAGCGCGCCGTACAGCTGGACAACCCTATGGAGAGAGAGCAGAGGACAAGGGGTAAAGGGCACCACACCTGGACAGGGATAATGAGTTGTGTGATGCTTACTTGTGGATACAGGTGGCTGGCGTTGGCAAGGGAGAAGCCCGGAAGACAGCGTCCTGCAGAGTCTGCGCTGATGGTGGGAATTGGTTGGCGATGACGGGGAAATCCGCCACCGAGGAATCCACCTGTGCACAGGGGTGAAGAACTTAGAGAAAGGTAAGGAATGCTTACGCGTGGTTGAAGTCATGCTGGTGATCAGAGGTTGATACACGAGCTACAAAGTGCCGATGCGAACAGACGTCTCCAGACCGCAGCACTGGGCCGAGTGGGCTAAATAGCCCGCAGCTGACGAGGCGCAGGTGTGCGCACAGCTGAAGCCGCTGATGAGCGGCGAGTCGTGACAGTACTCCACCCCCCCCTGCAGCGCCTCCTGGCGCTGGTTTGTCCGGATGCGCCCGGTGGAACTCCGTGATGAGACTCCTGTCCAACACCAAAGAAGTGCGCACCCGACTTCCGGTTATGGCTGCCACGTAGGACGGACGTGTCTCGCTCTGCTCTGCTCCTGGAAAAAAAAAATCGGCAAATAACTCTCTCATTTGGGACAGAACGTATCCCAGCATTTGGGCGAGGATATGTCGGCGAAGCCTAAGGCTGGAAAACCAGGAAAAGGAAAAAGCGAGCCGCCGAAACAGTCCAAATTAACGGACTTTCAGGTCTGTGACGCAGCAAACAAAACTCCATATATGGCGGAGGAGGCTGGCAACGCTGCGATTTCTGCGGGGAATGGCGCAGATGCGCTGATGGCAGCCATGAGTTCAATGAGAGCGGACTTTTCCTCTAGATTTGATGGGATTATGACAGCGTTGGAAGGAATAAGAAAGGAATTGGGTGACTGTGTAGAACGAACGGCGCAGATGGAGCTCCGTCTCGCTAGTGCTGAAGATGACGTCACCCGTCTTCAATTAAAGGTGCGCACTTTGGAAAAAAAAAATAAATCTCTGGAAGATAATATTTTGGATTTGGAATCTCGGTCGAGACAGAATAATTTGAGGCTGGTGGGTCTTCCAGAGGAATCAGAAGGTCGGGACGTATGTTCCTTTCTGGAAAAGTGGATTCCGGAGGTGCTGGGCAGCGAGGAGTTGCAATCAGCAGTGGTTCTGGAAAAAGCACATCGTATTGGCCCACGGAGAGATAAGGGACCGCCGAGGACCTTAATTATGAAGTTTCTTAGCAACAGAGACAGGATGAAGATCTTCAACGCTGCACGTGCTAAAGGAGAGATTAAACACCAGGACCAGCAGGTGCGGTTCTACCCAGATTTGGCCACAGGAATCCAGCAATTGAGGAAGCAGTTTGATCCCGTACGTAAGGAGCTGCGCAACCTTGGGATTCGTCATGGTGTGATCTATCCTGCGAGACTGCTGACCACGTATGAGGGCAGAACCCACATCTTCAAGACCCCAGAGGAGGCGCAGGAGTTCATCAAGAAGATCAAAGAAGAAGAAGAGACTGGTGGGAGCTAAGCATGAACAAAATATAAGGTAGAATAATTAAGCATTTGCACAGGCATCTGACTGACTTGAAGTAAATAGTAAGTTTACAAAATATAGATTGTATTATATATTAAAAAAACAAAACAAAAACAAAACAAACAAACAAACAAAAAAAACTATGATGTACAAAGTTGTTAAAAATTTTGGAGTTAAGTTGGAAAACTACAGAGGAGAGTTAATGTTACGTCATTAAAAGCAGTAGAGTTAGGGTGATTGGGAGGATGAAGAAGGAGTGGCTTAGGCTGTTCCCCGTGGGTGTGGAACGGTCGATGGCTATATCGGGAGACAGAATTTTTCTTTTGATTTTGGGGGGTTTGCCACAAGTGTGGGAAGGGGAAATTTGTTTGTGTGTAGTTTGTAGGATGAATGTTCAACCACTCATGTTTTTGCTTCTCTGTATGAGCATGTTTACACTGCAAGGTAATCCCAAACTCTCTATTGATCATGGACCAAAGTGTTAATCTTAATTTAACTTCATGGAATTGCAGAGGTCTACAAAATTTAAAAAAACTTAAACAAGTTATGAATAAAATAAAGGACATGGGTTCAAGAATTGTGTTTTTACAAGAAACTCATCTGATAGAGGAGGATGTTAAAAGAATTAGGAGTAGATGGCAGGGAAGTGTATTCACCTCTTCATTTTCATCCCGAGCCAGGGGAGTTATGACTCTCATACATAAATCAGTTCCTTTTCAAGTGAAAAATGTAATTGGAGACAAATTTGAAAGATATGTAATCATTCAAGGTTCTTTGCTATTAGAAAATATAAATCTTGTGAACTTATATGGTCCCAATATAGATGACCAGAAGTTCTTTGCTAATTTATTTCTCATCTTATCATCACTTACAGGGCAACATATAATAGCAGGGGATTTTAATTGTACATTGAATCCAGGTGTGGATAGATCAACAGGACTGGATTGTACGCACATTGGATGTAGGATGACTATTAATCATTTTATGAAAGAATTGAGATTGTTAGATATATGGAGAGAAATGAAACCACAAGTTAAAGCCTATTCTTGTTATTCCAGTACCTACAAGACATTCTCACGTATTGATTATTTTTTGATTTCCACAGAATTAAGGTCCAAGATTCAAAACTGCTTTTATGATAACATCGTGATCTCTGATCATGCACCCTGTTGTCTAATATATGTAGATAAAAAATTGACAAAGGAATCAGGTAGATGGCAATTTCAGCATAAATGGCTTCAGGATGAGGAATTTGTCAAGTATATAGAAAAACAGATAGACGAGTTCTTTGACATCAATACTACACAAACATCAGCATGTGTAAAGTGGGAGGCTTTCAAAGCTTTTATTAGGGGACATATTATTAGTTATACAGGATCAAAATCTAAGAAGACTCGAGAGGAGAGAGCTAAATTGGAACATAAAATAAAAAATCTTCAGGAAAAAGTGTATGCAGGAAGTGACCCAAGGTTGGAGAATGAATTACTGATTTTGAGAGCTGAATACGACAAAAAATCAGCGAATAGAGCTGCCTCGAGTCTTCTAAGATTGAAACAATCTTTTTATGAACAAGGTGAAAAATCAGGAAAATTATTAGCATGGCAGATTAAACAATTGGAAATTAAAACACCAATTACCAGTATTATAAGTAACGGACAGGTAGTTATAGATCCTTTAGAAATTAATAGAGCCTTTAGAGATTACTATGAAAAATTATATGATACCAAAAATGAACCTGATTTAACAAAACTAAATGGGTTTTTGAACGAACTATCTATACCGTGTATTCCAAATGAAAACAGGGAGATATTGGAGTCTAAAATTAGTCAAGAAGAAGTTGGGCTAGCCATTGATAATATGAAATCAGGAAAAAGTGCAGGACCAGATGGTCTTCCAGTTGACCTTTATAAAAAATTTAAGAATAAATTAATAAAACCTTTTTTGGAAATGGTTTTAGAAGCATTTCAAAATAATAATTTACCATCATACATAAATAATGCCTTAATTATACTGCTGCCAAAACCAGGTAAGCCCTCTAATAAATGTGAAAATATGAGACCAATAAGCCTATTAAACGCCGACCTTAAGATAATCTGTAAAAATTTTAGCAAGACGAATACAAGAAATTTTACCAAATATTATTAATCGAGATCAGAATGGCTTTATAAAGGGTAGACAAGGCTTCCATAATGTAAGAAGACTATTTAATATTATTTATTTTAATAAAGAAGCACCGGATACAGCTCTCCTATCATTGGACGCCGAAAAGGCCTTTGATAGAGTTGAATGGCCCTTTCTTTTTGAAGTCCTACAAAGGTTTGGACTTGGAAATAATTTCATAAAATGGGTTCAAATAATATACAATAATGCTACAGCAGAAATCCTAACAAATAACAATATTTCAAAACCAATAAAAATCAATAGAGGATGTCGACAAGGCTGTCCACTTTCACCTTTACTGTTTACTATGGCAATTGAACCTTTAGCGATAGCGATACGTTTACATTCACAAATATATGGAATTAAAGTTGGACCAACAGAACATAAAATCTCCCTGTACGCCGATGATATAATTTTGTTTATGTCGAATCTAAAAAAATCAATTCCAACCTTGTTGAATTTAATAAAGAATTTTGGGGAAATATCAGGATATAAAATAAATAAAACTAAATCTTCAATATTAATGCTAAATGAGACCCAGAGAAATTACCCAGCCCCTGAGGTAAATCAATTCAATGTTGTAAATCAGTTTAAATATTTAGGAATCCAAATTATGCCTAAGCTAGAATCAGTCGCCAGTGTCAACTATGAAGCCTTAATGTCAGATATCAGTGAGTTAACTCAGAGATGGATGTCACTACCAATGTCGATGATCGGGAGAATCAATATACTTAAAAGTAATATTTTACCTAAAATACTTTATTTATTTCAATACATTCCCTTATCACCACCTTTAGATCTATTCTCAAGAATAAAAAAAAAGTTAGTGGAATTTATATGGAACAACAGGAGGGCTAGATTACGTTTGTCTTTATTATATTTACCATTTGATCGTGGAGGTCTGAAATGTCCAAATTTTATGTTGTATTATTGGTCGGCACAACTGAGGTCTATGACATATTATTTTTCATCAAATGATCTCCCTCACTGGACTGAAATGGAATCATACAATTTACCTTTACCTCTTCCCATATTCATATACTCAGATTCGGCAAAAAAATTACAAAAACAAGTTAAAAATCCATTTGTAAAGCATATGATCAAAATATGGTGTGAAGCTAAAAACTATTTAAAAGAACCACAGTTATTGTCACAATTTAGTCCAATATGGGGTAATCAATATTTTAAACCAGGGAGAGCGGACGCTGTATTTAAAGTATGGAATTTAAAAGGGATACAAAAGATTCAGGATTTATATTTGCCATGTGCAGACAACATAATGTCTTTTGAAGAGCTGAGGATCAAATTTAATCTCAATAGAACACATTTTTTTAAATATCTTCAACTTAGAAACTTTATTCGATCAAATCAAAATAAAGCTCTCACTCGACCTATTTATTCATCCTTGGAAAAAATGATGATGAAAGATAGTAAAAGAAAGGGTATTATTTCAGAGTTTTATAACTCATTGACACTATCTTCAAGTGAAAATTCACTGAAAAGATTAAACTACTGGAAAGAAGATCTGCAAATTGAAATTTCAGAGGAACAATGGGAATTGGCTTGTACAGAAGCTCAAACCAAATCAATAAATGCACGCCTTAAATTGATACATTTCAAATGGTTAATGCGGATGTATGTTACACCGGAGGAGTTAAATAGATATAACAAAAATATACCAGATACATGCACAAAATGCATGGAAAGTAAAGGAACCCTATTTCATTGTTTATGGGAATGTAGATTAATAAGAATGTTTTGGGAAGAGGTGAGGGTAACAATTGAAAAAATAATCTCAAAACAAATCATATTGAATCCTAAACTGTTTTTGTTGGGTCTGTACCCAGAAAAGCATAATTTTAATAAAAGTGAAAGAACATTCATAGACCTCAGTTTGCTTAATGCCAAAAAATGTATTGCACTATTATGGAAAAAGACTCATAGACCAGATGTGACTCAGTGGTTAAGACAGATGTTAACAAACCTTCCATTAGAAAGAATAACATATATACTAAAATCAAAGGAAATTGTGTTTGAGAATATATGGAGACCTTTTATTGATTATGTAAAAAATTTAAACATAACTCTTGAAGAAGAAGGTGAATGATGTGTGTGGACCTTGTAAATTCCAAACTGGTGAACATAATATGTATACTTATGTATTGGATTGTCTAGACTAAACAGAGGAGCATTGTTGAAGATTTGATTTTGTTGGTGGTTGTTGGTGTTTTTAGTGCATTTTTTTTTTTTTTGTAGTACTTTAGTGTTAGTGTTTGATTGTTTGTATCATGTTTGTTAAAAAAAAAAAAAAAAAGGTTCAATAAAGATATTGTGGAAAAAAAAAAAGAAGAAGTGCGCACCCAGGACCTCCACTCAGGACCGAATCCTTCCCATTCCACCAAGTACTGCAGCCCGCGACCTCGGCGCCGGGAGTCCATGATGGAGGCGACTCTCCAGGCCGGGTGGCCATCGATCATCATAGGCGCGGGCGGCGCTGCGGGCGGGGGGCAGAGAGGATCGGAGACATAGGGCTTAATTTTGGACACATGGAAGGTGGGACAAATGCGGAGGGAGGGGGGGAGGGCCAGACGCACAGCCACCGGGTTAACAATTTTAGAAATGGTATAGGGGCCAATGAAGCGTGGGGCCAACTTCCTCCTTTCAGCCTTAAGGTGGATATCTTGAGCGGCCAACCAGACCTGTTGACCCACCTGGTAGGCAGGAGCCGGCCTCCTGTGGCGATTCGCCGTAGTGCTGTTGCGCGCCGCCGTGCGTAAGAGCGCGTTGTGCGTCTTGGTCCACAGGGCCCGACACCGTCTCAGGTGCGCTTGGATGGAAGGGACCGCCAGCTCCGCCTCCTGCTCCAGGAACAAAGGTGGATCATAACCCAAGGACGCCTTGAAGGGGGACATCCCTGTGGCAGAAGACCGAGCGGTGTTGTGGGCGTACTCTACCCAAGCCAGGTGCGTGGTCCAGGAGGACGGGTTGGAGGAAGTGACGCAGCGCAGGGCAGCTTCCAGCTCCTGGTTGGGCCGTTCGCACTGCCCGTTGGATTGCGGGTGGTGACCGGAGGAGAGGCTAACTGTGGCCCCCAGGGCGTTGCAGAAACACTTCCACACCTCTGAGACAAACTGGGGCCCCCGATCTGAGACGACATCCACCGGTATCCCGTGCAGCCTGACCACGTGCTGAACCAGAAGGTCCGCTGTCTCCCGCGCCGTTGGAAGACCCCGAAGTGGCACGAAGTGGGCGGCCTTGGAGAATCGATCCACGATGGTCAAGACAGCGTCATAGGTGTTAGAGGTCGGGAGACCGGTGATGAAGTCGAGGGCTATGTGGGACCAGGGCCTGCCAGGGGTTGGCAGGGGCTGGAGCAGACCCGCGGGGGGAGAATTTCCTGACTTGGCGGTGGCACACACAGGGCACGCCCGGACGTAGTTGGCGGCATCCTTCTGCAGACCTGGCCAACAGAAGGAACACTGGAGGAGATCCACTAGCCGGGATACGCCAGGGTGACAGGCGAGTTTGGAGGTGTGAACCCAATGGATGACCTCCCCCCGGACAGAAGATGGAACGAACAACCTTCCCTCCAGTCTGCCGCCAGGATCCGGTTCGGTCTCCTGCGCCCTCCGGATCTTGTCCCTGATGGTCCAGGAAATTGCCCCTACCACACACGAGCTGGGCAGGATGGTATGGCCCGGCTCCTCTGACGTCTCAGGGGCAAACTGCCTGGAGAGGGCATCGGGTAGGCCGTTCTTAGAGCCAGGGCGATAGGTAATGGTGAAGCGGAACCAGGCGAAGAACAAGGACCAGCATGCCTGGTGGGCATTCAGACGTCTAGCAGATCGAAGATACTCCAAGTTCTTATGGTCCGTCAGCACCACGAATGGTAATGCAGCCCCCTCCAGCCAGTGGCACCACTCCTGCAGGGCGAGCTTGATGGCGAGAAGCTCCCTGTCCCCAACGTCGTAATTCCGCTCGGCCGGGGACAAACGCCGTGAGAAGGCGCAGGGTCGCTTGACCCCATCGGTGGGTGATCGCTGGGATAGCACCGCCCCCACTCCCGTATCAGACGCGTCGACTTCCACCAGGCACTGCAGAGCGGGGTCGACCTGGGTCAGGACCCGGGAGGAGGAGAACTCCATCTTCAATGCCTGGAACGCCGCAGCGACCTCTTCGGTCCAGCGGAAGGTGTTCTTGGGGGAAGTGAGACGGGTCAGCGGGGCAACGATGGCACCGAAGTTAGGCACAAAACAGCGGTAGAAATTGGCAAACCCAATAAATTGCTGGACCTGCTTCCTGGAAGTCGGCATGGGCCATTCAACCACCGCTTTAACCTTTGCGGGGTCAGGTAGGACCTGGTTGTGTGAGATAACAAACCCTAAAAAGGAGGTGGTCTTGGCGTAAAACTCACACTTCTTGGCTTTGACGTACAACCTGTTTTCCAGCAGCCGCTGCAAGACCCGCCTCACGTGCACCTGATGTTCCTCCCATGACCTGGAGAAGATGAGGATGTCATCCAGGTACACGAACACGAAGAGGCCGAGGAAATCACGCAGGACGTCATTGATTAGGCGTTGAAATACAGCAGGGGCGTTGGTCAGTCCAAAGGGCATCACCAGGTACTCGAAATGCCCACTAGGCGTTCTAAAGGCTGTCTTCCACTCATCCCCCTCCCTGATCCGGACGAGATGGTATGCACTGCGAAGATCCAATTTGGTGAACCAGGTCGCCCCCTGCAGGGAGTGGAAGGCAGTGTCCATCAGTGGCAGGGTGTAACGGTCCTTCTCCATGATGTCATTCAAGGCCCGGAAGTCAATACATGGGCAGAGTGACCCATCCTTCTTTGACACAAAGAAGAACCCTGCGCCGAGCGGAGATGAGGAGGGACAGATGATTCCTGCGTTGAGTGACTCCTTGATATAACTATCCATCGCTTCCAGCTCCGACGCTGACAAGCTGTAGAGGCGTCCGGAAGGCAGGGGCGCCCCCGGGCAGAGGTTGATGGCGCAGTTGTAGGGCCGGTGAGGAGGAAGAGACATCGCCCTGGACTTGCTGAATACGAGGCCCAGGTCATGGAACTCCGAGGGCACCAGAGTGAGATCCGGAGGCGCGGCATCTTTAACCGGAGGAGGAGAAGACGGGGCACAGGCTGCGGATTGTAAACAAGTGCCCATGCAGAAGGAACTCCAGGAGGCGACTCTTCCCGTCTGCCAATCCAGCACGGGGTTGTGCAGACGCAACCAGGGGTACCCAAGGATGACAGGCGTCACAGAGGAGGACAGGACGTACAGGGTGAGATCCTCTCGGTGGTTACCAGAGATAATGACAGGGACTGGTTGCGTGCGATGAGTCACTTGTCCGAGGGGCACACGGGAAAGGGTGATCAGGCTGAGAGGAGCGGCCAGAGGGTGGCAGGGAATGCCCAATTGGGTTGCCAGGCTATTTGAAATGAAGCTCTGCTCTGCTCCTGAGTCCACCAGTGCGTGTGTGAGATGCCCCGTGGCATTGTGACAGAATTGGATGGGCAAGGATAAACTTGTGAGGGGATTTGACCGGTTAGAGCCCGCGAGGCCTCCTACAGTGACTCGCGGACCTCCCCGTTTGGCTTCTCCGGGCAATGCTCCACGGTGTGTTGATCTCCTCCACAGTACATGCAGAGGCCCAACTTCCGGCGGCGCTGTTTCTCCGCTAGGGGGAGCTTTGACCGACCAACCACCATCGCCTCCGATTCCTCGGAAGACTCCGGTGGAGGTAACGCCAGGGGGCGGTCTTGAGGCGTGCGGACGGAGCCTCCACGCGAGCGGCTGCTAGACTTCCGCTCAGTGGACCGTTCACGCAGCCTGTTGTCTAAACTAATGGTTGTGGAGATCAGCTCCGCAAGCGTCTCCGGAAGATCTCAACCAGCCAGCTCATCCCTCAGACCTGAGCTGAGGCTGCGGAGGAAGATGCCACAGAGTGCGGCCTCACCCCAGCCAACCTCCTCCGCTGCGACCCAGAAGTCGATAGCATAATCCGCCGCTGACCGGCTTCCCTGTTGGAGACCAAGGAGCCGGTCAGTGAGGACGCTATCGCGCCGGGAATGATCAAAGACCTCGAGAAAGCTCTGCACGAACTGGCTATAAGAGAGGTTCGCGTAACTGGGCTTCGCCATAACGGCGTAAGCCCAAGTTAGCGCTCGCCCCTCCAGAAGATTACCGATGTAGCCAATTCGGCTGTGGTCCGAGGGAAAATCCCCGGAAACGCACAGAAACACCGACTCACACTGCATAACGAACCCCTGCGCTCCGCCAAGCTTCCCGCTAAAGCGAGCGGGGATTGGGATTGGTGTGAGTCGAGTGGGCGTCCCCGTGGCAGACTGGCCGGGCACCGGAGCGGCAGGATCCACCCCCTCCCGGTGAGCCGAGGGGAACGCCTGCTGGGGGTCCAGGCGGTCTAACCGGTGAGTAATATTAGCCAATTGGTTCAAAATCACCTGCTGTTGATGGGCTATTAAATCTACCCGAGCCTCGAGGGTGGAAAGACGGCGTGCGAGCCTGCTGTCTGCTGAGCCGCTCTGCTGGAGCTGTACTGACATAATGTCTGGCCCAGGAGACATGCACGCAGACTCAGGATAGATTTAACAGCTTTATTCAACAAGCAGGTGTGTCTGAATGGATGTGTGCGGTATGTGTATGTGGTGAGGGTGAACGCCGATGCGCAGGAAGCAGAGCAGTGCGCCGTACAGCCGGACAACCCTATGGAGAGAGAGCAGAGGACAAGGGGTAAAGGGCACCACACCTGGACAGGGATAATGAGTTGTGTGATGCTTACTTGTGGATACAGGTGGCTGGCGTTGGCAAGGGAGAAGCCCGGAAGACAGCGTCCTGCAGAGTCTGCGCTGATGGTGGGAACTGGTTGGCGATGACGGGGAAATCCGCCGCCGAGGAATCCACCTGTGCACAGAGGTGAAGAACTTGGAGAAAGGTAAGGAATGCTTACGCGTGGTTGAAGTCTTGCTGGTGATCAGAGGTTGATACACGAGCTACAAAGTGCCGATGCAAACAGACGGCTCCAGACCGCAGCACTGGGCCGAGTGGGCTAAATAGCCCGCAGCTGACGAGGCGCAGGTGTGCGGGCAGCTGAAGCCGCTGATGAGCGGCGAGTCGTGACAAAAACTAAATGGGTTTTTGGGTGGATTATCTATACCATGTATTCCAAATGAAAACAGGGAGATACTGGAGTCTAAAATTAGTCAAGGAGAAGTTGGGCAAGCCATTGATAATATGAAATCAGGAAAAAGAGCAGGACTAGATGGTCTTCCAGTTGACCTCTATAAAAAATTTAAGAATAAATTAATAAAACCACTTTTGGAAATGGTTTTAGAAGCATTTCAAAATGGTAATTTACCACCATACATGAATAATGCCTTAATTATACTGTTGCCAAAACCAGGTAAACCCCCTAATAAATGTGAAAACATGAGACCAATAAGTCTATTAAATGCTGATCTTAAAATAATCTGTAAAATTTTAGCAAAACGACTACAAGAAATATTACCAAATATTATTAACCGAGATCAGAATGGCTTTATAATGGGAAGACAAGGCTTCCATAATGTAAGAAGACCATTTATTCCAATAAAGAAGCGCTGGATACAGCTCTCCTATCATTGGACGCCGAAAAGGCCTTTGATAGGGTCAAATGGCCCTATCTTTTTGAAGTCCTACAAAGGTTTGGACTTGGAAATAATTTCATAAAATGGGTCCAGATAATATACAATAATGCTACAGCAGAAATCCTAACAAACAGCAATATCTCAAAATCAATAAAAATCAATAGAGGATGTCGACAAGGCTGCCCACTTTCACCTTTACTGTTTACTATGGCAATTGAACCTTTAGCGATGGCAGTACGTTTACATCCACAAATATATGGAATTAAAGTAGGACCAACGGAACATAAAATCTCCCTGTATGCCGATGACATAATTTTGTTTATGTCAAATTTTAAAAAATCAATTCCGACCTTGTTAAATTTAATAAAGAACTTTGGGGAAATATCAGGATATAAAATAAATAAAACAAAATCTTCAATATTAATGCTAAATGAGACCCAGAGAAATCACCCAGCTCCTGAGGTAAACCAATTCAATGTTGTAAATCAGTTTAAATATTTAGGAATTCAAATTTCACCTAAGCTAGAATCAGTCGCCAATGCCAACTATGAAGCCTTAATGACAGATATTAATGAGTTACTTCAGAGATGGATGTCACTACCAATGTCGATGATCGGGAGAATTAATATACTTAAAAGTAATATATTACCAAAAATACTTTATTTATTTCAAAACATTCCTTTACCACCTCCTTCAGATCTATTCTCAAGAATTAAAAAAAAGTTAGTGGAATTTATATGGAACAATAGGGAGGCTAGATTATGTTTGTCCTTACTATATTTACCATTTGATCGTGGAGGTCTGAAATGTCCAAACTTTATGTTGTATTACTGGTCAGCACAACTGAGGTCTATGACATATTATTTTTCATCAAATGATTCTCCTCACTGGACTGAAATGGAATCATACAATTTAACTTTACCTCTTCCCTTATTCATATATTCAGACTCGGCTAAAAAATTACAGAAACAGGTTAAAAATCCAATTGTAAAGCACATGATCAAAATAAGGGGTGAAACCAAAACATATTTAAAAGAACCACACTTACTGTCACAATTTAGCCCAATATGGGGTAATCAATATTTTACACCAGGGACAGCAGATGCTGTATTTAAAGTATGGAAGTTAAAAGGGATTCAAAAGATTCAAGACTTATATTTGTCACGCTCAGATAGCATAATGTCTTTTGAAGAACTGAGGATTAAATTCAATCTTACTAGAACACATTTTTTTAAATATCTTCAGCTTAGAAATTTTATTCGATCAAATCAAAATAATGCTCTCACCCGACCTACTTATTCACCCTTGGAAAAAATTTTGACGAAAGATAGTAAGAGAAAGGGTATTATTTCAGAGTTTATAACTCATTGACACTATTCTCAAGTGAAAACTCACAGAAAAGACTGAATTATTGGAAAGAAGACCTGCAAATTGAAATTTCAGAGGAACAATGGGAAATGGCTTGTGCAGAAGCTCAAACCAAATCAATAAATGTACGTCTTAAACTGATACATTTTAAATGATTAATGCGGATGTATGTTACACCAGTGGAATTAAATAGATATAACAAAAACATACCAGATACATGCACAAAATGTATGGAAAGTAAAGGAACCCTATGTCACTGTTTATGGGAATGTAGAAAAATCAGAATATTTTGGGAAGAGGTGAGGGTAACAATTGAAAAAATAATTTCAAAACAATTCACATTGAACCCTAAGCTGTTTTTGTTGGGTCTGTATCCAGAAAAACATAACTTTAATAAGAGTGAAAGAGCATTCATAGACCTCGGTTTGCTTAATGCCAAAAAATGTATTGCACTACTGTGGAAAAAGACTCATAGACCAGATGTGACTCAGTGGTTAAGACAGATGTTAATAAACCTTCCACTAGAAAGAATAACATATATACTGAAATTAAAGGAAAATGTGTTTGAGAATATATGGAGACCTTTCATTGATTATGTAAAGAAATTAAACATAACTTCTGAAGTAGAAGGTGAATGATATGTGTGGACCTTGCAAATTCCAAACTGGTGAATGTATATTATGTATTCTTATGTAATAGATTACCTAGACTAAACAGAGGAGCATTGTTGTTGACTTACTTTTGTTAATGGTTGTTGTTGTTTTTAGTACATTTTTTTGTTGTTGTTGTTAGTGTTTTTTTAATTTTTAAATTACTTTAGTGTTAGTGTCTGATTGTTTGTGCTATGTTTGTAAAAAAAAAGGTTCAATAAAAAATATTGTGGAAAAAAATTACAAAGATATTGCAAAAAAAAACCAACCGTGGGGCATTTTTGACCACACTGCATCTAACAATACCTATTGTCCTCACCTGTTTACCCTTGGCATCCAGTCTGCGATGCTAATCGCAGTGTCTAAAGTGTTACTGAAAAACCGTGGTGAAACCCTTAGATGCATGACCAACCAATTCCTACACTCTTCCATGAGTGTGGTCAAAAATGACCCCAATTACAATGAGTGTGTTTTATGCTGTAAACTTAAGAAATGTCTTTCATTTTGGTTAAAGATGATTATAATCATTATTATTATTTTAAATTTTATTTTGGTCAACAAAAAAGGGGTCATTTTCGACCCCATATATGGAAAAGTGTGGTACTGATACAATTTAAAAAAATATAACAATTAGATACAAATCCAAATGGCCTCATATCAAAGACAACCTATTTGAGGAATACATGGAAGATTAAATGATAAAAAATTAAAATTACAAAGATATTGCCAAAAAAAACCAACCGCAGGGGTAATTGTGACCCCACTTATGAATCTAAAAACTGCATCCGGCCTGGATAGGAGATGGGCACCACCAGGTCTATCATGCCCTAGACACACCATATGATGATGACAACTACACATTTCTGCTAGGAAATGCAAATTTTTCTAGTTACATTAGCTCCTAAAATTAACGCCATGATCAACAGGCAGTAGCGGCACATTTTTAAAATTTCCGTAGGAATCTTCTAGCTTCGAATTGATAACATTTTCCACAGAGCTGATCTCTGACAGATCAGGAGAGACCACCAGTCTGTCAGTGAAGGCAAGCGGAGCTCTTACAGTTTGGGTCTCATGACACAATATTAAAAATTTGTCTGAAAAACTTCAGGAGATTTCTGACAAGACCAAGAGAGATGGCCAAAACGCCAGGAAAGATCACTGAGAGACCGGGAGAGATCATCAGCTGACAGTAAAGATAAGTAAAGATATTACAGTTTGTCCTCCTGTTAACAAAATTATTTCAAATTTATAACATTTTTCCCAGGACTGATCAGTTTTAATCTTATATTTAGCATCTTTAAGCTAATTTCCTGCAACCTCAAGGTATTTCAACTTCTATGCTAACATTTCTAAAGATTGCACTATTTCAGCTATTTGCACTATTAATGCTAGTTCGACTTCTATTTCTTTATGCTACTTCTACTTTTATGCTAATGTTTTTAACAGTGAGCTATTTTAGCCTTTCAGCTAGCTTTGTTCGAACAATTAAGGTTGCATTTAGCGTCTTTAAGCAAACTTCTGCCACCTTAAGGAATTTGTACTTGTGTGCTCATGTTTTTTTAACATTAGGCAAGTTTAGCTGTTCAGTTCACATTTTTTAGGTTATAAACTTATATGTAACATATTTAAGCTAACTTCATACAACATTATGCTACATCTACGTATGTGCTTTTAAAGCTACTTAATACTAGGATATTACTGCATTTTTAAGCATTTCAGGAATGCATTTTCAGCTAATAGCATTCACACCACATTTCTGCTATCCATCCATCCATCCATCCATCCCTCCCTCCCTCCCTCCCCTTAGCCTGTTATGCTGTGGGGGCACCACTGATGCCTTGGCCACCATCTCTCTCCGTCAATGTCGTCAGCAAAGCACAGGTTAGTAATAGTTCTCCCTGCAATAGTGACTGACCCTTCATATTTCTCCAGGGCTTCTGGAGGAGCATGATGTTAAACTGCATCCGGCCTGGAGAAGAGATGGGCACCACCAGGTCTATCATGCCTTAGACAAGGGGTGTCCAATCATGTGCCAATGTGCTCATGACACAATATTAAAAATTTGAAAAACTCCATGACATTTCTGACAAGTCAAAGAGAGATCGCCAAAACGGCAGGAAAGTTCACTGAGAGACCGGGATAGATCATCAGCTGACAGTAAAGATATTAGTTTGTCCTCCTGTGCACTTTACTTCACTCTTATCACTTCACTCTATATATAATTCAAGAAATCTCTGTGTGTCTATCTGTCTGTGTGTCACGACCATAGGACTCGCTAAAAGATCATAGGGTCGCCTGTGATGTTCATACGATGTCTACATGATGTTCATACAACATCAAAGATCAAAGGCAGGCATCACTCACAATCATAGGACTCGCTATGACATCTAAGATCAAATGCAGGGATCATAGGACTCGCTATGCCATCAGCCTATAGTGTCTGTATGATGACATCATCAAAGATCATAGGACTCGCTATGACATCTTCAAAGATCAAAGGCAGGCATCACTCACAATCATAGGACTCGCTATGACATCATCTAAGATCAAATGCAGGCATCATAGGACTCGCTATGCCATCAGCCTATAGTGTCTGTATGATGACATCATCAAAGATCATAGGACTCGCTATGACATCTTCAAAGATCAAAGGCAGGCATCACTCACGATCATATGACTCGCTATGACATCTTCAAAGATCAAAGGCAGGCATCACTCACGATCATATGACTCGCTATGATTTTTTTTTTTTTTTTTTTTTTTTTGTTACTTATTTGTACCCGTAGGTAGACTTGGTTTGCAGTCTGGTGACAAGCCACAGGCTGCTGGTCGCTGCGTGCGCGAGCGCCCTAAACCTACATGTTTTTGGTGTGCGGGAGGAAACCGGAGAAATCCCGGAGTAAACCCGCGCAACACGGGGAGAACATGCAAACTCCACACAGCTCACTGTTGGTCGGGGGCTGGGATCGAACCCACGATCTCATGATCCCCGCGATCCCCCGGCCGAGGGTAAAACTGTGCTGCCACAGTGCTAAACCACTGCGCCACCGTGCAGCCATGTCTTTGATGACATCATCAAAGATCATAGGACTCACTATGGCATCAAAGATCATATGACTCCCTATGACATCATCAAAGATCAAAGGCAGGCATTACTGAACGAGTGGTGATGTGCTTGCTTATGCTTGCTTTCTACTGGGATGCAGAAATACTTGCTTATACTTGGTTTCTATGGCCATGGATGAGTATGCACTAGTTATTTCAAATTTATAAAATTTTTCCCAGGACTGATCAGTTTTAAGCTTATATTTAGCATCTTTAAGCTAATTTCCTGCAACCTCAAGGTATTTCAACTTTTATGCTGTTTTTAAAGATTGCACTATTTCAGCTATTTGCACTATTTATGCTAGTTCTACTTTATGCTATTTCTACTTTTATGCTATTTTTTTTTTAACAGTCAGCTATTATAGCCTTTCAGCTAGCTTTGTTCAAACAATTAAGGTTTCATGGTTGCGTTTGGTGTCTTTAAGCTGACTTCTGGCACCTTAAGCAATTTCTACTTTTGTGGTAACACTTTTTAACATTAGGCAATTTTAGCTGTTCAGCTCGCATTTTTCAGGTTTTAAACTTATATGTAGCATATTGAAGCTAACTTCATGCAACATTAAGCTACTTCTAGATACATACTTTTAAAGCTACTTTATTCCAGCATATTACTGCATTTTAAAGCATTTCAGGAACACATTTTCATCTAACAGCATTCACACCACATTTCCATCCATCCATCCATCCATCCATCCCTCCCTCCCTCCCTTAGCCTGTTAGGCCGTGGGGGAACCACTGATGACTTGGCCACACTCTCCTTTCGTCAGTGTCATCACCAAAGCGCAGGCTAGTAATAGTTCTGCCTGCAATAGTGACTGACCCTTCATATTCCTCAAGGGCTTCTGGAGGAACTTGAAGTTGAACATCATGTCCTGGGCGTCATGACGTTAAACTGCATCCGGCCTGGAGAGGAGATGGGCACCAGCAGGACTATCATACCCAAGACACACCATTTGATGATGACAACTACACATTTCCGCTAGGAAATGCAAATTTTTAGTTACATTAGATCCTCAAACTTAACGCCACGATCATCGGGCAGTAGCGGCACGTTCTTAAAATTTCCACAGGAATTTTCTAGCTTCAAATTTATAATATTTTCCCCAGGACTGATCTCTGAAAGATCATGAGACCACCAGTTTGTCAGTGAAGGCAAGTTGAGATCTTACAGTTGGGGTCTCATGACACAATATTAAAAGTTTGTTTGATAAACTTAAGGAGATTTCTGACAAGACCAAGAAAGCCAGCCAAAAGGCCAGGAAAGTTCACTGAGAGCCCGGGAGAGATCATCAGCTGACAGTAAAGTTAACCCTTTGAGTGTGAGAATTTGCATGCCCCTAGTGGCAGAGCGCGGCACTGTGCCTGCCTTCTCACTCTGACATGATCGCCTGCATTGGGAATTTGTACTGATTTGCCAGTTTTCAAAAGGTGGCAGACATCCGCTGGAGGACTCAGTGGATGACAACGTAGTACACCAAAGACTAAGAACTCCTCATTTCCTTTTCCTGTTTGTAGCAGTTAGCCCAGAAAGCCAACATGGCCACGATCGTCACCGTCACTTTTTTGGCTTTGTATGCAGAAAATAGCCAGGGGATACAAGCAAAATTTATGCGGGATAATCATTAGACTTTGTTGATGTGGTAGATTTTAAATTACCGGCAGAACGCAAAATATGGCCCACGATGGGTGAAAACGTAGCGGCCTCGCCACCCAGCCCCCTTTTGTCAAAAGTAAGTGAGAACTTTCTGGTTTTTTTTTTAAATGTACTGATTTCTTGTTCATATACTTTGAAGATAAGATGATGAGGTACATCTGTACTAAAAATGGTGTCAAAAGACTGAACCATTTTTTGTGTAAATACGTCCAAAGTCCAGTTTTCACTGAGTTATGGAATTTAAAGAGGCGCCGCAACATTATGCAAATTAGATGCATTGTGGAGTGTGTGAAATCAGAGGCAGATTCATTTCAGACGATTTATTACACACTCACATCACACAAGCAAAGAACAGACATTTAACATTTAAGCAGAAACTCTCCTCTTAAGTTTCATGGCATTTACATCACACACAACATGACATTTGCATCACAATGCATTCAACCCCCTTCATCCTTGACTCCTTCCTGCTATCTCACCAGGAACCTCCTGCTCTTTGTTCTCCCATGCTTATCCACTGTCTCCTGTCTGAGATGCTAGATAATCTGGCTCCCCCAAGGTGCTACACTACCCCCCCCCCCCAGCATCTTAGATAGAACAATAGAATAACAGTCCACATGCTGTGATAGAACCATAGAACATCAGTCCACATGCTGCTTGGGCTTCCGCCTCCTCCCGTATCTGCTGTAACTGGGGTTTACTGCCTCCGCGGCGCTGCTGTGCCGGTGGGGGTCTGCTGGGAGTGTGTCTGACTGCGGGTGGGCTGTGGCTGGCGGCGGGGGGGGGGGCACTTTGATCTGTCCATGTGGCTGCTCTGGTGAATCGTTTCCCTGGGGAGCTCTCCGTGGGGGTCTTCCACGCCGAGGGGCCCTAGCCAACAGCACTTGCTCGTCCGCCACAACGAAAGCGGGTTTGAGTCTGTCTATGCCAATTTTTTCCCTCCTACCCCCCAAGTCTAGCAAAAAATGCTTATCCCCTGTTTCCAGCACTCTGAACGGTCCATCATAGGGTGGGCGCAATGGAGGGCGGTGGGCGTCATGTCTGACAAACACGACCTCCGCGCTCTTCAAAGTTTTAGGCACGAAAGCACGTGGAAAACTGTGGTGGGCAGGGCCCGGCAGCGTGGCTGTGTTTGCGCTACGCTGCAAAAGCTGAGACGGGGAGCTGCCCGGCGCGGGACTATCTGGTAGAAATTCCCCGGGCAGCCGTAGTGGCTGCGTAAAAATGAGCTCTGCTGGGGAAGCTTCCAGATCCTCTTTCGGCGCGGAGCGCAACCCCAATAAGACCCACGGCAGCCTGTCTACCCAATTTGCATCCGTCAACGAAGCCCTGAGTGCTGCTTTCAGTGATCTATGAAAACGCTCGCATAACCCATTGGCCTGTGGGTTATACGCGGTTGTGCGGTGAATTGTAACACCCAGGCTGCGGACCATCGCGGACAAGAGTTCGGAAACAAACTGAGGGCCCCTGTCGGACGTAAAGTCCGACGGGACTCCAAAACGCGCCACCCATGCTGTTAAAAAAGCGCGCGCTACGTCCGTGGACGTGGTTGCCGCCAGCGGGATCGCTTCTGGCCAGCGTGTGGTGCGGTCCACCATTGTCAGGAGGTGTGTGCACCCCTGTGATGGCGGGAGGGGGCCCACGAGGTCCACGTGAACATGGTCGAACCTCTTAGCCGGAATACAAAACGGCTCCAAGGGAGCCTTCGTGTGTTTGTGTACCTTGGCTCGTTGGCACGCCACGCAGGCTGCAGCCCACTCTTTCACTTGTTTGCGTAGGCTCGGCCACACAAACTTCTCTCCCACCATTTTGACCGACGCGCGCACTCCTGGGTGCACCAGAGTGTGAACCGACTCAAACACGCGGCGGCGCCACGTGGCCGGGACCACCGGACGCGGGCGACCCGTGAAGACATTGCAGATTAGGGGGGGGCCGCCATCCTGCAGCACCCTGCTCTCCAGCCTTAACCGTGTTGGTCCAGACTGGAGCGTGCGCACGTCTGCATCGCTAATCTGCTCCGCGGCCATGGCTGTGTAATCTATCCCCACGCAGACCGGGGCCACCACGGCGCGCAAGAGGCAGTCCGCCACTACATTCAGTTTACCCGACATATGCTGAATATCGGTGGTAAACTCTGAGATCACGGCCAGCTGTCTCTGCTGCCAGCCCGACCACGGTTCTGAAACCTTGGCCATCGCGAACGTCAGCGGCTTGTGGTCCACGAACGCAGTGAAGCTGCGCCCTTCCAGCCAGAACTGGAAGTGGCGTATGGCCAGGTGGAGAGCCAGCAACTCTCTGTCGAACGCGCTGTATTTACGTTCGCTGTCGCGCAAAGTTCTGCTGAAAAAGGCGAGCGGCTGCCAAGTCCCGGCGACGCGCTGCTCCACGACAGCCCCTATGGCCACGTCTGAAGCGTCGGTCGTGAGCGCTATGCGGGCCGTCGGGTCCGGATGCGCCAGCAGTGCGGCGTTTGCCAGGGCTGCTTTAACTTCCGAGAACGCCCGCTCTCGCTCCGGGGTCCATTCGACCCTATCCGCGGGTTTCTGTTTCTTCAGCGCGGTGTACAATGGTTGCATGAGCTGTGCCGTGAGGGGAAGGAAACGGTTATAAAAGTTCACCATTCCCAAAAATTCCTGCAGCGCCCTGACCGTCTGAGGCCGGGGAAAATCCGCCACGGCGCGCACTTTTGTTGGGCAGTGGGATCGCTCCTTCCGGAGAGACGCGGTGCCCCAAAAAATCAATCTCCATCACGCCGAACTGGCATTTCACTGGGTTGATTATTAACCCGTGCTCCTCCAACCTCTGGAAAACCGTCGTGAGGTGGGTTTCGTGTTCGTCTTCGGACGCACTGGCTACCAGGATATCGTCCAGGTAGACGAACACGAACGGGAGATCGCGCAGCACTGCATCCATCATGCGCTGGAACGTCTGTGCCGCTCCTTTTTGTCACAACTCGCTGCTCTCAGGTATCCACCTCAGCTGCGCGCACACCTGCGCCTCATCAGTGATGGGCTATTTAGTCCACTCGGCCCTGAGCATCGTTCTGGAGCCATCTGTTCTACTACACGCTCAAACCCTCAGCAGGATCGTCTCTTCCCATCCTGCCACTCTTCGCTACAACACGTTAGCTGTTTGCCACTTACCTTTCTATCAGTCTTCCCCTGTGCACAGGTGGATTCCCTGGCGGCGGATTCTCCCATCTTCGCCATCTCCTCCTCCCGCATCTCCACGTCTCGTCGTGTGCGCAACAGGGTGCTGTCTCCCAGGCCGAAGATCCTAGCCAACGCCAGCCACCTTCCCTTCTGCAAGTAAGCATTACTCAGTATTACTTCCCCGTGTGGTTAAGCCCAGCTAATCTCCCTGTCTCTGCTCTTCCCATAGGGTTGCCTGGCTGCACGGCGTGCTGCTCTGTTCCCGATCCTCATTGTCCACCTACAATCCACATACATATCTCATACACGCACCCAAACACCCCTTTGCTGTTGAATAAAGCTATTAATTCTTACCTGAGCCTGCGTGCGTGTTTCCTGGGCCGATAAATATGTCAGTACGGCTCCAGCAAAGCGGCCCAGCAGACAGCGGGCTCGCACACCATCTTTCCACCCTCGAGGCTCGGGTGGATTTGATAGCTCATCAACAGCAGGTGATACTCAATCAATTGACCACGATAACTCACCGGTTGGACCGTCTTGACCCCCAGCAGGCGTTCCCCCCGGCTCATCAGGGCGGACCGGCTTCGGCCGCCTCTGCGGCTGGCCAGCCTAGCTCAGGAGCGCCGACCCGGCTCACTCCGATCCCAACCCCCGCTCGCTTCAACAGGAAGCTCGGTGAGGCACGGGGGTTCATTTTACAATGTGAGTCGGTGTTCCTGCGCATTCCCGGGGATTTCCCCTCAGACCACAGCCGAATTGGCTACATGGCTAATCTCTTGGAGGGGCGAGCGTTACCTTGGGCTTACGCTGTCATGTTGAAGCCCAGCTACGCGAGCCTCTCCTATGACCAGTTTGTGCGGGACTTTCTCCAGGTGTTTGACCACTTGCGTCATGACAGCGTCCTCGCCGAACGGCTCCTTAGCCTTCAAACGGGTAGCCGGTCAGCTGCGGATTACGCTGTTGACTTCCGGGTGGCAGCGGAGGAGGTTGGCTGGGGTGAGGCATCTCTCTGCAGTATTTTCCTCCGTAGCCTCAGTTCTGGTCTGCAGGACGAGTTGGCCAGCCGGGACCTTCCAGAGCGGCTGTCCGAGCTAATCTCTCTAACCATTAGCTTGGATAACAGGCTGCGGGAGCGAGCCACCGAGCGGAAGTCAGTCAACCGCCCGCGCGGATTCTCCGCCCGCGTTCCTCAGTCTCGCCCCCTGGCGTTACCCGCTCCGGAGTCCGCCGATGAGCCAGAGGCTATGTTGATCGGGCGAACCAGGCTCCCTCTAGTGGAGAGACAACGCCGCCGGGAGCTGGGCCTCTGCATGTATTGCGGAGGCGACCAGCATACCGTGGAGCAATGCCCGGTCAAGCCAAACGGGGGTGTCCGCGAGTCACTGTAGGGGGCCTTGCGGACTCTAACCGGCCAAATCCCCTCTCCAACTGCTCTCTGCCCATAAGATTTTGCCACAACTCCACAGGGCACCTCACTCACGCACTGGTGGACTCGGGGGCAGAGCAAAGCTTTATTTCCAAGAGCCTGGCAACCCGTTTGGGTATACCCTGTCAACCGTTGTCAGCTCCACTCAACCTTGTCATCCTTTCTCGCTCGCCCCTGGGAGTAGTGACACACCGCACCAGGCCGGTGCCAATTATAGTTTCTGGCAACCACCGTGAGGATCTCTGCCTGTATGTCCTGTCTTCCTCTGCGGCGCCCGTCATCCTGGGTTACCCGTGGCTGTGCCTGCACAACCCTGTCCTCGATTGACAATCTGGAAGCGTCCTCTCATGGAGTTCCTTCTGCATGAGCACTTGTCTCCAGTCTGCGGTATGCGCCCCATCCTCTCCTCCGCTTGCTCCGGTCTCCTCTCCTCCAGAACTCACCCTGGTGACCCAGGAGCTCCATGACTTAGGAATCGTGTTCAGCAAGTCCAAGGCAATGTCTCTTCCGCCTCACCGCCCGTATGATTGTGCTATAAACCTCCGCCCGGGGGCGCCATTACCATCCGGCCGCCTATACAGCCTTTCTGCTCCTGAACGTGAGGCAATGGACACGTACATCAGGGAGCAGCTCAGCGCAGGGATTATCCGCCCCTCCTCGTCCCCGCTCGGTGCCGGTTTCTTCTTCGTCTCCAAGAAGGATGGGTCCCTTCGTCCGTGTATCGACTTCAGAGCCCTCAATGACATCACGGTGAAGGACCGGTACACCCTGCCTCTTTTGGACACCGCCTTCCACTCCCTCCAGGGGGCGACCTGGTTCACCAAGTTAGACCTCCGCAGCGCCTACCATCTCGTCCGGATCCGGGAGGGCGATGAGTGGAAGACGGCCTTTCGGACGCCCAGCGGCCTCCCGCCGTCTTCCAGCGGCTCATCAACAATGTCCTGCGAGATTTCCTGGGGGTCTTCGTCTTCGTATACTTGGATGACATTCTCATCTTCTCCAGGTCTCGGGAGGAGCACCAGGCTCACGTGAGGCGGGTTCTGCAGCGGCTGTTGGAGAACAGGCTTTACATCAAGGCAGAGAAATGTGAGTTTTATGCCAAGACCACCTCTTTCCTGGGTTTCGTTATTTCCCATAACCAGATTCTCCCCGACCCCGCCAAGGTTAAAGCGGTGGTTGAGTGGCCCACGCCTACCTCCAGGGAACAGGTGCAACAATTCATCGGTTTTGCCAATTTCTACCGTCGCTTTGTCCCCAACTTTGGCGCCATCGTTACTCCCCTGACCCGCCTCACTTCTTCCAAGGTGCCCTTCCAGTGGACCGAGGAGGCAGCGGCCGCGTTCAAGACCCTGAAGACGGAGTTCTCTTCCTCCCGGGTCCTAACCCAGGTTGACCCCGCGCTGCAGTGTCTGGTTGAGGTGGACGCTTCTGATACGGGGGTGGGGGCGGTGCTTTCCCAGCGATCACCGGTGGATGGTGTCAAATGGCCCTGCGCCTTCTTCTCCCGGCGGCTGTCGGCGGCCAAGCGTAACTATGACGTCGGCGACAGGGAACTTACGGCTGTCAAGCTCGCGCTGCAGGAGTGGTGTCACTGGCTGGAGGGGGCAGCTCAGCCTATTGTGGTTTGGACGGATCACAAGAATCTAGAGTATTTGAGGTCAGCCAGGCATCTGAATGCCCACCAGGCGTGCTGGTCTCTGTTTTTTGCTCGGTTCCAGTTCACCATCACCTACCGTCCAGGCTCCAAGAATGGGTTGCCCGACGCCCTGTCTAGACAGTTCGCCCCTGAGGCTCCGGAGGAGCTGGATCACACCATCCTGCCCAGCTCATGTGTTGTGGGGGCGGTTTCCTGGTCCATCAGGGACAAGATCCGGAGGGCGCTGGAGGCTGAACTGGACCCCGGCGGCGGCCCGGATGGGAGGCTCTTCGTTCCATCAGCTGTTCGGGGGGAGGTCATTCACTGGGCCCACACGTCCAAGCTCGCCTGTCACCCTGGCGTCTCCCGACTGGTGGACCTCCTTCAACGTTCCTTCTGGTGGCCCGGTCTCCAAAAGGACGTCACCAATTACGTCCGGGCTTGCCCCCAGTGTGCTACTGGCAAGACCCCAAATTCCCCCCCCCCTCCCCGCGGGCCTACTCCAGCCCCTGCCAGTTCCGGGCAGGCCCTGGTCGCACATCGCCCTCGATTTCGTTACTGGTCTCCCTGTCTCCCAACACCTACGACACGGTTCTGACGATTGTGGATCGGTTCTCCAAGGCCGCCCACTTTGTGCTGCTCCGGGGTCTCCCTTCGGCACGAGAGACAGCCGACTTCCTCGTCCAACATGTGGTCAGGCTGCACGGGATCCCAGTGGACGTCATGTCCGATCGGGGGCCTCAGTTCGTGTCCCAAGTGTGGAGGTGCTTTTGCAACGCCCTGGGGGCCACGGTGAGTCTTTCCTCCGGTCACCACCCTCAATCCAACGGGCAGTGTGAGCGCGCCAATCGGGAGCTGGAGGCTGCCCTGCGCTGCGTCACCTCCTCCAACCCATCCTGCTGGAGCTCTTACTTGGCCTGGGTGGAGTACGCCCACAATACGGCACGGTCATCAGCTACCGGGATGTCCCCCTTCAGGGCGTCATTGGGCTACAATCCCCCCTTGTTTCCTGAGCAGGAGAGTGAGTTGGCCGTTCCATCCATCCAGGCGCATTTGAGACGCTGCCGGAGCTTGTGGACCAGAGCGCGCGAGGCGCTTTTACGCACGGCAGCGCGCAACAGCACCACAGCCAATCGCCACAGGAAGCTGGCTCCCAGTTACCAGGTGGGCCAACAGGTCTGGTTGTCATCTCAGGACATCAATCTTAAGGCCGAGAAGAGGAAGCTGGCTCCACGTTTCATCGGTCCCTTCACCATCTCCAAAATTATCAACCCGGTGGCTGTGCGTTTGGCCCTCCCCCCCTCCCTCTGTGTGTGTCCCACTTTTCATGTGTCTAGGGTCAAGCCCGTGATCTCCGACCCATTCTGTCCTCCTCCTAGGGTGCCGCCCGCTCCCATGATGATCGACGGCCACCCGGCGTGGGGAGTTGCTTCCATCCTGGACTCCCGGCGTCGAGGTCGTGGGCTGCAGTACTTGGTGGATTGGGAGGGATATGGTCCAGAGTGGAGATCCTGGGTGCGCTCTTCCTTTGTGCTGGACAAAAATCTCATCGTGGAGTTCCACCAGGCGCACCCGGATAAACCAGTGCCAGGAGGCGCTGCTAGGGGGGGAGTACTGTCACAACTCGCTGCTCTCAGGTATCCACCTCAGCTGCGCGCACACCTGCGCCTCGTCAGTGATGGGCTATTTAGTCCACTCGGCCCTGAGCATCGTTCTGGAGCTGTCTGTTCTACTACGCGCTCAAACCCTCAGCAGGATCGTCTCTTCCCATCCTGCCACTCTTCGCTACAACACATAAGCTGTTTGCCACTTACCTGTCTATCAGTCTTCCCCTGTGCACAGGTGGATTCCCTGGCGGCGGATTCTCCCATCTTCGCCATCTCCTCCTCCCGCATCTCCACGTCTCGTCGTGTGCGCAGCAGGGCACTGTCTCCCAGGCCGAAGATCCTAGCCAACGCCAGCCACCTTCCCTTCTGCAAGTAAGCATCACTCAGTATTACTTCCCCGTGTGGTTAAGCCCAGCTAATCTCCCTGTCTCTGCTCTTCCCATAGGGTTGCCTGGCTGCACGGCGTGCTGCTCTGTTCCCGATCCTCATCGTCCACCCACAATCCACATACATATCTCATACACGCACCCAAACACCCCTTTGCTGTTGAATAAAGCTATTAAATCTTACCTGAGCCTGCGTGTGTGTTTCCTGGGCCGATAAATATGTCACGTTTAACTCGAATGGCATGCGCAGGAACTTGAATAGACCGAACGGAGTTATTACCGCTGTTTTGGGTATGTCCTCAGCGCGCACTGGGACTTTGTGGTAACAGCGGACCAGGTCTATTTTGGAAAAAATGCGTGCTCCGGCAAGGTGAACGGAAAAATCCTGTATGTGGGGAATTGGGTAGTGGTTGTGCGCTGTGGCGTTGTTCAACCTGCGGAAATCCCCGCACGGTCGCCACGATCCCTCAGCCTTAGGGACCATGTGTAGCGGGGATGCCCATGGGCTGTTCGAGCGCCTGATGATGCCCAACCTTTCCAGGTTGGCAAACTCCTCGCGCGCTATGGCCAGTTTAGCTGCGTCCAAGTGCTGAGGTCTTGCAAAAACGGGCGGCCCGGAGGTGATGATAAAGTGCTCCACCCCGTGTTTAGTGATGGCCGCGGAAAACGTCGGGACCGTGAGTGCTGGGAACTGAGTGAGCAGTGTGTGGAACTTACCGCCTGTAGCTGTGACGTTGGCTTGTGCTGTTGGCTGGGTCACTCGAGCTATACAGGGGAGAGAGTCAAAGGACAGTGCATTAACCAGGCGCCTATTAGCAACATCAACCAGTAAACCATGTGCACACAGAAAATCAGTCCCCAGTATATGGTAATTCAGTGCTGCTACGACAAAAGTCCACTCATATGTACGGCCGTGTAGAGATAAGAGCAGGGTCCTCTCACCAAAGGTCTTAATATCCGAGCCGTTTGCTGCCATCATCCCGGGGCCGCTAGGTCCTGCCAGCCGGTCAGCGTAGGTCGGCCGGATGAAGCTCTTCTGGGCTCCGGTGTCCACGAGGAAACGCCTCCCCGAGCGTGCATCCGTCAAGTAGAGCAGCTTGTTCTCTTCACCGAGGGTCGCAGCTGCTACCGACCCCTGGCCTTGGCATTTCCCGAGCGCTTGAACTGGCACGGTGGCGCACATCTGCGTGAGTTCTCTCCGAAGCGGCGGTGGTAGAAACAGAGCGTGTCTCTTTGGCGCTCCTTGGCCCCCGCTGCTGCTACCACCGGTGGCTCCTCGCCTCCTCTGGTCGTCTCGCTGGGCTCCGCCGCTGTCGCGTTGACTGTGATCGCTCTGGTGGTGATGATGATCCAGTCTGCCTCCTGGGCTAGCACACGGTAGTCGCGCGTGGCCAGCCACGGCGAATTGGCCAGAGCCGCTCTCGCCACTGTCAGAAAGTTCTGGAGGAAGAGGTGGGCAAACAGAAAGTGCCCGTCGTCCGTGCCCATTAACGCCAGCATCTTCTCGATCAGGTCTATGGCCGAACCATCTCCTAACTCGGTCCGCATCAGGAGTCTCTCCGCTCTCTCACAGTCCGAGAGTGTGTAGCGCTGGATGAGCGCAGCCTTGAGCGCCTCATATTTGCTGCTGGCTGGTGGCTGATCGAGCAGGCTCGCTACCTGCTGAGCTGTGTGGGCGTCGAGCGCTGCGACCACATGTTAGAATCTGGTATCGTCTGCAGTTACTCCCCGGAGGGCGAACTGGGCCTCGGTGAGGTGGAACCAAGAGCGCGGGTTGTGCTGCCAGAAATCCGGTAGCTTGACTGAAACCGCACACACGTGGCTGGAGGTTCCAGTCCGGGCTGTCTGTGGGATGGCTCCCGCCTCGCTGTAGCTTCCTGACCGGGCCGGCTCCGGGTATCTTGCCTCGTGTTCCATAATACGTCTTGGGTCACCAGTGTGGAGTGTGTGAAATCAGAGGCAGATTCATTTCAGACGATTTATTACACACTCACATCACACAAGCAAAGAACAGACATTTAACATTTAAGCAGAAACTCTCCTCTTAAGTTTCATGGCATTTACATCACACACAACATGACATTTGCATCACACTGCATTCAACCCCCTTCATCCTTGACTCCTTCCTGCTATCTCACCAGGAACCTCCTGCTCTTTGTTCTCCCATGCTTATCCACTGTCTCCTGTCTGAGATGCTAGATAATCTGGCTCCCCCAAGGTGCTACAGCATAAATTTATTCCTATCTGAAACTTTGGATCATATTTTACATCTTTCTTATTGACAGTAAGCCATTATCTCTTACCACTTTCAAGTTGTAGCCTTGGAAATTTGAACTATTTTATTGAAAAAAAACATTTACCACTCTTGACCGCTAGGAGTTATGTTGCAGTTTGGCAACATACACACTCATAGGGTTAAGTAAAGATATTACAGTTTGTCCTCCTGTAACAATATTATTTCAAATTTATAACAATTTTCCCAGGACTGATCAGTTTTAAGCTTATATTTTGCATCTTTAAGCTAATTTCCTGCAACCTCAAGGTATTTCAACTTTTATGTGAACGTTTTTAAAGATTGTGCTATTTCAGCTATTTGCACTATTAATGCTAGTTATACTTCTTCTTTAGTCTACTTCTATTTTTATGCTAATGTTATTGAACAGTCAGCTATTTTAGCCTTTCAGCTAGCTTTGTTCGAACAATTAAGATTGCATTTAGCATCTAGGCTAACTTGTGCCACCTTAAGCAATTTCTACTTTTGTGCTGTTTTTTAACATTAGGCAAGTTTAGCTGTTCATCTCACATTTTTTAGGTTTTAAACTTATATGTAGCATATTTAAGCTAACTTCATGCAGCATTAAGCTACTTAAACATATATGCTTTAAAAGCTACATTATACCAGCATATTACTGCCTTTTTAAGCATTTCAGGAATGCATTTTAAGCTAACAGAATTCACACCACATTTTTGCTAGATACAGTATCTGTCTGTCTGTCTGTCTGTCTGTCAACCAATCAATCACTTAGCATGTTAGGCCGTAGAAGCACCACTGATGACTTGGCCACCATTTCTCTTTGTCAATGTCGTCGTGCAGGTTAGTAACTGACTGACCCTTCATATTCTTCCAGGGCTTCTGGAGGAATATGAAGTTGAACGCCATGTCCTGGGCATGACGTTAAACTGCATCCGCCTGGATAGGAGATGGGCACCACCAGGTCTATCATGCCCTAGACACACCATATGATGATGACAACTACACATTTCCGCTAGGAAATGCAAATTTTTCTAGTTACATTAGCTCCTAAAATTAACGCCATGATCAACAGGCAGTAGCGGCACATTTTTAAAATTTCCGTAGGAATCTTCTAGCTTCAAATTGGTAACATTTTCCACAGAGCTGATCTCTGACAGATCAGGAGAGACCGCCAGTCTGTCAGTGAAGGCAAGCTGAGCTCTTACAGTTTGGGTCTCATGACAATATTAAAAATTTGTCTGAAAAACTTCAGGAGATTTCTGACAAGACCAAGAGAGATGGCCAAAACGCCAGGAAAGATCACTGAGAGACCGGGAGAGATCATCAGCTGACAGTAAAGATAAGTAAAGATATTACAGTTTGTCCTCCTGTTAACAAAATTATTTCAAATTGATAACATTTTTCCCAGGACTGATCAGTTTTAATCTTATATTTAGCATCTTTAAGCTAATTTCCTGCAACCTCAAGGTATTTCAACTTCTATGTTAACATTTTTAAAGAGTGCACTATTTCAGCTATTTGCACTATTAATGCTAGTTCGACTTCTATTTATGCTGCTTCTACTTTTATGCTAATGTTTTTAACAGTGAGCTATTTTAGCCTTTCAGCTAGCTTTGTTCAAACAATCAAGGTTGCATTTAGTGTCTTTAAGCGAACTTCTGCCACCTTAAGGAATTTGTACTTGTGTGCTCATGTTTTTTATCGTTAGGCCAGTTGAGCTGTTCAGCTTGCATTTTTTAGGTTTTAAACTTATATGTAACATATTTAAGCTAATGTCATGCAACATTAAGCTACATCTACATATACGTACTGTATGCTTTTAAAGCTACTTAATATTAGCATATTACTGCATTTTTAAGCACTTCAGGAATGCATTTTCCGCTAACAGCATTCACACCACATTTCTTCCATCCATCCATCCATCCATCCCTCCCTCCCTCCCTTAGCCTGTTAGGCCGTGGGGGCACCACTGATGACTTGGCCACCATCTCTCTCCGTTAATGTCGTCAGCAAAGCACAGGTTAGTAATAGTTCTCCCTGCAATAGTGACTGACCCTTCATATTTCTCCAGGGCTTCTGGAGGAATATGACGTTAAACTGCATCCGGCCTGGAGAAGAGATGGACACTACCAGGTCTATCATGCCTTAGACAAGGAGTGTCCAATCATGTGCCAATGTGCTCATGACACAATATTAAAAATGTGAACAACTCCATGACATTTCTGACAAGGCCAAGAGAGATCACCAAAACGGCAGGAAAGTTCACTGGGAGACCAGGACAGATCATCAGCTGACAGTAAAGATATTAGTTTGTCCTCCTGTGCACTTCACTTCACTCTATCACTTCACTCTATATATAATTCAAGAAATCTCTGTGTGTCTATCTGTCTTGTGTGTCACGACCATAGAACTCGGTAAAAGATCATAGGATCGCCTATGATGTTCCTACGATGTCTGCATGATGTCCATACAACATCAAAGATAAAAGGCAGGCATCACTCACAATCATAGGCCTCGCTATGACATCTAAGATCAAATGCAGACATAAGACTCGCTATGCCATCAGCCTATGGTGTCTGTATGATAACAAAGATCATAGGACTCGTTATGATCTTCAAAGATCAAAGGCAGGCATCACTCACGATCATATGACTCGCTATGACATCTTCAAAGATCAAAGGCAGGCATCACTCACGATCATATGACTCGCTATGACATCTTCAAAGATCAGAGGCAGGCATCACAATCATAGAACTCGCTATGACATCTAAGATCAAATGCAGGCATCATAGGACTCGCTATGCCATCAGCCTATGGTGTCTATATGATGACATCATCAAAGATCATAGGACTTGCTATGGCATCTTCAAAGCTCAAAGGCAGGCATCACTCAATGATCATGACTCGCTATGACATCTTCAAAGATCAAAGGCAGGCATCACTCACGATCACATGACTCGCTGTGACGACAGCAAAGTTCATAGGACTCACTATGGCAGCAAAGATCATAGGACTCCCTATGACATCAAAGATCAAAGGCAGGCATTACTGAACGAGTGGATGTGCTTGCTTATGCTTGCTTTCTACTGGGATGCAGAAATTCTTGCTTATACTTGGTTTCTATGGCCATGGACAAGTATGCACTAGTTATTTCAAATTTATAAAATTTTTCCCAGGACTGAAAATTTTTAAGCTTATATTTAGCATCTTTAAGCTAATTTCCTGCAACCTCAAGGTATTTCAACTTTTATGCTGTTTTTAAAGATCGCGCTATTTCAGCTATTTGCACTATTTATGCTAGTTCTTTTATGCTAATATTTTTTAACAGTCAGCTATTATAGCCTTTCAGCTAGCTTTGTTCAAACAATTAAGGTTTCACGGTTGCGTTTAGCGTCTTTAAGCTGACTTCTGGCACCTTAAGCAATTTCTACTTTTGTGGTAACATTTTTTAACATTAGGCAATTTTAGCTGTTCAGCTCGCATTTTTCAGGTTTTAAACTTACAGTATATGTAGCATATTGAAGCTAATTTCATACAACATTAAGCTACTTCTACATATATGCTTTTAAAGCTACATTATACCAGCATATTACTGCATTTAAGCATTTCAGGAATGCATTTTCAGCGAACGGCATTCACCACATTTCTGCGATCTATCTTATCTATCCATCCATCCCTTAGTCTGTTAGGCCGTGGGGGCACCACTGATGACTTGGCCACCATCTCTCTCCATCAATGTCGTCAGCAAAGTGCAGGTTAGTAATAGTTCTCCCTGCAATAGTGACTGACCCTTCATGTTCCTCCAGTGCGTCTGGAGGAACATAGGATAGACCATGGGAGAGATCATCAGCTGACAGTAAAGATAACTAAAAATATTAGTTTGTCCTCCTGTAACAGTATTATTTCAAATTTATAACATTCTTCCCAGGACTGAGAAGTTTTAAGCTTATATCTAACATCTTTAAGCTAATTTCCTGCAGCCTCAAGGTATTTCACTTCTATGCTCACGTTTTTAAAGATTGCACTATTTCAGCTATTTGTACTATTAATGCTAGTTCGACTTCTATTTCTTTATGCTCCTTCTACTGGTATGCTAATGTTTTTTAACAGTCAGCTATTATAGCATTTCAGCTAGCCTTGTTCAAACAATTAAGGTTGCATTTAGCGTCTTTAAGCCAACTTAAGCAATTTCTACTTTTGTGCTAATGTTTTTTAACATTAGGCAAGTTGAGCTGTTCAGCTCACATCTTTTAGATTTTAAACTTATATGTAGCATATTTAACTTCATGCAACATTAAGCTACTTCTATATATATACTTTTAAAGCTACTTTATACCAGCATATTACTGCATTTTTAAGCATTTCAGGAATGCATTTTAAGCTAACAGCATTCACACCACATTTCTGCTCTCTATCTATCCATTCCTTAGCCTGTTAAGCCGTGGGGGCACCACTGATGACTTGGCCACCATCTTTCTCTGTCAATGTCGTCAGCAAAGCGCAGGTTAGTAATATTCTCCCTGCAATAGTGACTGACCCTTCATATTCCTTCAGGGCTTCTGGAGGAGCATGAAGTTGAACATCATGTCCTGGGCATGACGCTAAACTGCATCCGGCCTGAAGAGGAGATGGGCACCACCAGGTCTATCATGCCCTTGACAAGGGGTGTCCAATCATGTGCCATGGAGGGCCAAGACCCTGCAGGCTTTATCTCCAACTAGTGTCTTCAACAGCAGATTTCACGCAATTTCTTACCACTGATTACTGGATTGCTGATAAGTGAAAACACCTGCTGAACAGACTGGGTACAAGAGAAAACCTGCAAGGTCTTGGCCCTCCATGGCACATGACTGGACACCCCTGCCCTAGATACACCATATGATGATGACAACTACACATTCCTGCTAGGAAATGCAAATTTTTCTAGTTACACTCGGTCATCAAACTTAACACCTTGTCTGAAAAGACAAGGTGGAATGTAATATATAAGAGCACCGCAAAGGGTACATTATATGCCCGTCCATCACCATTATTCATAGTGCATAGAAAGCACACCAACCACTGAAAAATCAGTTAGAAATTGAAGCTGCAATGTATGCTAGATGTGTAATAAAACTAATGACCCTGTAATTGAAAGGAGTTTAAGCAAAGCAAATAACCTGCAATTCAAAGTGGAACAAATTTTGAGAAAATGTCAGAAAATCATTTAATCCCCTACAACATGCACAACTTCAATGTACAAACACTGTGTGAAATGAAAGTGTCCTCACTTGAAAACTGTGGAAGGAGTTAGCCGGACAAAGTTGCTCAGATGGACAGATGGAAAGACAGACACCATCATACCATAATACGTCCCATGTTATAATAAGCATATAATAGAATATATAATAAAAAAAGAATAGGATATATTCATAAAATAGATATATTGATCATAAATTACAAAATATGTTGAAAGCATCTGACAGTCGGGTTTCAAACTGGAGTACACCAGTTTTTGACCACTGCATCTTTATAAGGAGCAGGACTCCTTCAGTGGGAAGTTGAATTACAGTGTTTCTTCACCAGCACCAGAACAAACCACACTAAATGCCGCTAAATCTTATGCATGCTGACTTCCTACAATAAAAGCAACAATAAAAAAACCACAATATTTTACAGATGGTGTTTCTTGCCTTGAAAGTCACTGTGCCAGTGAGTTTGTAGGAAGTCAATTAAACTCACTGATGTTAACTGAGAAAGACAACACAAACCACTGTCACATATTACTGTTGGTGTATTTACTCAGGAGCAAAGTACAGACAGCCCGTGTCTGTGTTAGGTGTAATGGAAGCTCTATTTCTGTCCTTGGACAGAACCAGGAGAGCTCTTTGTAGCTGTTTTCAACCTTTATGGTCAGTCACCTCCCATCTCCAGATCTACACTAAACAGACATGAAAGTGGTATCGATGTCCTCATCCAAATGTCAGAAAGCATGTGCACAAGTGAAACCAGCAAAAATATAATCCTGTGGATTACAAACCTGCATGCTTTCTCTCTGGCCTTCCATTTACAGTTAAAAAAACAACCCTAAAATACATGCTTTTTATTCTCTAACCTTCCAGCGGGTCCCTGGTCAGCCCCAACTGACTGATGATATATCGGGGGATGTCTGTCTTCATCAGCTGTCCCTCCTTGGCGTGATCCTCAGCTGCCTCCAGCAGATGGTAAAACTCTTCAGGGTTGAATTCCTGTCATTGCACAAACACACAAATGCTCTATAGGCTTCTGAAACTGATCTGGATGAAAATCTGGATCAGAGACAAAAAACAAACTTGTAACATGTAGGGGAGTCTAAAGACAAATTACAGTAGGAGCTGAAAAGAAAAGTGTATAATAAGACAAATTTGAATATCCTAGTTCAAGCACAGATAGTCCAAACCACATTTTTAACACATTTAAATAGACTCAAAAGATAAGTCACAGAGCCCTGCTACTGAAAAGTGACAACTCACTGATTCTTCAGACATGGGACAAACCATGTCCAGCAATTGTAGCTGCTATTAGCCAAAAAAAAAAAAAAAAAATTAAAACTGGAGCTGTCATGAGGGATTAACTACAGAATGCATTGAGCACAATTATTCTTTTCAATTTCATTTAATCATATTATATTAAATTTCTGACACTTATTGTCTTCCCACTACTTCTAAAAATATTTCATATTAAAGCAAAATAGTTTTTCCTCAAAATATTCATTTTTTACAGGGTTTTGAAGTTGTGTCCGAACTTTATGTAAACTTCGTCAGACAATTATAAAAATGTAACAAATCAGGCAATTTTAGGGTCAGGTGTCATTCTGAAGGACCTCTTTTTAAAATTTCTTCTACGCAAAGTGCATCCATGGCAGAAAAGCTCTTGCAAGTTTTATATTTTGTGAGTATTTTAAAACAGAATGTTGAAATGTAATATCTCACACCCATGATAGGTCAACACCATCATCCAGCTTCTGACAAAATTATTTGAAATCTTCAGATAATTTGATTCTCACTAAGTTATGTTAGCATCTAGCGTCAGGCTAAAATAAAATGGCTAGACCTTGAACTCTTAGATTTTTTAAAAATACTTATTTTGTCAACTCCATCAGATGTCAACTCCATCAGATTTTCTGTCTGATGGAGTTGGCATTAACTGGGAATGCATCATATTTTCATGTTTTTTTGGATACATTTTAATTATATGACAAAAAGGAGTATGTTATCATTTTGTCTAATAATGATTATGTACTATTTATGTGGTATCAGCATTTTCTATTTTTTTTGTATACTTAATTGATCTTTTTTCTGAAATAATAGTCAGAAACTTATCAAAGTTGCATTGATGGAACATGGGGCTTAACTAACATAATGGTAAGAAAAGTTAGGCACACTCCCTCTCTATGATAAGAAAATATGATTTAAAATGCAAATTTTATGCTAACTTTGTGCTTTTTAGTCAAGCAGCCATTCAACACCTGACTTTGGTGGAGAGTAGAAGCAGAAACAGAGAACATCAAAAAGGCTGAGACAGAAAAAGCTATACTGCCAGAATTAGGATAATAATTCATAAGACAAGAGAGACAGCAATGGAAACAGACCGGACTATCATGACAGTCTACTCAGAAGTGTGATGTCAAAAGTGCAAACATCATTTATGGCCGTGTTCAAGTCCATTTTGCTCTTACAACCATGGAAGGCAGAAGAAAAAGTGCAAAAACTCTCAGTTATTCAGAGGTGTGTTTTGGGTATAACATGCAATAAACCAATTAGAACTGCTCATCACCTCATCTTTAATAGGTAGGAACACATGATCTATTGTGGATTACTGTTCTAATTAGGGACACAGATATATTGGCGGATATATTGTATTGATATTCGTCTTTTTGACTGATATCAAATATCAGCATAATAATAACAAATTTGGCAGTGGCTGATATTTTTTCTAGTGTATCCCAGTTGTGTGACATTGATTTTGCTCTGTAAAAGACAACAGTACACTACAGCTGCAAAGTCAGAAAACATCCAAGACTGAACCATTTTAAAGTATTTTAGTTCAGTTATATTTTATTAATGAACATTTCTTTTTCTTCTTGACATTAAAGACAGAATACATGAAATCAAAAGAAATAATCTGTATTGGTCAACTTATTATTTTTAACATTGGTATCTGCATCAGCCCACAATTTCACAGCTGATGCATCACTAATTATGATGGTGATTATACATGGTAAGGCACATCCTTTTCCACTGATGAAACAGAAGTGTTTATGTGCAAAGTGAAAATGGAGAACATCATTTACGGGACCACCACTGTTTAAGAATTTCAAGGTGAAGGAGGTGTGAATGAAGTAGAGGTGAATGTGCAGAAAGAGTGATATTAGTGACATTTATCCCTGGTTTTAGTCGGTCATACTTCAGATCTTGTTTCCAGCTATTTATTCTCCCTCTACGTTCATGGTGTCTTTGAGATCTTTTATCTGATCATTCGCCAGTTTCTGTCTCCCTTGTTAGGGAGTCTCTGCACCTGCCCGATTGTTCTCAGCTGTTTCCCACCCCTTGATTGTCCCTCTTCCTTAAATGTTTGTCTTGTGTCTTCCTCTGATGTGATGTTATTGCACATTGCTATGTGGCTTTCCTCATAATTCCTGTGTGGTTTGGACATTCAGTTTATCTGTGCTCTTGTTTCTTAGTTTATTTCTCTTGTGTTTTAAGTTTTTTATTGTAGGGTTTTCAACCCACATGCCACACTTCATTTTCCTCCTTTGAATAAATTCTGTTATTTGCATCCAGCCTGCATTTTGGGTCCTCTCTCGCTCTCTCTGCCTCCTCCGAGCCAAACTTGCAACATCTAATTTTCCCAGAGACTTAAAAAACAAATTTCAAGTGCTGTTACATGAATAAAATAGGTAGGCTTTTTCCAGCTGCTTTTTGACTTACTAGAAATTAACTAAGTGAAATGAAATGCTATTGACAGTATAACTTGTCAACAAATCTCACAACATGTGACAACTTTTGGCATTAGCTGTGTTGGATTACTGTCCTGTTGGAGCAATACCCAAGCTCTTTTGAAAAAAAAAAAAAAGCTGATCTAATCTTCTGAAGTAAAACTGCTATGGTGTGCTGTCACTGAAGAGAACACTCTCTCTGCTGCAAAACTAGTATCAGGGATGCAGAGGTAGCATTTAGCTAATTTTGCTAGTAAAGGAAAAACTGTCTCTTGAGACCTCCACCAGCAAAGTGGATCATCTGAAAGAGACAGACAAGGGGCCTATAGATACTTCTTCAGCTCCTCCTCCACCCTGGTGCTTGCAGTTTTAGGAATAGTTGTGGATATTTTTTGTTAGCTAAAAAGCAAAAATATCCACATATAAATTGGCATTAAAAAGTCAGTCTGCTGAGATAAAATGGGCTGACCACACAAAGCAACATCATAACAGTGCTAGTACAGTGGTGTGAAAAAGTGTTTGTCCCCTTGCTGATTTCTCAATTTTTTGTATGTTTGTCACACTTAATATTTAAATATTAGACAAAGATAACACAAGTAAACACAAAATGCAGTTTTTAAAAGAAGGTGTTCATTATTAAAGGAAAAAAAAATCCAAACCTACATGGCCCTGTGTGAAAAAGTGATTGCCCCTAAACCTCATAACTGGTTGGGCCACCCTTAGCAGCAACAACTGCAATCAAGCGTTTGCGATAACTGGCAATGAGTCTTTTACAACGTGGTGGAGGAATTTTGGCCCACTCATCTTTGCAGAATTGTTGTAATTCAGCCACATTGGAGGGTTTTCGAGCATGATCCACCTTTTTAAGGTCATGCCACAGCATCTCATTCGGATTCAGGTCAGGACTTTGACTAGGTCACTCCAAAGTCTTCATTTTGTTTTTCTTAAGCTATTCAGAGGTGGACTTGCTGGTGTGTTTTGGATCACTGTCCTGCTGCAGAACCCAAGTGCGCTTCAGCTTGAGGTCACAAACAGATGGCCGGACTTTCTCCTTCAGGATTTTTTGGTAAACAGCAGAATTCATGGTTCCATTTGCCACAGCAAGTCTTCCAGGTCCTGAAGCAGCAAAACAGCCCCAGACCATCACACTACCACCACCATATTTTACTGTTGGTATGATGTTCCTTTTCTGAAATGCTGTGTTACCTTTATGCCAGATGTGATGGGACACACACCTTCCAAAAAGTTCAACTTTAGTCTCGTCAGTCCACAGAGTATTTTCCCAAAAGTCTTGGGGATCATCAAGATGTTTACTGGCAAAACTGAGACGAGCCTTTATAGGTTATTTTTGCTCAGCAGTGGTTTTCATCTTGGAACTCTGCCATGCAGGCCATTTTTGCCCAGTCTCTTTCTTATGGTGGAGTCGTGAACACGGACCTTAACTGAGGCAAATGAGGCCTGCATTTCTTTGGATGTTGTTGTGGGGTCTTTTGAGACCCCTTGGATGAGTCATCGCTGCGCTCTTGGGGTAATTTTGGTCGACAGGCCACTCCTGAGAAGTTTCACCACTGTTCCATGTTGTCGCCATTTGTGGATAATGGCTGTCCCTGTGGTTCGCTGGAGTCCCAAAGCTTTAGAAATGGCTTTATAACCTTTTCCAGACTGATAGATCTCAATTAATTCAATTCAGAATTGAACTGGATTAAGTGTGACAAACATACAAAAAAAATGAGTACTCAGTAAGGGGGCAAACACTTTTTCACACCACTGTATAAGATAAGATAAGCCTTTATTAGTCCCACAATGGGGAAATACCAGGATTGCAACAGCACAGGGACAGCAACACTCAGAGCAATAATTTAGAAGATAAGAAAATAAGAGCAGTGAATATACAGTACGTATACACAGTGCGGAGCATTGTAGCCAGATGCAATAAACAGCATAACCGTCTACTTAGTTATCCTACATAGTATGAATATGTACCCATACATACTGTCACCCTCCGTAGCGACTGATATTGTCCTAGTTGTATACTGGAGGGGACCATTTGTGTAAGTCTGTTGCGTCTTTTGCATTCAATACTATTAGGTCATCACGTTTTTTTGCTATCTCTGTGAGCAGCCCTGCTTAGGTTATAAAGTCTGACAGCCGTAAGTAGGAAGGACCTGCGAAACCTCTCAGTTGTGCACCTAGGATGATGTAGTCTACTGCTAAATGAGCTCCTCAGTGCGTTCAGTATGTCCTGCATAGGGTGGGACTCGGGACTCCAGCAGAGATGACAGTTTAGTCACCATCCTTCTCTCTCCTGTCTCCTCCACTGGGTCAAGGCGTTTCCCCAGGACAGAGCTAGCTTTCTTGATTAGTTTGTTCAGTCTCTTCTTATCGGCTGCTGTAATGCCACTGCCCCAGCAGATCACTCCAAAAGTGATGGCTGATGCCACCACCGTGTCGTAGAATGTCTTCAGGAGCACCCCTTGTACACCAAAAGACCTGAGCCTCCTCAGTAGGAACAGCCTGTGCTGTCCCTTCTTGTAGAGTGCGTCAGTATTGTGTGACCAGTCTAGTTTATTGTTCAGATGAACATCCAGGTACTTGTAGGATGTCACCATCTCAATGTCTGTTCCCTGGATGTTTACTGGTGCTGTGAGGGGTTGTCCTTGCCTGTGGCAGTCCACCACCAGCTCTCCTTAGTTTTCCTCGCGTTGATCTGGAGGCAGTTCCGATGGCACCAGCCCACAAAGTCCCAGATAAGTCCTCTGTACTCAGCTTCATCTCTGTTGGAGATGAGGCCGACGATCGCAGAGTCGTCAGAGAACTTCTGTGGATGGCAGTGTGTTGTGTTGTGTGAGAAGTCCGCAGTATAAAGGGTGAACAGGAAGGGAGCCAAAACCGTTCCCTGGGGGGCCCCCGTGCTGCCGATGATCGTGTCGGACACACAATCTCGGGTTCTCACAAACTGTGTCCGGTTTATCTCTTGGTATATCTCTCTCGATTGTATTTTCCAACCCTATAGCCTGTTACTGCACCACAAGTTTCCAGTCAGAAAAGATGTGATAACAGGTAATAAAGAAATATATCAATAAAATTGATGTTATGCTCCATCACATCACATAAACTAAAGTATTTCTAAAAACATTTTGCAATTACAGTCTTAAAACTACATTTCAATTCAAACAGCAGCAAATTTATGACCAAACACTTATGGGGCTGTCACACAAACAAAATCTGTATTAATACAGTTCCCAACTTTAAACTGCTTTCCTGAAAACATCTCCTTTTTTAAGGAATGCAGCCTTTTGTGCTGTCCTGTGGGATTTAGTTTCATTCCTGTTGGTGGAATAACATTTTGATTAGGAAGCCCGGGGCAGACAAAATCATTTCCTCTCCCACTCTTTCATATCTACTCCATTGGACTAGAGAAAAAAAGGACGGAGGGTGAGAATTAATCTGGTTCTCTGATAGCTTGCTCTGCTGGAGGATAATATTCTTGCAGCTAACAGCTTACTGGCTGTCTGACATTTTCACCAAATCACTTTGCAGCTGACTTGAATACTAAATGAACTGTACGGCTACGGACAGTGTCTCATCAGTGTGTGTCTTCTCCTTGCTAACCTGAGGCCTGCGAAGATCTAAAGTCTCCTCCACATCCTGCCTGACCCTATCGACCTCTTCTGTCGGTCACCTTGGCAACATAAAGATGAGCCACGGGGGGGGGGGACACACCATCAATCAGAAAGCTGATAGTCAGGTGTGGTTCAGCCTACTGTGTATATAGAAAGGCTTGTTATCACCAAATAAGTTTAGCTGAATGAATGTACCCACTTGCCAAGGACACGGCTCTGTCTTACAGCTGATTTGATGTGGTGCTGAGAAGAATGACAGGAGAAGATGGAAAAGAACATTGTTCGGGCGCTAGAAAAGTCGGGGGAAAATCCCCTGCAGTGATAACATGATCTACTACAATTGAGCACAACTGACATGGTGAATGACAAAGCTTTAAACACAACCATGACTGCCACTGAATGTTAAAGTGCATTTCTCCACCCAAGGCACATTCCATAATATATGATATGAATGTTACAGGTTAAACAACATTTACTTGAAACAAGTGAATAAACATTACAGCCATTTCTGACTTCTTCTTCTTTTAGATTTGATTGGCGGTTGGCAACCAGCTTACAGGTGCATACCGCCACTGACTTGATTATCATCACTCTATATCATTGTATAAGGAGTTCTTCTGACTTTAAAGGGACACAGGAGCAGTGTGTTGAAGTTGACAGCGATAACAACGCTACTAACAGTACCAGTAGGTGTCACATTCACTCTTGCCCCACCACTGGTTGCCAGGTTGCCACCTTATCATAGTGTGCGTGCATGTGTGTGTGTGTGTGGTGCCCTAATGATCCCAGGAGATATGCTGTCGAGGGCAGCTTGTCCTTGGTAGGGTCTCCAAAGGCAACACTGGTCCTGGGTGATGGACCAGACCAAGAGCAGTCCATGGATCCACATGAAAAAGTTACAAGGACCCAAGGAGTTCACCAGTGGGCTGACCACCATCGGGCAGCAGTCTGGGCTACTCTACTTAAGCTGGATTCATGGTACTTTTCCACTCTGGTCCACTGAGGTGCATGTCTGCTTCGGACAAGGCTGGCGCACATGCGGTTGTATATGTCCTTTACTTTTTCCGTTTACCAGGCCAAACGGTTGACGCATGTGCACAACAGTTATTTGTAGTTTCACCCCAGTCCTATGGGTAGCACAAATGCACTAACACATCAGATCACCGGCTATATAAAAGTGAAGAAACGTGAGATCAATGGACATTTTTTGTAGCAACAACAATGGCATCATTTCAAGGAAAAGGAATTACCATTTTTCAATGCTCTTCTCCGCTCAAGCTGCTGCTGCTGCAAAATGATTCATGTATGTTTATTCTCATCTTCTGCTTCCTCTTCGTCTACTTTGACTCTGTATGCTGTGCCGGTAGTGCATGGGAGGTTCAATCTTGGGCAAGCGCAGTCAGTGTGGTCAGGCTGCATGGTCAGAATATTTGGGCTTCACACAGACATCCACGGACTGGAGACAACAGCTTAATTTTCATCACACAAGCCTCGTGGTCGAGTGGACATGGACAGCTGAGGTGCAGTATGAATCTGGATAAGTGGTGGATGGATAGATGGATGGATGGATGGATGGATGGATGGATGGATGCCAGATTGAGACCTCTGGGTTAAAAACTTCTGGCAGGGGTATGATTCATTGTATTTGGTAACCCCAGAGCTTTCTGTGATGTGAGAACACATGATCTCAACCTAGTTATGCTCCTAGCTTTGAGATCCTTACTGGCCACTATAATTCTAATCAGCCATCTGCTCAAATGTAAATATTTTGATACTTTTGAGCCAGAAATTGTTTTCAAATGATTAGAAGACAAAGATTCTCATTGGGAGTGACTAGGAGGGACAGGATTATGAGTTTATCAGAGGGACAGCTCAGGTGAGTGGTTTAGAGACAAAGTAAGAAATGCAAGACTGCAATGTATGAGAAATCAAACCTAATGTCATTTGATACTCTACGCAGGAAGTACAATCTGGAGAAGCAAGATTTTTTTTAGATACTTGCAGCTTCGCGACTTCATTAATAAAAGGGTACAAAGCAATAATATCAAAGAGTCTTCATTATTTCTTAATATTTTTATTAATGCATATAAGTCAAATCTTAAAAACCTTATTAGTAAGTTATACTGCAGTTTAATGACACTTAAAACAGACTCAACAATATATATAAAGCAAAAGTGGGAAAAGGAAATGAACATTGTAATAACTGATGACATGTGGTCAAGGGTTTGGGAGGTGCAATCCTCCATCCACCAACTCCGGCACCTGGAGGGACTTTTGCTGGAAGACTCTTATTCGTTTTTTCATAACACCCAATCAGAAATCCAAGTACAGTGGAGTTCCTGCACACTGCTGGAGAGAATGTGGGGAAACAACAGCAGACCATGGGCACATATTCTGGTCTTGCCCACACATTCTGGTCTTGCCCACACATTCAGCCTTTCTGGACAGACGTAGCAAATGTCATTTCTAACTGGACTTTAATATCAGCTGCTCCTTTATTTTGTTATTCCTTGGATGTTTCCTTGACAAGCTGACTGCAGACGATACTTATCTCCTGAAAATCTTTTTGGCATCAGCCAAAAAGGCTATAACAAAGTGCTGGTTACAAAAACAGCCCCCCACACTGAACCTTTTCACCTCTATAATAGACAATATAAGGTCCATGGAACGCATGACCTATACCCTGCGACTCCAAGAGGAGCTAGGAAAAAGACGTTGGAAAAAATGGTTGGACTTCACAGGATGTGACAGTACTTATTAATATGCGGATTCGGAATTGTATATTTTTATTGTATCTGATTTGTACCATATTAATCATCCCATGACCTCATATGTTTGTGTTTTCACGTTCATAAATAAAAACTTAAAAAAAAAATAAATGCAAGACTGAGATGGTTTGGCCATGTGCAGAAGAGAGATAGTGGATATACTGGACAAAGCATGTTGAAAGGTAGACAGGAAGAAAAAAGGAGGGCCACAGAGAAGATTCATGGATGCAGTGAAGGAGGATATGGAGAGGGTTGGTGTGAGAAGAGAATGCAAGGGATAGGGAGAGATGGCGCCAGATGATCTGCTGTGGTGACCCCTAAAGGGAGCACCCAAAAGAAGATGATTTCATGATTATAGTTATTTGAAAAAACATACTTCATTCTGCAAGTTTTGTGGTTGTATTATTTAATAAAAAATATTTGTTTTTGTGATATTGTAATCAACATGACTTTAAAATCCCCAATGAGCAATGAATTCATACAGCAAGATAAACTGAGTCTCCTACAGCTGTTCAAACATGGAGCTGCTCCTGACTGGACAATGTTAGCACTAATAGATGGGCTGTTTGCAAATTTCTGAATTGCTTACTGTGGTGGCTCGGCAGTAAACTTTCTCTAATATCTGAAAAACAAAACAGCAAGAAGTGTTTCTGAAAACATCTGAGGCAGGAAATAAGCAGTTCAATTGTTGAATCTGTTTTTGACATCAGCACCTGTTACATGAAATGCATTTAAAGAATCACACAAATCCAAGCGAGCTGTTTCAATTGGGAGTTGTAGTCCGAAGCATTTTTGTAAGAGAGGCGAACTCCTGTGCAGGCAAAGTTTGGTCTATTTGGCTTAGCAGACCATATTATCCATCCATCCATCCATTTTCTACTGCTTTTCCAGGGATCCGGGTCACGGAGGCAGCAGTCCAAGCAGAGAATCCCAGACCTCCCTCTCCCCAGCCACCTCCTCCAGTTCTTCAGAGGGGAGATCAAGGCATTCCCATCCCAGCTGGGAGACATAGTCTCTCCAGCATGTCCTGGGTCTGCCCCAGGGTCTCTTCCCAGTGGGACGTGCCCAAAGCACCTCAAGTGGGAAGCATCTAGGAGGCATCCTGATGAGATGCCCAAACCACCTCAACTGGCTCCTTTCAATGTGGAGAAGCAGTGGCTCTACACCAGGGATGTCAAACTCATTCCATGGAGGGCTAGGACCCTGCAGGTTTTACCTCCATCCAATGTCTTCAGCAGGTGTTTTCACTGATCAGCAATCAGTGGGAAGAAATTCAATGAAATCATCTGTTGAAGACACTGGGTGGAGGTAAAACCTGCAGGGTCTTAGCCCTCCATGACCTGCAGGGTCTTAGCCCTCCATGGAATGAGTTTGACACCCGTGCTCTACTCTGAGCCTCTCCCGGATAACTGACCTCCTCACCCTATCTCGGGGGCAGCTGTGGCGCAGATGTAGTGTGACCGACTACTGATCGGAGGGTCATGGGTTCGATTCCCTCTCTGTCTGCAGTCTGCATGTCGAAGTGTCCTTGAGCAACACACTGAACCCCCAGTTGCTCCTGGTGGCCAGGCTAGCGCCTGTGTGTGTATGGCAGCTCTGCCGCCATCAGTGTGTGATTGTGTGCGTGAATGGGTGGATAGCAGGATCTGTAAAGCAGTTTGGTCATCCAGAGATGAGAAAAAGTGCTATATAAGTGAACGCTATTTACCATCTCTAAGGGTGAGCCCAGCAATCCTACGGAGAATGCTCATTTCAGCTGCTTGTATCCGTGATCTCATTCTTTCGGTCATTACCCAAAGTTCATGACCATAGGTGAGGGTAGGAACATAGATTGAGTGGTAAATTGACAGCTTTGCTTTTGAGCTCAGCTCCCTCTTCACCACAACAGACCGGTACAAAGTTTGCATCACTGCAGATGCCGCTCCGATTTGTCTGTCAATCTCACGCTCCATTTTCCTCTCACTCGTGAATGAGACCCATAGATAGTTGAACTCCTCTACTTGGGGCAGCACCTTGTCCCCAACCCGGAGGACAATCCACCCTTTTCCAGCTGAGTACCATGGACTCGGACTTGGAGCTGCCAATTCTCATCCTGGCTGCTTCACACTCAGTAGCAAACTGTCCCAGCAAGACCTGCAGGTCATTGCTCAATGAAGCCAACAGGACAACATCATCTGCAAACAGCAAAGATGAGATCCTGTGGTCACTGAACATGACACCCTTCGTTCCTTGGCTGCACCAAGATATCCTGTCCATAAAGATTATGAACAGGATTGATGAAAAAGGGCAGCCCTCACGGACTCCAACTCTCACTGGGAATGAGTTCGACTGATTGCTGGCAATACAAACCAAACTCTCACAACGGTCATATAGAGACTAGATAGCTCGTAGCAACAAGCCCGATAACCCCATACTCCCGAAACGCCCCCCACAAGAAACCACAACAGAAGTGGTTGAATGCTTTCTCCATGTCCGCAAAACACATGTAGACTGGTTGGGCAAACTTACACAAACCTTCGAGGATCCTTGAGAGGGTGAAGAGTTGGCCCGACGTGCCACAACCAGGATGAAAACCACATTGTTCCTCCTGAATCTGAGGTTTGACCAACAGCTGGACTCTCCTCTCCAGTACCTTGGCATAGACCTTACTGGGGAGGCTGAAGAGTGTCATCCCTCTAAAATTGGAACACACCTTCTGGACCCCCTTCTTGAAGATGGGAACCACCACCCCAGTATGCAACGCCAATGGTACTGTCCCCATTTTCCACGCAATGTTGCACAATTTGGATTCCACACAGTGTTTCCTCTGGCTTAAAAACCTTGGCGCAGTGGCAACATATTTTTCCAGGGATGGGGGGGGGGCAGAAAACACATGACACTATTGTAACCGGAATGTGTTAATTTTATACTATTTATTTCTTTTTTTTTATTTTGCACAGTAACTTTGCATATGGAACTTACCATTTGAAGTACTGTACAACCAAGGCTTGAATGTTGGAATATTGGGCCAGTTGGGGTCCTACCCAGACATCATGTGTTTGGAGTTTTTACTGGTGTCATCCTTCTCTCCTTCCTCTGTTCTCATCTCTCCTGGACCCTCTGCCTGAAGACTTTCCTCTCCTTGGCTCCTCTCTTCTGTCTCATCTTGCCCTCTCTGTGCCCTGTCTAATTCAAGTTTGCTCTCTGTCTATGGTGGTATACAAACAGGTCAGAAAATATCAAGTGTCATGTTTTATCTTGGAGGATTTTTTGTCATGGTTTACATGAATGACAAAAATATGTGTATTTTTTCGTATTTTTATTGTAGTGTTGTGGGGACATGGTGTTGGACTTCTCCACCCAGGGAACAATGGACCAAAAGAGGAGGTGTCACCGGGGGGTTCAGACGGAACAGTAAGGACTATGTGCCTCCCGGGGTGAGGAGAAATGCCAAGCCGCTGGGAGAAGGGTGTGAGAGTGGCGCCGGTGTTATGTCATGTTAATGTGCCACACAGGCTTTGTTCTAAACATAATGTGTTATGGTCAGAAGTTCTGGGCCTCGATGCATGGAAATAAAAGATATAAAAGAGGCATGCACAGAGGCCCGGGATGCACTTTTGCTATACTGTTTTGTTGGAGAAAAAAATAAAGTCTTGTGTTGTTCAGCTTGTTGCCTCGCCTATTCCTTTCTCCACACTGGTGACCCCAAGACGTGCCATGGAGGGGGAGACGAGCACAACCCCGGAGACTACGTGGAGGGAGAGCACCAATGCCGCGTGCACTGTTTCAGTCAAGCTCCCGGACTTCTTACTTCATGACCCGACAGCATGGTTTTTGCACATACATAGAAGCCCAGCACTCCGGGGGATAACAACAGATGACACAAGGTACTACTACGTGGTCGCTGCGCTGGACACGCGCGCCACACAATAGGTGGTAAGCCTGCTCCAGGAGCTGCTGGCCCGGGGGCGTGGGCATCCCCGCTACACATGGTGCATAAAGCCGACGGGTCGTGGCCACCATGCGTCGATTTCAGGCACTTGGAACAACGCTACGGAACACGATCACTATCCTATCACACATATCCAGGATTTTTCCATACACCTGGCCAGGGCATGTGTTTTTTCCAAAGTAGATCTGCTCCGCGGTTACCACCAGGTCCCAGTGCGCGAGGAAGACGTCCCAAAAACAGCTGTAATAACTCCTTTTGGCCTTTTTGAGTTTTTACACATGCCGTTCGGATTAAAAGGCGCATCGTGGACCTTCTAGAGGATGATGGACGCAGTGCTTCACATCTTATCCTTCGTTTTTGTCTACTTAGACAACATTCTGGTAGCCAGCGCATCTGAGGAGGAGCACATTGCCCATCTCGACAGTTTTCCAGAGGTTGGAAGTGCACGGGCTGATAGTTAACCCGGCAAAGTGCCAGTTCGGTGTGCCAGTGATTGACTTTATGGGCCACCGCATTTTGCTGGAGGGCGCAATCCCATTACTGGACAAAGTGCACGCTGTGTTGGACTTTCCACGCCCGCAGACAGTGAGGGAACTTATTGGGAATGGTTAATTTTTATAACCGTTTCCTTCCCCGGGCAGCCCAGCTGATGCAGCCGTTGTATGCCACGCTTAAAAAAAGAAGCCCATGGTAGCCATCAACTGGACTCCTGAGCGAATCCAGGCTTTCACTAACGTCAAAACAGCGCTTGCGGATGCCGCATTGTTAGCCCACCTGGATCTGTCTGCACAGATTGTGCTCATGACGGATGCATCTGACGTTGCCATAGGGGCAGTGGTGGAGCAGGGCGTTGCAGGTTCGTGGCAGCCGCTCACATTTTTTAGTCGGACTTTGCGTGACAACAAACACAAGTACAGAGAATTGCTGGCTCTCCACCTGGCGACACGCCATTTCCAGTTCTGGCTGGAGGGGCATGAGTTCACTGCATTGTGGACCACAAGCCACTGACGCACGCGATGTCCAAGACCTCGAAACCATGGTTGGCCCGGCAGCAACGGCATTTGGCCACAATTTCAGAGTTTACTACCAACATTCAACACACTGCCGGTAAACTGGACGTCGTGGCTGACTGCCTGTCGCGTGCATTAATCACCCTGGTCTACATGGGAATAGATTTCCCTGCCATGGCCGCAGAACAAGCTGGGGACGCAGACATTTGTGCACTCCAGTCTGCGCCAACTGGGTTAAGGCTGGAGAACAGGGTGGTGCAAGAAGGGTACCCTCCTTTGCTCTGCGACGTCTTCACTGGCCGCCCAAGCTCGGTGGTTACAAGCTCTTGGCACCGTCGCATTTTTGAGTCGTCCACTCCCTTTTGCATCCAGGAGTGCGCGCTTCGGTGAAACTAGTGGGGATGAAATTTGTCTGGCCGTGCTTGTGCAAAGACGTGAAAGAGTGGGCTGCAGCTTGCAAAGCATGCCAGAGGGCCAAAGTGCACAAGCACACCAGAGCTCCCCTCAAGCCGTTCAAAATCCTGGCTAGGAGGTTCGACCACGTCCACGTGGATTTGGTGGGACCCCTCCCGCCGTCGCAAGGTTTCACACACCTTTTGACAGTCGTGGATGGCACCACATGCTGGCCTGAAGTGGTCCTACTGGCTTCTACGGGGGGCAATGGATCAGCGTTCTCGTCGCGCCCTCCGCCAGTACCCGGGCTCGCCTGGGGAAGCTAATGATCCTACCAGCAGACTAAATTCGAAGAGACGACGCCTCTGTGCCAAGTCAAAGAAGAATCCTAGTCACAGTCCTAAAGCCGAAAGCAAACAGCCCCAAGAGCACTTTGTGGTAGGATCTGCCCTTCGCATATTACAACTAAACGTTGAAGGCCTATCTGCAGCCAAGCGAAGCCTTATTGAAGTCCTCGCCTTCCAACATTCGATTGATGTAATCTGCCTCCAAGAGACTCATATTGGCACAGAGGAAGCTGGCCGCTTCACCATCAAAGGCTTTGACCTCCTGTGCTATGTTCTACATGCTAAACATGGACGTGCCACCTATGTGCGTTCTGACATAGTTGAAGCAAATCACCTGATAACAACACATTTCTCAGACACCATAATCATTGGTGGCTTCCATATTGTCAATGTGTACAAGCCCCCTAATGCCAACTGGGATCTGCAGGTCTTACCCACCCTACCCCACCCTGCCATCTATGTGGGGGACTTTAACAGCCATCACCCTGACTGGGGGTACCCAGCAGTGGACAGTGATGGGGAGGCACTTTCAGACTGGGCATCCAGAAATGACCTCGCTTTGATATACGACCCCAAACAAAGAGGAACCTTCCACTCTGCTAGGTGGAAGAAGGACTATTCTCCTGACCTGTGTTGGGTCAGCTCTTTGAATGGGGAGCCATATCCTACACAGATCCTCATTCTTGATGATTTTCCACACAGCCAACACCGGCCCCTGCTTGTACACATTGGCCTACAACTTCCAGTCATATACAGCCCAAGGAAGATGCGCTGGAACTTCCGCAAAGCCAACTGGAAGAAATTCAGTGAAACTCTGGACCGGAGCGTTGTTACCATCCCACTCCACACCATCACTGTAGATGAAGCATACAACCGCTTCTGCAGTGCAATCTTCAAGGCTGCCCATACTGCAATCCCACGAGGCTACCGACCCCTCTATGTCCCATGTTTGGACGGAGAAAGTGCTGCCCTCCTACAATCCTATCAAACATCAGGGGACCCAGAGATAGCAGACCATCTCATTGAATCGCTAAATACAGCCCGGCGAAAGAAATGGGAGGAGACAGTTGCTGACCGGAGCTTTACCCACTCTAGCAGGAAATGTTGGAGCCTCATTCGTCGCCTAGGAGCTGCACAGAAGCCCCCTAGCCAAAGCCGAGCATCCGTCACACCCAACCAAGTTGCATCCCACCTACTGACTATCGCCAAAGCACCCCAAGACAAAGACACCAGAAGAGCAGTTACAACTGAGCTAAAAAAACACCAAAAAATGCCTGTAGAGGAAACGAACCCTGAACCCTTCGAGGCTACTGAACTGGAGAAAGTCCTACAGGGCCTGAAATGTGGAAAGGCAGCAGGATACGATAACATCTTCCCAGAATTCATGAAAAATCTTGGCCCCCGAGCCCTAACCTGGTTGACACAATTCTACACAAGGATCACACAAACAAACTCGATCCCAAAGAAATGGCGGACAGCAAAGGTCATTGCCATCCCAAAACCTGGCAAAGACTACAAACTACCAGCAAGCTACTGCCCAATCTCCCTACTCAGCGTTCCTTACAAAATCATGGAGCGCCTAATACTGCAACGCATTTCCCCAGAAATAGAGGATATTCTAAGTGTGGATCAAGCAGGCTTCCGCAAGGACCGCAGTACAGGAGAACAAGTACTGGCCCTAACCACCTTCATTGAAAATGGCTTCGAGAGCAGACTGAAGACAGGGGCTGTGTTTCTCGATCTTACAGCCGCCTATGATACGGTCTGGCACAAAGGCCTCCTCCTGAAACTTAAAAAGGCGATCCCTGCTTGGGCAACAGCAATTATAAAAACCCTGCTGACCAACCGAAGGTTCAGAGTCCACCTCAGTCAGAACACAAGTGCATGGAGAATGCAGAAAAACGGACTCCCACAAGGCTCAGGTCTAGCTCCAACTCTGTTCAACCTCTACATAAACGACCTGCCTATTACAAAATCCCGCAAATTCATCTATGCAGACGACATCTGTTTGGCATTCCAAGCACCAGACTTTGAACCACTGGAACGGGTGCTCACAGAAGATCTTGTTAAACTGGACCAGTTCTGCAAAATCTGGCGCCTAAAACCAAGCCCAGCAAAAACCGTCTCCAGTGTATTTCATCTCCACAATGCAAAAGCTGCCAGAGAACTAAACATCCACCTGAGCGGACTCAAGCTTAAGCATGCCCCAAATCCAACTTATCTTGGAGTGACCCTTGATAGGACCTTATCCTTCAAGGAACATCTAAAGGGGACGGCTGCTAAGGTGAAAGTACGAAACAACCTGCTCTGCAAGCTCGCTGGTGCAAAATGGGGGGCGGCAGTCTCCACCCTGCGCACCTCAGCACTGGCCCTTTCATACTCTGTAGCAGAATATTGTGCCCCTGTCTGGTCCAGGTCATCTTACACACACTATGTAGACACCCAGCTCAACTCAACCATGAGAACTATAACTGGAACAATCCGCTCAACACCACTCCCCTGGCTCTCTGTACTGTCAAACATAGCCCCTCCACACATCCGGCGAGCAGCATTAACTCAAAGGATGCTCCAAAAAGTTAAAGATTTTCCTCACTTACCAATCCATGCAGGTATCTACACCCCACCCACTGCCCGACTTTCATCCAGACGGCCGATTTGGAAAAACCCTCCCCCAGCTGACTTTACCATCCAGACAGCTTGGCAAGAGGAATGGGAGACCAAGGAGGTCCCAAACAAACAGCTGGTGATAAACCCCAACCAACAGGTCCCGGGCACCAACCTCCCAAGGAGACAGTGGTCTACACTCAATCGCTTCAGGACTGGACATGGCCCCTGCTTGGCCAGCCTTCACAGATGGGGCAGTAGCCCTAGCCCACTGTGCGCATGTGGAGAGGAGCAAACTATGGAACACATCATAGAGACTTGCCCGCTCCAAAGACTGGAAGGAGGATTACACACCCTCCATACAGCAAACCAGGAGGCAACTGCTTGGCTTAAGGACTTTGCATTCGCTAAATAAATAATAACTGGCTTCTACCACGTCCGTGGAAGTGGCACGCGCTTTTTTGTCGGCTTGGGTTGCACGTTTGGGATCTCCACTGGACATCACTTCCGACAGAGGTCCACAATTCATTTCAGAACTCTGGTCTACGATGGCCCAGAGCCTGGGGATCAAAATTCACTGCACTACCGTGTACAACCCCCAGGCTAACAGGTTATGCAAGCGTTTTCATAGGTTGCTTAAAACAGCGCTCAGAGCTTCGCTCACAGACACAAATTGGGTCGACCACCTGCCTTGGGTTCTTTTAAGGATGCATTCCACACCTAAGGAGGAGTTGGCAGCTTCCCCGGCAGAACTCGTTTTTTCTCAACCACTACGGCTCCCCAGAGAGTTTCTGCCAGAAAACCCCATGTCTGGGGCCGATCCGCCTGCACAATTTTTACACAGTACGGAGGCTATGAGCATACCAGGTCCGGCCCACCATTGTTTTCCCTGCACATTCGTCCCAAAAAGCTTGCAGAACACCAGTTTTGTTTTTGTCAGGCACGATGCTCACCAGACCCCGCTGCGCCCACCGTATGACAGACCGTTCAGGGTGTTGGAACCTGGGGCAAAACATTTTGTGTTAGACTTGGGGGGACATAGGAAGACTGCATCGACAGGCTGAAGCCCGCTTTTGTGTTGGCAGACGAGCAGGTGGTGTTGGCCCAAGCTCCCCGGCACACACGGCCACTGTTGATGGCTCCGCAGGTTGGTGATTCCTCAGCAGCTCCCTGCTGAGGAGTTTTTCTCCCTCCCTTTTTCAAAACCTCCACAGACTGATGTGCCCTCTTGTACACCCCGCCAGCAGGGCAGTCTGACTGGATTGGCGACCCCCCGCTACAGCCGCTATGGGCGCCAGCTCAAGCCCAAAGGACGGGGGGTGGGGGTTAAGGCTCATTCTGGGTGTTCGGGGGGACTGGGAGGAGGGCTGTGTGGGGGCACGGTGCTGGACTTCTCCACCCAGGGAACAATGGACCAAAAGAGGAGGTGTCACTAGGGGGTTCAGACGGGACAGTTAAGGACTATGTGCCTCCCGGGGAGAGGAGAAATGTCAAGCTGCTGGGAGAAGGGTGTGAGAGTGATGCCGGTGTTATGTCATGTTAATGTGCCACACAGGCTTTGTTCAAAACACAATGTGTTATAGTCGGAAGTTCCGGGCCTCGATGCATGGAAATAAAGATATAAAAGAGGGATGCACAGAGGCCCGGGATGCGCTTTTGCTATACTGTTTTGTTGGAGAAAGAATAAAGTCTTGTGATGTTCAGCTCGTTGCCTCGCCTATTCCTTTCTCCACAGTGTTTATTTATTTTTCATTAAAGAGAGTAGGGAAGGGAGTGAGCATGTGAAGGGGGTAGACATGTTTTGGCTATGCTCCTCTTCGAGATCTGTTAAAATGCAACAATACCGTATAAAAACAGATGTACAGGTGAATAAACCTTGTCTACTTCACGCTTAAATCAACTGCTTGAAAAGACTGAGATGCTAAAGCCACAGGTGACCAGCAAATCGAAATCTGCTGACGTTCAAGTTACTGAAGCCTCGGCTAATGCTAAAGATGGGTCTGCTAATCCACCTTCCAGCCCGGACAAAACGTATGAAATGTGTAAAGAACTTTGCCAGCAGATGTCTGACTCAATTTTATGTGTTATGAGCGATTTGATGCCTTCCAAACCAGCCTTCAGTCATTAGTGACTACTCAAGCCGACCTTCAAGCTCGTGTGGCTAACTGAGCCAGTGACCTCGAAACGCGGATGCAGGAGCTTGAAGCTACATGCTCAGAACTCGCTAGCCAAAACAGTCAGCTCCAAGCTAAGGTGCTGGACCTGGAGGCTCGCTCTCGGAGACAACATTAAGATCATGGGGATACCAGAGGGTGAGGAGGTAAACCCACAGAGTTCATTTCACAGCTGTTACTTCAACTGCTCAGTGATAAGTGTTTTTCACACCTGGTCAAAGTGGACTGTGCACATTGCTCTCTCCAGCTGAAGCCAGCAGCCGGAGGCAGACCGCCCACCATCCTGGCGCACATTCACCACTTTCAGAATGAAGAGTTGATTCTGCGCTACTGCAGGCTCAACACTATGAAGTATAAAGGTAACAAAGTCCTAATTTTCCCAGATTACACTAACGAGGTGATGATGCAATGGCATGCCTCTCGGGACGTGATGCAGTTGCTTCGGAACATGCTCTGCGGTACCCGGCTAGGCTGCATATTTACTAACGAGAGGAGGAAGCATCTGTGATTTTTAGCGATCCAAAAGAAGCAGCATTATTTCTGGAAAAGATTAACACAGAGTGGGGGGGAGTAGACCCACATACACCCACTGGTAGCTCAACTTAAAGGTACTCCTGTCAATATGCTGTGGAATGGTTGGGGGAGCCAATACTTGCACTGTTGACTGTGAAAAGATTTCCCACATTACACTGGGACGAATATAGAGAGCACCTTACGCTTGAATGCTTATTTTGTTAGTGGATGTAAAATCTCCTCCATGTCATTGCTATGACGGTATCATTCTCTTCCTATTTGAACTTTCTCGAAGAGGGCAACCCTTGATGGTGGAGTTAATTTCTTGCCCGGTAGCTCCTTTTTAGATGGAAAATAGGGATTTTCGCATCTGGTTTAGGGAGACGCAAAGGGGGGTGGTGGGGGTGAATATATGTTCTGTTATGGATCAAGATTTTTTTTTGTGTGTGTCTTGCTTTTTTGTTTTTTTATGTATAGTTGTTCTTCTGGGTTTTTTTTTCCACTTTTACTTTTTTTTTGTCTGCCAGATCTTCCACACGGTGTGCCAGGTTGGTCGGTTGGAATGTGGGCCTTATACCTTTTGGATGCAGAGGTCTCTTGGTTAAGCAAATTTAGGGGGAAGGGATGTCACAGTGGTCTCATGGAATGTTAAGGGGCTTGGCCACGCTGTCAAGAGAGATCAAAGTTTTCAGACACCTTAAATCCCTCTCTGCCGATGTGATTCTTCGGCAGGAAACTCATATCAAAGCAACTGAGCAAAGCAGATTGAGGCGCAGTTGGATATCACAGGTTTACGAGTCATCCTTTACATCTCAAGCTCGAGGTGTGGCCATCCTCTTTAAGAAAAGTATCCCATTTCAATTTACGTCCATAACAGCAGACCGCCATGGTAGGTACATCAGGGTGTCGGGTACTATAAATTCACTTCCACTGACGTTTTTAAACATTTATGGTCCAAATATAGATGACCTAAATTTTTTCAAGAAGGTCTTTGAGCTGCTCCCAGACGATGGCAGTTCAAATATAATAATCGGTGGTGATTTAAATTGTTATTTGGACAGGCTGTGTTCTTGCCCTCCCCCAAAGATAGCTTCAGTACAGGTCCTAAATAACCTCCTCAAATCTAAAAATTTGGATGATATTTGGAAAATCCCACATCCCACTCAGAAAGACTACTCATTTTATTCCCATGTTCACAAATCATACAGCAGAATAGACTATCTCTTGGTGGACTCCCACCTGATTTCTCATGTTACTAATTCAAAATATAATATTCTGATCTCAGATCATAGTCCTTTGATGATTTCCTTGAAACTCCCTTTCTAAACAAATTTATTCCTGGCGTTTTAATCCATCATTACTTTCAAATGAAATATTCACAAATTATATTACTACTCGGTTAAAAGATTTCATGGAAATACATGACAATGGTGAGGTGACAAACGCCACCCTCTGGGAAACGCTCAAAGTGGTTGTTCGTGGGTATATAATTTCTTATGAATCTGTTGTTAAAAAAGAAAGGGAGGGGCACTTAAAAGAGATTGAAAGCATCCTCCCCACCCTCGAAATGGCATATCAGGCTTCAAATTCCATGGAAGACTAATTGACATGATTGCTTGATCCAGGAGACAGACACTGACACGAGTAAGACCATTTGACAATTATTTATTTAAATCAAGTGTGTTATGAGTGTGGATGTGTGGGTGAGTGTGATGCTGGAATACAGCTGGAGCTGAGCGAGTCCCGCTGCGACCTGGCAGCCCTAGAACACACAAGCACAGGGGGATTAATGCACCTCGTAGTAAGGAGATGTAACAAAGTGCGCTGCTTACTTGCAGGTTGCGCTGGGAAACTCTTGCTGGCTCCATGGCTTGGTGTGGCTAGGTGAGCGTGAGGCTTGGTGCTGTGACGACGAGGAGGAGATCCGAGGAGGAGGAGAAGCCCCGCTGCTAGGGGGGACAGGTCCACTGCCAGGGAGGTCCACCTGTGCACAGGGGAGAATACTCTGACAAGGTGAATTATTCAGCGGCTTACGTGACGAGGCTTGACGATGATGCGTCGTGGATGCTCTGGCTAGAGGTCGAGTCCGTGACGCGTTGCGTGGCGAAGTAGGCAGACGACTCCGTGCTGAGCAGTCAGTGACACCGGCTTTTAAGGCCTGCTGGTTATTGGCGGCAGGTGTGTGCGCAGCCGGGGCTGATGACAGCCCAGCGGCCGCCATGACAGTGCTCCCCCCTCTAGAGGTGTCTCCAGGCACCTGCCCCATCCTACCTGGATGCGCCTGATGGAAATCGCAGATGAGCTGTTTGCCAAGAATCAACGCGGGGTGAATCCAGGAACGGTGTTCAGGACCATATCCCTCCCAGTCCACCAAATACTGAAGACCTCGACCCCGCCGGCGGACATCCAAGATGACGGTAACCCCCCAAGCCGGGTGGTCGTTGATCAGCCGCGGGGGGCGGGCACAGGGGGTCGGAGATGTAGGGCTTCACCTGGGAGACATGAAAAGAGGGGCAGATGCGCATGGAAGGGGGGAGAGCTAGGCGCACAGTCACTGGGTTAATGATCCGAGAAATCTCAAATGGACCAATGAAACGCTTGGTTAACTTGCGTTTCTCGGCCGGCACACTGATATTCTTTGTGGATAGCCAAACCTGTTGACCCACCTTATAATCCGGGGCAGGTCTTCTGTGACGGTTGGCCACCTGGGCATTGCGTTCCGCGGTCTTGAGGAGGGCCTTACGGGTGATGGTCCAGATCCGGCGACAACGCTTGGCGTGAGCCTGCACAGAAGGGACAGCCACCTCCTTCTCCTCCTCCGGGAACAGCGGGGGGTCATACCCCAAAGATGCCTTGAAGGGGGACCACTCCTGTTGCTGAGGATACCGTGGCGTTGTGTGCGTACTCAATCCAGGGCAGAAACGTACTCCAGGACGAGGAACATGAAGAAATGACGCAGCGGAGCGCAGCCTCCAGCTCCTGATTGGCTCGCTCGCATTGGCCATTACTCTGAGGGTGATACCCCGAGGAGAGACTCGCCGTGGCCCCCAATGCCGTGTAAAACGCCTTCCAGACCTGGGAAACGAATTGCGGGCCTCGGTCCGAGACAATGTCTGCAGGGATGCCGTGAAGACGAACCACGTGCTGAACCAGAAGATCCGCCATCTCCCGTGCCGAAGGCAACCCCCGGAGTGGCACAAAATGGGCTGCCTTGGAGAAACGATCCACTATCGTCAGCACCGAGGTGAAATGGTCCGAAGGGGGAAGGCCTGTCACGAAGTCCAGAGCCACATGGGACCAGGGGCGAGAAGGGACCGGCAGAGGATGGAGGAGACCTGCCGGGGGGGAAGATGACGATTTCCCGGTGGCGCACTGGGCGTGGGCCCGGACGTAGTTGGTAACATCCCTCCTCAGCCCTGGCCACCAGAAGGCTCTCTGGAGCAGGTCGATGGTGCGGGCAATTCCCGGGTGGCACGCCAACTTGGAGGCGTGTCCCCACTGGATGACCTCACTCCTGACCGATGAGGGGACGAAAAATCGGCCCGGGGGACCCCCACCCGGGTCGGGCTCATTCTCATGCGCCTTCCTGACTCTGTCCCGGATCTCCCACACGAGGGCACCCACCGCACAGGATGAAGGCAGGATGGTCTCTTCCTGATCCCCAGACGACTCTGCCTCGAACTGCCTGGAGAGGGCGTCCGGCTTGGTGTTCTTGCTCCCTGGCTGGTAGGTGATGGTAAAATTAAACTGCCCAAAGAAGAGAGACCAGCGAGCCTGTCGGGAGTTTAGCCGCTTAGCCGTCCGGAGATACTCAAGGTTCTTGTGATCTGTCCAGACGATGAACGGCTGGGCAGCCCCCTCCAGTCAGTGTCTCCACTCCTCCAGGGCGAGCTTGACAGCCAGCAACTCCCTGTCCCCGATGCCATAGTTCCTCTCGGCAGGCGTCAGCCGGTGGGAAAAGAAGGCGCATGGGCGGATCACCCCGTCCACGGGAGAGCGCTGGGAAAGAACCGCCCCAATTCCAGAATCCGAGGCGTCCACCTCCACCAAGCACTGCAGGTCCGGGTCCACCTGGGTCAAAACGCGGGCAGAAGCGAACTCCTCCTTCAGCTTCCCGAACGCCGCTGCAGCCTCCTTGCTCCAGCGGAAGGGGGTCTTGGGGGACGTGAGGATGATCAGGGGCCTGGCGATAATCCCAAACTTTGGCACAAAGCAAAGGTAAAAGTTGGCAAATCCCAGAAACCCCTGCAATTGTTTCCTGGATGTGGGAGTGGGCCAATCCACCACCGCCTTGACCTTGGCCGGGTCCGGGAGCACCTGGTTACGGGCAATAATAAACCCCAAAAAGGACGTTGAGTTAGTATGAAATTCACACTTCTCGGCCTTGACAAATAGCTGGTTCTCCAGGAGGCGCTGCAGGACCCGTCGGACATGCACCTGGTGCTCCTCCAATGTGCGGGAAAAGATCAGGATGTCATCTAGGTACACAAACACGAAGGAGTTCAGGAAGTCCTGGAGGACGTTGTTGATTAGACGCTGGAAGACAGCCGGAGCGTTGGTTAACCCAAACGGCATCACCAGGTATTCAAAGTGGCCGCTTGGGGTCCGAAAAGCCGTCTTCCACTCGTCGCCCTCCCTGATGCGCACCAGATGATAGGCGTTACGAAGGTCCAGTTTCGTGAACCATGACTCCCCCTGGAGGGAGTCAAAGGCCGAGTTCATGAGGGGCAGAGTATATTTGTCCTTGATGGTGATCTCATTTAGACCCCGAAAATAGATGCAGGGGCGTAGGGAGCCATCCTTTTTTCCCACGAAAAAGAATCCTGCCCCCACTGCCGAGGAGGATGGACAGATGATTCTGGAGCTGAGGGACTCCTTGATATACGTGCCCACGGCCTCCCGTTCCGGAGCTGACAGGCTGTATAAACGGCTCGCCGGCAGCGGGGCCCCCGCCCGGAGGTTGATCGCACAGTCGTAGGGGCGGTGGGGGGGAAGGGACAGCGCCCGTGACTTGCTAAAGACCACTCCCAGATCGTGATAGACCTCTGGTACTCTGGACAGGTCCGGGGGCGGGGACGTGGGGGTCACTGAAACAGAGGGAGCACATGCTGCAGACTGAAGACAGGTGCTGAGACAAAAGGGGCTCCATGCCGTGATGTTTCCCGCCTTCCAGTCAAACGAGGGGTTGTGTAGGCGCAGCCATGGGTAACCCAGGACAATTGACGAGGTGGAGATGGGCAACACCAAGAATCGGATATCCTCCCGATGGTTTCCAGAAATGATCACCCACACAGGGGCCGTCTGGTGGGAAACAGTGGCGAGCGGGTTCTTTGACAGCGTGACAAGGTTGACAGGCGGGCAGAGGGGTTGACAGCTGAGGCCCAAACGGGTTGCCAGGTCTTCTGAAATGAAGCTATGCTCAGCTCCAGAGTCAATGAGAGCGTGCGTAGAATGTTCCCTGTGTTTGTAGATCAGTCTGATTGCAATGAGACAACGGGTGAGGGGCTTTTTCTGGTCTATGTCCGTGAGTCCCCCTACTGCGACCCACGGACCTCCCCTTTTTAACAGATTGCTACACTCAGCTACCCCGTGGGACCCACTACCACAGTAAAAACACAGGCCCAAATCCCTTCGGCGCTGTCTCTCAGCCGCCGAAACACCTGATTGCCCTAAGCTCATCTCTTCCTGCCCCGGAAGTTCCTCCGGGGGAGGCAGAGCCGGCAGAGGTGGCCGAGAGGAGCGGGGGCGTGGTTTAATCGAGTGACTAGCAGCTCTACGTTCGGCTGCCCACTCCTTCAGCCTGTTGTCGAGGCTAATGGTAAGGGAGATCAGTTCGCCTAATTTGTCTGGTTTATCCTGTGCCGCTAGCTCATCCCTGAGTTCTGGGCTAAGGCTGTGGAGAAAAATACAGCACAGGGCCGAATCCCCCCACCCCACCTCCGCAGCTAATACCCGGAAGTCCACGGCGAAATCAGCTGCAGATTTACTGCCCTGCTGAAGATTCAAAAGACGGTTTGTTAACACCGTGTCCTGATCAGTGTGATCAAAAATCTCCCAAGAATTCTGCTACAAACTGTTGGTACATTAAATGAGCATAGCTGGGCTTCGCCATAATCGCGTAGGCCCAAGCTAACGCTCTACCCTCGAGCAGGTTGGAAAAATACCCTATTCTGCTATGATCTGTGGGAAAGTCTCCCGGGACACGGTGAAACACTGTCTCACACTGCAGCAGGAAGCCTCGTGCCTCCCCAAGTTTGCCGCTAAAGCGAGTGGGGGTAGGTACGAGAGTGAGGTGAGGTTGGTGGGCCTGTCTAGCAGGTGAATTAGCAGGGGCTAGTGACGCTCCGGCGGTCGGGGGGAATGCCTGGCGTCCTTCCAGGTGATCCAGCCGGCTGTTAATTTTGGTTAATTGATTTAGAATAACTGTCTGTTGATGGGTAATTAGGTCTACTCGGGCACTAAGAGTGTTAAGATGGCGCGTCAGCGCACTGTCTGCTGGGTCGTCTTGACGGAGTCGTACTGACATGATTGCTTGACCCAGGAGACAGACACTGACACGAGTAAGACCGTTTGACAATTATTTATTAAATCAAGTGTGTTATGAGTGTGGATGTGTGGGTGAGTGTGATGTTGGAATACAGCTGGAGCTGAGCGAGTCCCGCTGCGACCTGGCAACCCTAGAACACACAAGCACAGGGTAAAGGATTAATGCAGCTCATAGTAAGGAGATGTAACAAAGTGCGCTGCTTACTTGCAGGTTGCGCTGGGAGACTCTTGCTGGCTCCGTGGCTTGGTGTGGCTAGGTGAGCGTGGGGCTTGGTGCTGTGACGACGAGGAGGAGATCCGAGGAGGAGGGGGAGAAGCTCCGCTGCTAGGGGGGACAGGTCCGCCGCCAGGGAGGTCCATCTGTGCACAGGGGAGAATAAGCTGACAAGGTGAGTTATTCAGTGGCTTACGTGACGAGGCTTGACGATGATGTGTCGTGGATGCTCTGGCTAGAGGTCAAGTCCATGACGCGTTGCGTGGCAAAGTAGGCAGACGACTCCGTGCTGAGCAGTCAGTGACACCGGCTTTTAAGGCCTGCTGGTTATTGACGGCAGGTGTGTGCGCAGCCGGGGCTGATGACGGCCCAGCGGCCGCCATGACAATAATAGGATTATGAAACTCAAATATGAATATAACTATCTTGGGCGGTCAAGTAAATAAGCCCCTCCTAAAACTAAAACAAACACTTTGAACTGGGAGATAATCCCGAAAAGCTTCTAGCACGACAGCTTAAAGGTGTTCAGGCGTCAAGGTCTATTCATTGTATTAAATCAAAGACGGGTACATTACAACCAACCCCAAAGATATAGTTGTTTTAAAGAATTTTATAGTGAACTCTATAGTTCCAAATGTTCCCCCTCTCACTCTGACAAATGATTTTTTCGATTCCCTCAAACTACCCAAACTCACAGATACAGCTAGGAAAGATTTAGATTCTAATTTCACATTGGACAAGATAAAATCTGCCATTAAATCATCTCCATCTGGTAAAGCAGCAGGACCTGATGGCTTCGGTTGTGAATTTTATAAGAAGTTTTGTGATATTCTTGCACCTCTTTTACTTAGAATGACATTTGCGTCAAAGGCGAACAATGCCCTACCTAAAACATTAAATGAGGCCAATATTATATTAATCTTAAAGAAAGGGAAAGATGAGACGGACCCAGCCAGTTACAGGCCCATTTCGCACCAGAATTTTGATAGGAAGGTAATCACTAAATCGCTGGCTATCCGGCAAAACAAATATCTCTCATCACTTATCCATCCTGATCAAACAGGGTTCATCCCGGGCAGATTTTCTTTTTTTAATGTAAGGCGACTCCTTAACACCATTTATGCTGACCACAGTAAAGCTAAAGGAGCAGCAATTTTGTCACTATATGCACAAAAAGCTTTTGATCAGGTCGAGTGGACCTACATGTTAAGAGTCATTAATTAGATTTGGGTTCGGTGACTCTTTTATAGCCTGGGTGAAATTGATGTATGATAATCCAATGTGCTCTGTGTTAACAAATGGCGACAGGTCAACTCCATTCTCTCTACCCCATTCGGTTCAGCAGGGCTGCCCTTTATCACCAGCCCTTTTTGTACTTGCAATTGCAAGTGTGACAAATACACAAAAAAAATGAGAAATCAGGAAGAGGGCAAACACTTTTTCACACCACTGTATGGGTTGAAACTCTCCCCATGTAAGTGCCGGTTCGTCTAGAGCGCAGTGCACTATCTTGGACATATTTTGTCCAGCAAAGGGGTAGAGACCGATCCTGAGAAGTTCAGTGCTTTATGCACTTGGCCCAGACCCCAAACCCTCAAAGACTTAAAGTCATTCCTTGGGTTTGCAGAGTACTATCGTAAGTTTGTGAAGGACTATTCCAAGGTAGTGAAACCCTTGAATGATCTTACTGGAGGCTACCCACTGTACAGAAAAGGCAGGAAGCTACTGTCTTGCCCAGGGGGGTACTACAACCCCAAAGAACCGTTTGCCCACCGATGGACCCCAGCTTGCCAGGAAGCCTTCAAAAGAATCATATGGTACTATGGTTTGCAAACCCCAAGCTTCCTTACGTTCTTCATACAGATGCAAGTACTTTTGGTTTAGGGGCCGCTCTTTATCAAGAGCAAGAGGGCACAATGCGAGTCAGCATATGCCAGAAGAGGGCTCACGTCCAGTGAAAAACAGTACCCAGCCCAGAAGCTGGAATTTTTAGCCTTGAAGTGGGCCATTGTACATTTTTTCACACCACTGTATCTAAATTTTAAACCATTTTCCTCAAATTTGTCATTTCCTCTTGTAAAATTGACTTTTCTTGTACATTTGAGACTTTATTATAAATTTGTGGATTATTTTATGGCTAATTTTAAGATAAGATTTTTTTTTTTTTTTTTTTGTTACTTATTTGTACCTGTAGGTAGATTTGGTTTGCAGTCTGGTGACAAGCCACCGGCTGCCGGTCGCTGCGTGCGCGAGTGCCCTAAACCTACATGTTTTTGGTATGCGGGAGGAAACCGGAGAAATCCCGGAGTAAACCCGCGCAACACGGGGAGAACATGCAAACTCCACACAGCTCACTGTTGGTCGGGGGCTAGGATCGAACCCACGATCTTATGATCCCCGCGATCCCCCGGCCGAGGGTAAACTGTGCTGCCACAGTGCTAAACCACTGCGCCACCGTGCAGTGGTTTAGCAGTGCAGTGGTTTAAAAAAAAAAAATATATATATATATATATACAGTATATACAGTATATATAGACACACAGTGCGGAGCATTGTGGTTGGTGGATGTGTCTATTTTGTAAAATAAAATGACTGTTTTTTTAAAAAAAATTTGAAACAGACTTTTTTTTAACTTTTTACTTATAACAATTTACATTTTTGACCATAATTTTGCAGAGCCAGAACAGAACAATAATTTAACTCTGATTTCAAAGAAAAAAAAATTGTATTTAATGAAATTAATTAACTTAAATGACCACAGATGCAGTTACTTCTGTTATATTTCAATATATATATATATATATTTTTTTTTTTTTTTTTTTTTTTTTAGAAATCTCATCAACCAGACAGTAGGAAAAACCTCCCTTATTTTGAAATCCAAATGTTGGCATGTTTTAGTTTGTATGAAGGCTGTTGACGGACTAAAGTCATTGACGTCATGAATTTTGATAATGTTAACTTGCCAGGTATATAATAATGAAAATAAATTAATATTAACTAAGGTAAAGGTAAAAAAAAAATCTTCTTTTTATTCTTGTCTGAAATAAGAAAAACAAAAAACTACTGATTAAAAAGAAGACAAAATGAACCTACTCGTGCTCCTAACCACACCTGTTAGCTAAGCGATTGTTCATTATTGCTCCCGTTATCAGCAGGTTAAAACCATAATAAATGCTTCCACTGCTTACATACCTCTTGTGCTTTTTTTTCCGCGTTTAAAGTACTTTAACAAGCTCATGTTTCTCTTGGACAGTGACACTAGAGAGACACTGCCTGCTGACTGGAACAGTCACGCGGGCGGGGCGCTTCTGAACTCCGCGGGGATGACGGTCACGCGTTGTTCATGTGCACGCTTGCAGACCGTCATTCCTTCATATTTTTTTCTTAAATTTATATTTCCTCTTAGAGTGGCGGCATAACTTCAAGCGTGGCGGGGCGCCACTCGGAAATGTTACCAGAGGAAACCCTGCCATATCTCCAATTTCCTTTGGAATGTGGTCAAAGGTCTTCCGGAGGTGGGAGCTGAAGACCTCCGGGACAGGGGCCACAACCAGACGTTCCCAGCACACCCTCACTATATGTTTGGGTCTGCCGGGTCTGAGTGGCATCCTTCCCCATCATCAGATCCAACTCATCACCAGGTGATGATCAGTTGACAGCTCTGCACCTCTCTTTGTCCAAGACATATGGTCGCAGGTCTGATGACACAATAACAAAATCGATCATCGACCTGCACCCTAGTGTGTCCTGGTGCAGGGTGCACATATTGGACACCCTTATACTTGAACATGGTGTTCATTATCGACAAATTGTGGGTAGCACAGAAGTCCAATAAATGGTAAATGGTGTTCACTTATATAGCACTTTCTTACTCATCTCTGAATGACCAAAGCGCTTCACAGATCCTGCTATCCCCCCATTCACACACACATTCACACACTGATGGCAGCGGACCTGCCATGCACCGGCGCTGGCGTGACCCACCAGGAGCAACTGGGGGTTCAATGTCTTGCTCAAGGACACTTCGACATGCAGACTGCAGACGGAGCAGAATCGAACCCCTGACCCTCCGATCAGTAGTCGGCCACACTACACCTGTGCCACAGCTGCTCCCAATAACTGAACACCACTCAGGTTCAGATCGGCCAGGCCGTTCCTCCCAATCACACCTCTCCAGATTTCACTGTCATTGCCCATGTGCGCATTGAAATTCCCCAGTAAGACAATAGAGTCTCCAAGAGGAGCACTTTCCAGTACAACAGTCAGACTCCAAAAAAGGGTGGGTACTATGAAACATCATTCGGCGCATAGGTACAAATGATTGTCGATGGTGCGGGTTTTTTTAATTTTTTTTTTAAATGGCATGCATCATGACATAAATGGTAAATTGTATTCAGTTATATAGCGCTTTTTACTCGTCTCTAGATAACCAAAGTGCTTTACAGATCCTACTATCCACCCATTGATACACACATTCATCCACTGATGGTGGCGGAGCTGCCATGCACCGGTGCTGGCCTGAACCACCAGGAGCAACTGGGGGTTCAATGTCTTGCTCAAGGATAATTCGACATGCAGACGGCAGATAGAGCGGGAATCGAACCCCTGATCCTCCGATCAATATTCGGCCACACTACACCTGCGCCAGGTGCTTGGTAATGCTGCTGTTACCAAGCAACGCCATGACACCATCACTACAGCGGGATAATGGCAGAAGCGTATGGTAAACACTAGCAGCATGGCGTATGATAAACATGAGTTGAAACATCTCTTGACTCAACAGCATGGGATAAAATGAAAGACTGCAATGTGTTTGACAGTCTACGAAGTGTGCCTGCACCTGGTTTTCAAACAGTAGCACCTCCGTTAGTTCCGGTAATATTAGCTTATTATTAGTAGTAGAGTATTAGTGCGATGCTAGCAGCCTTGCAGGCTAAGTTTAATAAATTTTTTTAATTTGCAAAACCCAACTAAAAACATCTGATATGTAAATATCATATTTTTAGACAATCACAGCAACAACTAGCTTTGAGGTTTTAACAACCAGTTTGTCCTCCACTCCCTGCCAGGAAAACCCACTGACTGCTAGCTGCACATGGAGCTAGGGCTGTGTGATATGACCAAAATTTCATATCACAATATAAGTAATCTTATTTGACAATAACCATATACATATATCATGATATACATTTCCGGTAAATTCTATAGTTTATATACAATAACCAATAAGAGGACCATCTCTTTTTCTATACTGAAAAAATCAATTGCACAAATTCATCTGTCATTAATTTTATGCAGTTTTTCCCTTTTAATTTCAGTGTTGTTACAAAATTGTTTTTAATGTGCATCTGAGATGACTTCAACTTTGTTCATCATCGCTACTTGACTAAATAAAAATTATTAGAAATCAACTTACATTAAGAGCCTGTTTATTCCTCCAACAGATTTTTAATTATTTATTTAGTGTCTATGCAGCCGTTGTCACTCATTTTTGCAGCTTTAGAATTTTTTCAGACAAAATTAAGAAACTCGGCAGTGATTTAACCCAGAACGATGGTCTATTACACTATAATGTTTCCTATTAGCAACAAGTTAGCATCGTCATTTAGCATTTGCTGTTTTATAATTAGAGAAAGATGGTGCTACTGTTACTTACCTCCAATTAAAACGATGTTAGAGGACTATCCTCTCTAACACAGCACGGTGGTGAAATTGTCTTGCATTCCTGGCACGGAAGTAGCGGTAAAACATTAGCTTAGCTGCTGTGGCACTAACTAATGATGGGCGTATCGATACTTTGATACCAGCTGTTCGATATTTTGGAGTCGAAACTTGTAAAATATCACAATGCCACTACGTTAATACAAAATGTGCAATTTGTCACTGAGAGTTTGAGGCAGTTGTGTTCAAAAAACTCACTCCTTCCCCATATAGTGTACTATATAGTGAATCTGCCATTTTGTAGTGCTGTCTAAATCTTAACTGAAAATTTCATTCACTATATAGTACACTCAAAATATCCCACAATGCACTTTGAAAAGTAGTGTACAACGGATGGTCACCACATTAGCCAATATATCCCATAATGCAATGTGCAGCCAACGGAGCAGTGAGAGGAGAGCTTCACATCACTCACAACATAAACTACCTTAAGGTATTTATATTTGTTAATTCAGGGAAAATGATTTGATTTAATATACTATATTTACTACAAATTACATGCAAGTATTCATTTTTTACCACCGTTGCTCTGTTATGTTTTACTGTCTCACCATGATGACGTCATTAACCGTGCCACAAAAACAAGCCCAGTAGTGTACGAAATCTTATAATTTTATTGTTACCAACAGTGATCTGTTCAGGTTCAGGTTCAGGTTCAGGTTACTTTATTTGTACCCGTAGGTAGATTTGTTTTGCAGTTGGTGACATCCATATTTACAAGCCACTAATTACATTCAACATAGACACAAACACAGGCACACATCTTACAAAATAGGTAAATATAAAATATGTACAATATAATTTTTATAGCTTGTTCAACTCTTTGACAGCAGCAGGGACAAAGCTGTTTTTGTAGCGCTGGGTTCTACTTTTTGGGACAGCAAACCTCCGTCTGGAGGGAAGAAGCTGAAAGTTGCAGTGCAAAGGGTGGGAGTCATCATTTAAAATCGAGTCGGCCATCCTCTGTACTTGTCTGGTGTACAGGGATGTCAGGCTCAGCTGTGACTCACCAAGCAAACGACTGGACCATCTGACTACCTGATCCAAGGATTTCCTCTGTTTCAGTTTTATCTGACCAAACCATGACATTAAAGAAAAGGATAAAACAGATTCAATAAAAGCCCGATAGAACATAGTCATTATGGTTCGGTCAATTTGGAAGCGTGCAAGTTTCCTCAAACAATGCAAATTTTGCTGACCCTTTTTGCACACCCTTTCACAGTTCACCTCAAAGTTCAATCCACTATCAATAATTGTCCCAAGATATTTGTACGATTGTACACATTCGGTGGTCTGGCCTTTTAGTATGGTGACTTTGTACCTGGGAGTTTTCCTCCTAAAGTCAATAATCATATCTTTCGTTTTTGTTGTATTCAGCTGCAGGTAGGAATCCTCACACCAGTGAACAAAGTCATCAACTACTGGGCCGTGGCCACTCTCACCATCCTGGAGGAGACTGACAATGACTGAGTCATCAGCATACTTTATAATGTGTCTGTTGTCATGTCTGCTCCGACACATGTTTGTGTACAGGATGAAGAGTAGTGGTGACAACACACCCCCCTGAGGAGAGCCAGTAGAAGAGCACTTTAGGTCAGACAATGTGCCATTGACCCTTACTCTCTGCGTCCTGTTGGTTAAGAAATCCAGAATCCAACCCACCAGATTATTGCTTAAATCAAATTGTTGCAGGAGCCTTTCAACTAGAATATGAGGTTGGATTGTATTAAAGGCAGAAGAAAAGTCCACAAATAAAAGCCTGGCGTGTGTCCCATTAAAATCCAGATGTTTAAAAAGCATGTCAAACAGAGTGACAGTGGCATCCTCCACTCCTCTGTGAGGCCTATAGGCAAACTGCAGAGGATCCAATGCATGTTCAGTCTGCCTTAGGACCTCACGTCTGACCAGTTTTTCAAAAATTTTCATTAAAATTGAAGTCAAAGCAACTGGTCTAAAGTCGTTTACCGTTTTAGGACAGCTGGATTTTGGAACGGGAACAACCACGGCATCTTTCCAGATCTTAGGCACATGTTGTGTCTGTAAGGACTTATTGAAAATATAATGAAATATAGGACTCAGTTCATGTGCACAGGACTTTACCAGGTGTCCACATACTGTATATTATCAGGGCCCTGACTTTTGTTCACTTTTACAGCGCGGAACTCCCTTATAACATCCTGCATCTCAATATTAAAGTGCTGATTGTCTTTGAGTTTCTGTTTCAAATCTTGGATTTCTGTGCTAAAATCAAAGGAGTCAAAACGACCATAAAAACAATTAAGAGCATTAGCCAGCTCTGTGTCTGAACTAAAACCATCTAAAAACACACGATTACTGCGCTCTGTGCTCTGAAGGCCTGCAATAGTTTTCATACTGGCCCAGGCCGAACCAAGTTTATTTGCTGCCATCTTGCTTTCCAACTCTGATTTATAATTCTGTTTTGCTCTTAAAATTTCGGCCTTCAGCTCCTTGGTGGCAACCTGTAGCGCAGAAACAGACCCTTGTTTAAAGGCAAGAGCTTTCCTCTGTAAGCAGGATTTAACTGATTTAGTAACCCATGGTTTGTTGTTGGGGTATATTTTGACACGTTTACGTGGAACAAACTTATTTTGACAGTGAGCCATGTATGAGCATGTGAGCTCAGCCAGAGAGTCCAAATCATCCCCGCAGGCCATTATGAACATCTTCCAGTCTGTACAGTCAAAGCATTCCTGGAGGCTGTGCTCTGAATCCTCTGTCCACACATCAATGTCTCTCGTCTCCACCTTGCCTCTTCTGAGAGCAGTTTTATATGTGGGCAGCAAATGAACACAGTTGTGATCTGATGATCCTAAAGGAGGAAGGGGGAGTGATTTATAGGCCCTCTCTATGGATCCATAGCACAGGTCCAATGTCTTTTTTCGCCTGGTTGGGCAGGAGACATACTGATGAAAGTTTTTAAGTGTCTTCTTTAAAGAAACATGGTTAAAATCCCCAAGAATGAAGTTTGGCGCCTCTGGAGAAATTGACTGCAGCCGCTGCACCACATCAGAGGTGGTGCTGGAGGCGGAGTCAGCGTCTGCCCTCGGATGAATGTACACAGTTGTGATGAAAAGTTGGGGAAACTCTCGAGGCAAATAAAAGGGGCGTAGTGACACAGACAGCAGCTCCACATGGGGTGTACAGATGCGCTCTCTGACCGTGACAGATGTGCAGTACTGCTTATTAATGTATAAACATACTCCGCCCCCCTGACGCTTCCCAGTTACCTCTTCCTGCCGATCCGAGCCCAGCGGAGCTCCAAAGCCGTCAATCCACAGGTCTGCATCCCGATCATGCGCAGTAAGCCAAGATTCAGTGAAAGCCATGACGCAGCAGTTCTTAAAATCCTTCTGGTAACGTACATTGCCTTGAATTTCCTCCACCTTGTTTCTCACAGACTGTGCATTCCCAAAAATGATCGAAGGAAGAGGAATGTTACCAAACTGACGTCTCCTAAGGCGCAATTTCACACCTCCACGTCTTCCACGCTTCCTCCTGCCGCTTCTTTTTTCACCGCTGTGACCGTCTCTCAAAATAAAGTCCGGCAGCTGAAATTTAGGCGCAATCAGAGACTCTGCACCAGCTGTGTTAAAGCGCAGCAACATGTCCCTGGAATATTGTATTCTGCCCGCTATTCTGCTCGTCATGGAGCCGAACGCGTTTACCTCAGAGACAAAGAGCCAGAACACAGAAAGCAGCAGTGCGAGATATGAGAGGAAATCCATATTGCAGATACCAGGGAGCTGTTCGCCATATATTCCACAAACGCTCCAGGGCAGAAACGACACAGAGGATTTTCTAAAAACGTAAAAAAGTACAAAAAACACACACACGCACAATATCACCAAGCTGCTGGTCGCTGCGTGCGCATGCACCCAATTTCAGTGTGGAGTTTGCATGTTCTCCTCATGTCTGCGTGGGTTTACTCCGGGATTTCTCTGGTTTCCTCCCACATGCCAAAAACATGCAAGTTAGATTAACTGGCATCAAAACTGGGGATTCTAAATTGTCCTTAGGTATGACTGTGTGAGTGAATGGCTGTCTGTCTCTCTGTGTTGGCCCTGCGATAGACTGGCGATCTGTCCAGGGTGTACCCTGCCTCTCGCCCAAAGATGCTGGGATAGGCTCCAGCCCCCCCCACGACCCGAAAAGGATTAAGCGGAAGAAGATGGATGGATGGATGTTATACTGAGTTTACTATATAGTCCACTATATCTAAATTCACTATATAGCGAGTAGGGAGAGAGTGAGCAACTGAACATTCCGAACACAGTAGCGTGAAATGTGTGAAATCTGGTGAAAAACCAGCCCAGGCATATTTTAGAACTGATCTGCCATGCCACATGATTATGGCAGCCTATCAGATGTCAGAGTAGATCACTGTGCACTGTGCAGCCAAGCACTCACTCTCGTGCAGTGAGCTCAGCAGCGTCGTGTCATGAATCGCCCGTTTTACGGGCGAGAAATAGGACACCAATCACTCGCTGTAGGTTTGCACATTTATTAACAAAAACACACACAAAAACGAATTATACAAACACAATTAATGAAATGAAATAACACAACCGCTGGAGGAAAGCTGGGCTCAACATCAGCGGTACAAAATTAGGGAATGCCTGATCAGGAGATAAACGCAGCCGGAGGACCCAGAGAACTATGGAGCTCGATGGCTGGGAGAAAACAGAGAGGGGAAAAAGGCACCACGACGGAGCACACCAACTTACCTCAACAGCGGGACCGAAACCATGAAAAGTAGGTCATGGCAAGGAAGAAGAGGATGTAGACGAAGTAAGGAGAAGAGCATGACAACGGGCAGAGGTTGTCGTGTCTCTTAAATGCACAACACATAATCACATGAGCAGTCAATGGGCAGCAGCTGTGCAGCCCCAAAGGAATTGACAGCCGGAAGCTGCACAGCGCTGTCAAAATAAACAAACCGTAAACAGAACATACAACACAGCAAAATTCAAAACATCATAAATAATCTTCGAGAAAACAGAAAATAAACAGAAAAATGCTCACTGGGCAGGGAAACTTGGCACGGGTTAGAGCCATGCCCAGTTTCCCTGCCCAGTGAGGATCATGACACATTAAGGACAGCAGAAGTATTACTTCTAAAATGTTACACCATTCATCCAAATTCTATGGTGATAACCAAGCAGCATAAAATTTGAAAAATAAATTAAGCACTATTTAAATTTGTAAAATAATAATGTAAAAATAAATAAATAAATAAATAAAATTAAAAAAAACCAGAACGTTGCATTGTGAAAAAAAAATACACATTTATGCTGTTTGGTATTACCATACAATTTGGAGGAATGGTCAAACATTTCAGAAGTAAAAAAAATACTTGAATCCAGTTGAGAATATTCATCAAATTAAAAAATATGGAATTAATTTTGCATTCATTTTAAGTCTTAATTATTTTTATTATAATTGAAAAAAAATATTTTTATTTACTTTGCTCATTGTTCTATTTTATTATCATTTTATAAGCATTCCTTTCAAATGTTTATGTTCATGAGTTTTATTCATATTTCATATTGCTCTCGCAATAAAGTTGTGAATGAAATTGCAATCATGTGATTTGGGGCAAAAAGTATTGGTATAGGTATCGAAGAAAAAGTTCCATAAATTAATGGTATCGTATCAAAAGGAAAAATGCTGATATCGCCCATCCCTAGCGCTAACTGATGTATAGTGAATGTTGTGTGTGTGGCCCTTGTGGCTTGTCATACCTGCCCTGGGTGTGACGTCAGGTGGGCTGCATCACCTGTATATATAGTTCTGTGAGTGTTCAATAAAGAGAGTTCACTGTATGGCATAAGACTCTGGTCTCTCATTTACCGACATAACATTTAGGCGATGAGAGAAAACCATGGAGGCGTATGGGCTACCTCCACCTCTGCCGTCGTTTCTGGAGTGTCCGGGGGAGCCAGCAACCCAGTGGCCGGATTGGATGGTCATGCCTGGGGGTATCGCTGGGCTCGGTCTGGGTAGACTTGACCGGAGACCAAGAACGGGCACTTCTTGTCCGTCGTCTCGGCGCAGAGGGTCGAAGAATTCTCGGCATGTTGGGATAAACAGAGCGTTATGCGGATGCTGTCGGGTAGCTGGCTGGAGATTTTGCCGAATGTCCAAGGGACAAGAAGCTGGGGCTGTGAGTAGTGAGACTATTGGCGCCAAAAGGAGCTAAGTTAGTTACTGTAGCTTGGAGGAGCTAAAGGCTCAGTCTATGGCAATGGGAAAGTTAGCCACGATACTAGGTGCACGCCAAAACCAAGCTACAAGCTATTGCTGGGTATCCAGGGGGCCCAGAACCCCTGGTTACTGATGACGGCGAGCCAGCTGAGGAGCTCAGCATGGTGCGTGACCGTAGGGCTGGTGATGTTGACGGCGAAGTGAGCAGCGACAGCAGAGAGGGAGAGCAGCGACTGGACTCAACTGAGTCTTCCCCACAGCTAGAGTCCGGGCAGCGGGAGAGCGGGAGCAAGCAGGCTGAAAACCCTGGGAAGCAGCAGCGACAGCCGGGTGCAGAAGCAGCACAGCGGAGCGCCTTGGACAACAGAGAAAAGGTGCCAGGTGCCACGAAGGTCAGGCAGGACCTCAATGCCGGAGCTCAAAGCACCTTGGACGAGGGTGCTGGGCGTTACGGCGAGGTGCCTGAGTCAACGGGTGACATCAACAAGCGAGCATTGGTTTTCTCCGGAGCTTGGCCACAGGGGGCCGGAGTGTTTGTGGCTACAACGGCAGCAGCTGCAACGGTTCCAAAGACGGTCGGGGGCGGACCGACAGGCACAGAGGGACTGTGTGCCGGGCAGCAGCACTGCAGGTCCAGACAAGAGAGGCAGCTGAGGGTGAGGAAAAGAGACATTTTCACCGGGGAGGTCAGCTTCGATCCCGAGGGCAGGCGGCTGCCAGGGGCACGCATGCTGTGGCGCTGCCCTGGGCCCCCGGCCCGGTTTTACCCTTGGCTGCCCGTGGACATTGGTGTCATGTAAATAATTTTACTGTAAATATGTTGATATGATGTAAATAATATGTGTATAATATTGCATGAGTGTAGGAATGTGTTGTTGTGGGATTATTTTACGTATTTTGAGACACAGTCCTGTTTTAGTTGTTTTTGGCTGAATGTGTTAAGTCATTATAGTTCACTGTTCCCTGTTGTTTCTTAGTGCGTGATTCGGGTCCTAAATTGGGGTGGGTCTGAATTGTGTGTATGTGTTTTGCACTTTTATAAGGGGGGGGGGGGAATGATGTGTAGTGAACGTTGTGTGTGTGTGTGTGGCCCTTGTGGCTTGCTGTACCCGCCCTGGGTGTGACGTCAAGCAGACTGTGGCACCTGTATATATAGTTCTGTGAGTGTTCAACAAAGAGAGTATGAGAAGACACACGAGCATAGTGATGATACAGAGTGAAGTACGTGGCGGTAATGCACCTGTAAGCTGGTTGCCAACCGCCAATCAAATCTAAAAGAAGAAGAAGAAGAAGAAGAGAGTTGCATGGCATAACAGACTCCAGTCTCTGATTTACCGACATAACACTATACTACTGGTGGCACACTGCAGGGAAGAGGCAGAGCAGTGACAAGTAGAAATGGGGTATGCGTCCAGATATAAACGATAACGTTTCATCTGAAACAGTAGACGTTTTTTTTATCGTGTCACCGATATACATAGTCATGTCACACAGCCCTGCACGGAACTGTAATGAAGTTTGTAGTGCAAGGCTTGCTCCAACCATGACCATAGAGCAGCTGGAGTTTGGGTAGGTGGTACGTGTGATATAAGTCACAGATTAATGCTAAGTTACTCTTTTTCAGAATAAGTAACATCTTGAGGCTTTACGAGTATGCTAATATACAATTATTTTATGCATGTGCGGGTGTATATACACTGTGCATATATACTGGGCAGATTTTTTAAAAAAACATGCAAAAATTATACCTAAGGACAGCATGAACATTTTTGTGACAGCTAAAATAATATACACTACTCACAAAAACTTAGGGATATTTGGCCTTCGGGTGAAATTTATGGAAAATGTTAAAAGTTCACGCAACAGTGATACAGTGGTGTGAAAAAGTGCACTCTTCCTGTTTTCTTATTTTTTTCTGTTTGATACACTTAAATGTGTCATGAATGCGCCCCTCCGGGGCAGAAAGACAAATCCACCAGCAGACTATAGTGTGACAGTTTATTTGACAGAAAGTCAAACAGTGCATGACGTGCAAACATACAACTGAGGATAACTTACAGGGACAATTCACTCCAGTGCAGGAAGGGCTCTGGAGAAGACGAGAGGAAGGAGTAGTCCATAACATCCATACATGACCGCCGCAAAGAAACAATGAACAGGCAGTGTTTTTATAGCAATCAAATGAGACACAGGTGCGGGTAGCAGAGTGAGCGAGTGACTTAATTAATGACAAGCAGCTGAGCTGCCTGAGAGACAGCCTGGGTAGTAATCAGAGTGTGACTGACAAGAGGGGAAGGGCTCAGCATGAAAACCAACCAAAAATACACACACAGAACAGTTAACATAACAACAGACAGAAAAATATATAAAACTCCAAAAGGATGTCTGAGCGCTGAGAACAACGCTCAGAAACATGACAAAATGTTTCCGATCATCAAACAAATTTAAATATTAGACAAAGATAACACAAGTAAACACAAAATGCAGTTTTTAAATGAAGGTGTTTATTATTAAGAGAAAATAAAATCAAAACCTACATGGTCCTGTGTGAAAAAGTGATTGCCCCCTAAACCTCATAACTGGTTGGACCACCCTTAGCAGCAACAACTGCAATCAAGCATTTGCGATAACTGGCAATAAGTCTTTTACAGTGCTGTGGAGAATTTTTGGGCCACTCATCTTGAGATGAGCAGAATTGTTGTAATTCAGCCACACTGGATGGTTTTCGAGCATGAACCGCCTTTTTAAGGCCATGCCACAGCATCTCTCGGATTCAGGTCAGGACTTTGACTAGGTCACTCCAAAGTCTTCATTTTGTTTTTCTTAAGCTATTCACAGGTGGACTTGCTGGTGGGTTAGGGATCATTGTTCTGCTGCAGAACCCAACTGCACTTCAGCTTGAGGCCACGAACAGATGGCCGGATATTCTCCTTCAGAATTTTTTGGTAGAAAGCAGAATTCAAGGTTGCATTTACCACAGCAAGTTTTCAAGGTCCTGAAGCAGCAAAACAGCCCCTTCACGCTACCACCACCATATTTTACTGTTGGTATGATGTTCCTTTTCTGAAATGCTGTGTTACTTTATTGCTGGATGTAATGGGACACACACCTTCCAAAGAGTTCAACTTTTCCCTCGTCAGTCCACAGAGTATTTTCCCAAAAGCCTTGGGGAGCATCAAGATGTTTTCTAGCAAAACTGAGACGAGCCTTTATGTTCTTTTTGCTCAGCAGTGGTTTTTGTCTTGGAACTCTGCCATGCAGCCCATTTTTGCCCAGTCTCTTTTCTTATGGTGGAGTCATGAACACTGACCTTAACTGAGGCAAGTGAGGCCTGCAGTTCTTTGGATGTTATTGTGGGGTCTTTTGTGACCTCTTGGATGAGTCGTTGCTGTGTTCTCTGGGTAATTTTGGTCAGCCGGCCACTCCTGGGAAGGTTCACCACTGTTCCATGTTTTCGCTATTTGTGGATAATGGCTCTCACTGTGGTTCAATGAAGTCCCAAAGCTTCAGAAATGGCTTTATAACCTTTCCCAGACTGGCAGATCTCAATTACACTGTTTCTCATTTGTTCCTGAATTTCTCTGGATCACAGAATGATGTCTTGCTTTTGAGCATCTTTTGGTCTACTTCACTTTGTCAGACAGGTCCTATTCAAGTGATTTCTTTTTTTTTTCCACAATATCTTTATTGAACCTTTTTTTTTTTTTTAACAAACATGATACAAACAATCAAACACTAACACTAAAGTACCAAAAAAAAAAAAAAAAAAAAAAAAAAAAAAAAAAGGATGCACTAAAAACACCAACAACCACCAGCAAAATCAAATCTTCAACAATGCTCCTCTGTTTAGTCTAGACAATCCAATACATAAGTATACATATTATGTTCACCAGTTTGGAATTTACAAGGTCCACACACATCATTCACCTTCTTCTTCAAAAGTTATGTTTAAATTTTTTACATAATCAATAAAAGGTCTCCATATATTCTCAAACACAATTTCCTTTGATTTCAGTATATATGTTATTCTTTCTAATGGAAGGTTTGTTAACATCTGTCTTAACCACTGAGTCACATCTGGTCTATGAGTCTTTTTCCATAATAGTGCAATACATTTTTTGGCATTAAGCAAACTGAGGTCTATGAATGTTCTTTCACTTTTATTAAAATTATGCTTTTCTGGGTACAGACCCAACAAAAACAATTTAGGATTCAATATGATTTGTTTTGAGATTATTTTTTCAATTGTTACCCTCACCTCTTCCCAAAACATCCTTATTAATCTACATTCCCATACACAATGAAATAGAGTTCCTTTACTTTCCATGCATTTTGTGCATGTATCTGGTATATTTTTGTTATATTTATTTAACTCCTCCGGTGTAACATACATCCGCATTAACCATTTGAAATGTATCAATTTAAGGCGTACATTTATTGATTTGGTTTGAGCTTCTCAAGTGATTTCTTGATTGAGAACAGGTGTGGCAGTAATCAGGCCTGGGTGTGGCTAGAGAAATTAAACTCCCCTTTCCAAAGATGTGATAAACCACAGTTAATTTACGTTTTAACAGTGGGGGCAATCACTTTTTCACACAGGGCCATGTATTCATCCATCCATCCATCCATTCATCCATCCATCCATCCATCCATCTTCTGCCGCTTCTCCAAAGGTCCGGGTCATGGAGGCAGCAGTTCAAGCAGAGAAGCCCAGACTTCCCTCTCCCCAGCCACCTGCTCCAGCTCTTCAGAGAGGATACCAAGGTGTTCCCAGACCAGCTGGGAGACACAGTCTCTCCAGCGAGTCCTGGGTCTGCCCAGGGGTCTCCTCCCAGAGGGACGTGCCCGAAACACCTCGGATGGGAGGCGTCCAGGAGGTATCCTGATGAGATGCCCAAACCACCTCAAGTGGCTCCTTTCAATGTGGAGGAGCAACGGTTCTACTCTGAGCCTCTCCTGGATGACTGAGCTCCTCACCCTATCTCTGAGGGTGAGTCCTGCAATCCTACGAAGAAAGCTCATTTCAGCCGCTTGTATCCGCAATCTCGTTCTTTCGGTCATTACCCAAAGCTCATGACCATAGGTGAGGATAGGAACGTAGATTGACTGGTAAATTGACAGCTTTGCCTTAGAGCTCAGCTCCCTCTTCACCACAACAGACCGGTACAATGTCTGCATCACTGCAGATGCTGCTCTGATCCGTCTGTCAATCTCTCGCTCCAATCTCCTCTCACTCATCGTGAATAAGACCCCAAGATACTTAAACTCCTCCACTTGGAGCAGGAGCTTGTCCCCAACCCGGAGAGGGAAATCCACCTTTTTCCGGCTGAGGACCATGGACTCAGATTTGGAGGTACTGATTCTCATCCCAGCTGCTTCACACACAGCAGCAAACCGTCCCAGTAAGACCTGTAAGTCATTGCTGGATGAAGCCAACAGGACAACATCATCTGCAAACAACAGAGATGAGATCCTGTGGTCACCATGACACCCTCCGTTCATTGGTTGCGCCTAGAAATCCTGTCCATAAAAATTATGAACAGGATCTGTGACAAAGGGCAGCCCTGGTGGAGTCCAACTCTCACTGGGAATGAGTCCGACCGAGTGTTGTCAATACGAACCAAGATCTCACAACAGTCGTACAGAGACCCAATAGCTCGTAACAACAAGCCCGATACCCCATACTCCCAAAGCACCCCCCACAAAAAACCATGAGGGACGCGGTCGAATGCCTTCTCCAAGTCCACAAAACACGTAAACTGGTTGGGCAAACTCCCACGAACTCTTGAGGATTCTCGAGAGGGTGAAGAACTGGTCCGATGTGCCATGGCCAGGACGAAAACCACATTGCTCCTCCTGAATCTGAGGTTTGACCAATGGCCGGACTCTCCTCTCCAGTACCTTGGCATAGACCTTCCCAGGAAGACTGAGGAGTGTGATCCCTCTAAAGTTGGAGCACACCCTCCGGTTCCCTTTTTTGAAGAGAGGAACCACCACCCCAGTTTGCCATGCCAAAGGCACTGCCCCCGACCTCCACGCAATGTTGCAGAGGCATGTCAACCATGACAGCCCTACAACATCCAGGGCCTTGAGGTACTCAGGGCAAATCTCGTCCACCCCCGGGGCCCAGCCACCAAAGAGATTTTTAACCACCTTAGCGACCTCAGCCCCTGTGATAGGCGAGTCATCCCCCTCGTCCACAAGCCCTGCTTTCTCTGTGGAAGACGTATCAATGGGATTGAGGAGCTCCTCGTAGTATTCCTTCCACCGCCCAACGATATCCCCAGTCGAAGTCAGCAGCGCCCCATCCACACCATACACAGTGTGGACAGGGAGCTGCTTCCCTCTCCTGAGCCGCCGGACAGTTTGCCAGAATCTCTTCGAGGCTGACCGAAAGTCTTGTTCTATGGCCTCACTGAACTCCTCCCATACCCGAGTTTTTGCTTTAGCAACCACATGAGCTGCACTCCACTTGGGCTGCCTGTACACCTCAGCTACTTCAGGAGTCCCACAAGCCAACCAAGCTTGATAGGACTCCTTCTTCAGCTTAATGGCCCCCCCTCACTACTGGTGTCCACCACTTGGTTCGGGGTTGCCACCAAGAGATGCCCCGATGAGCTTGTGGCTGCAGCTCTGGGCAGCCGCTTCAACAATGGAGGTGGAGAACATGGCCCATTCAGACTCCATGTCTCCAGACTCTCTCAGAATACGGTTGAAGTTTTCCCAGAGGTGAGAGTTGAAGACCTCCTGGACAGGGGCCTCAGCCAGACGTTCCTAGCACACCCTCACTATACGTTTGGGTCTACCAGGTCTGAATGGCATCTTCCCCTGCCATCGGATCCAACTCACCACCAGGTGGTGATCAGTTGACAGCTCTGCACCTCTCTTTACCCGAGTGTCCAAGACATACGGTCGCAGGTCTGATGACACGATAACAAAATCGATCATCGACCTGCGACATAGGGTGTCCTGGTGCCAGGTGCACATATGGACTCCCTTATGCTTGAACATGGTGTTCATTATGGACAAACTGTGGCTAGCACAGAAGTCCAATAACTGAACACCACCCTGGAGCCAGGCCTGGGGGAGGGGCTCGATGGCTAGTGTCTGGTGGCCGGGTTTCCACCCATGGGACCCGTCCGGGCTCAGCCTGAAGGAGTTACATGGTTCTGCCCTCCAGTGGGCTCACCACCTGCAGGAGGGACCATGGGGGTCCGGTGCTGTGTGGATCAGAATCAGAATCAGAATCAGAATCAGGTTTATTGCCATTGTTCATGTAGTACACAAACTAGGAATTTGTCTCGGTACAATGCTGCAACATTAAACATGATAAGATAAGAGAAATAAACTATACATGTAATAAAGTGTAGGATAAGATTAAGTGATACTGGTCAACAGTTAAAATATATATTAGCCAGCAGCAGATACTGTGGAGAACTATATAGTGCAGTCGGTAATGCAGGAAGAAAACAGTGATGATTGACATGAGTCTGGTTGAGCTGCTGTACATGGTGCACGAGAGTCACTTAGTGTTCAGCAGTCTAATGGCAGAGGGGAAGAAGCTGTTCATGTGACGGGAGGTTTTAGTCTGGATGGACCGAAGTCTTCTACCAGAGGGGAGGGGGGCAAACAGTACGTGACCAGGGTGTGAGGGATCGGCTATGATCCGGCCAGCACGCCTCCGGGTCCTGGAGATGTACAGATCCTGGAGAGATGGGAGCTTGCAGCCGATCACCTTCTCAGCAGTGCGCACGACGCGCTGCAGCCTTAGTCTGTCCCTGGCAGTGGCTCCTGCGTACCACACGGTTATGGAGGTGGTGAGGATGGACTCGATGATGGCTGTGTAGAACTGCACTAACATCTTGGTGGGTAGCTTGAGCTTCCTCAGCTGCCGCAGGAAGAACATCCTCTGCTGGGCTTTTTTGATGAGTGAGCTGATGGTCAGCTCCCATTTGAGGTCCCTGGTGATGGTGGTGCCTAGGAAGCGGAAGGAATCAGCAGTGGTGATGGGAGAGCCTGAGAGGGTGAGGGGGGGCAGAGGAGTAGTGACTTTCCTGAAGTCTACAATCATCTCCACTGTCTTCAGAGCGTTCAGCTGCAGGTTGTTATTGCTGCACCAGGACGCCAGCTGGGCCACCTCTCTCCTGTAGGCGGACTCGTCGCCGTTGGAGATGAGCCCGATGAGGGTGGTGTCGTCCGCAAACTTGATCAACTTGACAGACTGGTGGCTGGAGGTGCAGGAGTTGGTGTAAAGGGAGAAGAGTAGGGGGGAAAGTACACAGCCCTGGGGTGATCCGGTGCTGATGCTAGTATAGTCTGAGACAGTCTTTCCCAGCCGCACATGCTGCCTCCGGTCCGTCAGGAAGTCGATGATCCACCTGCAGAGGGAGTCAGGCACGTTGAGCAGGGACAGCTTGTCCCGGAGCAGAGCGGGGCGGATGGTGTTGAATGCGGAGCTGAAGTCCACAAACAGGATCCTGGCGTAGGTTCCCGGGGAGTCCAGGTGCTGCAGGATGGAGTGGAGGGCCAGGTTGACTGCATCGTCTACAGACCTGTTGGCTCGGTAGGCAAACTGCAGCGGGTCCAGGAGAGGGGTGGTGATGGACTTGAGGTGGGACAGGACCAGGCGCTCAAAGGACTTCATGACTACAGAGGTGAGCGCTACAGGTCTGTAGTCATTAAGTCCAGTGATCCGTGGCTTCTTGGGGACAGGGATGATGGTGGAGGATTTGAGGCAGGATGGCACGTGGCATAACTTAAGGGAGGTGTTAAAAATGTCTGTGAATACAGGAGCCAGCTGTTTCGCACAGAGTCTCAGGGTGGAGGGAGACACGCTGTCTGGGCCGGGGGCCTTGCGCGGGTTCAGTCTGGAGAACTGTTTGAGCACATCCTGCTCACTGATGATAAGGGGAGGGGGGGAGGAGGGGGGGGGTGCCTTAAATGAAGTAGGGAATGTGGAGGCTGTGGAGCTGGAGGGAGGGGGGGAGTTGGACACAGATGACGAGGTGTCAAAACGGGCATAGTGTTGGGACAGTCTCTGACAAAGGGCTTTGTCATCCTGACCTTTAGGAGCCTGAGGCCGATAGTTGGTGATCTGCCTCAGTCCTCTCCACACGGAAGCCGAATCATTAGCAGTGAACTGCTGCTGGAGTCTCTCTGAGTATAGAGATTTAGCCCTCTTCAGCTCTCTGTTAAACCGGTATTTAACCTCCCTGTAGCAGTCCCTGTCTCCACTTTTCAGCGCTGCTTCCTTCTCCTTCCTGATCTGTCTGAGCTTAGCTGTGAACCAGGGTTTGTCATTAGAGTAACTCACCCTGGTGCGTGATGGAAGAATGTTCTCTTCACAAAAGTGGATATATGAGTTCACAGTGTCCGTGTACTCATCCAGGTGGCGGTCAAAGGCGGAGACCTTGGCGGTCTGATCCCAAGCTTCCTAAACTGGCTTTTGCGACAGAGCCATGTATGTTTGGATTTTTTTTTACCCTTAATAATAAACACCTTTATTTAAAAACTGCATTTTGTGTTTACTTGTGCTATCTTTGTGTAATATTTAAATCTGTTTGATGATCTGAAACATTTATGTGACAAACATACAAAAAAAAATGACAAATCAGGAAGGGGGCAAACACTTTTTCACACCACTGTATTATAATATGAAAGTAGGGCATTTAAGTAGAAGCATGCAGTGGTAATTTCCCCATCTCAAACAATTTATTGAAACAAAAGCCAACAACAGTGGTGGGTATACCACAACAAAATATGTCAATGTCTCAATAACTTGTCATGTGTCCTTGAGCATCAATTACAGCTTGACAACGACATCTCATGCTGTTCACAAGTCGACATATTGTTTGCTGAGGCATGGCATTCCACTATTCTTGAAGGGCGGCCCACAGGTCATTGAGGTTGTGGGGTGCAGGGTTACGAACCACTACACAGCGACTCTGCTGATCCAATAGGTTTTTTATGGTATTCAGGTTTGGAAAAAGTACAGGCCACTCCATTTAAGGTACCCCAGCCTCCCACAGCAGTTCCCTAATGATGCGACCTCAATGAGCTGAAGCACTGTCGTCCATGAAGATGAAATTAGGCCTGTGTTGTTCATGCAGGGGCACAATGACTGGATTAATGATGTTATTCATGTAATATTGGCTTGTCACTGTACCATTCACAAGGTGTAGGGCAGTTCTTTATTGACTAGACACACCTGCCCAGACTGTAACACTACCACCACCAAAGGCTCGTCTGGTGACAACAGTAGCTGATGCATAGTACTCTCCTTGACGTCTCCAACATCGTTGGCGGCCATCATTTCTGCTCAACATGAATCAACTTTCATCAGAGAACAACACTGAGGCCCACTGGTCCCTTGTCCAGCGTAAATGCTCCCTGGCCCATGCAAGACGATGACACCTGTGCCTGGTGGTGTGGTCAGGTACCCTTGCAGGTTGTCTAAAACGCAGACCACACTGATGTACACTACCGTTCAAAAGTAGGGCTGCACGGTGGCGCAGTGGTTTAGCACTGTGGCAGCACAGCTTTACCCTCGGCCGGGGGATCGCGGGGATCATGAGATCGTGGGTTCGATCCCAGCCCCCGACCAACAGTGAGCTGTGTGGAGTTTGCATGTTCTCCCCGTGTTGCGTGGGTTTACTCTGGGATTTCTCTGGTTTCCTCCCGCATACCAAAAACATGTAGGTTTAGGGCGCTCGTGCACGCAGCGACCAGCAGCCGGTGGCTTGTCACCAGACTGCAAACCAAGTCTACCTACGGGTACAAATAAGTAACAAAAAAAACAAACAAAAAAAAAAAAGTTTGGGGTCACTTAGAAATGTCCTTATTTTTGAAAGAAAAGCACTTTTTTTCAATGAAGATAACTTTAAACTAATCAGAAATACACTCTATACATTGCTAATGTGGTAAATGACTATTCTAGCTGCAAATGTCTGGTTTTTGGTGCAATATCTACATAGGTGTATAAAGGCCCATTTCCAGCAACTATCACTCCAGTGTTCTAATGGTACAATGTGTTTGCTCATTGCGTCAGAACGTTAATGGATGATTAGAAAACCCTTGTGCAATCATGTTAGTTCTGCAATGCTGTAATTGCTGCAAATGGAGGATTCTTTGACGAAAGCAAAGTTTGAAGGAAAAAATTATTATTTCAAATACAAATCATTATTTCTAACCTTGACAATGTCGACTATATTTTCTATTCATTTTACAACTCATGGTGGTAAATAAGTGTGCCTTCTCATGGAAAACACAAAATAATTGTCTGGGTGACCCCAAACTTTTGAACGGTAGTGTAAATGGATTCAAATGGTCTGACATGACACTTGGGTGCCTCTCACCTCCCTTAAATGTGCCTGAAGTTGAGTGGCATTCATCATCTGGTTCCGCAGGGCACTCTTCACAATGAAGCGGTCATCAGCGTGGGATGTGGCCAAAGGACGTCCACTTCTATGCCTTTCTGTGACTCTTCCAGTCTCTCTGTATCTCTGTTGCAACCTGCTGATGATACTCTGTGACACTTTAAGCTCAGTGGACACTTCCCTGTGAAAACATCCTATTTGAAGCCTTGCAATGGCGAGGTACTGTTGATCAATTGTGAGGTGTCGTCTTAGTCTCATGATGTCAAAATGTGAGCAGCATGATGAAGAGGACTGTTTAAATACCAATTCTAATTGAACCAGAAAATTAAATGTTCGATTCATGGATCAAACACCTGTTGTGAATTTTGCCATTAATCACCTTGTTAGAGAACAGCAAGCTATGCATAAAGTACTGAAACACTGAACAGTTTAACATGTGCATTCAAAAGGTTAGAGAAGGTCAAATTAAGTTCACCTGTAAAGGTTATAGTGCATTTTAGGTTCATCCTGAAATTTCACCTGCCAAATATCCCTAACGTTTTGTGAGTAGTGTAATTGTGTAGCTGTTTCTAATCACTTCAGTATTCCATTTATGCTGGTTTTATTTATATTGAAGGAGATGATAAAATAAAGGCAGCGTTGGATTTTTAAATAGCTTTATTATCACCCGCCTTCATCAGAACTCGGCTACAGCCCATGGGTTGAGCAGGCTGCAGCTTCGTTCCTCCAGCTCTCAAAGAGGAGACAGCGTGCGTGTCTCGCAGCAGATGCAGAATCAGAGTGAGAGAATGAGAGACAGAATCACAACTTGGCACAGCATTTATACCCAACTCAAACAATAGATCAAAGGACCTTCACAGCAGTCAATCTGGCATTTGCATATCAAAGGAACAGACAGGATGCATGAGCACAATGCATGGATAACACATGGATGATACATTAACTCAAAGCAGTGACATGCCTAACCGGCAGACTGTAGCAGAAACAACCAGAATGTGAGGTGATTGTCTTTAGTCTGTTGTGGGGGTTAAATCAAACCGCTACAATATTACTTTTTCAGCATTTAAGCATAACAAATGTTATCAGGCATAAATTCCCATTTTTACATGTTTACAGTCTTTCATATTTGATTTTATTATATCTTTTTAAGAGAAGAATCATTGTTTGAAGTCAGAAAAATAACAAAACTCCTGCACTGATGTTGAAATCCTGTGAAGGCTTGCTTTTTTTCCCACATGGACAACTGATCAAGAATTGATAAAGAATCGGATCGATAAGCAAAACTGACAATGCCATTGATATTGTTAAAATCTTATCAATTCCCATCCCTAGCAGGGAAACTACCTTTTCGTTCACTAAGGAGGACCCCAACATCGAGGAGGCCAGATGGTGGGATATGAAAATCCCCCCCCCGCTTGCCACCTCTTATCCGGGACAACTCCAGAAAAGGCCAAGGTCCAACTCTTCCCCAGGAGACTGGTTTCAGAACCCAAGTTGTGCATCAAGGTGAGCTCGACTATGTTTATCTCTCAACCTCATGCACAAGTTTGAGCTCCTTCCCAGCCAGAGAGGTGTCATTTCATGTTCTAAAAACCAGTTTAGTAAGCCGGAGATTGTGCCATCAAAGTTTCTGCCTTCGACTGCTGCCCAGACTACATAATGGCACAAAAATCTTACATAATGCACTAAAATAATAGGAAAAAGCCCCAAAAAGATAAAAGGGGCAGTTTAAGATGTTTTTTACCTCCGCCAAGGAGGTAATGTTTTTACCGGGGTCTGTCTGTCTGTCTGTATGTCGGTCTGTCTGTTACCAACATAACTCAAAAAGTTATGAACGGATTTTGACGAAATTTTCAGGAAAGGTGTGTAATGGCACGGGGAACAGATGATTAGATTTTGGTGATGATCTGAGAGTGTATACCTCCACCAAGGACTTTGTATTTGTGCAGCAGGATTACACAAAAACTACTGGATGGATTGGGATGAAATTTTCACCTGAGGTGGTTCTTGGGCTAGAGAGGAACCCATTATATTTTGGTGATGATCTGAGAATGCATACCTCAGCCAAGGCTCTTATCTTCTCACAGTGTGTTAGCAACAACACTCCAAAACTGATGGACAGACTTTGATGCAATTTTCACCACAAGTGGCTATAGGCCTACACACAAACCCATTACATTTTTGAGGTGATCCATGAGAAACGGAAAGGGCCTTGGTGGAGGTATGTGCTCTATGAGTGCCTTTCTAGTTTGTTTTTACTTTTTACCTTATTCTACATCAACCCCAGTGCATATGATGTGTTCTTGTGCAAACACAAAACATTTTTCCTCATATTTTCACTATTAGCATAAATTTGATGTGAAGTATTAGTCTTTAATTATTCCTTTCTTGAGAAACAGCATTGCCTCCTACAGTGACACCCTTAAAAACTGTTTTATTCTGAGTGAATACAGCAGACGCTCTACCCTACTTCTGCTCTTTCTTTTGTGCTAATTCAGAATTTTCAGCCTTCCATCTTTGTCTGAGAGCACACAGTCTCTTTGACCAGCTTATGAAAAAGCTCAATCAGCATTCAATAAACGTCTATTTAGTGCAGAGTCCGGATTATTGTTAGGCTGTTTAGCCACACACCAACTCACCAAACACTCCAGCAGCCTGGCGGGACGAGATATGATGATGAAGAGCTTTTTGACAAGCTCGATGACGAAGGTGAGCTCTGAACTCTCTGAGCGCTCGTATGCCTGATGAAGTGGGACGAAGGCAGACACAGAGACAGGCAGCGTTAGTTTATAAAGTTTTATAGGCAAAAGACATCATTTCACATTCCCTCAGGTGTCACTACTTACATCGTGCAGCAGCTTCTCCAGGTTCTCCTGCAGTTCATGGAAGTAAACACTGGTAATAAGCCCCTCGCGTGATTTCGTCAGGCAATCTCTGGACAGCTCAGCTATCTGGTGGTGTATGAAGCTGAGGACCCCGTCGGCCAATGGCAGGACACTCTCTGGGGAGTAGCTGTGAATGAACTCTGCCAGCCTCTCCTCCATCTGAGCTGTGGCCTGATTACGGACACAACAGCAGATAACAGTCACTTAGAAAACAATATGACCAACTATCCCTGACTTCAACATACCACACTTAACTTCTTCAGAAAATGTTTTTTAATAAAAACTGATTTTTATGATGGATTACTAATGCATTGACAGATTCTCTGATGCACTGTATGGAAGCCTCTGTGCGAGAAATAATACAATGACACTAAAGAATATTTTGCTAAAATGCTAGTTTATACCCATTTTTGTATTGCAACTACCAGCTACATACTTCATAAATGTTCTCCTTTTTTGCAGTATACCGTCTTAAGTCTGATGTTAATGTTCATTTTTAAGGTTCAAAATGACCACAAATAACCTGCATTTTAAATGTGAAATCAGCAAATATATTTAAGTTTCTAGACTGGAGAAAGGATTTTGTAACTGAAGAACCATAATGAGCAAGATCACATACCCCATGCATCTGCATATCAGTGGCCCTAAACAGAATTGTGATTAATATCAAATGGATTGGAAAAAAATAAGTCCCCCTCCCCCAAAATGGAATCCCTCATTTCAGTCAGTTTCTGTATAAATAGGAAGTCAATCTGACCAGAAATATAGACGCTATAGTGGAGGACTTCTCCCCAAAATAAATGGAACCTTGAATGAGTCTCAGGTATTGATAAGTTCAAGCTTCTGTATACATCTGAAGTGAATCCGAATACAATTGTAGAAGGAACGGACAGATGGATGGGTCAACTTCGTTGCGTAGGGTAAAATAAATAATAATGATAATGTCAGATCCACTGACTTACTGTAGTACATGTTTTCTGCAGCCTATTTCAGGTATGAACAGCTAAAATTTTTCATCATCAGGTTGCATTCATATGGGGAATTGCTGCTTCAACGAGAATGAGCAGGAAGATGTAGGTGTCTGAGAGTACAAGCAGGAGTGTGAGCACACACTTCTTTGTTGCTATAATACAGTGGTCCACAAACATGTGCCATGGAGGGCCAAGATCAGTGAAAACACCTGCTGAAAAGACTGGATGGAAGAAAAACATGCAGGGTCTCGGGTCTGCATGGTACATTTGAGGAGGGGCAAAAAAATTGATACAGTGCATTATTACAATACTTTATGTCCACAATACTCTATCGATACAGAGAAACCAGTACTCCATCCATCCATCTACCACTTTTCCAGAGGTCCGGGTCACGGAGGCAGCAGTTCAAGCAGAGAAGCCCAGACTTCCCTCTCCCCAGCCACTCGCTCCAGCTCTTCAGAGAGGATACCAAGACGTTTCCAGACCAGCTGGGAAACATAGTCTCTCTAGCGAGTCCTGGGTCTACCCCAGGGTCTCCTCCTAGTGGGACGTGCCTGAAACACCTCAAGTGGGAGGCGTCCAGGAGGCATCCTGATCAGATGCCCATACCACCTCAACTGGCTCCTTTCAATGTGGAGGAGCAGCAGTTCTATTCTGAGCCTCTTCCGGATGACTGAGCTCCTCACCCTGTCGCTAAGGATGAGTCCAGCAATCCTACGAAGAAAGCTCATTTCAGCTGCTTATAGCTGCGATCTCGTTCTTTCGGTCATTACCCAAAGCTCGTGACTATAGGTGAGGGTGGGAACGAAGACTGACCCATAAATCGACAGCTTTGCCTTAGAGCTTAGCTCCCTCTTCACCACAACAGACCAGTACAGCGTCCGCATCACTGCAGATGCTGCTCCGATCCATCTGTCAATCTCTAGCTTCATTCTCCCCTCACTTGTGAATAAGACCCCGAGATACTTAAACTCCTCCACTTGGGGCAGGAGCTCGTCCCCAACCCGGAGAGGACAATCCACCTTTTTCCGGCTGAGGACCATGGACTCGGACTTGGAGGTGCTGATTCTCATCCCAAGGTAGGGTTTCTGGTAGGGTCACCCAAGATAAACTGATCCTGGGTGAAGGGCCAGACTAAGAACGATCCAACAGTCTCTCATGATAAATGCTAAAACAAGGATTCAGTGTACCCCACCCGGTATGGGGTTACCGGGGCCCCAGCCTGAAGCCAGGCCTGGGGGAGGGGCTTGATGGCTAGCGCCTGGTGGCCGGGTTTCCGCCCATGGGACTCGGCTGGGCTCAGCCTGAAGGAGTTACATGGGTCCACCCTCCAGTGGACTCACCACCTGCAGGAGGAACCATGGGGGTCCAGTGCTATGTGAATCAGGTGGCGGGTGAAAGCGGAGACCTTGGCAATCTAATCCCAGGCTTCCTAAACTGGCTTTTGGGACGTGGAATATCACCCCTCTGGTGAGGAAGGAGGCTGGGCTGGTGTACGAGGTTGAGAGATACCGGCTAGATATAGTCGGCCTCACCTCAACACACAGCTCTGGTTCCGGAACCACTCTCCTGGAGAGGGGCTGGAGCTTGGTCTACTCTGGGGTTGCCCCGGGAGAGAGGCGGCAAGCAGGGGTGGGTATTTTTGTATCTCCTCCACCTTGCAGCCTCTATATTGGAGTTTTCCCTGGTGGATGAAAGGGTTGTTTTCCTGTGCCTTCGGGTTGGGAAACGGGTCCTGACCATCACTTGTGCCTGTGCATCAAATGATTGTTCAGAGTACCCACCCTTTTTGGAGTCTCTGACTGGGGTGCTGGAGGGTGCTGCTCTTGGAGACTCCATTGTCCTAATGGGGGACTTCAATGTGTACATAGGCAACGACAGTGAAACCTGGATGGGGGTGATTGGGAGGAGCGGCCTGCCCGATCTGAACCTGAGTGATGTTCAGTTATTGGACTTCTGTGCTAACCACAGTTTGTCCATAACGAACACCATGTTCAAGCGTAAGGGTGTCCATATGTGTACCTGGCACCAGGACACCCTAGGTCACAGGTCGATGATCAATTTTGTTATTGTGTCATCAGACCTGCGACTGTATGCTTTGGACACTTGGGTAAAGAGAGGTGCAGAGCTGTCAACTGATCACCACATGGTGGTGAGTTGGATCTGATGGCAGGGGAGGATGCCATCCAGACCTGGTAGACCCAAACGTATAGTGAGGGTGTGCTGGGAACGTCTGGCTGAGGCCCCTGTCCGGGAGGTTTTCAACTCCCACCTCCAGAACGACTTCGACCAGTGTATTACATAGTTTATTGCAAGATCAAGATAATATTGTGTCACAGCCCAAGTATCATGATAGTATCGTATTGCAGTGCCTCTGGTGATTTCCACCCCATGGCACATGATTGGGGACCACTGTGTACTCATGTCATTTATTTATGAGATGGAAACATTGGATATGATTTCATTAGCCAAGAACAATTTATGATCTAATTAATCATGGTGGAAAATATCAAGATAGAATCTCAAAATATGTGTAAATGTAAAAAAAAGAATCTTTCCAAATGTATCACTACTATTCTGTGCATGTTAATGACCCTCAAAACAAAAAGGAAAGATTATTACATAACAGTACAAAACTTTAAAAAGAAGAACAATTACACAACTATATACACTACAACTATCTGTAATATTAAAATATGTGTAATTTTAACACAATGTTGAAATCTTCCTTCCTCTAATATATTACTCTGGCACTTTCACAAATCTCCAACTACAACTTAAGACTTGCTTCAAAAAAAAATTTAAAAATTAAGAAAAATAATCCCAGAGAATTTGTTGTCATTTTGATGATAATTATTTTGTAAATTAATTTATCTCCTGTGGCACTTACGTACATGCCCACTTTTCACATCAAACATCAAATTCCTGCAAATAATGAGCCGCTGTGGATAAAATAATACTGTATGTGCTTTGAATACAGATAAGAAATGGCTGTTGTTGGTGTACATATTGTTAATATGTACATCTACGCCTTTGAGGTGTGTGTGGAGGCACCATTTACACTTTGTGTATTTGTTTGTGTGAGCCTGACCTTGGGGAAGCGCTCCTTGTAGACATGGTTCATCATCACTATTTCATTGTCATAGCAGGATGGCGAGCGCCCCGGGCTGGAGACACAAACACACACAGAGCATGAGGGTGATATACAACACCAACAGAGAAAATCATAGAAGGTAAGACAGAGAAAACAAATGAGAGGAGGCAGCTGGGAGAGATGCAATTCTGTGTTTTTCACTTGATTGAAGAAATAATTTTCTGTTTCCCCTTATGGCCATCCTCTCGATGTATTATGCTAATCAATGTGTTATGTAATAATCTGTCATGCCTGTGTTTTGTTTTTGTTTTTTTGCTGTGAAAGATCAGTTAAGCTCCTCCCCTTGGAAAAACGCAAGTTTGGACGGAGCTTTTTGGTTGATGTCACTCTAACAGGTCCGTAGTGTTGAGCCAATCAGGACGTAAGAACTGTCTCTGGCCTCTGGGGAGGAGGGAGGAACTAAAGACTGAAGTTAGTCTCCAGGGCCAGTTAGCATTTTTGGACAGCTGCTTTGAAAACTTGACCCAAATTACGATGGATTTTACCATTTAAATGCTTTTAAGGACCAGTGCAGTTTCAGTCATTATCCTGGGCCACTGTGCATACAACTGGGCATGTCCTTCACCATTAAGCCTTTTTATCACAGGGTTTATTCTGTTTAATGTAGTTCTAGCCACCATTAGCCTTGTAGGATGTGGGTCAGATTATTCACAGATCTTGGCGCTTGGAGGAGAAAAAGTGAAAAGATTTTGAAACGAAACTGTAAGACAATGAAAGGGTTTTTTGCAGAAAAAAGGGCATAAGATACCATTTTAGACAATGTAGATTTGTTTTTGTAGGGAATTTATATCCACTCCAGTGTCTGCAACAGAATAATAAAAAGATTTAAGCATTTAAACAAGATGCTCCAGGTCCACATAAGCTAAAAATTCTGAAGCGTTCTGTGGAGGCCCCTTATTAAAAAATATCTTCTACAGTCTTCTTTTTTTTCCACAATATTTTTTATTGAACCTTTTTTCACAAAGATGGCACAAACAGTCAAACACTAACACTAAAGTAATTTAAAAATTAAAAAAACACTAAACAAAAAAAAATGTACTAAAAACAACAACAACCATTAACAAAAGCAAGTCAACAACAATGCTCCTCTGTTTAGTCTAGGTAATCTATTACATAAGAATACATAATATACATTCACCAGTTTGGAATTTGCAAAGTCCACACATATCATTCACCTTCTTCTTCAGAAGTTATGTTTAATTTCTTTGCATAATCAATGAAAGGTCTCCATATATTCTCAAACACATTTTCCTTTAATTTCAGTATATGTTATTCTTTCTAGTGGAAGGTTTGTTAACATCTGTCTTAACCACTGAGTCACATCTGGTCTATGAGTCTTTTTCCACAGTAGTGCAATACATTTTTTGGCATTAAGCAAACCGAGGTCTATGAATGCTCTTTCACTCTTATTAAAGTTATATTTTTCTGGATACAGACCCAACAAAAACAGTTTAGGGTTCAATGTGAATTGTTTTGAAATTATTTTTTCAATTGTTACCCTCACCTCTTCCCAAAACATTCTGATTTTTCTACATTCCCATAAACAGTGAAATAGGGTTCCTTTACTTTCCATACATTTTGTGCTTGTATCTGGTATGTTTTTGTTATATCTATTTAACTCCACTGGTGTAACATACATCCGCATTAACCATTTAAAATGTATCAGTTTAAGACGTACATTTATTGATTTGGTTTGAGCTTCTGCACAAGCCATTTGCCATTGTTCCTCTGAAATTTCAATTTGCAGGTCTTCTTTCCAATAATTCAGTCTTTTCTGTGAGTTTTCACTTGAGAATAGTGTCAATGAGTTATAAAACTCTGAAATAACACCCTTTCTCTTACTATCTTTTGTCAAAATTTTTTCCAAGGATGAATAAGTAGGTCGGGTGAGAGCATTATTTTGATTTGATCGAATAAAATTTTTAAGCTGACGATATTTAAAAAAATGTGTTCTATTAAGATTGAATTTAATCCTCAGTTCTTCAAAAGACATTTTGTTATCTGAACGTGACAAATATAAGTCTTGAATCTTTTGAATCCCTTTTAAATTCCATACTTTAAATACAACATCCGCTCTCCCTGGTGTAAAATATTGATTACCCCATATTGGGCTAAATTGTGACAGTAAGTGTGGTTCACCATATTTTGATCATGTGCTTTACAATTGGATTTTTAACTTGTTTCTGTAATTTTTTAGCCGAGTCTGAGTATATGAATAAGGGAAGAGGTAAAGGTAAATTGTATGATTCCATTTCAGTCCAGTGAGGAGAATCATTTGATGAAAAATAATATGTCATAGACCTCAGTTGTGCTGACCAGTAATACAACATAAAGTTTGGACATTTCAGACCTCCACGATCAAATGGTATTTGGTATTGGTAAATGGTATTGTTCCATATAAATTCCACTAACTTTTTTTTAATTCTTGAGAATAGATCTGAAGGTGGTGGTAAAGGAATGTTTTGAAATAGATAAAGTATTTTTGGTAAGATATTACTTTTAAGTATATTAATTCTCCCGATCATCGACATTGGTAGTGACATCCATCTCTGAAGTAACTCATTAATATCTGTCATTAAGGCTTCATAGTTGGCACTGGCAACTGATTCTAGCTTAGGCAAAATTTGAATTCCTAAATATTTAAACTGATTTACAACATTGAATTGATTTACCTCAGGAGCTGGGTGATTTCTCTGGGTCTCATTTAGCATTAATATTGAAGATTTTGTTTTATTTATTTTATATCCTGATATTTCCCCAAAGTTCTTTATTAAATTTAACAAGGTCGGAATTGATTTTTTAAAATTCGACATAAACAAAATTATGTCATCGGCATACAGGGAGACTTTATGTTCTGTTGGTCCTATTTTAATTCCATATATTTGTGGATGTAAATGTACTGCCATCGCTAAAGGTTCAATTGCCATAGTAAACAGTAAAGGTGAAAGTGGGTAGCCTTGTCGACATCCTCTATTGATTTTTATTGATTTTGAGATATTGCTGTTTGTTAGGATTTCTGCTGTAGCATTATTGTATATTATCTGGACCCATTTTATGAAATTATTTCCAAGTCCAAACCTTTGTAGGACTTCAAAAAGATAGGGCCATTCGACCCTATCAAAGGCCTTTTCGGCGTCCAATGATAGGAGAGCTGTATCCGGTGCTTCTTTATTGGAATAAATAATATTAAATAGTCTTCTTACATTATGGAAGCCTTGTCTTCCCATTATAAAGCCATTCTGATCTCGGTTAATAATATTTGGTAATATTTCTTGTAGTCGTTTTGCTAAAATTTTACAGATTATTTTAAGATCAGCATTTAATAGGCTTATTGGTCTCATGTTTTCACATTTATTAGGGGGTTTACCTGGTTTTGGCAACAGTATAATTAAGGCATTATTCATGTATGGTGGTAAATTACCATTTTGAAATGCTTCTAAAACCATTTCCAAAAGTGGTTTTATTAATTTATTCTTAAATTTTTTATAGAGGTCAACTGGAAGACCATCTGGTCCTGCACTTTTTCCTGATTTCATATTATCAATGGCTTGCCCAACTTCTTCTTGTCTAATATTAGACTCCAGTATCTCCCTGTTTTCATTTGGAATACATGGTATAGATAATCCACCCAAAAACCCATTTAGTTTTGTTAAGTCAGTTTCATTTTTTGTATCATATAGTTTTTCATAATAATCTCTAAAGGCACTATTAATTTCTAAAGGATCTATAACTACCTGTCCGTTACTTATAATACTGGTAATTGGTGTTTTAAATTCTAATTGTTTAATCTGCCATGCCAATAATTTTCCTGATTTTTCACCTTGTTTATAAAAAGTTTGCTTCAATCTTAGAAGACTCGAGGCAGCTCTATTCGCTGATTTTTTATCATATTCAGCTCTCAGAATCAGTAATTCGTTCTCTAACTGTGGGTTACTTCCTGCATACACCTTGTCTTGAAGAATTTTTATTTTACGTTCCAATTGGACTCTCTCCTCTCGAGTCTTCTTAGATTTTGAACCTGTATAACTAATAATATACCCCCTAATAAAAGCTTTGAAAGCCTCCCACTTTATACATGCCTTTGTTTGTGTAGTATTAATATCAAAGAACTCATCTGTTTTTCTATGTACTTAACAAATTCCTCATCCTGAAGCCATTTATGCTGAAAATGCCACCTACCTGGATCCTTTGTCAATTTCTTATCTACATATATTAGACAGCAGGGTGCATGATCAGAGATCACAATATTGTCATAGAAACAGTTTTGAATCTTGGACCTTAATTCTGTAGAGATCAAAAAGTAGTCAATACGTGAGAATGTCTTCTAGTTATTAGAATAACAAGAATAGGCTTTGACTTGTGGTTTAATTTCTCTCCATATATCTAGCAATCTCAATTCTTTCATAAAATGATTAATAGTCATCCTACATCCATTGTGCGTACAGTCCAGTCCTGTTGATCTGTCTATACTGGGATTCAATGTACAATTAAAATCCCCTGCTATTATATGTTGCCCTGTAAGTGATGATAAAGTAAGGAATAAATTAACAAAGAAGTTTTGATCATCAATATTGGGGTCATATAAGTTCACCAGATTTATATTTTCTAATAACAAAGATCCTTGAATGATTAGATATCTTCCAAATCCACCGGGCTGCACGGTGGCGCAGTGGTTTAGCACTGTGGCAGCACAGTTTACCCTTGGCCGGGGGATCGCGGGGATCATGAGATCGTGGGTTCGATCCCAGCCCCCGACCAACAGTGAGCTGTGTGGAGTTTGCATGTTCTCCCCGTGTTGCGTGGGTTTACTCCGGGATTTCTCCGGTTTCCTCCCGCATACCAAAAACATGTAGGTTTAGGGTGCTCGCGCACGCAGCGACCGGCAGCCGGTGGCTTGTCACCAGACTGCAAACCAAATCTACCTACGGGTACAAATAAGTAACAAAAAAAAAAAAAAAAAAAATTGTCTCCAATTACATTTTTCACTTGAAATGGGACTGTTTTGTGTATGACAGTCATAACTCCCCTAGCTCGGGATGAAAATGATGAGGTGAACACATTACCTTGCCATCTTCTCCTAATTCTTTTTACATCCTCCTCTATTAGATGAGTTTCTTGTAAAAATACAATTTTTGAATCTATGTCTTTTATTTTATTCATAACTTGTTTAAGTTTTTTTAGATTTTGTAGACCTCTGCAATTCCATGAAGTTAAATTAAGATTAACGCTTTGATCTATGATCAATAAGGAGTTTGAGATTACCTTGCAATATGAACATGCTCATACAGAGAAGCAAAAACATGGATGATAGAACATTCATCCTACAAACCAAACAAAAACAAACTCCCCTTCCCCACATTCGTGGTAATCCCCCCAAAATCAAAAAAATTCCGTCTCCCGTTATAGCTAATGACTGTTCCACACCTGTGAGGATCAGTCAAACCACTCTCTCTTTCTCCTCTCAATCACCCTGACTCTACTATTTTTATGACATGACATTAACTCTCTTCTGTAGTTTTTTCAACATAACTTCAAAGTTTTATAGCAACTTTGTACATCATAGCTTTTTTTTTTTAATACAGTCTGTATTTTGTAGACATTTTATATGTTTCAGATCAATCAGATGCCTGTACAAATGCTTAAATGTTCTACCTTTGTCATGTTCATGCTTCGCTCCCACCAGTTTCCTTTTGGATCTGCTTAATGAGCTCCTGCGCCTCTTGAGGGGTCTTGAAGATGCGGGTTCTCCCTTTATATGTGACCAGCAGTCTTGCCGGATGAATCACTCCGTGACGAATCCCGAGGTTGCGCAGCTCTTTGTGAGCGGGGTCGAACTGCCTCCTTAATTGTTGAATTCCTGTGGCCAAATCTGGGTAGAACCGCACCTGTTGATCCTGGTATTTGATTTCCCCTTTAGCTCGCACTGCGTTGGTGACCGTCATCTTGTCTCTGTAGTTGAGGAACTTCATAATCAGCATCCTCGGTGGTGTCTTATTATCTCTCGGTGGGCCGATTCGGTGAGCGCTCTCTAAGACGACCGATGACTGCAGGTCCGCGTTGTTCAACGCTTCTGGAATCCACTTTTCCAAAAAGGAACAAGAGTCCTGTCCCTCCGCTCCCTCCGGGAGGCCCACCAGCCTCAAATTATTCCATCGCGAGCGGGATTCCAAGTCCAGGACGTTATCTTCCAGACGTTTCCATTTTAATTCCAGTGTTTGCAGATTAGTTTGTATGCTGGTGACGTCATCCTCAGCGCTTGAAATTCGGAGCTCCGCCTGCGATACTCGTTCCATACAGTTGCTTATTTCCTTTCTCATTCCTTCTATCGCTGCTATAATCCCATCAAATTTAGACGAAAACTCTGTGCTTATGGAGTTGATGGCAGTGAGCACTGCGTTTGTCCCCTCTTCAGCAGTTCCCGCCCCGCCGCTGGCTCCATCCTCCGCCATCGTCTCTGGATTTTTTCTGCTTCGCCTCGAGCATGGAAGTCTGTTAGCTTGGGTTGTTTTGTCGAATTGCTTTTTCCTCCACCTAATTTCCCAGCCTTGGTTTTTACCATATCCGTGCCTAAACGCTGGGATGGGTTTTTGTTCCAATTAAGAGAGTTTTAGTAAACTTTTTATTTTTAGGAGCAGAGCAGTGTGAAACACGTCTTCCTACGTGGCCGCCATAACCGGAAGTCTCTTCTACGGTCTTCTTAGTATAAAAAGTTGCCTTGATGTAGGAAGGGCAGAGCAATAGAGAAAAAATATGTTTAAATGACTTCAAATGATTTTCTGCAAAAATGACATGACAGTAATTTGCCACCTTTTTAATAAAAAGCCAAGCAAGAGCTTTGAATGACTGATAGGGTACCCGGTATACAATTTCACCTTCATATTAAGACTCACAAATGCTCTTGCAGCTCCATGCAGACTTTTTATATTACCCAAAAATTGTTCAAAGTGGCTCTTTCTCTGATAAATGCTTGTGACCCCTGCTGTAATGGGGGCGGCGTCTGCCTGCATGTCATTGACCTCACCCTTCATTCCTGACATGGCACAGATGTCTGACACAAACACAGTACTGCTGCTTTTTGAACATATGCTGCAAAAATACACTTTAATTCAGTTTCTCATGTTCAGTACTTATTCCTTGCTCATAAAAGACAAGTGTTTTAAAAAAGAGACTCATGGAAAATTAAGCATTGTTTAGCTATTAACTGATAATAAGACATAACAGGGTAAACATTAAATGTCATTTATCTACTGACATTGGAAAACATCAAGCTGTCCTGTGGAGCTTATTAAGTAAAGTGAACACTGATAAATGTGCTTGCATGTAGCTAGGAGTCGTTTCACCCAGAATGGAGGCTATAATAGGTATAGCTGCAGGAAGCGTACACATGAGACTTCAACTAATAAAGAAACTGCTGCACCCTAGGGAGGCTTAAAGGACTGGAGGGTAGACTGATACTGACATGATAAGAGCGGTGAAAAAATACTCCAAATTCAAGTACTGCAGTTTAGAGATACGTGTAGCAGGTGAGTATTTTCTTCTTTCTTTTGAGCCATTATCATTCCAAGTCAATGTTCCTTCTAAGTTTGTTGTCCAGTTTTGTTTTGTTTTTTCAGAAAAAAATATTTCAATAACTAGCAGAAAAGAATCTTATAGATTCATCAGTCGACTAATACTGTAGAGTTTAATATTTTTCTACAATTGTCTGACAAATCAACATGATCAGTAGAAGGAGCAGCCTGCAGACTTTTCTAATCCTTCCTGTTTTGTGCACTCATTTTTTTGATATAATCTCTCCATTGTCTCACCTTTCTCAGTCTTCATTAAGTTACTTTCTTTGCTCATTTGTTTTTGTCCACTCTATTTAAATGTTCATTATCTCTCTCCTAGTTAGTGCTCTATCAGACAAGTACAAGTAAATTAAGAAGTTGTGATTATAAAGGAGCAGCTCTGTCACATTGACTACATTTTTAGGGCTGCACGATTAACCAACTTTTGATCATGATCACGATTTTGGCTGCCGCGATTAAATTAGCGTGATTGTTGGCGATATTTATTTCGAACAAAAAAGTATAACAAAAACAAAACAAATGACAAATGCAATAAAGTAACAGTATACAGTGTTCGAAAGGGAGAAGGAAGAAGTGAACACTTATTAATTCCATCTCCTCTTTTCCATAAATACACCCATGTGAATTATATACAAATTACCACCTTTAAGACCCCAAGTAAACAATTTACTGTATTTTTTACATATCAACATTAACACCCATCCATCCTAACATACATTGATGTCCATACATCATAACCAGCCTCAAACAACAATATTAACATTTAAAATGTGGGCTCTGCTACATATCAAATCAAGCATTTTCTCAACCAACAGCCAGACGACCACCGGGGACGAATGCATATTAGGGCAACATTAAGCTGCAGAACTGACAAGCGAGCGCACCCTGTAGTGACAGCCTTAAGTTTTCAATAGCAGACTGGTGTGATGGTGAAACACAAACCAGATGTCGGGAACAGAAGGTGACAGTATGGCAACACATGGAAGCGAGGAGCTACTGCCTCGAAAGGATCATTATCCGTTGTCTGGACGTGTTTTGGATTCAGGGCAAGTGATGCTGACTAAAAAGAAATTATATCCAAAGAGTGCCATAGAGTTGTGTCTGCACCGCAGGGCAACACAACTAACTTATTCAACTACCTGAAAAAAATACCACAAACACAAGTATGATAAATGCATGAAGTCTAAAGTGAATGTCACTTCACTAAATCACAGTCTGTGTCCGGCGCCGACCCAGACAACCATAGTATCAACCCTGCACAGAGCTTCACCGTATCCATCCACCTCCCAAAGACACGCTAAAGTAACTGATGCAATAGCGTTTTATTTGTCCAAAGACATTGTGTCCACTAAATACTGTATGAGCAACAAAGGCTTCGGAAACATGGTCAGAACAATGGACGAGAAATACATAATCCCCACATGATTCTCCAAAGTTGGATTACCTGCGCTGTATGAAAAATACAGATGGATATCACAATTGTCGAGTACTTTGCAACTACGACTGACCTATGGTCAAGCAGAAGAACGGAGCTGTCCCTGTCCCTGACAATTCACCACAATGATGGAGATTTTAAAATGAAGAGTCGATGCTTGCAGACGTCGTTTTTCCCACAAGACGACACAGGAGAAGCTACAGCCCACGGACTGAGGGAAGCACAATCATCTTGGAGCCTGCAGGAGGAGGGTCTAGTCTGCATAACAACAGACAGTGGATCTAACGTCGTCAAGGCAGCTTCTCTAAATAAATGGATGAGGCGCCAGTGCTTTGGCCACAGGCTTCATCTAGCAGTTGGTAAGTAGGATGAATAAAAAAAATGAATTTTATGTCATTTGTGTTTTTCCTTAAGTTAATGAATAATCATGATTAATAATCGTGATTTCAATATTGATCAAAATAATCGCAATCATCATTTTGGCCATAATCGTGCAGCCCCAACTACATTACAGGATTTGAATACAAGCACATATTTAGTATTATGAGATAGTACTACACATATGCAGTATGTATTTATTACATAATGTAATCATCTGTTTTTGTTCTTCTGTTTTTCTCCTCTTTTGCCTCCAAGGGTGGGTAGTAACTAGCTACATTTACTCAAATAACTCTTTCAAAAATTTCTACTTTTATGAGCAGTTACTGCATGATACATTTTACGCTTACTTGAGCAGAAGAAAACCTGAACTTTTATTCAAGCACATTTGAGTTACTTTTATTTTTGATTTCACTGATTTGTACTGAGTATGAGTCACGTTTTTCTCATCCCTTTCTTCTCATAAGATTTGAAATCATTGTTTTTCTGAATTCTGACAAAGGAAAAACTTGAATTATTACTGCTTCTCTATACATTTCGGACTGCATTACATTTCGGATTGTGTGAATGTGTAGAGTTTATATTTTCCTTTGACTAAGACATCTAAGAGAAAATTCTCACAATTTGCAAAATTACAGATTTACAAGAAAGTAGTTGCTTTTTTCTTGACTATCTTCTCTACCCACCCCGTTCACCTCCCACCCCAATAGATTATGGCAGATGGCTGCCCTCTATATGCTGAATTCTCCCCAAATTCCTCTTAAAAAGAAGTTCTTCCTCCCCACTGTCACCAAGTGGTTCCTCAGAAGGGATCACCTGATCACTGGTCACCTGGTCTTTACCTTAACCTAAAGGTCCTTCAGACGATTAGTGTTGCAAACAGGAGTTATGCTATACATACGGTACATACAGTGGTGTGGAAAAAGTGTTTGCCCCCTTCCTGATTTCTCACTTTTTTGTATGTTTGTCACACTTAAATGTTTTAGATCATCAAACAAATTTAAATATTAGACAAAGATAACACAAGTAAACACAAAATGCAGTTTTTAAATCAAGGTAAAAAAAAAAAATCCAAACCTACATGGCCCTGTGTGAAAAACTGATTGCCCCCTAAGCCTAATAACTTGTTGGGCCACCCTTAGCAGCAACAACTGCAATCAAGCATTTGCGATAACTGCCAATGAGTCTTTTACAGCGTGGTGGAGGAATTTTGGCCCACCCATCTTTGCAGAATTGTTGTAATTCAGTCACATTGGAGGGTTTTCGAGCATGAACCGCCTTTTTAAGGTCATGCCACAGCATCTCAATTGGATTCAGGTCAGGACTTTGACTAGGCCACTCCAAAGTCTTCATTTTGTTTTTCTTAAGCCATTCAGAGGTGAACTTGCTGGTGTGTTTTGGATCATTGTCCTACTGCAGAACCCAAGTGCACTTCAGCTTGAGGTCACGAACAGATGGCCAGATATTCTCCTTCAGGATTTTTTGGTAGATAGCAGAAGTCATGGTTCCATTTACCACAGCAAGTCTTCCAGATCCTGAAGCAGCAAAACAGCCCCAGACCATCACATTACCACCACCATATTTTACTGCTGGTATGATGTTCCTTTTCTGAAATGCTGTGTTACTTTTATGCCAGATGTAATAGGACACACACCTTCCAAAAAGTTCAATTTTTGTCTCGTCAGTCCACAGAGTATTTTCCCAAAAGTCTTGGAGATCATCAAGATGTTTTCTGGCAAAACTGAAACAAGCCTTTATAAGTTATTTTTGCTCAGCAGTGGTTTTCATCTTGGAACTATGGTGAAGTCATGAACACTGACCTTAACTGAGGCAAGTGAGGCCTACAGTTCTTTGGATGTTGTTGTGGGGTCTTTTGTGACCTCTTGGATGAGTCGTTGCTGCGCTCTTGGGGTAATTTTGGTTGGCCGGCCACTCCTGGGAAGGTTCACTGTTCCATGTTGTCACCATTTGTGGATAATGGCTCTCACTGTGATTCGCTGGAGTCCCAAATCTTTAGAAATGGCTTTATAACCTTTTCCAGACTTATTACTTTGTTTCTCATTTGTTCCTAAATTTCTTTAGGTCGCAGCATGATGTCTAGCTTTTGAGATCTTTTGGTCTACTTCACTTTGTCAGGCAGGTCCTATTTAAGTGATTTCTTGATTGACAACAGGTGTGGCAGTAATCAGGCCTGGGTGTGGCTAGAGAAACTGAACTCAGCTTTCCAAAGATGTGATAAACCACAGTTAATTTATGTTTTAATGGGGGGCAATCACTTTTTCACACAGGGCCATGTAGGCTTTGGATTTTTTTTACCCTTAATAATAAACACCTTCATTTAAAAACATTTTTATTTACTTGTGTTATCTTTTTTTTTTCCACAATATCTTTATTGAACCTTTTTTTTTAACAAACATGATACAAACAATCAAACACTAACACTAAAGTACTACAAAAAAAAAATGCACTAAAAAACACCAACAACCACCAACAAAATCAAATCTTCAACAATGCTCCTCTGTTTAGTCTAGACAATCCAATACATAAATATACATATTATGTTCACCAGTTTGGAATTTACAAGGTCCACACACATCATTCACCTTCTTCTTCAAGAGTTATGTTTAAATTTTTTACATTATCAATAAAAGGTCTCCATATATTCTCAAACACAATTTCCTTTGATTTCAGTATATATGTTATTCTTTCTAATGGAAGGTTTGTTAACATCTGTCTTAACCACTGAGTCACATCTGGTCTATGAGTCTTTTTCCATAATAGTGCAATACATTTTTTGGCATTAAGCAAACTGAGGTCTATGAATGTTCTTTCACTTTTATTAAAATTATGCTTTTCTGGGTACAGACCCAACAAAAACAGTTTAGGATTCAGTATGATTTGTTTTGAGATTATTTTTTCAATTGTTACCCTCACCTCTTCCCAAAACATTCTTATTAATCTACATTCCCATACACAATGAAATAGGGTTCCTTTACTTTCCATGCATTTTGTGCATGTATCTGGTATATTTTTGTTATATCTATTTAACTCCTCCGGTGTAACATACATCCGCATTAACCATTTGAAATGTATCAATTTAAGGCGTACATTTATTGATTTGGTTTGAGCTTCTGTACAAGCCAATTCCCATTGTTCCTCTGAAATTTCAGTTTGCAGATCTTCTTTCCAGTAGTTTAATCTTTTCAGTGAATTTTCACTTGAAGATAGTGTCAATGAGTTATAAAACTCTGAAATAATACCCTTTCTTTTACTATCTTTCATCAACATTTTTTCCAAGGATGAATAGATAGGTCGAGTGAGAGCTTTATTTTGATTTGATCGAATAAAGTTTCTAAGTTGAAGATATTTAAAAAAAATGTGTTCTATTGAGATTAAATTTGATCCTCAGCTCTTCAAAAGACATTATGTTTTCTGCACATGGCAAATATAAATCCTGAATCTTTTGTATCCCTTTTAAATTCCATACTTTAAATACAGCGTCCGCTCTCCCTGGTTTAAAATATTGATTACCCCATATTGGACTAAATTGTGACAATAACTGTGGTTCTTTTAAATAGTTTTTAGCTTCACACCATATTTTGATCATATGCTTTACAAATGGATTTTTAACTTGTTTTTGTAAATTTTTTGCCGAATCTGAGTATATGAATATGGGAAGAGGTAAAGGTAAATTGTATGATTCCATTTCAGTCCAGTGAGGGAGATCATTTGATGAAAAATAATATGTCATAGACCTCAGTTGTGCCGACCAATAATACAACATAAAATTTGGACATTTCAGACCTCCACGATCAAATGGTAAATATAATAAAGACAGACGTAATCTAGCCCTCCTGTTGTTCCATATAAATTCCACTAACTTTTTTTAATTCTTGAGAATAAATCTAAAGGTGGTGGTAAAGGAATGTATTGAAATAAATAAAGTATTTTAGGTAAGATATTACTTTTAAGTATATTAATTCTCCCGATCATCGACATTGGTAGTGACATCCATCTCTGAAGTAACTCATCAATATCTGTCATTAAGGCTTCATAATTGACAATGGCGATTGATTCTAGCTTAGGCACAATTTGGATTCCTAAATATTTAAACTGATTTACAACATTGAATTGATTTACCTCAGGGGCTGGGTAATTTCTCTGGGTCTCATTTAGCATTAATATTGAAGATTTAGTTTTATTTACTTTATATCCTGATATTTCCCCAAAATTCTTTATTAAATTCAACAAGGTCGGAATTGATTTTTTAAGATTCAACATAAACAAAATTATGTCATCGGCATACAGGGAGATTTTATGTTCCGTTGGTCCAACTTTAATTCCATATATTTGTGACTGTAGACGTATCGCCATCGCTAAAGGTTCAATTGCCATAGTAAACAATAAAGGTGAAAGTGGACAGCCTTGTCGACATCCTCTGTTGATTTTTATTGATTTTGAAATATTGTTATTTGTTAGGATTTCTGCTGTAGCATTATTATATATTATCTGAACCCATTTTATGAAATTATTTCCAAGTCCAAACCTTTGTAAGACTTCAAAAAGAAAGGGCCATTCAACTCTATCAAAGGCTTTTTCGGCATCCAGTGATAAGAGAGCTGTATCCGGTGCTTCTTTATTAGAATAAATAATATTAAATAGTCTTCTTACATTATGGAAGCCTTGTCTTCCCTTTATAAAGCCATTCTGATCTCGATTAATAATATTTGGTAAAATTTCTTGTATTCGTCTTGCTAAAATTTTACAGATTATCTTAAGGTCGGCATTTAATAGGCTTATTGGTCTCATATTTTCACATTTATTAGAGGGCTTACCTGGTTTTGGCAACAGTATAATTAAGGCATTATTCATATATGATGGTAAATTACTATTTTGAAATGCTTCTAAAACCATTTCCAAAAAAGGTTTTGTTAATTTATTCTTAAATTTTTTATAAAGGTCAACTGGAAGACCATCTGGTCCTGCACTTTTTCCTGATTTCATATTATCAATGGCTAGTCCAACTTCTTCTTGACTAATTTTAGACTCCAGTATCTCCCTATTTTCATTTGGAATACACGGTATAAATAGTTCGTTCAAAAACCCATGTAGTTTTGTTAAGTCAGATTCATTTTTGGTATCATATAATTTTTCATAGTAATCTCTAAAGGCTCTATTAATTTCTAAAGGATCTATAACTACCTGTCCGTTACTTATAATACTGGTAATTGGTGTTTTAGATTCTAATTGTTTAATCTGCCATGCCAATAACTTTCCTGATTTTTCACCTTGTTCATAAAAAGATTGTTTCAATCTTAGAAGACTCGAGGCAGCTCTATTCGCTGATTTTTTTGTCATATTCAGCTCTCAAAATCAGTAATTCGTTCTCCAACCTTGGATCTCTTCCTGCATATACTCTTTCTTGAAGAATTTTTATTTTATGTTCCAATTGGACTCTCTCCTCTCGAGTCTTCTTAGATTTTGAACCTGTATAACTAATAATATGTCCCCTAATAAAAGCTTTGAAAGCCTCCCACTTTACACATGCTGATGTTTGTGTAGTATTGATGTCAAAGAACTCATCTATCTGTTTTTCTATGTATTTAACAAATTCCTCATCCTGAAGCCATTTATGCTGAAATTGCCATCTACCTGGTTCCTTTGTCAATTTCTTATCTACATATATTAGACAGCAGGGTGCATGATCAGAGATCACGATGTTATCATAAAAACAGTTTTGAATCTTGGACCTTAATTCTGTGGAGATCAAAAAATAATCAATACGTGAGAATGTCTTGTAGGTATTGGAATAACAAGAGTATGCTTTAACTTGTGGTTTCATTTCTCTCCATATATCTATCAATTTCAATTCTTTCATAAAATGATTAATGGTCATCCTACATCCATTGTGCGTACAGTCCAGTCCTGTTGATCTATCTATACGGGGATTCAATGTACAATTAAAATCCCCTGCTATTATATGTTGCCCTGTAAGTGATGATAAGATAAGAAATAAATTAGCAAAGAACTTTTGATCATCTATATTGGGACCATATAAGTTCACAAGATTTATATTTTCTAATAGCAAAGATCCTTGAATGATTACATATCTTCCAAATTTGTCTCCAATTACATTTTTCACTTGAAATGGGACTGATTTATGTATGAGAGTCATAACTCCCCTGGCTCGGGATGAAAATGATGAGGTGAAAACATTTCCTTGCCATCTACTCCTAATTCTTTTTACATCCTCCTCTATTAGATGAGTTTCTTGTAAAAACACAATTTTTGAACCCATGTCTTTTATTTTATTCATAACTTGTTTAAGTTTTTTTAAATTTTGTAGACCTCTGCAATTCCATGAAGTTAAATTAAGATTAACGCTTTGATTTATGATCAATAGGGAGTTTGGGATTACCTTGCAGCGTAAACATGCTCAAACAGAAAAGCAAAAAAATGAGTGGTTGAACATTCACCCTACAAACTACACACAAACAAGTTCCCCCTTCCCACATTTGTGGCAATCCCCCCAAAAACAAAAGAAAAATTCCGTCTCCCGATATAGCCATCGACCGTTCCACACCCACGAGGATCAGCCAAAGCTGCTCCTTCTTCATCCTCCCAATCACCCTAACTCTACTGCTTTTAATAACGTAACATTAACTCTCTTCTGTAATTTTCCAATTTAACTCCAAAATTCTATAGCAATTTTGTACTTTTTTTTTTTTAATATGTAATACAATCTATATTTTGTAATCTTGTTATATGCTTCTAATCAGTTAAATGCTCAAATATTCTACCCTATATTCTGTTCATGAATGCTTAGCTCCCACCAGTCTCTTCCTGGATCTTCTTGATGAGCTCCTGCGCCTCCTCAGGGGTCTTGAAGATGTGTGTTCTGCCCTCATATGTGACCAGAAGTCTTGCAGGGTGAATCACTCCATGACGAATCTCAAGGTTGCGCAGTTCTTTACGGATGGGGTCAAACTGCTTCCTTAATTGTTGAATTCCTGAGGCTAAATTTGGGTAGAACCGCACCTGCTGATCTTGGTATTTAATTTCTCCTTTGGCCCGCACCGCGTTGGAGATCGTCATCCTGTCTCTGTAGCTGAGAAACTTCATAATTAACGTCCTCGGTGCTGCCTTGTTACCTCTCGGTGGGCCAATTCGGTGGGAGCTTTCCAAGACGACTGATGATTTTAGCTCCGCGTTGTTCAGCGCCTCCGGGATCCACCCCTCCAAAAAGGAGCATGAATCACGACCTTCGGCTCCCTCCGGTAAACCCACCAGCCTCAGGTTGTTCCGTCTGGACCGGGACTCCAAGTCCAGAACGTTATTTTCCAGATCTTTATTTTTTTTTTTCCAAAGTGCGCACCTTTATTTGAAGTCCGCTGATTTCATCCTCCGCACTGGAAACACGAAGCTCCGCCTGCGTCACTCGCTCCACGCAGTCACCCAACTCCTTTCTCATTGCATCCAACGCTGCCATAATCCCATCAAGTTTAGCGGAAAAGTCTGCTCTCATTGAGCTAATGGCAGCCAGCACTGCACCTGTGCCGCCATCATCAGCAGTTACCGCACCACCGCTAGTTTCATCCGCCATATCCGCAGCTTTTTCTACTGCGCCACAAACTTTAAAGTCCGTTAATTTGGACTGCTTCGGCGATTCAATTTTTCCCCCGCTTGATTTCCCAGCCTTAGTCTTCCCCGGCATATCCTCACCCAAACGCTGGGAAAAGTTCTGTTCCAAATGAGAGAGTTATTTGCCGAATCTTTATTTCCAGGAGCAGAGCAGAGTGATACGTGTCCTTCTAGGCGGCCGCCATAACCGGAAGTCCCCTACTTGTGTTATCTTTGTGTAATATTTAAATTTGTTTGATAATCTGAAATTTAAGTGTGACAAACATACTGTCATGAACTGAGTTTGGATTTCCCCCAAACCCAGTTTCATGACTTTCATTTGTATTCATATTTTTCTGCTGTATTGTTATATCTTTTGAGTTCCATATCACCTTCCGTTTTCCCTGTATTGATCATTATCTGTTGCATGTATTTAGGTTCTGTTTGCCATTTTCCTGTTGTGTTTTATTTCTACAGTTTTTGATATGTATTACTGAGGATGTCATTTTATTTTTTTTTCCCAGTGTTCCCTTTCTATGTTGACAGCTGTCAGGGTAGTGCAGCCTCATGTGGGCGTGCCCTGCCACCTGTCAAGCTGCCAGCTGCCCTTCCCTCACCTGCCATTTCCACCAGCTGTACCCAATGATCAGTTTTTTTTGCTCCTTTCTCCTGCTCAGGCCAACTCGCACCTGTATTCACTTCTGTTATCAGCTCATTCACCATTTAAGCTGGGTAAACAAACAACGGGTAAACAAACACTGAAACCAATTTTCCCTTGTGACCTACAGAAAATCCTCCCTACCATGTACTGTACACAAAAGGCGAAGACACAAAATAAGTGGTCTTGATAATGATTGGGAGAAAAATGCATTTTCTTTTAAAATACATGTATCAAAGGTGATGCTGGTGTCATTCACAAAGCTCTGAAATGATTCTCTGAAACACAGAAAGTCTCCTGTGCTACTGGAGACGAAGGGAGCATATTTTCTTCTACAGCTCTCAGGGATGAACAACAGACAAACACAAAATTTTATCAAAGCAGGAAAGATGCCCACTGGAGGGTATTCAGTGGGCGTCTTTTTGCCCATGACCCGACATGCACATTTACCTGAGGCTTCGGGATCGGGGGCGCACGTGTGGTGAGCGACGCCCCCCGTCATCATCTGTGATGCTCTCTGTGCTGCCAAAGTGTTTGGACAGGAAGTGCAGCTCATCCATGGTTGGCTGGAAGGGCAGCTGGTGGAGACGCTCCTGGGATGAGCTGGATGACTGGAGGCAAACCAAAGACATGAAAAGGAAGCAAGGTTACAAAAGTGGGCCCCTTGTTTGACATTTGCAAACCCTTTAACAAATACACCCAATCATGAAGAAACGGCATTTAAAAACAACAAAGAGAAAAGAAGAGGGAAGGTGTTCTGTGATGCAAGTGGGTGGAAAGAACTGAAACAAAGAAAGTTAAGAGAATGAGGACAGAAAAGAAAGAGGTGGAGAAAACAAGAAAAATATCCAGAAGGAGTTAGTGTAGGAGGGCAAAACAGAATAATGTGGACTCAAAAAAAAAAAAGAACAAAAAGACCGTAGGGAATGAAAGAGTCACAGCAAGTAAAAGTTGATGGCAGGTGCTCCAAGCATCAGATGCCTCGGGGCATTTAATGGCGGAACTGCCCGGTGTTAAACAAAACACTTTTCTTAACACAGAAGAGAGGGAAAAAACCCAGTCTGGATCAGTGGGAGGCTTAATGAACACATCTCCCATTGGGATGCCACGGTAGACTTTGGCCACACAATGATTTCTGCTATAAAGATCCATTAGAAACTCCATTAAGGTCGCAGCCACTTGCAAGGTGAAGAAAAGCACTGAAATGATGAGGCCATGAATGCAGTGAGTCCAGTCAACAGAATCTATTAGATGCTCTCCAGAGACAAAGAGCTTGAGGAGTGAGGGACCACCAGGTGGATATAATAGCTGCCACTGAAGAACAAAAGTTGTGTATCTGTGCTGCTCTATTCATGCAACAAAGAAGACCATCACTCTATAAATTCTGTTTGTGTGTCTGTCTGTCACGATCATACAACAGCATAGGATGGCCTATGATGTCTGCTTGATGTCCTATAAGGTCGGCGATCATAGGACCATCTACATGATGTCTATATGACATCACATAAACCGGAGTCTATGTGATGTCAGAAAAACTGTAAGGCTGCTGTCCCTATGATCTCAGAAGGATGTCTATGTGATGTCATACAGACCGCAGCACTCACTAAAAGACAGACACATAGACACAGGTAAGCAACATAACACAGAACAGTAACAAGCAGGAGAAGAAGTAACAAGGAGGGGCAAACAGAGACGGCAGGGCATGGTTACAGAAAACGGCATGGCCGGGGCTGCACAGATAGTCACACACAGGGGATCAGAGGGCAGACAAGACCAAGGCAATAATGATAATGATGATGACGATAATAATATGGGCTGGGACCCATGCCCTGGAGACAAGGAATATCACTATATATCACTCTATCAATCTCTGTGTGTCACGATCATAGGACATCATAGGACGGCCTATGTCTGCCTGATGTCCGATGATGATCCTATGATCTCAGGCTACATAGGACTCGCAATGCCGTCATATAGGTGATGCCGTCATATAGACAATAGGACTGGCTACCTATGATGTAGTGTCCTATGATACCTGCCACAGGAGAAGACCCTTCACCAGCATAGGGTACGACACACAAGGGATGCACAGACAGACAGGAAACGTGTGGCAGAGCGCCATGCACGTGCTGAATCACTTGAAGCCCGAAACGCCCACAAAGTGAGCAATGCTGCACGCCAGGCAAGGCACAGACAAGCTGAGACTGAGGAGATGCGGAATAGTTGGCTGGCTGCCAACGCTGCACGCCAGGCAAGGCACAGAGAAGCTGAGACTGAAGAGGACACACTACTTTAAGCCACACCCATTCCAAGCAGTAAATTTGGAAATCTCACTCAGTAAAGCAGAAGGCACTCTATAAATTAAAGAAATCTCTGTCAGTGTGTTAGTCTGTCACACGATTAAGAATAGGACACCCTACTTTAAACCACACCCATTTGAAGCAGTACCCATGAAGAATGGCAGTCTACACTACAAATGTGTAAAATGCCAAGAAAAGTGCTGATTTTCTCCGGGTGCTCCGGTTTCTGGGTTTCCACGGGCATGCACAGGTGCTCCTGAACAGGGTCGAAAGCCACTTTTTGCTCAGATCTATATGCATGATTCCCTCAACCAGTCAAGAAGAAGAAGAAGAAGAAGAAGAAGAGTTTGAGTTTTAAAAAAATCCCTTTATTGCACAATTCAAAAAAGCAAGAGCACCAATATCATTCCACCAAGCGTCTCACATGTCAAAAGTGCAAACATAACTCATCCCCCTCTCCCACACAACAGAAAATATGAAGAAGAAGAAGAAGAAGAAGAAGAGTTTGAGTTTTAAAAAATGGCTTTATTGTACAATTCAAAAATGTAAGAACACCAATATCATGCCCCCAAGTGTGTGACATCTCAACAGTGCAAACATAGCTCATCCCCCTCTCCCACAGAACACAAAACATTCCCCACAGCCCATCTATTGGTGAATGCCTCCAAATTGTCCACCATTTGATAGTAAGAGAACTCCACCTGGAGTCTGACTTTCAACAAGGCCTCGAAAGCAGACACAGGATCCACATTGCCAGCGTTGGTAGCCCGATTTTTCCTTGTCAGCCAGATGGCAAGTTTAGCAGTACCAGATAGGAAGTTCATCAAAGTGTGCGCAGACTTCTTCGCCACTTTATACTTTGGACCGTAAATGAACAAACCAAAAGAGAAACATTCACCCAAAGCCTGAAACCACACTTTCAAGAGATCAAAAAGCTCAGATAAACGAAAACATTCAACAAACAAATGCTCCAGGGTCTCAACTTGGAAGCAAAACAAACACTCCTCCCCCACAGTTGGATCCAGGTGTGCTCGGTATTTATTCGTAGCTATTGCCCCATGAACAATCCTCCACTGGAGATCTGCCGTCCGTTTCTCAATAGGGAGCTTGCACATGCACCGCCAGCTGCCTTTCGGGGAGACATCTGGCCCCAAAAACCCCGCCCACTTCGACTCCTTCACGTCCATCAGCGAGCGCAGATTCAGAACTTTCACATAGATGTGATACACCGTCTTCGTCCCCACAGACTGGAACTTGCCCAGACGAGGATTTCTGAAGGCCAGCAGGTGATCCTTTCCCCCCTGCCACTCCCCCACAGCTGGACTTATGGAAAGGGCAGGAAAGTTGGACACAGTGTCGTCATCCCATTAAGTGGAAAGAGTACGGTTTTCCGCAAACGCTCAGAGCGGTCGTGGCAGGGCGGCGCACACTTCCCCCACCACCCTCTGCAGCAGTCTGACAGATGTAATGTTGGCACTCCGCCTCAGCGTTTCCATCGATGTGGTCGACATCTTCATAAGATGACCAAGCTTGGTACAGCGTGCCTGTCGTAAACAAGTTTGCAGACTGACCGACTGCAGCACCTGAGTGTCGATGAATTGATTGAAAAACAGTGGTTCCTCGAACAGCCACATGCCCGGTGTCTCGTCAGAGAAGCGGGCTACGACGAAGACTTGCCATGCATGCAAGATGGATGTGTAAAAAGCAGAAAGTCCAGTAAGGTCCACCTCCCCAAGGAGCAAGTGGCCAACTCTCCTCAGGAGTAGTTTTGCAGTGTCCATCCAGCAGGGGCCACATCCGTAAAGGAGGCGTTGTGCAGTCTGAAGCCTAAAACAGGCAATCTTGGAGTGTACGTCCACCAGGCCCTGTCCTCCCTCGGCAACAGGCAGGTAGAGAACAGCCGCACGGACCCAATATCGACCAGACCAAAAGAAATCCACGATAATCTTCTGAACCTCCTCCACCAGGCTCCTGGCCGGTGTCAAAGCAACAAGCCTATGCCAAAGAGCCGAAGCGACCAGATTATTGGCAACCAGAACCCTTCCCCTATATGACAGCTGTGGTAGCAACCATTTCCATTTAGAAAAGCGAGCACACACCTTGTCCTTAACACCCTCCCAGTTCCTGCGTTCAAATTCCTCAGAGCCCAGAAAACCCCCCAACACTTTGAGACCGGCTTTCCCCCACTGAAGACCTCCGGGTAGCCGAGGAATGTCCTGATGTGAAGAAGAAGAAGAAGTAGAAGAAGAAGAGTTTGAGTTTTATAAAATGGCTTTATTGTACAATTCAAAAATGTAAGAACACCAATATCATGCCCCCAAGTGTGTGACATCTCAACAGTGCAAACATAACTCATCCCCCTCTCCCCCAGAACACAAAACATTCCCCACAGCCCATCTATTGGTGAATGCCTCCAAATTGTCCACCATTTCATAGTAAGACAACGCCACCTGGAGTGTGACTTTCAACAAGGCCTGGAAAGGAGACACAGGATCCATGTTGTAGTAGTAGTAGTAGTAGTAGTAGTAGAAGACGAAGACGAAGAAGAAGAAGAAGAAGAAGAAGAAGAAGAAGAAGAAGAAGAAGAAGAAGAAGAAGAAGACTGGACACAATCCAAGGACGGATAATTTTTCACACATAGGGAGTTGTTCAGAACTCCTTAGAAGAAGTTATACAAACATATAGAGTGATAACAATCAAGTCAGTGGTGGTAATGCAGCTGTAAACTGGTTGCTAACCGCATTTCAAGAGAATAAGAAGAAGATTGGGACTGCATTTACGTCTGTGTTCGGCTGGCGGTAGGGTTGGTTTGTTTGTGGCAGATAGCAAAAACTGTACGCTGTCTGTAACATTATGGCATCTAGCTCTGATGCATACAATAACAATGAGGTGGGCTGGAAATTATCCAGGCCTGGGGGCCGGAAAAGAGCAGCTGGGGGGCACCAAGACTGAGAAGCGGGTCAGATGAGAGTGATGATGGAGGAAGTAACAATACAAAGAAAATACGAACTGGCCAAAATGGACGTCAGTTTGAGGATGTAGGGAATGACTGCAAGGTTGTCATTGAGTTCAATCAGGATGGGGGGCACTATCACCCAGTTAAGCTAACAAAAGCAATTGAGAAAGAAATTGGGAGAGTTAAGTTTGCAAAATTCTTGAAGAATAACCGGCTGTTAATTCATGCCACAAGTAAATAACAGCAACAGAAAATACTGACAATGACATGTCTAAACGGAGAACAAATGAAGGCGCATGTTCCTAGCGCGACAGCTAACTTGAGGGGCGTTATATCAGGTGTCCCTTTGTGCATGTCTATGGAAGAAGTGAAAAACGAGATCCAAGGAGGAAAGGTGAAGGATGTGAAAAGGCTACAGAGTAAAAAAGAAGGTCTGCTGAAGGACACACAGTCTGTCATGATTCAGTTTGAGGAAACACTCCCTAAATCAGTCCTAATAGGATACATGTACTTCAGTGTCAGAGAATACGTCCCAAAGCCACTCAGGTGCTACAAATGTCAAAGGATGGGTCACACTGCTCAGCAATGTAGGGGAAAGCTAAGATGTGCTCGATGTGGAGGGGAGCATGAATATGGTAAATGTGGCAAGGACGCCAAAGTTAAGTGTTGCAACTGCGGAGGTGAGCACAGTGCTGCATATGGAGGATGTGTTGTGCAGAGGGAAGCTAGACAAGTCCAGGAAATCAGAATAACTAAGAAAATTTTGTATGCGGAAGCTCTAAAGACAGTTAGAAAGGCAGGAATAGTCAGAAACACAGCAGGCCTTCCTCAAAGAAGTTCAGTTCAAATGGAAGCCCAGCAATCAACGGGTCCCATGCAGGCACAGGATCGTGCAGCTTTGTGTTCACAAATGCAAAATGGATGATGACACATTGATAGTTAAGAGGACAAACTTTATAGCTTTTATCTGCCACACCATGGATGTTGCTGCACAGCTACAGAAGAAAAGTGACTGAATCAAAACCATTGTGGAAGCAGCAGAAAGCTTCCTAGATGTGAAAGATATCCCAGCTGACCAGATTCATCCTTTATTGAAAGCTGAAACTGGGAAGACTACACATGCTGAAACAAGACCTTAATTATGGTACTACACATACTACAGTGGAATGCGAGGAGTCTTATAGCAAACGGACAAGAACTCAAGAAGTATCTTTACGAACTAGAAGTTGCTCCACAGGTAGTGTGTGTACAGGAGACATGGCTTCAAACTCACTTAGATTTTATTATTCCATGATACAGTTCAATCAGACAGGATATAATTAACAATGTAAATGGAGGACGATGTGCTACTTTCATTAAAGATTGCCTGGAGTATAGGGTGATTCCCTCTCCTGAGGATATAGAGTGTAATATTATTGAAATATGTAGGCCAAATTGACAAGGAAATATTAAGCTGATTAATTATTACAACCAATGTTGGAAGTTAATAGCAGATATTTTCAGTGTTATGGCAGGGGAAGGGCATATGAAAGAGGTATGGTGTGGAGACTTTAATGCCGTGGGGAAGCACACATACAGATAACAATGGAAATGTTGTGGACGAGATGTTAGATAAAAGATCATTAATTTGTCTAAACAGTGGTGAAGGTACCAGGGTGGATGTGCATAGGGGCACATTATCATGTATTGACCTGACTCTGGTATCTGATTCTTTAGTGAGCACCTGTGAATGGACGGTTATGAACAGGACAACTTTGGGAAGTGATCACTTCCCAATACTTACAGTCATTAAAACTGAAGTATGTATACAAGAGGGAAGATGTTTTACAAGATGGTGTTTTGACAAGGCAGATTAGGGAAAATTTAGGCAATACTGTGTTCAATCGTGTCATTTGGTAACATTAGAAGGTGGCATAGAAGAGTGTTCAAGTCAGGTAACCAATCATATTCTGATTGCTGCAATAGCAAGTATACCTAAGAAAACAACACAGGATAGGAAGAAGGTTGTACCCTGGTGGAATGACGAATGTAGTATTGCAATAAATAAAAGAGCGAAACAAGACATTCAGAGAGCTGAGGAAGAATATGACTAGTGAAAACTTAATAGAGTATAAAAAGAAAAGGGCAGTAGCTCGAAGGATTATTAAAAACAGGAAAAGGTCAACATGGAGAGAATTTTGTTCCACCCTTGGTAGGAAAACAGAACTAGGTGATGTCTGGGGTATGTTTAAAAAATGAGTGGCAAACGGGTACCAGTTAAAATTCCAGCTTTAGTGGATGGGGACAAGATGGCTGTATCAGACAAAGAAAAGGCAGAAGTCCTAGGTAGAGCATTTGCAGCAGTGCATAGGAGATCATCTTGGTGAGAGTCATAGACAGCAAAGGCAGCATAAACTCAGAGAAAATGCAAACTTAAAAAATGAAGTGAAAGAGAACATGACTGCGTTAGACCTCGAGTTCACAATGTCAGAGCTTAAGAGAGCTTTGCAAGATAGTGGACAAACAGCTCCAGGATATGATCAGTTAAGCTATGTGATGTTCCGGCAGCTGCCTATGCAATCAATGCAACTGGTGCTGAAATTGTTTAACAGGATATGGAAGGAGGGGGTTATCCCAAGTGGGTGGAAAAAGGCTGTAATTTTACCATTTAATGAGCCAGGGAAAGATCCAGCTCATCCAGACAACTACAAGCCAATAGCATTAATGTCACATTTAGGGAAATGGATGGAGAAGGTGTTAGTTTACAGACTCTCATATGTATTAGAGCAAAAACGATTAATAAATGACTATCAGAATGGTTTTAGAAGAGGAAGATCCACAGTGGATGCTCTAGTTAGGGTAAGTAATAATATTGGAAAGACTCAAAATGAAAGAAGTAATGGTTACAGTTTATCTGGATATTGAAAAGGCTTATAACTCATTGTGGAGGGACGGTCTTCTTATGAAAATGAATAAAATGGACATTGGTGGTAGGATGTACTGTATAATTGGATAATGGCTTTTTTGACACAGGACAATTAGGGTTAAAGTAGGATCAGAAGTTTCTAATGACTTTGAAATAGAAAATGGTGTTCCTCAGGGGAGTGTGATAAGCCCTGTTTTATTCAATATAATGATTAATGACACGTTTGAGGATCAAGAGGGATCCATCAAAACAGCACTATATGCAGATGATGGAGCCATATGGACGAGGGGAAGAAATGAGAAATTTGTGTTCAAAAACATCAGGAAAGCAATAGAGATGTCATGGCGGCCTCTGGGCCGTCATTAGCATCATTAACTCCAGCTGCGCACAGATCCACAGGGGTTAATCAGCAGCTGTTAAAAGCCAGCGTTGCTGACAGCCCGGCACGGAGTCGTCTGTCCTCCTCGTCTGAGAAAGAACCAGAACTCCGTTCTCTGGCCTCGTCAAGGTATTCTCTTGTCTCGTCAGAGTCTGTCTCGTCAAGAATTGTTTTGTCAAAAACTGCCTCGTCAGAAACTGTCTCGTCAGAAGCTGTCTCGTCAGGAATTGTCTTGTCAAGAACTGCCTCGTCAGAGACTGTCTCATCAGAAGCTGTCTCGGCAGAAGCTGTCCCGTCAGAAGCTGTCTCGTCGGAAGCTGTCTTGTCGGAAGCTGTCTCGTCTGAAGCTGTCTCGTCAGGAACTGTCTCGTCAGAATCTTCTCTGGCCTCGTCTAGAACGTCTCTCGCCTCGTCAAGGACATCAGTTCAAAGTCAAGCACGTAAGAGAGCTGTTTGCTACTCTACTCCTAACCTCTACCCCTGTGCACAGGTGGACTCCCTTGGCGGCGGACCTGCGTCCCCAGCTGACGGGGTTACGCCAACTCGCTCACGTAGCGGCTCACTACCACCACGACTACCGGTACGTCTGGCTCCACAAATTCCTGAATTATTATTGTATCATTTACAGGAGTACTGGCCACCGTTACCGGTGGAGTTTGTGTCATCGTCATCTGTTGTGTCCTCGTCACCACGCTCTGTGGAATCCCTCACCTCATCGTCGTCTGTATTGTCATGGTCACCACGCTCTGTGGAATCACCCGCCTTGTCATCGTCTGGATTATCATCGTCACCACGTTCTGTGGAATCACTCGTCTTGTCATCAGCTGGTTTGTCATCGCCCCAGTCTGTGGTGTCACATCCGGAGTCACTGGAAGACCTGTCCTCGTCTCAGTCACAGGTGGAAGCCCCAGCTCGTTACCGGACGCCTTCACCTCCACGTTGCACGGCCGCTGGTTCTCAGCAGGACGTAACCTGCACTTCTCCCAAGTAAGCCTCACTACTGATAGCTTGTCATTAGCGTGGGACAAAAGTAATGGTCTGTGCTTATATGTTCCAGGGTTGCCGGGTCTCCGTCCAGAGTGCTCAGTTCCAGTGACCAGGATACTATCCACACGCTCACGCTTGCACTACACACCCTTTCACTCTAATAAAGATTATTGTTCACTAATTTGCCCGTGTCAGTGTCTGTCTCCTGGGTCCCGAAACATGTCAAGAGAAAGTGGAAAAGTGGTCATATGACTGGGGATTTAAATTTTCAAACAGTAAAACCTGCTATATGACTTTCACACACACACAAAAAAAACGCAGTACTGGTACAGAACCATTAACTTTATATAATCAACCAATAGACAAAGTCAGTGAGTTCAAATATCTCGGATTGTGGTTTGAGAGTTCATGTTGAAAATTTGGAGACAAAATGCAAAAAAGTCATTAATCTCATAAAAGTTGTAGCTGGACACGAATGGGGTGCAGATAAACAGGCATTAAATGACATTTACAGAGCACTAATGCGATCGACAATAGACTACGGATGTATGATTTATGGAGCAGCGGCAAAGACAACTCTGGAAAAAATAGACAGAATGCAGCATAGAGTGCTTCGTCTGTGCATTGGAGCTGTCAAAACAACACCAAACAATGCAGTTTTAATAGAAGCAGGAGAAATGCCAATGGATTTGAGAAGAGATAAACTCGAATTATCATACTGGGTCAAGCTGAAAGGAAGTGACAAAGCAAATACTGTATTTCAAAAACAACACTACAAGACTGCTGGGAATACTCTAATTTCCAGGGACATGGGTTTGGGTGGACAATTGAAAGAAGGACCAGAATGTATGGGCTGCACACTATTGATATAGCTAACACCAGTCCAGTGAGTAATGTTCCCCCTTGGCTGCTTCCGGCAATAGAAGTAGACGCTAGTCTGCTAATGAGGAAAAGGGATTGGCATATGAGTGAAGTTGGTGTTAAAACAAGCATTTACCTCAGGAACAATTACTATAACTTCTTACAGCTCTATACTGACGGTTCAAAGAATAAAGAGGGCTCTGTTGGAGTTGGAGTATACATCCCAGAATTTAAAATGACCATCGCAAAAAGACTCTCCAACAATACAGCCATGTTTACAGCAGAGATGGTGGTAATAATTATTGCTTTGCAGCGGGTGGAGGAGGTCAGACCAGACCGGGTGGTGGTGTGCACGGACTCACTTGCAGCGCTAAAAACCATACAGACACTAAAATCTACAAGGGAAGGCTTGGTGATTGAGCTACATATATCACAGTTTATTTAGGGTACACAGGGTTGGTGGAGAAGTTCACTTTTGTTGGGTTCCTGCACATGAAGGGTTGAAAGGGAATGGCTGTGCAGACAAATTAGCAAAAAGTGCTCTTGGAAAAGAGATAACTATACCATTGTCTCTTGGAAAAGGTGAAGGGAAAGCAGTAATCAAGAAAAAAGGAACTGAACTATGGCAAAAAAGATGGGATGAAGATCATAAAGGTAGATCATATTACAAAATACAAAAATCTATTGCAATAAAGAATTTCATAAAAACCAAAAGAAGACTCAGACTGGATCACACAGGTTTAAACGGCACTTTATTCACCATGGGGAAAAGCGAAAGTGACAAATGTAGAGAATGTGGAGTCAAAGAAAATGTCGAGCACATCTTATTACACTGTCACAAATACGGAAATGAAAGACAGATAATGGAAAATGAAGTTCGAGAGGCCAGTAGGGAATGTGATTTAACTGTGATTCTGGGAACAGATGGAGATGGAGAGGAAATAAGAATCACGAGAAGGGCTCTTTTCTCTTTTTTAAATAACACAGGATTAAGTCATAGAATTTAGGGGTCGGGCTCAGATGACATAATGTTACACACTCTTGTACAGTAGGTGGCGGTATGCACCTTTCAGTTGTTTGCTATCCGCCAGTAACCGAGAGAAGAAGAAGAAGAAGATGCCGTGAAGATGAAACACCTCAGGTTCCAGCAGTACGCCGCAGGTATGACTGTAAACAACATAGCCCTCTCAGACAGGAGGAGACCCTTCAGCAATGGGCATACAGAAATACTTGCTTATACATGGTTTCTACGGGCATGGACGGGTATGCACGGGTATGTGAGATGAGATTGAGATGAGATTCAACTTTATTGTCATTACACATGTATGAATACAAGGTAACGAAACGTGACTTGGCATTTGGGCACGCTCTGCAGAGCGCATCCAAGGCCGGGGCAGCTGCTAGGCGCCAGTCATAGTGAGTCATAGATGAGACTTGTTAGAGGAGCTGATAATAAACTTTGGTTTATAAGTCACATCGCCTCGTTATTCCAAGCTCTTCTACACCTCTCTCTCATCTTTTAAGTGGGAGAACTTGCACAATTGGTGGCTGACTAAATACTTTTTTGCCCCATCGTACACGGGGGTGAGACTGGACATCCCGGCAGATAAGCACATCTGTCGCAAGGCCTGTGGTGGACTTTTGCAAGTCAGTGCATCGTGACATGCACTACACAAAGAGCAGAGATAAACAAACTTATCATCTGCTCAGTCACAGCAACAGATACTGGAGTCAGTTTGTCTTGGCCTGTCCCTGCCACTGATAATACCTCTATCTGCCAAGAATGTGCCACTAGTCCAGCAAAAGCTAGCGGTACTCAAATACTTTGCAAGCAGTTTCATGAAATGGTCAGTCAGAGAGCAACTCATACCAGCTTGGACGTCGCCCGGGTTAACAAGGTCAGGAGTTCCTGGCAGCGGAAGGCGAATTACAGAGCTGCGTGGAGGAATCTGATCAGACCTCAATGAAACAGTCATTGTCGCCCCCGACAGACTGCTATGATGATGATGCATGCCTTTTTGCACCTCTTTTTCTTCATGTGTTCAATACTTATTCCCTGTGTCAGTCCACTTTATTAAATATAGCTTATTTTGTGAACACAGTTGCCTTGACTTCTATGTATGGATTACTTGGGTTGTTACTGATATCTGGTGAAAATCTCAGGTCAATGGCTCCATCAGAAATATGTTTAATGAGAAAAATGTTGACACGTTCAATACTCATTTTTTCCGCTGTGTGTCCTATAGGAAGTGGTTTTAATATTTGAAAACCAAAGTGAATATTTTCCTCCTCAACAAATACAAATGGCACAGTTGGTTAATCAAATGCCAACCTTTCACCAATTTTGAAGTCCCTCGTTCTGCACTTCCACAACAGAAGTCACATAACTTAAATGTCAATTATCCATATAAAGGCAAGGAGAATATGTTAATGAGTGTAAATAGATTCCGACATGTGCAATAGAGAGCCCAAGTCACGCCCCCCCCACATCTGCATATGGGACCTTAAATTGAAAAAAAAAATAAAATTCCCCATTGAAATGAATGGCAAGAGCAAAATTATCTTTTGATCCCCATCAAATTTTGCCATGAGTTATGCATATGATGTTAATCTATTTAAAAGATAATTTTCCATATGATTAAAGCTGTCGGCTGTCGTATAACAACAGAGTAACATTTAGTTTTTGTTTAAATGACTAGCAGACAACTCCCATCATCCCACGTCACTAAACTGTAATAGTGTTTAGTGATGTGGATTGATGGGAGTTGTTGCTCCAGCCAGCTGCCTCGGGTGGTACCTACACTGGGCCAGGTCAGCTGCTGCAACCAGCATGCCGGTACTGGCAATTTGCTGTGGAATTATGGCAAAATTATTGGGAGACGGGCTGGAGTGACGCAAGGTATATTGTTGACTATGGACTGGTGAACCAGGTGGTAACAGGGATGGCTATTAAAGCTGGATTCATGCTGCACCACCACCGTCCGCATCCACTAAGTCATCATCTCCAGTTCACAGATGTCCACAGAGCCCTTTCGTGGATACCCGTGTGCAGCCCCGATTTGCTGACTGTGCGGCCTGACCATGCTGACTGTGCAAAATTCCAGTCTGGCTTTTTTCATGATTTGTTTTCAACAGTGGTGTCCTCCTTGGTCATCTCCCATGAAGTCCACTTTGGCTCAAATGATGACGAATGGTGCGATCTGACACTGATGTACACTACCGTTCAAAAGTTTGGGGTCACTTAGAAATTACCTTATTTTTGAAAGAAAAGCACTTTTTTCAATGAAGATAACTTTAAACTAATCAGAAATACACACTATACATTGCTAATGTGGTAAATGACTATTCTAGCTGCAAATGTCTGGTTTTTGGTGCAATATCTACATAGGTGTATAGAGGCCCATTTCCAGCAACTATCACTCCAGTGTTCTAATGGTACAATGTGTTTGCTCATTGCGTCAGAAGGCTAATGGATGATTAGAAAACCCTTGTGCAATCATGTTAGGTCTGCAATGCTGTAATTGCTGCAAATGGAGGATTCTTTGACGAAAGCAAAGTTTGAAGGAAAAAATTATTATTTCAAATACAAATCATTATTTCGAACCTTGTCAATGTCTTGACTATATTTTCTATTCATTTTACAACTCACGGTGGTAAATAAGTGTGACTTTTCATGGAAAATACAAAATAATTGTCTGGGTGACCCCAAACTTTTGAACGGTAGTGTACCTTGACCTTGGAGTTCACCATGAATGTGTTTAGAGGTTGTCCTGGGCTCTTTTGTTACCATTCGTATTATCCGTCTCTTGCATTTTTCATCAAGTTTCCTCCTGCGGCCACGTCCAGGGAGGTTGGCTACAGTCCCGTGGATCTTAAATTTCTGAATAATATGTGCAACTGTAGTCACAGGAACATCAAGCTGCTTGGAGATGGTCTTATAGCCTTCACTTCAACATGCTTGTCTATAATTTTCTTTCTAATCTCCTGAGACAACTCTCTCCTTTGCTTCCTCTGGTCCATGTTTAGTGTGGTACACACCATGTCACCAAACAGCACAGTGACTACTTGTCACCCTTTAAATAGGCCGACTGACTGATTACAAATTTGTAGACACCTGTGATGTTAATTAGAGGACACATCTTGGTTGAACATGTCCCTATGGTCACATTATTTTCAATCTTTTCTAGGGGTACCATCATTTTTGTCCAGGCCTGTTTCATGAGTTTGTTTTTTAAAATAATTCTGTTGAACCACAATTCAAAAGCATTGTCTGATTTTCATATAATTTTTATTTATTACTACTTTTGTCAGATTCAAGTTATTTCTGTGACCATTGTGGGTTTTTCTTTCATTAACAGAGGGGTACCAACAATTTTGTCCACGGCTAGCCATATTTTTTAACAGAATCTTGATATTTTACTCAAATTTATGGATTGCCTTTGCAAGGTGCTCAATATCTGAATAAAACTGTATTTTGAAGGGAACAGAAACCCTGTTAAAGCTTTATTGAAGCTTGTAATAAATATGTTCCAGTTTTGCGCTTATGTTTGCGTTTTGGAGTCCAGTCACGTGACGCCCTTCCCCAGCCTGGCCCTCAAACATCCCGGCAGGAAGTAACTGCACTTTTCGTGCTCGCTGTTAGCAAGTCTAAGTGATTTAGCACAATTATACGTGTACTGTCACCTGTATAAAATGATGTCGTTAAGAGTATTGAGATGAACAAAGTATTGAGATGAACTTTTGTTATTGACCAAATACTTATTTTCCAACATAATTTGCAAATAAATTCTTTAAAAATCAGACAATGTGATTTTCTGGATTTTTTTCCCTCATTTTGTTTCTCATAGTATGTGCTAGTTTCTATTCACTCAAGAACTTCCCATTTCCTTCAGCTATGCCATTAATGGAAAAACACAAAAAGGAATTATTTCCTTTCATCCATCATCTGAAGCCGCTCGGAAAAATAAGCATCTGTTTTAATTACAATAGCCAAATGTGTTTTCCCATCATTAATTCATTAAGTCATGCTCCTATTAGTTTTTCAGTTATGACTTAGACCTTGTGCGGTATTTGTGGATGCATATTATTCAAATAATGATGTTGAGTAACCATTAACAGCACAGTTTATCTCCTCTTTCTTTCCACAAAGCTAAACAGACATTTAGAGTCTGCCCTGAAAATAAATGTTAACTCAGTTATGGAGGGCTATAAAACATACAAATGAAGAAAGATCCTGGGCCTATGTTTTTAATAGCATTGGATGGGATTTGTATAGGGAGCAATCACAGTAGGCATCACTATATACAGTATAACAGAACAGACAGTCCACTTTGTTCATTTTCTTTTGAATCTGTGAAAATCACTCTGGAACTGAAATATGATCCCTTTTATGTAGTTGCACAGCTTGAGGCTAATGACTCTTTTAAAGACTTTTCTGAGTCAGCATTGAGTTTGACAGCCCACACATGCTTTTCCAAGTAATTGTAGGTAAACACAGGAGTTACTATTGACATAAACAAAGATTTGGCATTAGTAGCACCTGTTCATACGGAATACTATTAAACGTCAAAATGGCTGTTGTGAAATAAGCATCAAAACACCCAGGTGGCTAGTTGTGTTCTGGAAAATTAAACAACTTCACAAAATATGAAAGGACTTCCCTCTGAGGATTATTAAAGTGAATCTGAATCTAAAAAGTAGGGCAAAACCTGCTACTGCATCACACATGAATGAACTGTATCAAATACAAGATTCTGTAAGGAAAGTAAAATAAGTGAGAAAGACAAAAATGACACCAGGCAGATAAAAACAAACCACAGTAAAATGCTAGTGTAAAAAGAAAGTATATTTACGCATGTAAAAGCGATTTTATGAATGAAAGTGAACCTGTAACCACGTGATACCAATCCTCGGGGTAGGAACATCATCATCATCATCTCATCACTCTATAAATTCGAGAAATCTGTCAGTGTGTCTGTCAGTGTGTCACAATCATAGGACCGCCTATGACGTTCCTATGATGTCTGCATGATGTCCTATGATGATCCTATGATCTCAGCCAACATAGGACTTGCGATGCCGTCATTTAGACTTTAGGACTGGCTAAAAGATCATAGGATTTCCTATGATGTTCCTTGAGTCGCCTATGATGCTGCTGTGATGTCTACATGACGTCTATATGATGTCATGTAGACACCATCACTTCACTCTATTAAAGCAAGAATCTGTCCATGGGATAGGCTCCAGCCCCCCCGCAACCCGAAAAGGATTAAGCGGAAGAAGATGGATGGATGGATGGATCTGTGTGTGTGTGTGTGTGTGTGTGTGTGTGTGTGACGTTTATAGGACGGTCTATGGGAGTCCAATGACGCCTTGATCATCATGACCTATTAAAGCAAGAAGTCTCTGTGTGTGTGTCTGTGTGTGTGTCCATGTGTCTGTCATGTTTATAGGACATCATAGGACAGCCTGTGGACGGCCTATGATCCCTGCCTGATCGTCATAGGACGTCCTCAGATGATCAAGGCATCATAGGACTCGCGATGCCGTTATAAAGATATGATGTCTATATGATGGCACATAGACAAATGTGTCTTTATAATGTCATATAGACCATCACTCACGATGCCTAGACTAATGTGTCTTTATGATGTCATATGGTTTAAAATTGGCAAGGTGAATAAGTCACAGGGCCAGTCTTTGCAGCACGTTCGTGTTTTCTGCACAACAGATTTCTGCAGCCATGGCCAATTCTACATTGCCATGAGCAGAGTTGTCAGATCAAGCAGTCTTCGTATTGTTGCTCAAGATGAAGAAACTAAGCAAAAGCGTCGCTTTCTCGGCAATGTCGTTTTTAAAGAGGTGCTGACACAATAAAAATGTGTAACCTTGAAGAATGCCAGTCTACACTACAAATGTGTAAAATGCCATGGAAAGCGCTGATTTTCTCCGGGTGCTCTAGTTTCTTGGTTTCTACGGGCATGCACGGGCCTTCCTGAACAGGGTCCAAAGCCACTTTTTGCTCAGATCTATTTTCATGATCCTGCCCATGAACTGGAACTACGACGCACCTATCCCTCAACCAGTGGTCTGAACGAAGAAGAAGAAGACCCACCAGATGGAGAGCAATAGAATGAGAACTGCTGCATGTCAGAAAAGATGCCGTGAACATGAAACACCTCAGGTTCCAGCAGTACGCCGCAGGCATGACTGTGAACAACACAGCCGTCTGAGACAGGAGGAGACCCTTCAGCAACGGGCATGCGGAAATACTTGCTTATACTTACTTGGTTTCTACGGGCATGGACGGGTATGTACGGGTGTCTACATGATGTCTATATGACGTCATATAGACACCATATAGACTGATTCCAGAAAATCTGTGTGTGTCACAGTGTCTATGCCTATGGTGTCTATATGATGTCATATAGATATCATAGGCACATCATAGGCTCAGTGATGCATCAAAACTGTTAAACAAGCAAAACAATACAACAATGCACTGGCAATGGCAAGTATTGGCATTAAGGAGATCCCTGCTTCAACCCAGGCATACGTGTATACAATGTAAAGTTTATCATTACACTGTTAAACAAGCAAAACAATACAACAGTGCGTTGGCAATGGCAAATATTGGCATTAAGGAGACCCCTATGCCTGGCTTCAACCCAGGCATACGTATACAAAGTAAAATTCATCATTACATGGATGCTCCTCTTCCTTGAACAGGGTTGAAATCTCTGTGTGTTTGTGTGTGTGTCACGACCAAAGATCATAGGACCGCCTATAACGTTCTTATGATGTCTGCATGATGTCCTATGACGTTACTATGTATAACAACTCCTTATGTGTGAAATGTTCTATGATGTTCCTATGTATAACGACTCCTTATGTGTGAAAAAATTATCCATCCTTGGACTGCATCACTCACGATCATAGGACTCACTATGACATCATCAAAGATCAAAGGCAGGCATCACTCATGCTCACTCATGATCATAGGACATCAAAGATCAATGTCAGGCATCACTTACGATCATAGGACTCGCTATGACATCATCAAAGATCAAACACAGGCATCACTCATGATCATAGGACTCGCTGACAAAAACAAAGATCATAGGACTCGCTATGACATCATCAAAGATCAAATGCAGGTATCAAAGCAGTCGCTATGACATCAACAAAGATCATAGGACTCACTGTAACATCAAAGATCAAAGGCAGTCATCACTCACGATCATAGGACTCGCTATGACATCATCAAAGATCATATGACTCGCCATGACACAATCAAAGGTCAAAGGCAGCCATCACTGAACGAGTGCTGATGTGCTTCCTCACACCCTTGCTTACACCTGCTTTCGACAGGCATGCACAGGTAGGCACTAGTTATACCAAATTAACCACACCTGTGGATGCACATCCTATATATGTCCCCTGCATCCACTCCCTCTTTCTCTTTCTGACGAATGGAAGGAGTCTGCCTCCACCGACAAAGGGCAATGAATGACTACAGGTTCACGATTGTTCATAAAACCACGTTTACATGCGTAAACATACGGTTTATTTAATTTCAGTAAACCTGTAACCACGTGAGAACCGTATACCAAATGAGTCCTGAGGAAGAATGGAGAGGGCGACACCCACAGGTAGAAGGAGCACAATGCACAACAGTCAGACGCATTTGGCTCCTTCATTGTACTCACCTGAGTATGTACAAGTGAAACCGGTTCCTACCGGTAACTGAAGCTGAAACAACCCTCCTTGAGCACACAGCACACATGCCAGCTCACATGAAGGGTGACTAAGACATAACTTAAGAACTTATTGTGATCCCCAGAACAGATGAGTTGATTCCTCTATCGTACTTAACTGGATACCTACACATTAAGCTGGTTCCTACAGGTAACCAGAGCTGAAACAACCCTCTTCGAGCACAAGGCATACATGCCGGCTTACATGAAGGAGATTAAGATACAACTTAAGAATCTGCTGTGACCTCCAGACAGATGAGCCTGACTCCTTATTGCACTCAAGTGGATACCTACAAGCCAAGCTGGTTCCTCCAGGCAACCGGAGCTGAACAAAAAAATCATTCCGAGCACAAGGCACACCTGCTGGCTCGGCGAGGGAAAAACTAAGACACAGCTACGAATCTGTTGTGACTCCTAGAACAGATGAGGGGATGACTGATGAGGCCAAATTGAGCCTATAGAAGTGGGTGAACATTGAGGAAGAGGCCAACCAGTGGCTGCGCATACATCCTCTGGGGGTGCACCCCTGAACAACGCCCACGTAGTGGCCATTCCTTGAGTCAAGTGAGCCACCAGCCTCTCTGGTGGTTCTGCTCCAACCTGTACATATGCAAAGCAATCAGGACAACTATCCAATGGGACAGGTGATCCTTAAAGCTAGGCCTGCTCACGTGGCGTTCCCATAGAACAAACCCATCTGAAGAACAGACAGACCTCATACGGTCAACATAAAGCTTAAGGGCCCTTACTGGGCACAAACTATGGAGCCTCTCAGCCTCTGAAGAGGTGTGCAAGGCGGGTAGAAGGCCTCAAGCACAAGAGGGTGGGAAACAACCCATTAGCCAACACCCTGGGCTGAAGAGCCGAGTTGGGCCGCAGGCGAACCTACAGCACGCCGTGTCCACAGAAAGCGCATTTAGTTCACCGACCCTCTTGGCAGAGACAATTGCCAAGAGAAAAAGCCATCTTCCAAGAAAGCAGACGAAGGTCAGCACTGGGGAGTGGCTCAAAAGGGGGTAAACATACAGCCCTAATAACTGTCTGGAGATCCCAAGTGGCCTCTCAAAACTGCTTAGCCAAGGGATGCACTCCATGAGATAAGCCATCACATTTCTCATGGACAGTTGACACTGCTGCCAGGTAGCCCATGGTAGCCGACTCCGGCCAACCTAGGACGAGGAGGTATTGGAGGTAAGACAAGATGACAGAGATGTGACATGAGAAGGGATCCTTCCCCCTGGTCTGCCACGAGTTCAAAACACTCTCCACTACCCACTGCATCGCAGCTGGAGCCTGTGAAACCTGCGTGGTGTCTATAACCTCCTTCTCCAAGCCCAGTTTCCACAATTGGTCCTGCCCAAAGGCCATACATGAGACCTCAGGAGCTGGAAATCCGGATGCCAACTCTCGCTCTGTGCCTCTGAGAATATATCCCGTCTGATTGGGAGAGGCCAAGGATGGCCCCCGCAACATTTTGTAGGTCTCCACCATCCATGGTCTTGTTGCGAATTCGAGCCATCAAAATTACTTGACCAGATAGCAGTCTCGCCTCTGCGAGGAAAGCTGGCAGAAGAGGCAGTAGTGGAAATGCAAACAGTTCACTGGAGACCAGGCACGCTCAGAGCATCTGTAGCTAGTGGACCTGGCAGGCTCGAAGCCACACAAGCAGATGACGCACCTTCGCATGGAGAGGAGAACCCCAGTTCATCCTGCTGGTTGATGTACGACACTACAGCCGCGCTGCCTATCCGTACTAGAATTTTTCTGCCAAGAATGACTGGAAGAAAAAAGCTCTGAAGCCAAACGCACTGCTTCCATCTTGGGATGGTTCATATACCAAGACTCCTGTGCCAGAGCCTAGTGTCCCCAAAAAACCTGCCCTCCTAGACTGCACCCCAGCCTGCTTGGGAGCCGTCATTTATAATGGTCATTCTGCAGCCCCCTTGGCCCAGGGGAACACCATCCCGGGCCGCTGGCGAATGTCCCCACCACCTGACAACTATGAGGCTCCTTTGGAAGAACCAGCCTCCTCCTTTGTCTCTGGGCAAAACCACCTTCTGCAGCGTGAACCACCGCTTAAGGGGACGAATATGCAAAAGACCCAGCGGAACTGCCTGGGTGGTTGCAGCAAAGAGCCCCAAGACCTTCTGGCTCTGCTGCACTGACACAGTCCTCTGTGAGATGCACCTCTTGATGCATTCCCAGACAGCATGCCTCCTCTTCTGAGTCAGGGATGCCCTCATGGTAACTGAAGCCAGGGTGAGCCCCAAGTACTCGACAACCCTGGTTGGAACTAGGCAGCTCTTTTCCACATTCAAATGCAACCCAAATGCCAACAGGTGAGCCAATATGGCCTCCATGTGGCTCCTTGCTATGGGTTCGGATGGCACACACAGACCAGCCAATCATCCAGATAATCGAACTCAACCGCCCATCTTCCGCAGTGGGCGAGTGCAGCGTCCCTGCACCTGGCGAATGTCCGAGGACAGGGAAAGGCCGAAAGCCAGGGCGTCGCAACCGAAGGCTGTCCTGAAGGAACCCTGAGTAACTTCCTGTGGCCGGATGTATGGGAATATGGAATCAGCATCGCAAAGGTCCATTGCTGTGAACCAATCGTCAAGCCCTATGGCCTGAATAATGTCCGCCGCCTGAGCACCGGACAAGGGAGCACCTTGAGACACCTGCTCAACCATCTCAGGTCCAAAAACTGGACAGAGACCCCCGGTTGTTTAGCTATTTAGTTAACTCCCTCCCACAATATGTGGGACACCATACAGTGTATAGGGCGACGCTTACCCCATTCCTCTGGCCTTGGGCCACACAGCCACTGTAAGTAGTGAAACTACAGTGGGGCAGGGGGGTCAGTCCTCCGGTAGCTCTGTGCGTCATGCACCAATCCACTTGTGAACAATGAACAGGCAATGTAAAAACCTCGCCTCTCTTCTCCTGGAGACAGAGACTGTACCATGCTCTCTCCCAGCAGGGCAGAGACCTCGCTGCCCAAAACTGTGGAAATGAGTCCACCTTACTTCTGCTTCCAACCCCTTGAAGTTGGGAAAAGAGATCTCAGTTGCAGGCGGTATCCATACACCAGTGTATCGATCACCCATGGAACCAAGACGCACCGATGCCAACTCATGAGGTGCGCTGCAGAGAAAGTCGACCTCAGGGGAAGCGTACCATCAGGGACGCTGGTGGGTTTGGCAGAACCACAGCCTACATGCTCCCGAGAGTGAGGACGTGAGTGCTGTTAAACCTGCACCTGCTGCTGAGAGGCCCTCTGCTTCAGGTGGCCTGAGCTCTGCAAGGAACCTGGCTCTGTAAATGAAGCCGTTGTGGGTTTTCACCCCCACCCCCCTAAGAGGTCTCCGGACACTCGACCTGGGTGGTCCTGGCTGAAGAAAGGACTGTGCACGCAATCTCGCCTTCTGCACCTGGTCTGATACTGCCTCTGCTGTGGGCCCTGTCCGTATCCATCAATCCAGACTGGCTCAGCCACACATGCCACCAGCCATGGTCAGCTGGCCAAGGAATTCCCAAGAGCTGTAGCTTGAAAGCTAGCTCCTTGAATCACAGTATCCACAATCTTCACCAAATCTGATAGGTTAGTTCTGCTTTTGACTGTAGGTCCCTTATCAGACCCTCTAAATACACTAAAAGAAGTGTATTGGCATTTGCCAGCCTAGCTAGCCCCTAACTCATCAGTGGCACGACACTTGTCATCAGGATGACGTATAGACCTGCTGCCTGTGAGGGAAGCTCGAGCCAGCAAAGGTAGGGCTCACCTTCAACACACCATCCAAGCCCCGCTCCGCAGCACCACTCAGCACACTGAGCCCAGAGCGAGGAGAAGCAGCCTCCCTTGGACAAGCCCACGACTTCTGCAGATGACTCACAAAATCAGGATACACCGGCAAGGACACCTGCCTGCAGGATGCAGGACCCCTGTCCAAAGCTGAAGCCCTAGGTGGAGAAGATGGAGGAGAAAGCCCAGCAGCCGATGCTGCTCTAGAGAGCAGTATCTTGAGGGGTACATCATAGGGCTCCGGATGATCCTCTCCGGCCGGAGGGTCACTGTCATCCTCATCCTCAAAGACATCCACTCGCCCACTGGAGCCAGTGGTCTTATCCAAGTTATCAGAAGCCACACGAGACAAAGCATCAGAATGCAGTCCCAGGGCACATATGGGAGCCTGAGCGGCATACCCAAAGGCGATGTTGATTTGCTGCCATATGCCAATGGTCTTACGCACTGCTTTGCCGTCAAATGCCAATGGTCTTACGCACTGCTTTGCCACCATATTTTTAATGGTCTTACGCATTGATCAGCCGCCATATGTTCAATGGTCTTACACATCTCCTCTAACTGCCTCTGCATGAAGTCCACCCGCGGGCCGTGCAGCTGACTTCCTTTAATCCACTTCCACCTCCCGCTGGCCTTCCTGGTTTCAGCTGGAGTGACTAAAGCTGGAGGAATAGAGCCCTGGACTGGTGCATACCAGTGTCCGGGCCATTTCCTCCTCCTTCATTCCCGCAGAAGCTATTACTCCTCCAGGAGAACAACAGGAGAGAAACAAGACAGTTATTTCTCATTATTATTACTGTCATCATAACCAGGCCAAAGGGCTGTTCCATGAGGTACTGTCATGGCTGCCAATTTACACACCTGTGCGCACACCTGCCTGTCATTATTCTCTGGCTATATATACCGTCAGGTCCAATGCTCTGTGTGGAGTCGTCTGTTTCCTTCTCCAGAAACCTGCTACGCCAAACCTTCGTCAAGCTTCCTAGCCTCACGGAGCTTCTTCACGTCGGGCTTCCCAGCCTTAACTGTTACCTGTCCGGGCCTGCGCCTCCTGGACTCATCTTCTACCAAGTAAGCCACCATCTTACCTTCTCACCGTGTCCTAGTCCCCTGTGCACAGGCGGAGATCCATGGCGGCGGATTCCTTCCCCCTGGCAGCGGACTCACTCATTTCCCCACACTGGCATTCAGCTCCCCGGCTACCCTGCAGGCATTATCCTCCTGGCTGTGGCTTCCGGGCTACCTCCACTTCTCCCTACCATCTCTGACAGTAACCGCCGTAGAACTATCTGGTGCTCACCCTGCCTGCACTGCAGCTAACTCTCCCTTTGTTTCTCTGTAGGGTTGCCAGGTCGTATGGTGCTCTGCTCGCCCCAGCTGATTCACCAACTCACACTATACACATCTAACCACACATACACGCACCCACTCACGTCCACTATTATCAATAAAAGGTTAATTGTGTCAACTTTGAGTCGTGTCTGCTCTTTAGGTCACTAGAACCATGTCAGTACGACTCTGCCAGAGTGACCCAGCAGACAGTGCGCTAGCGCACAGGATGAACGACTTAAAAGAGACTCGAGTCGACCAGTTAGCCTATCAACAGCAGGTTATGCTGACACAGTTAGCTCAAGTAACTGATAGGCTAGACCGCCTGGTTAACCCACAGGTTTTCCCTTCAGTTTCCACAAGCTCCTCTGCTCCCACTAGCTCCACCGCTAGTCAGCCTACACTGGATCCCGCATCACGGCTCACTCCCGTCCCAACTCCCACCCGTTTCTGTGGCAAATTGGGGGAAGCTAGGGGGTTTCTCATGTAGTGTGATATTGTGTTTCAGCGGGTACCGGGGGATTTTCCCACTGACCATAGCCGGATAGGTTATGTGATTAATTTGTTAGAGGGACGGGCTTTGGCATGGGCTTATGCCATAATGGCTAGGGCTAGTTATGCTTCTCTAATGTATGCTCAGTTTGTTAGTGAGTTTCAGGAGGTGTTCGGTCACTCTGACTGTGTTACCTCCCGGTTGTTGAATCTTCGGCAGGGGGCTACAGCCATCGCCGATTATGCCGTGGACTTCTGGGTGGTGGCCACGGAAGTAGGGTGGGAGGATGCCTCACTGTGTAGTATTTTTGTCAGAAGCCTGTGTCCTAGCCTACAGGATGAGTTAGCCCGCTTGGATAAGCCCTCTACTCTACACGAGCTAATTTCCCTAGCTATCAGTATGGATAACAGACTGAGGGAGTGGGCAGCCAAACGGAGAACTTCCAGTCGCTCGGGCGGACAGTCTCGCTGCTCCCTACAGCCCCCCCTGTTGGCCCTTCCATCTGCTGAGCTCCCGGATGACCCGGAGCCTATGGTGGTAGTCGGGTTTAAACTGTAGTTGGCGGAAAGACAGCGCCGCCGGGAGTTGTGCATTTATTGTGGGAGCAAGGAGCATGAGGTTGAGTCATGTCCCAAGCGGCCAAAAGGAGGAGTCCGTGCGTCGCAGTAGGGGGACTCACGGACTCACCTCGCAAAAATTCCCTCTCCCGTTTCATGATTCCTATTCTCTTTAGTTATGGTCATAGAGAGACAAACACACATGCACTCATTGATTCAGGGGCCGAGCAGAGCTTTATTTTTTGGGAATTGGCAACCTGGTTGGGGCTTCCCGTCCAGCCTTTAGAGACCCCCTTGAGACTTATTGCCCTGTCTACAGCCCCTTTGGCCACAGTCACTCAGCGGACCGCCCCAGAATCTGTCGTTGTATCAGGCAACCATCGGGAAGAGCTTAGGCTGTATGTTTTGCCAGTGTCCTCCACCCCAGTTACCCTATCCCTGGCTTTGCCTGCACAACCCTTCTATCGACTGCCGTTCGGGGAGTGTTGTTTCATGGAGCTCGTTCTGCCTGAGCGCCTGTTTGCAGTCCGCTGTGTGCTTGCCTTCCGTGCCTCTGAGTGTACCTGCCTTCCCCCTCCCGATTTGTCCAAAGTCCCATCAGAACATCACGACTTAGGGGCTGTCTTCAGCAAGTCTCAGGCTCTTTCCCCCTCACCGCCCGTATGATTGTGCTATCAACCTCCGAGCCGGTGCTCCGCTGCCATCTAGCAGACTTTACAACTTGTCTGCCCCAGAGCGTACAGCTATGGACACATACATCAAGGAGTCTTTGAGTTCGGGCATTATTCGGCCATCTTCATCGGCGGTGGGGGTGGGGGGGTTTTTGTCGGAAAGAAGGATAGCTCACTAAGGCCGTGTATTGACTTTCAGGAACTTAACAATATAACCATCAAAGACAAATACACTCTCCCGCTCATCAATTCTGCCTTCGACTCCCTCCAGGGGGCCTGTTGCTTCACGAAGTTGGATCTGCGCAATGCCTACCATCTGGTGCAGATCCGGGAGGGAGACGAATGAAAGACGGCTTTCCGGACTCCTAGTGGGCATTTCGAATATCTGGTCATGCCGTTCGGGCTGACCGATGCCCCTGCCATCTTCCAACGTTTGATCAATGATGTGCTGAGAGATTTTTTGGGCACGTTTGTATTTGTCTATTTAGATGATATTCTGATCTTTTCCCAGTCTATGGATGAACATCGTGTGCATGTGAGGCGGGTACTGCAGCGGCTGCTGGAAAACAAACTCTTCGTGAAGGTGGAGAAGTGTGAGTTCCATGTCTCCCGCACTTCCTTCCTTGGCTTTGTCATCACCCACAACGAGATCATCCCCGACCCAGCAAAGGTAAAGGCAGTGGTGAAGTGGCCCACTCCCTTGTCCAGAAAGCAGCTCTTACAGTTCCTGGGGTTTGCCAACTTTTACCGCTGCTTTATTCAGGACTACAGTCGCATTGCTCTTCCACTAACCAATCTGACCTCTACCAAGGTGCCTTTTCGGTGGACGGAGGAGGCAGCTGCGGCTTTTATGTACCTTCCTGAAGACCAAGTTTTCCTCCTCCCCTATTTTGATGCAGATGGACCCCATGCTCCAGTGTCTGGTGGAAGTGGATGCACCGGACTCGGGGGTCAGGGCCGTCTTATCTCAGTGTTCCCCGAAGGATGGCAAGATACGCCCCTGCGTGTTCTTCTCCCGTTGCCTATCCCCGGCTGAATGCAACTATGATATCGGCGACAGGGAGCTGCTGGCGGTCAAACTCACATTGGAGGAGTGGCATCATTGGCTGGAGGGCGTGTTGCAGCTGTTCGTCGTTTGGACCGACCACAAAAACCTGGAATACCTCCGAACGGCCAAGTGCCTGAACACTCGACAGGCCCACTGATCCCTCTTCTTTGGTCGATTCAACTTCACCATTACCTACCGCCCCAGGTCGAAGAACATGAAACGGGATACCTTGTCCCACCAGTTTGCCCCGGAGATGGAGGAGATGACCGAGCATCCTATTCTCCCCTCTTCGTGTGCTGTGGGCGCCCTCTCCTGGGGTATTAAGGGTAAGGTCCTGAGAGCACAGGCTGACGAGGCTGACCCGGGCGGAGGTCCAGCGGGAAAGTTGTTTGTCCCATTGGCCGTTCGGGAGGAGGTTATTCAGTGGGGCCATGCTTCCAAGTTTGCATGCCACCCGGGAAGGGCGCGCACGGTGGCCCTCCTGCAGAGGTCCTTTTGGTGGCCTTCTCTCCAGAGGGACATGGGAGACTACATATGGGCCTGCCCCCAGTGTGCCGCTGGCAAGACGTCTTCTTCTCCACCTGCCAGGCTGCTCCACCCCCTTCCCATCCCCAGCAGACCGCGGTCCCATGTGGCTCTAGACTTTGTCACCGGTCTCCCAATGTCTAATCAGTATAAGACCATCTTCACTCTGGTGGACAGATTCTCCAAGGCTGCCCATTTCATCCCCCTGTGAGGCCTACAAACGGCTAAGGAGATGGCAGACCTTCTTGTCCAGCATGTGGTCAGGCTGCATGGGATACCTCAGGACATTGTATCTGATCGGGGGCCCCAGTTTGTCTCCCAGGTCTGGAGGTTTTTCTGCGCCGCGCTGGGGGCTACGGCTAGTCTGTCATCGGGGTACCACCCTCAATCCAATGGACAGTGTGAGAGAGCTAATCAGGAGCTGGAGGCAGCACTGCGGTTCGTCACAACCAAGAACCCATCATCATGGAGCACTCACCTCCCCTGGATTGAATACGCCCATAACACCACTGTCTCCTCTTCTATCAGCATGTCTCCTTTTGAAGCTTCGCTGGGCTATAATCCCCCACTGTTTCCAGAGGAGGAGGGGGACATCGCTGTGTCCTCTGTTCATGCACTCTTGAAGCGCTGCCGTCGGATCTAGAGGGCAACCAGGGCGGCACTACAGCGGACGGCAGAGCGAAACACTTCGGTGGCCAACCGGTGCAGGGTCCCGGCTCCTGCCTACCAGGTGGGCCAACGGGTATGGTTGTCCACTAAGCACATTAATCTGAAGGCTGAAAGGAAGAAGACGGTGCAACAGTTCATTGGAACTTTCCCTATTAGCCAGGTTATTAACCCTGTCTCTGTGCACCTAACCCCCCCCTCCCTCCACATCTGCCCGACCTTTCATGTTTCTCAGGTCAAGCCCATCTGCTCCAGCCCTTTGCGTTCCCCTCCCAGGTCTTCACCTCCACCGATGGTGATCGACGGCGACCCAGCATGGCCAGTCACCGCCATCTTGGACGTTCGTCGCCGGGGTCGTGGCCTGCAGTACCCAGTGGACTGGGAGGGCTACGGGCCGGAGTGGAGATCCTGGGTGCGTCCCTCCTTCATGCTGGACAAACAGCTCATCAGGGACTTCCATCGGACGGACCCAGGGAGGCTGGAACGACCGCCGAGAGTAGGGAGGGAGTACTGCCATGGCTGCCAATTTACACACCTGTGCGCACACCTGCCTGTCATTATTCTCTGGCTATATATACCGTCAGGTCCAATGGTCTGTGCGGAGTCGTCTGTTTCCTTCTTCAGAAACCTGCTACACCAAACCTTCATCGAGCTTCCTAGCCTCACGGAGCTTCTTCATGTTGGGCTTCCCAGCCTTAACTGTTACCTGTCCGGGCCTGCGCCTCCTGGACTCATCTTCTACCAAGTAAGCCACCATCTTACCTTCTGACCTTGTCCTAGTCCCCTGTGCACAGGCGGAGATCCGTGACGGTGGATTCCTTCCCCCTGGCGGCGGACTCACCCATTTCCCCACACCGGCATTCAGCTCCCCGGCTACCCTGCGGGCACTATCCTCCTGGCTGTGGCTTCTGGGCTACTTCTGCTTCTCCCTACCATCTCTGACAATAAGCGTAGAACTATCTGGTGCTCACCCTGCCTGCACTGCAGCTAACTCTCCCTTTGTTTCTCCGTAGGGTTGCCAGGTCGTATGGTGCTCTGCTTGCCCCAGCTGATTCGCTAACTCACACTATACACATCTAACCACGCATACACGCACCCGCTCACGTCCACTATTATCAATAAAAGGTTAATTGTGTTAACTCCGAGTCGTGTCTGCTCTTTGGGTCACTAGAACCATGTCAGGTACAAGCGAGCTAACCATAAGGCAACACAGAAATCTCAGATTTCAGTTCCCACCTGAATGCAGTACCACTCCCCCACAAAAGGTGGCAAAAGTGCACCAAGCACAGGAGCGCTCAGTACCAAGACAAAGAAGACATCTCCTTTTCCTTTTTTTTTTAAGAAGACAACTGTCAGTTGAGAAAAAAAGAAACATTACAAAATTAACGGCAAATTACATCATGCTGTTAACTGTTAAGCAGTTCCTCCTTGACAAAGGCACGATTATATCACATATCTCAAGCAGATAACATATCGCGTGCTGTAATGCTGTAAAAACAGTTCTTCTACCTGAAGAGAAGGCACAAAATACATCACAAACCTTAATCAGGTAAGGGTAGACATACCTCACGCCACTAAACTTGTCAACAGTTCCAGCTGAGAAGATGGCAAATGTATATTATATACCTCAGGCGAGCACAAACTGTGCAGGCCACGGTATACAGCCGCTGCAACCTTCTCTCATTCAGCAGAAAACCAAAATAATTTTATGACAGCACACAAACACAATATTAAACAGATCGGTATAAGCTCTTACCGTACCAGGAGGAAAGAAAGAGGAAGAGGGAGTGGATGCAGGGGACATATATAGGGTGTACACACAGCTATTGACGCTGCCGAGGACACAGTCCAAGGACGGATAAGTTTTTCACATATAGGGAGTTGTTCAGAACTCCTTATAAGAACTCGTGATACAAAGATATACAGTGATGATATAGAGTGAAGTACGTGGCGGTAATGCACCTGTAAGCTGGTTGCCAACCGCCAATAAAATCTAAAAGAAGAAGAAGGTGTGGTTAATTTAGGATCCCGAGGATCGGTGTCACGTGGTTACAGGTTCACTGAAATGAAATAAAACAATCTTCAGCTGTTTCATGATCAACTCCACTGAGTCTACAGATTGAAGATTGGGAGGCAGAAAGTTCAAAGGCTCTATTCAACTTTATTTATACTAGTGCATACCCGTGCATGCCCATGGAAAGCAAGTGTAAGCAAACATTTCTGCATGGCCGTAGAAAGTTACTGTTACCATGGCAACAGCAACCATGGTGAAACCTGCGTTGGATCTTTGACGTCACCCCTCGTTCATTGATGCCTGCCTTTGATCTTTGATAATGTCATAGGGAGTGCTATAATCATAAGTAATGTCTGCCTTTGATTTTTGATGATGTCATAGCCGTGACGGTGGATTCCTTCCCCCTGGCGGCGGACTCACCCATTTCCCCACACCGGCATCCAGCTCCCCGGCTACCCTGCGGGCACTATCCTCCTGGCTGTGGCTTCTGGGCTACTTCTGCTTCTCCCTACCATCTCTGACAATAAGCGTAGAACTATCTGGTGCTCACCCTGCCTGCACTGCAGCTAACTCTCCCTTTGTTTCTCCGTAGGGTTGCCAGGTCGTATGGTGCTCTGCTTGCCCCAGCTGATTCGCTAACTCACACTATACACATCTAACCACGCATACACGCACCCGCTCACGTCCACTATTATCAATAAAAGGTTAATTGTGTTAACTCCGAGTCGTGTCTGCTCTTTGGGTCACTAGAACCATGTCAGGTACAAGCGAGCTAACCATAAGGCAACACAGAAATCTCAGATTTCAGTTCCCACCTGAATGCAGTACCACTCCCCCACAAAAGGTGGCAAAAGTGCACCAAGCACAGGAGCGCTCAGTACCAAGACAAAGAAGACATCTCCTTTTCCTTTTTTTTTTAAGAAGACAACTGTCAGTTGAGAAAAAAAGAAACATTACAAAATTAACGGCAAATTACATCATGCTGTTAACTGTTAAGCAGTTCCTCCTTGACAAAGGCACGATTATATCACATATCTCAAGCAGATAACATATCGCGTGCTGTAATGCTGTAAAAACAGTTCTTCTACCTGAAGAGAAGGCACAAAATACATCACAAACCTTAATCAGGTAAGGGTAGACATACCTCACGCCACTAAACTTGTCAACAGTTCCAGCTGAGAAGATGGCAAATGTATATTATATACCTCAGGCGAGCACAAACTGTGCAGGCCACGGTATACAGCCGCTGCAACCTTCTCTCATTCAGCAGAAAACCAAAATAATTTTATGACAGCACACAAACACAATATTAAACAGATCGGTATAAGCTCTTACCGTACCAGGAGGAAAGAAAGAGGAAGAGGGAGTGGATGCAGGGGACATATATAGGGTGTACACACAGCTATTGACGCTGCCGAGGACACAGTCCAAGGACGGATAAGTTTTTCACATATAGGGAGTTGTTCAGAACTCCTTATAAGAACTCGTGATACAAAGATATACAGTGATGATATAGAGTGAAGTACGTGGCGGTAATGCACCTGTAAGCTGGTTGCCAACCGCCAATAAAATCTAAAAGAAGAAGAAGGTGTGGTTAATTTAGGATCCCGAGGATCGGTGTCACGTGGTTACAGGTTCACTGAAATGAAATAAAACAATCTTCAGCTGTTTCATGATCAACTCCACTGAGTCTACAGATTGAAGATTGGGAGGCAGAAAGTTCAAAGGCTCTATTCAACTTTATTTATACTAGTGCATACCCGTGCATGCCCATGGAAAGCAAGTGTAAGCAAACATTTCTGCATGGCCGTAGAAAGTTACTGTTACCATGGCAACAGCAACCATGGTGAAACCTGCGTTGGATCTTTGACGTCACCCCTCGTTCATTGATGCCTGCCTTTGATCTTTGATAATGTCATAGGGAGTGCTATAATCATAAGTAATGTCTGCCTTTGATTTTTGATGATGTCATAGCCTGCCTTTCATCTCATAGCAAGTCCTATGATCTGTTTGCGAGTCCTATGATCGTGACATCATGACATCGTGACAGACAGAGATTTCTTGAATTATATATAGTGTGATATTCCTTGTCTCCAGGGCATGGGTCCCAGCCCACATCCTCTCTCTAAATTGGGATTTTCTGTATTTCACCTTATTATTAGTATCCTGGGTTATTATTCTGTCTTGCATATTTCTTTCTTCATTGGTCTTCCTCTTAGTTTATCAGCATTATTATTAATATTATTCTCATCATTATCATCATCATTATCATTATTGCCTTGGTGTTGTGTCCCCTCTGGTCCCCTGTGTGTGATTATCTGTGCAGCCCCGGCCATGCCGTTTTCTGTAACCATGCCCTGCCGTCTCTGTTTGCCCCTGCTTGTTACTGTTCTGTGTTATGCTGCTTACCTGTGTCTATATATGTCTTTTAGCGAGTCCTGGGGTCTGTATGATGTCATATAGACAGCCTTCAGAGATCATAGGAACATCAGCCTTATGGTTTATCTGACGTCATATAGACGACGGTTTAAGTGACGTCATACATCATGTAGATGGTCCTATGATCAGCGACATTATAGGAACATCATAGAACATCAGGCAGACATCATAGGAACATCATAGCAGGCCTATGATCGTGACATACAGACACACACACACACACACAGAGATTTCTTGAATTTAGCATAGGCGGCCTATGATCGTGACACAAAGACAGACAGACACACAAACTGACAGAGATTTCTTGAATTTATAGTGATGATGATGATAGTGCCTAATCACAACAAAATATCATCTCAAGGTGTGTGATACATAAGAAATTACAAGTAATTCAGAGAAAAACCCAACAATCAAGCAATCTCCTAAGAGCAAGCACTAGGCGACAATGGGAAGGAAAAACTCCCTTATACAAAGAAACCTGCACAAGAACCAGGCTCAGCGACAGACATCTGCCATGACTGGTTGGAAGGTGAGGGAGGAAATTCTTTGGGGCAAAATCACAGACTATGGGTGGGGGTGTAACGGCCCTGCCGTGGTGGGTTCAGTTTGGGGGAATTTGCAGCAGCTGTATCAGGTTTGTCTCATTTCAGGTTGTAGGTGTGCCTGCTTGGCTGGAGTGCTTGGGCTCGTGCTCCGCCTATATAAGGACCGCCTCTGGCCTGTGCTGCTGTGTACTGCTCTGCCCACTTTGCAACCGACAACCACATAATACACGCTCACCCGTTCAACTCACATCACTGATACTACAAACTACACACATCCACTTTCACTAAGTTTCATAAACTGTTGCTGGTATTTTGGCATGGCGTTTGTCCATTTTGCCATGGCCCTGAGCCAGGTTGTGACAGTAGCAATAGAAAATATGCTTTATGACAAAACAATGTGTGAACACTGACTATGTTTACATGCACACTAATAAACTGATTATTGTTGGACTTCTGGAGTCAAGGAGTAGAGCCTATCCCATCTTCTTTGGGGGACAGGCATGGTACACCCTGGACCATTCGCTAGTCCATCCAAGGGCCAACATAGAGAGGCAGACATCCATTCAATGTCACATTCATACTTGGCACATGCTTACCAAAATGGAAGAAATTAATATTCTTCACACTCTGGCTCAAAAAAACAAAACAAAACAGAAGCACTGCTGATGAAACAAAAAATAGCTAGAGGGCACCCAGAGAGCGCATACCTCAACCAAGGCCTCATCTATTTGTCCCTCCTTCCCACCCTCACTCTGTCCGTCCCTCCATCCGTCTGGCCGTCCCTCCATCTACCTTGGTAGAGGTATGCTCTCTGGGATCACCTCTAAAATCTAATGGGTTCATCCAGAGCCCAAGGGCTACTTCTGGTGAAAATTTCAGTAAAATCTGTTCAGTAGTTTTTTGCATAACTCTTCACACACACAAACAAACAAAGAAACAGGCCTTGGTGGAGGTATGCGCTCAAAGATCACCTGCAAAATCTAATGGGTGCATCCTTGGCACAAGAGCCACCTCTGGTGAAAATTTCATCAAAATCCATCCTGTAGTTTTTGTGTAGTCCTGCTAACAAATAAATAGAGAAATAGATAGACAAACTGCCTGATCATAACTCATTACTGAAGTGCATGTGAGGGCGGGCCTACTCTCACTGTAGTGCCGGTTCTGTGCTGACTGAGGTTTGACCACTAAAATATGGAACCTTTGTCAGTGTGATTGTTCCCTACCGTCCAGCAGAACGGCACCTTCCCCCAGCTTAGGAACGGTTGGAAGAGGTGGTCTGTGGAACAGAACAAATGCAAATGTTTGCTCATGTATGAGCATGTGCATCCGCATGAATAGGGCTGTCACTATAACTTTGCTATTTGACAAGCTGACCAGAGGTTTCCAAGCAGCCTCAACAGTTACAGTTGGCTCGTCCTGTTTTTTTTTTTTTGTGTGAATGTGCATTTTTTTCCCCCCCGACATAAATTTTGTTTTTTCTGCAAATCCAAGAGCTCTTTGGCCGGCTGTTCCTGATGCGGTGGCCTCAGCCAATGATGAGACTGGGTTAAGTTTACGTGCCTGTATTTTAAATAAATTATTAACTAAAAAAGTTGGCCATTTTTTTTCGAACGCACTCTGCCTCCCACCGGCTGAGGCTGTTTGTGTTTGTTCATTAAATGTAGGATATTTTCCAATGGAAGAGTTGAAAGCAACAGCGCTTCATGCTGGAACCTCTGCAGACGGGCTGTTTCCCTGCGGACAACCCAGGTGATGAGTTCTGGTAGCCACATGTACAGCAGAGAAAAACCAAGAGACCGGTGTGGTGCTGTGCCAGAGAAGACCAATGATCCAGAAATTGTTTCCATTCACTTGGGGGAAAAACAAAATCTCCTAAAACAATATACTGTAAAAAGCCTACAATATAAACCTGGGAAGTTGAAAAAATAAAACAATGAACAGCACCAGCACATTGAATAGCGAGATCTGCCTTGGCTTCACAGAGCCCCATGGCAGGATGCTGCTACTGCCAGGAAAAGGTGGTGACAGAAATACTTAATATTAGAAATAAATTTAAATTTTTCTCTCGGCGCCACACGAGTAGGCTGCCTTTTGCAACAGCGGCTCGATTCCGAGTCTTTTTCCCTTCCTCTCTCTTTTGATCCGTCTTTTTTTTTCACCCCACTTATATCACGGACACACAGATCGTCCTAAATGTCTCCTGAGCCGGTGGACGGAGCCACTGTTTATAGCAGGATACGATACAGCAGAGAACAGCTGCTAGCATTCAACCGCCACCCGGTCCCATTGGAAAAACTCGACATACCGAGAGAACTGAGGCGAAAACGCCGCGGCTGCCGGGCTGGAGTAAGGCGGAGGACAAAAAATATAAGGTACAGACCCTCCCTTCCATCTGTTGTCATGGGAAATGTACGGTCGATACTGGGAAAGTTAGATGAGCTAGCGGCTATCTCCCGTTATGATAGCACATACCGGGAGTGCTCTCTCCTTTTGTTTACTGAGACGTGGCTAACTGAACTAGCAGCAGATGCTAACATTGAGCTGGAGGGTTTTCACATGATACGAGCTGACCGAACACCAGACAGTGGCAAGGCTAGGGGCGGTGGAGTGATAATGTATGTTAACAACAACTGGTGCAGACCGGGACATATCACTGTTAAACAACGACACTGCAGCAAAGACATTGAGTTGCTAGCTGTTAGCATGAGGCCTACATATCTCCCGAGAGAACACTCACACGTGATCTGCATTGTTGTTTATGCAAATCCGACGGCGAACGCTGGGACAGCACGTGACGTCATCCATTCAGTAACCAGCAGGCTGCAGACAGAACACCCAGATGCTCTTCTCCTCATCTCAGGCGATTTCAACCATGTTTCACTGTCTCCCATTCTACCCACGTTCACCCAGTATGTCACATGCCACACTAGAGACAATAAAACACTGGATTTATTCTACGCAAACACTAAGGAGGCGTACACCTCATCACAACTCCCCCCACTCGGGAGATCGGATCACAACTTGGTTCATCTCCGGCCGGTGTACAAACCCCTAGTGCACAGACAACCTCCGGCCATGCACACTGTGGAGTTATGGTCTGAGGAGACAATGGACACCCTAAAGGGCTGTTTTGAAGCCACCGCCTGGAAGCAGCTCTGCGATCCACATGGTGAGGACATCGATGGCCTCATTCACACCTTCACGGGCTACCTCAGCTTCTGTGTGGACAAATCCGTTCCCACCAAGACCATACGGCGTCACTCAAACAACAAACCCTGGATCAACCCTGAGATAAAAACACTTCTGAGAGAGAAGAAGAGGATCTTCAGGTCAGGGAACAGGGAGATGCTGAAGTCCGTACAGAGGGAGCTGAGGAGAAAGATCAGAGAAGGCAAGGACAGCTTCAGGAAGAAGATGGAGGACAAGCTGCAACAGAGCGACATCAGCGGGGTCTGGAGAAACCTCAAAACCATCTCGGGGCTCCAGAATACCTCCCCCCAGGCCACAGGGGGCAGGGAGTGGGTGAACAACCTGAATCTGTTTTTCAATAGATTTGACCAACCGCCCTCCCCCCTGACTGCACAACAACCACTGCTGCCTCTAAAGAAATCAAGTCCTGCTGCCCACTCCCCACTCCACCAACACCCCCCCACTCCCAACACACAGCCCCCCATCCTGACCCTGACCAGGACCCAGGTGAGGACGGAGCTGAGGAAGATCAAGGCGAGGAAGGCGCCGGGACCGGACGGCATCAGCGCAAAGCTCCTCAAGTCCTGTGCAGACCAGCTGTGTGGGATTGTGACGTATATCTTCAACATGAGCCTGAAACTGGGGAGGGTACCACAGCTGTGGAAAACATCTTGTGTGGTACCTGTACCAAAAACTTCCCACCCCAAAGACCTGAACAGCTACAGACCGGTGGCCTTGACGTCCCACTTGATGAAGACCCTGGAGAGACTGCTCCTTGCTCACCTCCGCCCCCTGGTGGAACCAGCGATGGATCCACTCCAGTTCGCCTACCAGCATGGCATTGGGGTGGAGGATGCGGTGATCTTCCTCCTTCACCGTTCTCTGTCCCACCTGGAGAAGCCCGGGAATATGGTGAGGATCATGTTCTTTGACTTCTCCAGTGCTTTCAACACCATCCAACCGATGATCCTGAAGGACAAGCTGCTGCGCGCAGGGGTGGACCAGCACCTGTCATCATGGATCCTGGACTACCTCACGAACCGGCCTCAGTTTGTGAGAACCCGGGACTGTGTGTCCGACACGATCATCAGTAGCACGGGGGCCCCCCAGGGAACGGTGCTGGCTCCCTTCCTGTTCACTCTTTATACTGCGGACTTCTCACACAACACAACACACTGCCATCTACAGAAGTTCTCTGATGACTCTGCGATCGTTGGCCTCATCTCCAATGGAGATGAAGCTGAGTACAGAGGGCTTATCCAGGACTTCGTGGACTGGTGCCATCGGAACTGCCTCCAGATCAACGCGAGGAAAACTAAGGAGCTGGTGGTGGACTGCCGCAGGCATGGGCAGCCCCTCACAGTACCAGTAAATATACAGGGAACAGACATCGAGATGGTGACATCCTATAAGTACCTGGGTATTCATCTGAACAATAAACTAGACTGGTCACACAATACTGATGCACTCTACAAGAAGGGACAGCGCAGGCTGTTCCTGCTGAGGAGACTCAGGTCTTTTGGTGTACAAGGGGCGCTGCTGAAGTCATTCTATGACACGGTGGTGGCATCAGCCATCACTTTTGGAGTGGTCTGCTGGGGCAGTGGCATTACTGCAGCCGATAGGAAGAGACTGAACAAACTGATTAAGAAAGCTAGCTCTGTCCTGGGGCAGCGCCTTGATCCGATGGAGGAGATAGGAGAGAGAAGGACGGTGGCTAAACTGTCATCTCTGCTGGAGTCCGAGTTCCACCCTATGCAGGACATACTGAATGCACTGAGGAGCTCATTTAGCAGCAGACTACATCATCCCAGGTGCACAACCGAGAGGTTTCGTAGGTCCTTCCTACCAACGGCTGTCAGACTGTACAACCTAAGCAGGGCTGCTCGCAGAGATAGCAAAAAGACGTAACAAACTAATAGTTTTTTGAATGCAAAAGATGCAATAGACTTACACAATGGTCCCCTCCGGCATACAACTAGGAACTTACCGGTCGCTATGGAGGGTGAGAATATGTATGGGCACATAATCATACCATGTAGGATAACTAAGTAGACGGTTATGCTGTTTCATTCCATCTAGCAACAATGCTCTGCACTGTGTGTGTTTATATATTTACATATTTATTCCATCTAGCTACAATGCTCAGCACTGGGTGTGTTTATATATTTATATATCTACATATTATTCCATCTAGCTACATTGCTCCGCACTGTGTGTGTTTATATACTTGCATATTTATTCCACCTAGCTGCAATGCTCCGTACTGTGGGTGTTTATATATTTACATATTTATTCCATCTAGCTACAATGCTCTGCACTGTGTGTTCATATATTCATATATTTATTCCATCCAGCTACAATGCTCTGCACTGTGTGTCTGTGTGTGTGTGTATATATATATATATTTTATAGTAATACGTACATATGTATATTAGCTGCTCTTGCTTGCTTGTTTTTTTCTTGCCTTCTGATTGTTGCTCTGAGTGTTGCTATCCCTGTGCTGTTGCAATCCTGGAATTTCCCCGTTGTGGGACTAATAAAGGCTTATCTTATCTTATCTTATCTTAAATGAAGTCAAACTTACCACTGCTGCCAAAAATTGTCTCTGTGGTGTTTTTTTTAAACTGTAGCTCTCTTGTACGTTACTTTTTCTTGTGAATGTGCCTTTTTTCCTCACCATCCATCCATCCATTTTCTACCGCTTTTCCGGAGGTCCGGGTCGCGGAGGCAGCAGTTCAAGCAGAGAAGCCCAGACTTCCCTCTCCCCAGCCACCTGCTCCAGCTCTTCAGAGAGGATACCAAGGCGTTCCCAGACCAGCTGGGAGACATAGTCTCTCCACCGAGTCCTGGGTCTGCCCCGGGGTCTCCTCCCAGTGGGACGTGCCTGAAACACCTCAAGTGGGAGGCGTCCAGGAGGCATCCTAATCAGATGCCCATAACACCTCAACCTTTCAATGTGGAGGAGCAGCGGTTCTACTCTGAGCCTCTCCCGGATGACTGAGCTCCTCACCCTATCTCTGAGGGTGAGTCCAGCAATCCTACGGAGAAAGCTCATTTCAACCGCTTGTATCCGTGATCTTGTTCTTTCGGTCATTACCCAAAGCTCATGACCATAGGTGAGAGTAGGAACGTATATTGACTGGTAAATCGACAGCTTTGTCTTAGAACTAAGCTCCCTCTTCACCACAACAGACCGGTACAACGTCGGCATCACTGCAGATGCTGCTCCAATCCGTCTGTCAATCTCTCGCTCCATTATCCCCTCACTCATGAACAAGACCCCAAGATACTTAAACTCCTCCACTTGGGGCAGGAGCCTGTCCCCAACCCAGAGAGGACAATCCACCTTTTTCCGGCTGAGGACCATGGACTCGGACTTGGAGGTGCTGATTTTCATCCCAGCCGCTTCACACTCAGCGGCAAACCGTCCCAGCAAGAGCTGTAGGTCATTGCTGGATGAAGCCAACAGGACAACATCATCTGCAAACAACAGAGATGAGATCCTGTGGTCACCAAGCATGACACCCTCCGTTCCCTGGCTGCACCTAGAAACAATAGGATCGAACAGGATCGGTTTCCTTTTTTCCTCATATAAATTTTTTTTCTGCAAATTTACAGCTTTCTTTCTACTAAATTTCTGACTTTTTTCCTTTTATAGCTATATTAAACTTTTTTCATGTAAATTTGAGACTTTTTCTGGTAAATTTGAGACCTTTTCTCATCAGTTTTATTTTTCTTTCTGGCAGAAAGTCATCTATTTACCTTAAGGCCATGATGTAACGCAGCCCTGAGGAGGTGTTTAATGCTCCTCAATTTAATGTAGGCTACAAAATATCTATTATTATACATATTTTGTTACTTCATGTACTCATGAACTACAAACTTTTAATTAATCAGTTATCAGTTGTGACAGTTGTCACCAGCCACACACACCCTGTAGTCAAAATGTAAGTCATTTCAAGTCTCTGCTCTGCTCGCATGTGTGACATACTCTGCCTGCATGTGACATAACTCACATATAGTCATAACCATACTAAACAAAATACAATGTGAGTATGGGTGGTGCAGACCCCCTGCTGAGAGTACCATATTAGCACAGAACAAGGTAAAAGGCATCAGTGAGCGTAGCTGATCAGCTGATTATTCACAGTTATTGAATTACTGTGATCATATAAATGGGCTCACTGTAAAAAAAAAAAGGTAACTAATTTATAAGGAAAAAAAAAACTGGTCAGTTTGACAACTTTTTAATTTACAAGAAAAAGAGCTAATTTGGAAAAAAAAAATGCAAGTTTCAACTCTATAAGAAAAGTTGCAAATTTAAAAGAAGTCAAATTTGACAAAAAATGTTGCATATTTATAAGAGACACAAACTGAAGTGGGGAAAAAAGTCAAATTCTGAGACAAAAGAAGCAAATTTACAAGAAAGAAGTAGCAAATTTTAGAAAATAAATTAATTTCACTAAAGTGAAACAATAGTAACAAGAGCACTCTGAGGCGAGTAAAATATTCCCCACTTCCGTTTTCTCTGAAGATCCCAATACTTACTGACAGAGAGCAGTTTTAAACTTTTCAACATAATTACTGTGGCAGAACCAAATTATGATAAGCCCATCATCCACAAATATACAACAAAGTATACAACCCATAGTTGTAGGTCAGGGTCCCAAGGTGAACCTGTGTAGCAAGTTTGGTGACCCTAGAGAGCTTTACACATTCTTCTTCTTCTTTTAGATTTGATTGGCGGTTGGCAACCAGCTTACAGGTGCATTACCGCCACTGACTTAATTATCATCATTCTATATCTTTGTATAAGGAGTTCTTATACGGAGTTCTGAGCAACTCCTTGCGTGTGAAAAAATTATCCGTTCTTGGACTGTTATTCTAAGAGATCATAGGGAGTGACAACCTTGACCTCTGACCCCAAACCTGTAGTCAGAGGTTATAGTCTCAGAGTGAACCAGTGTAACAGGTTTGGTGACCCTAGCTTTCTTTGTTGTTGAAATATAATTTATAAGGCATTTTGATGTTGACCTTTGACCTTGCAATCCCAAAATCATCGTTCCACTTCAGGGTCACAGGGTGAACCTGCAGAGTTTCCTCTGGTAACATTTCCTGGTGGCGGCCCGCCACGCTTGTAAATTTCCCACCACCCTAGGAAATGTAAATATAACAAAAAAAATATGAAGGAATTACGGTCTGCAAGCGCACACGAACAACGCGCGTGACGTCATCCGCGTGGCGTTCAGAAGCGCCGTGCCCGAGTGGCCGCTCCAGTCACCAGACAGAGTGTCTCACTCGCATCACTGTCCGAGAGAAACATGAGATTATTAAGGGACTTTAAACATGGAAGATCAGAAGAGGTATGTAAGAACTGGAGGTGTTTATCATGGTTTTAACCCGCTGGTAACAGAAGCAATAATGAAGAATCACTTAGCTAACAGGTGTGGTTAGGAGCTTGAGTTGGTTTATTTTGTCTTCTTTTTAATCATTAGTTTTTTGTTTTTCTTATTTCAAACAAGAATGAAAAGATGTTTTTTAATTTATGTTCATTATTATGTACCTGGAAAGTTAAGATGACTGAAATTCACAAAGTCATCAGAATCAGAATCAGAATCAGCTTTATTGGCCAAGTATGCACAACACATACAAGGAATTTGACTTTGGCTAAAAACTTGCTCTCGTTGTTCAGGTGAAGGATTTAAATAAGGATTCAATGACAACCAGAGTATGTACAGTAAATTACAGTCTGTCCACGTTTCTATAAAAGGATGCAAATATATACAGGAATATATGCAGTTATTTACTCGGACTAACCACACTTTGCAGAAATATATGAAAAAATATACAATCACACAGTATTTCAATGTGGACTCAGATTCAGTGATATAATGTGAATGAAGTAAAAAGCAGTGTGAGAGTTATGTGCAATGTAAGTCATTGACTTTAATCTGTCAGCAGCCTTCAGACAAACTAAACGTGCCAACATTTGGATTTCAAAATAAGGGAGGTTTTTCCTGCTGTCTGGGTGGTGAGATTTCTAAAAAAAAAAAAGAAAACTATAAATATATAGAAACATTATAACAGAAATAACTGCATCTTTGATCATTTAAGTTAATTTATTTCATTAAATACAATTTTATTAATTTTTTTCTTTGAAATCAGAGTTAAATTATTGTTTTGTTCTGGCACTGCAAAATTATGGTCAAAATGTAAATTGTTATGAGGAAAAAGTAAAAAAAAAATACCACAGTCTGTTTCAACTTTATTTAAAAAAACAGTAATTTTATTTTAAAAAAATAGACAAAAATTAGCCATAAAATAATACACAAACTTAAAATAAACTCTCAAATGTACAAGAAAAGTCAATTTTACAAGCGGAAATTATAAATTTGAGGAAAAGTGTTGCAAATTTAGATAAATTTACAGAGAAAAGTAGAAAACTATAAGAAACTTGTTATATATTTTTGAGAAAAACCTCAAACCTGCAAGACTGAAGTCATTAAGTTTTTAAGTGGGTGCTCTTTGTACCCTTAACTCAACTAGAAATTTTTGGTTGTCTACTTTTAATTATTAATTTCAAAGCACTGCTTTTACATGAGTAGAATGTCTGGCTACTATGCCCACCTCTGATCACATAATTTAAGTATGCATGAGTAAATTACTATTATGAATGTTTTTTCCCCCTTCCCTACTCTCTCAATGGAAAAAAGAAACACTAGAATAAAAATACAAAAAAATACACATATATTTGTCATTTATGTAAACCATGACAAAAAAAATCCAGCAGGACAAAACATGACACTTGATATTTTCTAATCTGTTTGTATACCACCACAGAAAGTGAGAGAACCTGAATTAGACAGACCTCAGAGAGGGAAAGATGAGACAGAAGAGAGGAGCCAAGGAGAGGAAAGTGTTCAGGCCGTGGGTGCAGGACAGGTGAGAACAGAGGAAGGAGAGAAAGTTGACACCACTAGAAAGTCCAAACACAGGACATCTGGGTGGGACCCCAACTGGCCCAATATTCCAACATTCAAGTCTCGATTGTACAATACTTCAAATGGTAAGTTCCATATGCAAAGTTAGTGTGCAAAATTAAAAAAAAGAAAGAAATAGTATAAAATTAACATATTCTAGTTACAATAGTGTCATGTGTTTTGTACCCCCCCCCCCCCAGACAAAATATGTTGCCACCGCACCAAGGTCTTTAAGCCAGAGGAAACACTGACCTGTGTATCAAGTTTGGTGGTCCTAGCTTTACTCGTTGTACAGTAATAAGGCATAAGGAATATTAACCTTGACCTTTTGACACCAAACCCACAGTCAGAGGTCAGGATCCTCTGTACCAAGTTTGGTGGCCCTAGCTTTACTCGTACAGTAATAAGGCATAAGAAATACTAACCTTGACCTTTGACCCCAAACCCATAGTCAGAGGTCAGGATGCCACGGTGAACCTGTGTAGCAAGTTTGGTGACCCTAGCTTTCTTTGTAGTTGAGATATAGTTTATAAGCCATGTTGATGTTGACCTTTGACCATGCAATCCCAAAACCATAGTCACACTTCTGTCACATTTTCAGTAATAGTGAAAATGGAATGCTAACCTTGACCTTTGATCTTGTAACCCTAAACCCATAATCAGAGGTCAGGATCCCAAGGTGAACTAAGACTGGACCAACTTTTCTCTCTATTTAGCCGGTCTTTTTTTTTAGTTTTCGTCGCTTTTTCTCTTCCTCAGACAATGGAGATCAACAGAGGTGGGGGCAGACGCATTGTTTACACACGTGAACAGCTGATTGCGCTGAGGAGGCCGGAGCCTGGAGCGCTGCGGCCGGCAGTGAAGCCCCTCATCCCAGATGAGCTGAAGAGGAGACACCGTGGGCGAAGGGCTGGAGCGAAGGGTAGAAGGAGGAGGAGGAAGCATAAGCCAGCTGTACCGATGATCATCACCGGGAATGTGCGTTCCCTGGGAAACAAGACAGATGAGATCACAGCGCTGGTCAGGACACAAAAGGAGTATCGTGAGTGTAGTCTCATGTGTTTTACAGAGACGTGGTTACACTCACAGATCCCGGATGTAAACGTAGAGATACCTGGCTTCAGGACTATAAGGGGAGACAGGGACGTGAAAAGCAGCAGGAAAAAGAGAGGAGGAGGAGTGGCACTTCTTGTTAATGAGCGGTGGTGTCACCCCAGGCACATTTATGTGAAGGAAAAGTGCTGCAGCCCGGACATTGAACTGCTGGCTGTCAGTGTGAGACCTTATTATATGCTGCGAGAAATGAAGTGCGCTTTAATTGTTATTGTCTACGTCCCTCCGTCAGCTGATGCAGCGGTGGCCTGTGACGTCATCGGCTCCACTGTGGCCACATTACTGGAGAAGCACCCGGATGCATTCATGGCCATCACAGGTGATTTTAACCATGTCTCAGTGGGAAAAACTTTACCCAATTTTCACCAGTTTGTTGACTGTCCCACCAGAGAAAACAGAACACTGGGTCTACTGTATGCCAATGTCAGGGATGCATATAGTGCCACAGCTCTACCCCCCATTGGTAAATCAGATCACTGCATGGTCATGTTAACACCCAAGTACGTCCCCCTTGTGTTCAAAGGCAGCCTGCTTATACACGAACTGTGAGGAGGTGGACACAGGAGGCTACTGATGCACTGCAGGACTGCTTTGAGACGACGGACTGGAGCGTATTCTGTGAACCACATGGGGTGGACATAGACAATATGACCGACTGCATCACAGAATACATTAGATTCTGTGAAGACATGACCATGCCAGCTCAGACTGTACGCTGCTTCTCCAACAACAGACCATGGGTCACCAGTGACTTGAAAGCACTTCTGAACAAAAAGAAGAGAGCTTTTAGGGCTGGAGACAAGGAGAAGCTGAGGGGAGTGCAGCATGAGCTGAGAGAGATGCTGAGGAGGTGCAAGGACAATTATAGGAGGAAGTTGGAAGAGAAACTCAGGCAAAATAACACTAAAGATGTGTGGGAGGGAATGAAACAAATCACTGGGTACAAGGGGAGAGTCGGGCAGCCATCTGGGAGCCAGGAGACAGCTGAGGAACTGAATCTGTTTTTAATAGGTTCAACTCACAGTCTGTCACCCGAGCAACACAACCAGACCCCCACACACCCCTCCCTACCCACGCTCCCGTGCAGAACCTCTCTCCATCTCCCTCCTCCTCCTCCTCAGGGGGCACCAGGACCCTCCCTCACTTCACGGTGACTACAGATCAGGTGGAGAAACAGCTGGAGAGACTCCATCAGCGGAAGGCTTCGGGCCCGGATGGCATCTCCGCTAGGATCCTGAGGACCTGTGCCAACTAACTAGCTCCAGTACTGAAACACCTGTACAACCTGAGCCTGAGTCTGGTGAGAGTACCGGTGCTGTGGAAGACATCCTGCCTGGCTCCTGTCCCCAAGAAGTCATCTCCATCGGATCTGAATGACTACCGACCAGTTGCGCTCACATCTCATGTGATGAAGGTCCTGGAGAGACTGGTCTTAGCCCACCTGAGGCCGCAGGTGGAGACGTGGCTGGACCCTCTGCAGTTTGCATATCAGCCCCATTTAGGAGTTGAAGATGCTGTCATCTACCTGCTGCAACGAGCCCATCAGCACCTGGATGGTGGAGGAGATACTGTGAGAATCACTTTTTTTGATTTCTCCAGTGCCTTTAACACCATCCAGCCACTGCTGCTGGGCGAGAAGCTGCGGGGGATGGGGGTGGACAGCTCTGTGATCTCCTGGATTACCGACTACCTGACTACCTGACAGGCAGACAACAGTTTGTCAGGCTGGGCAGTGTCTTGTCTAGAGTGGTGGCTAGTGATACGGGAGCGCCACAGGGGACTGTGCTCTCTCCTTTTCTTTTTACCTTATACGCTACGGACTTTCAGTACAACACTGAGTCATGTCACCTGCAAAAAATCTCTGATGACTCAGCTGTTGTGGGGTGTATAAGAGGAGGAGAGGAGGGGGAGTACAGGGCACTGATAGACAGATTTGTGGAGTGGACGGAACAGAATCACCTGAGGTTGAATGTCAGCAAGACCAGGGAGATGGTGATTGACTTCAGGAAGAGGAAGGCTCCTTCTCAGCCACTGCAGATTAGGGGGGAGGATGTGGGAGTGGTTGAAGACTACAAATATCTGGGTGTCAGGATCAGCAGCGGTTTGGACTGGAGATCCAACACCGATGCTGCGCACAAGAAGGGGATAAGCAGACTATTTCCTGAGAAAACTGAGATCCTTCAACGTGTGCAGCAGGATGTTGGAGCTTTTCTACCAGACTGTTGTCGCCAGCGCCATCTTCTTTGCTGTGGTCTGTTGGGGTAGCAGTATCAGGGCCAGAGATACCAACAGACTTGACAAGATTATCAAGAGGGCTGGCTCTGTAATTGGTCTCAGACCGGAGACCTTTGAGACAGTGGTGGAGAGGATAACACTAAATAAACTGCGATCCATCATGAACAATCCTGATCACCCCCTCCACCACACACTAGATGGGCAGCGAAGCACTTTCTCCAGTAGACTACTACAGCTTCGCTGTCGAGCGGCCAGGTACAGGAAATCTTTCCTGCCACATGCAATTTCACTGTATAATAACTCACTATGATGTTGTATTCTGGTCATAGCTATGCTGCCACACTGCACCTTACAGACTAACTGGTACCTCACATTTTCACTCTGCTCCTGATAGTCCTTCTTTGTGCAATGGGATGATTCATGTGTTTATACGGGTCATCATATATTAAGCTATGATGTATATAGGTTCTATAGTCGTGTTAGTTTCTTTTTTACTTTCCATGGGTAATCCCTTTGTCTGTCGTGTGTGTTTCTGTTGTTTGGCTGTCAACTGTCATGCTGCTGTTACACTGTAATTTCCCAGTTTGGGATCAATAAAGTACATCTATCTATCTATCTGTCTATCTATACCAGGTTTGGTGGCCCTAGCTTTACTGGTTTTATAGAAATGCTAAATGTAGCATTTACCATAGTGCAACTGCAATGGCAACTTTGAACTATGACCCCAAACCCATAGTTGGGTGAGGGTTTAAATCATCCAAGATGTGTATTATATACAACTACTGTATTGATTTGAAAAGCTTACATAATTTCTTTCAGTAGTTATTGTGTTTAGAAGATTTAGGGAAAACTCTGATCTGACCTTTGACCTCAAGGTCATCTGATAAGAGTGAAATTGCAACATGCGCATCATCAGAGTATATCAAACCATGGTACCAAGTTTCAAAACAATCGGGACAAAACTATAGGAGGAGTTGATTTCACAATAGTGGGACAGACAGACAGACTGACCCATAACATAATCCCCCTTTGGTCTTCACCCAAAGCACTCTTCGACCTCTTTGGGCTTCGATCAGCGTGGGATAAAAATGAAAGGACATACAAGAGTAAAACACTGTATCATGACTGAAAAATAAAGTAATGCATTAATAAATGAGGGAAATAAATGTAAATTATGTGTTTAAAAAGCCTGGACGCTATTATCAGCTAGTGATACATTTTTCTTTGCTTTACATACCCTTGAGAACATAGGAATACTGGAGTAATAACCCTTCTTAAATGCTACACAAAAACAACGCATTATTGACATTTGGACACATTAGCTTTTTAAATCGTGCTGCAAAACTCTAGCCTCTATAAATACTCCAGACAACATTATGTAATACTGACATTGTTGCTGGTAGGTTGCTGTCTGGGAAAGGGAACAATAATATGGAAGGCCATCCTATTCAGTATGTTGCCACAAAGTGTAGTTACATTTCTGGAGAGGTGTACGTCTGGTCAACATAAGCTATATAATCATTGCAGCTCAACTGAGCTCTGGGACAGGCAGAGGTTGGTCAGCAGGTCCTTGATGTCACTGTTGTAGTATCATCAGGATTAAACACTGTATACCGTGTTCACCGGGTACTGCTGCTAGTAATATATAAAAGAAATACAATGTGGGAAATGAAAATGTTCTAGCTTGAAAACCGTAGCAGGAGTTAGCTGGACAAACTCGTTAACACTGTTAAACATTGACCTGGATTACAACTTGAAACACAATGTGAAGACAGTTGCATCTGTTCCCATATCAAGTTGATATGGTAAAAGTTGAATTAGGAATAGATAAAAGAGGGCTTTAAAGAAAGAAAATTCATTCTTTGTTTTTTTCATTTTTAAGAAATTCAATATTCTTCATGCATCAACAGTATTCTCTTCTGTAGCATGTTTTCAACTGTTCACATGTCAGTGTTTTCACTATTTCTCTGCACCTCTACATACAACTCCTCCGCACACATCTCAGCTTTTCATCTCCTCTGTTCAGTATGCAGGGGTCCTGCTGTAACTAATCAAGCGAGTAATGGCCCATGTAAGAGCGGGCAGAACAGCAAGGACTGAAGGAGTGAAGGGAGGAGGGAGAAAGATGGTGATGGAGTTGGGCTATGCAGAGAGAGACAGGGCAACATCTTCAATCTCATCTACCAGTGAAAACAGATCAATGGGGTACCTGCTATGTGTGTGTAGATGTGCAGTTGTGGGGAGCTGTGTGAGAGGCAGTCAATGAAAGAAATGATGTGTGAAAGGGAGAGAAGATGTAGAGGGAGTGACTGTGTTCAGGAAGGAGCAGGATTGTACAGGGAGTGGATTATGAGGCAACACATCCACCTGAGCATCAAACACATTAAGGTCCTTTTCTCAGGCGGACGATTTACCAAATGGGCCTTGGCAGCGTTCAGTTCTCCAGGTAGTCTCTTATGGCTCCAAACCTTGTGTGCTCAAACAAAAGTGAGCACTGTTGCTGTCTGTCCGCTTCAAATTGCATTTCATTTCCACCTACGCTCCATTTTATTCACCTCTGTTGACCCTGTTTATGATCCTTCTCTGCATCTCTAGGGTGAAGTGATGGATAGTGAGATACTTCAACAGTCTGAGACTCCAAGGCAAACATATAGATTTGTTGAATTTCATTTTAATTATCCCTGCTCCACTTTTTTACAGAAAGACAAAGTCATCAGTTTAATATCCTATAAAGGTGATAAGTTATTTTTTAGATCTGTTGAACATGTGATGCATGTTTCTGCTGTGGAATAAACCGCCTGTGTGCACCCATGCCATCGATCATCAACTGCTCTGTTTAATAATCATTTCAAACCGAAACAAATGTGGCACATGCAACTTCAAAACAGGAGTTTAGCTGCACTGAAACTGATTTTATGCAGGAAAACATACGCAAATAAATTATTTGACTGAAATGCATATTCATGCTCAGGAAATGAAGCCTAACTAACCAACTGAGCAAAAGAAGACAAAGATTTCAAGTCAATTTTTGTCTATTTTGCAAATTTAAAAAAACACCTATATTGTCATTCATCTCTACAATAAGTGTCTGAGCCCAGTGGGAGTTCACATTCACACTACAGAAAACAAATTAACGGCTCCATCTTATACTACAGGAGATTTATTTTGAGTTTTCTGCTTATACATTTGAGATGGGATATGTGTGATGGCTGTGCAGTAATAGATGCAGCAGAATTGAGGCTAATGTAATCAGGCCTGTTTCATGCATTTTCATGAATTCTCCTTTCATATTCACGGAAACTAGAAACAACGATCCTCAAGTGTTTAAATACTTAGGAGCTCAAGAGTCTGCCACCAACCAGGCAATTAATGGACAATCTGCTGCATCAACTTAACTGTGGCTGAGAGAAACATGGCGGAGTCCTGTGAATGCAAAATTAACTGTGGTTTAGAATTTCCCTATTAATGCATTAATTAATTCACAGTTATATTGGTGGAGTTTCTTATATGAGACAGTAACCTGGCACAAAGCACCAATGATCTCTCTATGGAGGCATGTCCAAGTTAGTATGGCCACAACACTTGAAGGGGACTTATATTTATTGGAAGCTCCTGATTTTCCATTTTTGGACTAAAGAGGAAAATTAATCAGGTCAAGATCCTCTTTATTGTGATTCTAAGTTTATATATGTGATAGGATCCATCCATCCATCAATCCATCCATTTGGCTGAAACACAGAAACACCAACAAGGGTAACGTGGAAGACGACCACAAAGTAAATGCAAGACACTAACATTATATGGAGGGGGGGGGGGGCTGAAGAGTTCATAGTGGTCAAATTTGACCAAATGTGGTTTATTTTTCAACATAGTCTCCCCTTCGGTCTACACACTTCTTCCATCAGTGTTACAGTACTTGGATCCCTGTGGTTGAAAAATAAACCATATTTGGTCAAATTTGACCACTATGAACTTTTCAGCCCCCCTACCTCCCACCCACCCTTTCTAGAGTAATAGATTTAACAGAATAGTCAGTTCAAAACAAAGTGAGAAAATGGTATCCAGTTTCTATAAGAAAAATAAAAAAACTAATAGAATAGAATAGGATTATGCATTACAGGTGTTGGCATGTTTAAATTAAGGATGGGCGGATTCCAATATTAAGTATTGGGATTGGGTTCAATTCAGGCAAAAATGACTGGATCAGGTATCAGGGAGCAATAAAAAAAAAAAGATAGGTCCATTAAAATATAAAAGAAATCAGTAAATGCCTTTAAAAAAAAAAACTGCCGAAAATCTCACTGCCACTGTAGTGGGTGCTTCACATGAAACATGCTCCGGTCTGTGAGGAGACTGCACGTCACAGATGTAATGTTAGAAGCAAGACAATTGTTAACAAACTTTTTTAGGACTAAAAAAAGAGATGTGAACTAAATAAAACATATCATTGTAAACAACAATGCTACTAAAAATTGATAAATAAATGAAATAGAAGTGTAGCGCCCCCTGTAGTTCCTAGCCGGCTCCACCTTTAGAAGCACTAGATGCCTCTCTAGTGTTCAGTTAGCAGTTACTCTAGTAACTCGTGGAAAGTTGTCATAGGTTGAACAGGTAACACTTTTATAAATAACAGTTTCTCAGCTATCGACAAAACAAAAACGACAAAATCAATATCCACATCTTATCAATCTTTTGGACAGGTACATACTACACAGCATGACAATTTCATGAATAAAATAAAGAAATGGAGCTCACCAAAAATAAACAAAAAGAAAACCAAAATGAGTGTCTCAGTCTCAATTGCATGAACCACAATTGTTCCCTTAACCAAGGAACAATGGCTAGGGTTCAGTCCTGTGCAAAACAGTTCTGTCTGGGGTTCTGTGTCTGGGGGGGTGGGGGTTCCGTGTGTGGGAATTCCTACAACTATGATTTACGGGGCAAATGTTGTAGTGCGTTCAGGGCTTATCTGGTGTCGAGTGAATGGGGAATCAGATGATCTGGTGTCCTCTTGTGGATAGGTCCTACAGCTGGTCCTACATCCATAACCATCCACAAGTCCGTTGGGATGGGCTCACCATCTCAGAATCCAGGTTCTCTCAGGGGGTATAAAAAAAACCCCAAACAGTCAGAGACTCCAAAGACAAACTGCTCAGCAGTTATCATCTCCCAGTGATCACAGTTTGGTCTTAGGTTGAGTAGAGCATGTCTGATCCCAGTGGCAGAAGCGTGGAAAAGGAAGTCATGCAGCTTGGTACCCCGGTTTTATACTTAATGGCCACAGCACCCCACAAAGGGACAAACAGTGTACTACAGGTCTAGATAATATATATAGGTTGTAGCATCAATCCCTTTGGCTCTAATCTATAAAATCACTCTTCACCGTAAAGAAATTGTTTCACCCAAAGGTCTGGTCAAGAATTGTTTCCTTCACCTAAGGGCCACAGTTTGAAAACACATTCCATGGTAAAAGGGCCGATAAGGATCCCATTTCATGCTAGCAACGGATTAATTTGCAATCATAAATCTCGGCGCTTCCTCCCCAACCAGACAGTTTTATGCTCCAAGTACTGTTTGAAACATCCCAGATCCCTTGAGTGCATTCTACGGTCTCTCATGAATTATTCAAAGCTCAACATTACCCCCTGGTGGACAACTCCGGAATATGTTCACTGTTGCCTCTGCAAGCTGAACTGAGGTTAATGAATGAAATGACTTCCTTTTAACAAAACTCTCAATTCTCAGATTATTTTCTTTTTCAGCACACCCTGGAAAATCAAGTGGGACTCTGACATACAATTCTGGTTTGAAGTGTTTCATTAATCATTGATTTTAAATGTGTTGCATGTTTGAAAATGCTTAAATGAACCTTATTCTAATGCATGTTAATTATAGAAGGACAAGTTTATGAAAGTGCATGCTCACTGAAAGTTAGTCATGAATTACTGAAGTTAGCTTAGACTTTATACATAAGTATAATGTGAATTTCACAGTGAATATGTGTGCCTTTTAAAACTTACTCAAGTTGTCTGACTGGCTCAGCCAATCACCAGCCAGTCTCTGTTGGACAACGTTCCTTTCATTCTATTGGTCAGTTACAGACAAAGGACTGTTTTCTTATTGGACCACAGTTCATTCAAACCTCCCACAATGGGAGACAATTGGTTCTCTTTCATGTCAGTCAAGTTTTTCCCCTGAAAACTTACTCAGTTTTAAGTGAGGAACGCCCTAGTCCAGAGAGAGTTGTTCTGTCTGAAAGTTTTGTCTGTGTGTCCTGCCTTGATTTCTCTTTCCTGTAAACGCCTGGGAAAATACTTTTTCTTCTTTTTTTAGCTCAAACTTCTCTTTTATATGGAGTGAAACTCCATGTTCACAGACATTTTTCTATTTTATTCTGTTAAACTTTTTCCTATTGACTTTTGTAACGCACCGTGTTTTAAAGTGGACTGCTCGTTTTCTCACACTGGAAGCTGTTTTCGCCAATCCGCACAACATCTGAAGAACTCAGATTTTGTGGTTTAAATAAGTTTTTTTTTTTAATTTGTCTCTTCGATTTTGTGACTTTGATCAGACTTTGAACTATTTCCAATTTATTTGGACCCGGGAGAGCCGCTGGAAAAAAACCCCTCTCTTGTTGTCCCACATGACATACTGCATCAGCAGCCTCACCACCGTTGCTGGATCTCAGCTCCTGACTGCTTGTCCCTGGGAAGAAATATCTGCTGGCAGATGTTTTCCAGTATCATCAAAGAAAACCTCAGCTCCTGGATCGAGCTGAAGAAAACCCAACACAAAGGTCACATGAGCAAGATTCCTTTGTTTCATCTGCTGAGTAATGTGATGTCCATCACCTTAAAGTATGTCATAATTTTTAAGGTTTAAAACTAGTTCATAACTCTAATGGAGCTACAGAATTAAAGAGAAATAATATTCCTCTTTTCATTAAATTCTATTTTTATGTTTTAAAGTAACTCAGAATTTATTTTCCATATAATTAGCTTTTATAATTTTTTTTCATAAAATTTGCATCCAATTTTCTTCATATTTTGGTTACAGTTATTTCAGTTTTCATTTTCATCACAGTTACAAATTCATACTAAGGTTTCCTTGGTTCCACAAATGTGATTACACTCTTTTGCTCAATAATCACTTACAAATTGAATGCAATGCTTGATACTTAATCATTTCACCTTACCAACAAGTCCGTTGAATGTAATGTCATTTAATCGAAGTCTGATCATCAAAACTGTAAACAGTATATGGAAGTTTCTGTGATTTCTTTTTCCTGTGTCTGTTTATGAAGTCACCCAGTAGAATTCACGAATATTTGAGACTGATTGATTGAAGGTATAAAGATTACAAGTTTTGGACTAGTGCCCCAAAAACGAATTTTTCTCCCAGTGTGTGCGTGAACCCGAAGCAAACCTTTGTTTATACACATACCTCTAGGTATAAATTAAATAATCTTTGTACCTTATAACCAATTGTTCCTACAAGGTCTAGTAACCCTATTCTCCACATGGGTTACACCCTCCCCTCGTGATTCAGCATGAGTCCCTTCATGCACCTCCTGACAGTATTTAGGGATAACTTTCATAATCAACAATGATGTCAAGTGCATGATCAAAGCTCTCCAAGAGACTCTGTGCAAAGGAGATAAAGGGTTTTCCCATCTGTAGTGAAAACCATCTGGGGGTCATCTTGGTCTCTTGGATTTACGAGTAGATTTATTCATGCTCAAATCACTTGTCTTTGTGCGGTCCTCGTGGACCACTAATGAGACGCTATAGGCAACCAGTGAGTTGGCATATTTATTAAAGGACTGATACAAGGTACAAAATAATGAGCGTTCTGGGGCAAAACACAAATAAAGACTATTAGGCAGTGCATAATTAAGACTATTAGGACCCCATGCCCTACTAGGCAGGATGTTGATGATGACGACGCTTCACTTCCAGACAGACTCAACAACTTTGCACGTTTTGAAGCATCAAACCCGACAATCAGAGGGAGGGCTGGCCCATCTCCACCATCTGTTGGGCCAGCTATCATCATCAATGCAGCAGACACACGGAGGACCCTAATCAGGGTCAACCCACGTAAAGCTACAGGTCCGGACAACATCCCAGGACGTGTGCTCCGAGACTGCGCAAGCGAGTTGGCGGATGTCCTGACTGACATTTATAACATCTCCCTGAGTCAGGCCATCGTTCCCAGATGCTTTAAGACCTCTACCATAGTACCTGTGGCAAAGAAACTAGTTGTGTCCTGTCTGAATGACTATCGTCCTATTGCACTGACACCAATTGTGATGAAGTGTTTTGAACGGCTTGTCAAACCACACATCACAGCCTGCCTCCCTGCATCACATGACCCGCTCCAGTTTGCATATCGTTCAAACCGCTCCGCGGAGGATGCTATAGTCACCACCCTGCACTCTGTCATCACCCACCTGGATCAGAAAGACACGTACGCCAGACTCCTGTACACTGATTTCAGTTCAGCATTCAAGACCATAATTCCCCAGAGACTGATGGAGAAATTATTCCTTCTCGGTCTGAACACCGCCACACGTCTCTGGATCCTGGATTTCCTGACTGAGAGACCTCAGTCTGTCCGTGTTGGAAATAACATCTCCAACTCTATCACGATGAGCACTGGATCCCCTCAAGGCTGTGTACTCAGTCCACTGTTGTTTACACTCTAACACATGACTGTGTATCCAGACATGAGGGGAACCAGATTATTAAGTTTGCAGACGACACCACAGTGGTGGAACTTATTCAGAGGGATGAGGAATCAATGTACAGGAAAGAAGTTAAGAGACCTGGAGGGCTGGTGCAGGGAGAACAATCTGGTGCTCAACGTGGACAAAACGAAGGAGATGATTATCGACTTCCGGCGGTCACAGCCTGAACACGTCCCTTTCAGCATCGGCGGCCGTTTGGTGGAGAGAGTAAAGAACATCAAGTTCCTCGGAATTCAGATCGCGCAGGACCTGACCTGGAGCAAGAATTCCTTGGGGATCAGGAAGCGGGCCCAGCAGAAACTGCACTTCTTGAGGAAACTCAAACAGGCCTCTCTCCCCATCTGCATCCTCAGGACCTTCTACAGAGGTGTGGTGGAGAGTGTTCTGACGTACTGCATTGCAACATGGTACTCCAGTTGCAGTATGTCAGACAAAAAAGCCCTGCAAAGGATAGTTAAGGAAGCTGAGAGGGTAATTGGAGTTTCCCTCCCCTCTGTCCAAGAACTTTTTCAGAACCGTTGTAGGAGCAGGGCACTGAACATTGTCGAGGACCACTCTCACCCTCTGCACAAACACTTTGAACTTCTGCATCTGGCAAACGATTCCGGAATATCAGAGGCAGAACCACCATACTGATTAATAGCTTCCTTCCACAAGCTGTTAGGATGCTGAACAGTTGATCCGGAATCTTTCATACATACTACTGCACCTTATGGACATTATGTATATTATTTGTATATTATAGTTCTAGTTAGTTTTCAAGTATGTCTCAGGGATGTGTGGACGAGGTTTCTTTGTGGGCTTGGACTCAGTAAGGCATGAATGTTTATTATGAATTAGGGAACTTGTTTCCGTTTTTTGTTTTTTATTGGGCTTATTTCGGGTTTTGCTCTGACAATCACTGAGTGAAGCTTTCAGAGAAAGTACTTGGGCTTGGAGGTTAGCAAGTTGTTTTTCTAGTTTAGATGTACCAGTGGGAGGAGGAAGATCTGCAGCTGCCACATCAGCATCATCATCAGCACACTCCCCAACTACCTGAGCATTTGACTGTATTTTGGTCTTTGGTACACATAAGTGTTGTTTCATTCTAGTGGTTTTAGCAGCTTGATGGTCTTCTTCAGTGCACAGTAACAAAAGCAGCTCAGAAAATGAAGGTGGATTTTCTTTTCTTTGCTCAAGCTGTAGGATTGCAGTCAGGTGGTTATTCCAACAGCCTCTGCAAAACTGCTTAATTAGCTGATGCTCTGAATCAGCTGCGGCAATGCCACCTCTTTTAAAAACTTTACTCAGGGCTATCTGTAGCCGCTGCAAATAACTAGAAGGTTTCTCACCCAAGTTCTGGTTGGTGTTCAGGAACTTTGCAAAAAGCTCATCTCCGTCATCAACAGTACCATACGCTGAATCAAGCAAACGGAGATAGTCATTGGGAGAAGCATTTGGCTCAAGATGTTTCACAACGTTGGCTGCTGGGGGAAGAAGGCTTTCTACTATTTCTTGTACTGTCTTTCTGTCAGACATGGAAGCATCGGTGAGGTGAAACGTGACGTTGCTTTGCCATGTGTCATAATACAGGGTTTCCTCTGGTAACATTTCTGGGTGGCGGCCCACCTCGCCAGAAAAACTACCGCCGCGCTAATGAGGAGATATGCATTTAAGAAAAATATATGAAGCAATGACTTTCCGCAAGCGCACACACGAACAGCGCGTGTGGCCGTCATTCACGTGGAGTGTAGAAGCGCCCGCCCACGCGAGCCTTCCAGTCAGGCAGAGCATCTCGCTAGCATGACTGTCCGATAGAAACATGAGCTTATTAAAGTACTTTAAATGCGGAAAAAATCAAAAGAGGTATGTAAGCACTGGAGGCATTTATCATGGTTTTAACCCGCTGGAAATGGGAGCAATAACGGAAGAGTCGCTTAACTAAGAGATGTGGTTAGAATTCATATTGCAGCCGGCTTCATATGAAAGGAAAGGCAAGGGGGGCTGATGAATTGTTGAAGACGTGTTTCACCAGCCACTACAATATTAAGCTATGTTCCCTATTATGTACCTGGCAAATTAAGATGACCAAAATTCACCAAGTCAATGACGTTAATCCGTCAGCAGCCTTCAGACAAAGTAAACGTGCTAACATTTGGATTTCAAAATAAGGGAGATTTTTCCTGCTGTCTGGGTGGTGGTGAGATTTCTAAAAAAAAAAAATTAAATATAAAGAAATGTTATAACAGAAATAACGGCATCCTTGGTCATTTAAGTTAATTTTATTTCTTTAAATATAATTTTAAAAATTATATTTCTTTGAATTCAGAGTTAAAGTTATTATTCTGTTCTGGCTCTACAAAATTATGGTCAAACATTTAAAAAGTATGAGGGAAAAAAGCAAAAAAAAATTGCCACATTCTGTTTCAAATTTATTAGAAAAACAGTAATTTCATAATAATCTGCCTTTGTCCATCAGACAGGCCTCTTCACTGTCCAGTTTTAAAACTCCTCTTAAAACCCATTTTTATTCTCTGGCTTTTGACCCAGTTTGAGACATTGATTTTATTTGTTCTTATTGTCTCAGTTGTATGACTATTGTTTTGTTAGTGCTGTTTTGTACTTAAGCTGTATTTTATTGATTTTCTATTTTATTTGTTGATGTACAGTACTTTGTGTCAACTGTTGTTTTTAAAGAGCTTTATAAATAAAGTTGGGTTGGATTAAAAAAAGATAAAAATTAGCCATAAAATAATCCACATTTATAATAGTCTCAAATGTACAAGAAAAGTCATAATTTTACAAGAGAAAATTACAAATTTGAGGAAAAGTGTTGCAAATTTAGATAAATTTACAGAGAAAAGTAGAAAACTATAAGAAAATTGTTACATATTTTTGAGAAAAACCTCAAACCTGCAAGACTGAAGTCATTACTTAAGTTTTTAAGTGGGTGCTCTTTGTACCCTTAACTCAACTAGAAATTTTTGGTTGTCTACTTTTTATTATTAATTTCATAGTACTGCTTTTACATGAGTAGAATTTCTGGCTACTATACCCACCTCTGATCATATACAGTAACTTAAGTATGAATGAGTAAATTACTATTATGAATGTTTTTTTCCCTTCCCTTTCCTACTCTTCGTCAGTGGAAAAAAAGAATGCAAAAAATACACATTTTGGTTATTTATGTAAACCATGAAAAAAAAATCCTGCAGGACAAAACATGACACTTGGTATTTTCTAACCTTGTTTGTATACCACCATAGACAAAGAGAGAACCTGAATTAGACAGAGGTCAGAGAGGGCAAGATGAGGTAGAAGAGAGGAGCCAAGGAGAGGAAAGTGTTCTGGCAGAGGGTCCAGGAGAGGTGAGAGCAGAGGAAGGAGAGAAGGATAACACCACAAAAAAAGTCTAAACACAGGACATCTGGGTGGGACCCCAACTAGCCCAATATTCCAATATTCAAGCCTTGGTTGTACAGTACTTCAAATGGTAAGTTCCATTATGCAATATTACTGTGCAAAATTAAAAAAAACATATGAATAAATAGTGTAAAATTAACATATTGTGGTTACAATTGTGTCATGTGTTTTCTGCACCCCCCCCCCCGGAAAAATATGTTGCTACCGCACCAAGATCTTTAAGCCAGAGGAAACAATGATAATCAGACTCTAGATATGGACAAGGAACTTACCCAGAGAAAGGTCTTAGCTTAGAATGGTTAAAGGACTGAGGGGACATGTCACTGCTCTTTATCACATGCTCAACCACTACTTTTTGGACTTTAAGGGTACTAAGCTGATCAGAAGACAAACAAATTGTTTGTTTCTTTTGCATTGGTGTTGATTCTGTACCCACAATGGATGGGATGGAGTCATGGTCATTAGATTGTGTCAAATAAGGGTTTGCTCTTATAAGAGTTTGATTTTCATCAGCTAATGGCTCAGCTGGGTTTACGTTGCTAATTGCCTGGGGATCATCACTGATTGCAACCACGTCAGAATCGGTCTGAGTTTTGGTGGATTTCTCAATTCTGGCCAGCTCATCTAGCAGAACTTTCTCAAAATCAGCCCCACTAAGTTTAGCATGGTCCTTCAGTTCAGTTAAATAAGACTGAGTCAGACTTGAACCTCTGTCAGCTGTATACAGCTCAGAGAGGCTGAATATCATAAGTAACACTTGGATTATTGCTAGGTCATTTACAAGGCAAAGAATCTTGGAGAAGCTGAATTGGTTCTCCTGATTTGATCTCGTCAACGGCAGTATTTTTAAACTGAGGTTCAGGACTCAAGATCTTTATTATTCTTTCAATGGGACCAAACTGTTGAACGTACTCCATCACCTCATTGTCAGATTCATCACCAGTTCCCCCGCCTATAATGATGGTTTGGTATTTTCGCATTTTCAGACTGAATCACATCCATATTTGAACTCAACGTCTGAGCAAAATGTGTACCAAGCTCAGTGATACCACAATTTAGGGATCTGGTGTAATAAAAGCATTAAACTGTTCAACCATCACAAGTAAATGAACTTTAAACTGCTCCTGGCTGGTTCGCCACTATTTGTGTGTAGCGCCCCCTGTAGTTCTTAGCCGGCTCCACCTTTAGAAGCACTAGATGCCTCTCTACGTTCAGTTAGCAGTTACTGTAGTAACTCGTGGAGAGTTGCCATAGGTTGAACAGGTAACACTTGTATTTACAACAGTTTCTCAGATATCAACAAAACAAACAAAAATAACAAAATCAATATCCACATCCTATCAATCTTTTGGACAGGTACGCAGCATGGCAATTTCATGAATAAAATAAAGAAAATGGAGCTCACCAAAAATAAACAAAAAGAAAACCAAAATGAGTCTGTCTCAGTCTCAATATTTTTTTTTTTATTACTTATTTTGTACCCATAGGTAGATTTGTTTTGCAGTCTGGTGACAAGCCACCAGCTGCTGGTCGCTACGTGCGCAAGCGCCCCATGTCCCTAACCTGCATGTTTTATGTATGTATTGTATGAACCACAATTGTTCCCTTAACCAAGGAACAATGGAAAGGGTTCAGTCCGGTGCATAATAGTTCTGTCTGGGGTTCTGTGTCTGGGGGCGGTGGGGGGGTTATTCTATGTGTGGGAATTCCTACAACTACGGGGCAAGTGTTGTAGTGTGTTCGGGGCTTGTCTGGTGTCGAGTGAATGGGGAATCAGATGATCTGGTGTCCTCTTGTGGATAGGTCCTACGGCTGGCCAGACCACATCCATAACCATCCACAAGCTCGTTGGGCTGGGCTCACCATCTCGGAACCCAGGTTCTCTTGGGGGGTATCAAAAAAAACTGTTGGAGTCTCCGAAGACAAACTGCTCAGCAGTTATCATCTCCCAGTGCTCACAGTTTGGTCTTAGGTCTAGTAGAGCGTATCTGATCCCCGTGGCAGAAGTGCAGAAAAGGAAGTCACGTGGCTTGCTACCCCGGTTTTATACTTAATGGTCACAGCCCCCCTCCCCCCCCCCAAAAAAGGGACAAACAGTGTACTACAGGTCTAGATAATATATATAGGTCTAGTAACCTTATTTTCCACATGGGGTTACAGAAGACTTATAGATAAATGGGTAACTGATTTTTATCTAATCTGCATTTGGGCTGTGCAATGTGACAAAAATTTTATGTCACGATATAAGTCATCTTATATCACGATAACAATTATATCGCGATATACTGTACATTTTCTGTAAATTCTATAGTTTGGATAATCACATAAACAGGACCATCTCTTTTTTTTTTTTAACTTTTTTACATGTAGCTTTTTCCAATTTTGTAGTATTGTTATAAAGTAGTTTTATAAAGCGTATTTGAGACTTGATTCTCATATATTTCAGGTTTTTCTTCAAAATCATATATGAATAAAAAGTAAACATCAATAAATGTTTCCTGAGCAAGAGAAGAATAGCAAAAAAAAAAAATTCTGAAAATGAGAAAATTACCCATCGCTGCCATCTACAGATATAAACTAGCTGTTCGTTTAAACCAGTAAAAATTTAAGTGTAGCTCCAAAGCCTGATGACTGCCATCCTGGCCTGATTTAACTTGTTTGCTTCTTAGTAAAAATATTTCAGATTGGTCATGATCTGAAAGTCAAAGACACAAAAGGTAATGCAATAAAGAATAAGCATAAAAATAAGCCTTGGGCTTCTGCTTATTCCTTTTCATCCATCCATCCATCCATCTTCCTCCGCTTAATCCTTTTAGGGTCGCGGGGGGGGGCTGGAGCCTATCCCAGCATCCCTGGGCGAGAGGCAGGGTACACCCCAGACAGACCGCCAGTCCATTGCAGGGCCAACACAGAGAGACAGACAACCATTCACTCTCACAGTCATACCTAAGGACAATTTAGAATCCCCAGTTGATGCCAATTAACCTAACCTGCATGTTTTTGGCATGTGGGAGGAAACCGGAGAAATCCCGGAGTAAAGCCATGCAGACATGGAGAGAACATGCAAACTCCACACAGATCACTGTTGGTAAGGGGCTGGGATTGAACCAAGGATCCCCCAGCTAAGGGTGAATTGTTGTGCTGCCGAAATGCTAACCACTTCGCCACCGCGCTGCCCGCTGCCTCTATTCCTTTTCAGTTACAGTTATTTGTGTCTGAAGTAATTATTTTTTTTATATTGGTGTTTATGTGTAACTGAACTGAAAAAATCATTCATTCATTCATAAAATACATGTGATGACTAACTTTGTTCATTATCGCTACTTGACTGATTAAAATTATTAGAAATCAAATAAATTACATTAAGAGCCAACTTGCTCCTCCGACCCATTTTAATTAATTTATTATTTATTTTGCATGTATGTGCCACCATCATGCACTTTTACAGCCTTAATAATTTTTTTTCAGACAAAACTAAGAAACTCAGCAGTAATTTAAACCAAAGAAACAATGGTCTGCTACGGTTTCCAGTTAGCACAACTTAACATTGTCATTTAGCATTTTATAATTAGACATGGTGTTATTAATATTACTTACTTCCTATTAAAACGAGGTTAGGGAACTATTCTCTCTGACGCAGCACGATGGAAAACAGTCCCACATCCCTGGCAAACAAGAGTAGCAGCTATCTGAACCGGTAGTTTGGAGTTAGCATTAGCAACCACCGGACTAAAGCCTAGCCACCCACCACACACCTGTTCCACTGCGCACAGTCGAGCACTGCAGGGAAGAGGCGGGGTGCTGGCAAGTAATGGTGAGGAGCTTTCCTGAATAAACAGGAGTATGTGCATTTTAAATCTCGACATGAATGATAGAGTATTCTTTGAAATGACAGATGTTTTTATAACGTCATCCGATAAATATCGTCATATCGGCTGCACGGTGGTGCAGTGGTTAGCACTGTGGCAGCACAGTTTTACCCTCGGCCGGGGGATCATGGGGACCGTGAGATCGTGGGTTCGATCCCTGCCCCCGGCCAACAGTGATCTGTGTGGAGTTTGCATGTTCTCCCCGTGTTTGCATGGGTTTACTCCGGGATTTCTCCGGTTTCCTCCCACATGCCAAAAACATGCAGGTTAGGGAGTTAAAGGTGAACTGAACTCACCTTTTTGCCAAAAAAGTAGAATAGCAGATTAATTCCTTATTACCTATTGTATTTTTCAACACATAAAAGAAATTTTTAGGCCGTGCGATGGCCAAGCTATAAGCCGACAAACTTTTGCCTCTGGCTGGCAGTGCCAAACAAACCAGAAGTAGTGCAGACGACGCTGCGTGACGTCACGAGTGTGATCCTTATCAAAACAACAATGGCAGATGATAGCAGTTCCAGCAGTCAAGAACACCAGAGTTTTCAGAGTGAAGAGGCATTCAGGATCGGTGACAAGACAGAGGAGGATGCAGGAGTGTCAAGTGAACAGGAAGAGAGCGAGGGAGGCATCGAACCGTACAGATTAGAGCCAGAATTTTCGGGGGATTCCAGCACCGACTCAGACCGCAGCAGTGATGGGGAGGAGAGTCGCTTATTGAATACAGAATGGTGAGTCTTTACTTTGGCATGTTTGGGGTGTCAGGATAAGGAAAATTAACAATAAAAAAGAAAGGGAAAAAAAACATCAGCATTTTTCCAACTTATTACAGTTATCCCTCACTTATCGCGTTTAATGCGGTCTTCCTTCGCTGGGTATAGGCGCTCGGCAGGGAGCGAAGCTGGGTAAAACGTCTCCGCCAATCAGCTTGCGAGATAAAACGTCTCCGCCAATCAGCTTGCGAGATAAAACGTCTCGGCCAATCAGCTTGCGAGATTCCCGAGCGGGCTGGGGAGCCGGGGAGAGCGGGCTCTCCGTGTTGATACCTGATGTTCTAATGGAGACTACATTAGAACATCAGGTATCAACACGGAGAGCCCGCACAGCTCAAAATCTACCTCTCTGACCACCGCTCCACTCCTCTCCGCCCACCTCTTCACCGCTCGGGAATCTCGCAAGCTGATTGGCCGAGACGTTTCACCTCGCAAGCTGATTGGCCGAGACATTTTACCCAGCTTCTCTCCTTGCAGAGCGCCTTCTTTATCGCTCGTGTTGCTTAGTGGCACTTTTCGCTGTTCTCTTGTGCCTTTTTGTGCAAAATAGTGCTTGTGACGCCCTTGGGGGGGGGGGGTGACGCTACTTCGCGGTTTTTCCACTTTTCGCGGTCGGTTCTGGTCCCCATTAAACGCGATAAGTGATGGATCACTGTATATCTAGAAACGCATCGCTTCCCGGTCGCTTTTCCTCCCCCTTTCTTTTCTTTCGTCGCCATGACAGCTTTCCTTGGCCACTGAACAGATCTTCCCAGGTGTTGGAAGTGTTTTGTAGTCGACTATCACGACAAAATGCACCAAAAACAACCAGTGTCGACGTGCTCGCAATGGTAAACATGAGGACTGGGTCACACTCGTGACGTCACGCGGAACTCCGGCTGCGCTTCGGCGGATTTGTCTGATTTTTCAGGACGGGAATTTCTAAATTGCGATTTTCTCCAAGATTCCGGGATTTGTGGAGGGGGTGCCAATGATAAATTATCTTTATAATTGTATGTACTATCACCCAGTGCCGTTCAATGCCGTTGAGTTCAGTTCACCTTTAAGGGGCGCTTGCGCACGCAGCGACCGGCAGTTGGTGGTTTGTCACCAGACTGCAAAACAAATCTACCTACGGGTACAAAATAAGTAATAAAAAAAAAAAATATTGCACAGCCCTAATCTGCATATTTATTGCTTCATAAAATCTTTCCAAAACTTTAGATTGACAGAGTGAATGCTCTTGCTATAGAGAGGATCTTTGTCCAGTAGCAATAAATTTTGTCTTTGTTAGGATAAAAATGCTCTGAAATGATTTCAAACAAACGTAGGATTGTTTGGTGTTTCCGTCTCTCTGACAGCTGTGATGGTGAGGTGAGCTGTTAATTATTTTGGACTTTTATTAACTTATTCTAATCAGACCATCAATGACGGAGTAGCTCATTCCAGCCTGATGAAATCACCCCGAGAGTGCCCAGATCTCCTGACTATTGACCTTGATCTTGACCTTGAGCACAGCCTAGATGCAAACCCACTTGAGGATCACTGTTCATGAGTTTGTCAAACATTGGGGTAATTGCCTAGGAGAATTAATGATTTTCACTAAATCACACGTGACCTGATCTTGTGACCTTTGACAATGACCTTGAGCTTAAGCTGGATGCAGATAAACCTCAGGATCACCGTGTGTGAGTTTCTTGAGAATTAGCGTAATTCCCTAGGAGGAGTATTGTTTTTTCTGAAACCACATAAGTGCCCATATCTCCTGACCTTTAACGTTGACCTTGAGCACAATCTGGAAGCAGACCCAGCTGAGAATCATTGTGAGTGAGTTTGGTGACAATGGGAACAAATGCCTAGGAGGAAATACGTGAAATACGGAAGGATGAACAGACAGACAGGCGGACGGACAATGGACACTGTACCATCACATTAGCTCCTTTCAGCTTTGCTGGAATGAGCTTAAAAAGTACTTTTTTTATATTGGTGTTCTGCCATAATACTATCTTACACACATCAAGCATTTTCTCCCCTGAGATATTTTATCAATCAATCTCTCAGTAATTATGTAGCGTCAACCCCTTTGGGTCCAATCTATAAAATCACTCTTTAAAGAAACTGTTTCACCCAAAAGTCTGGTCAGGAATTGTTTTCTTCACCTAAGCACCACGGCTCGAAAACACATTCCATGGTAAAAGGGACGATAAAAATCCTGTTCTGCCAGGAATGGCTTAGACTGCGATCATCAATTCAAGAACTTCCTCCCCAACCGGACAGTTTTATCTACTAAGAGTTGTTTGAAACAATCCAGACCTATCAACAAAAATTCCTCAAGGCTTCTAGTTAAAATCCAAAGTCTCACAGTACCCCCTGGTGGACAACTCAGGAATATGTTCATTGTTGCCTCTGCAAGCTGAACTGTGTTTACTGAATGGAAATGACTTCCTTTTAACAAAAACTCTCAATTTTCAGAAGATTTTCTTTTTCAGGACACCCTGGAAAATCAAGCAGGACTCTGACATACCATTCTTGTTTGAAATGTTTCATTAATCATTGGTTTAAATGTATTGCATGTCTGAAAATGTTGAAACAGACCTTATTCCAATGCATGTTAATTATAGAAGGACAAGTTAATGAAAGTGCATGTTTAATGTAGCAAGAATGAAAATTAGTCAGAAATCACTTAAGTTATTTTAGCTTACATACGTATATATAGTGAATCTTTTTAGTTTTCTTTAATCAATATGTGTTTCTTCATATTCGGAGTCAAAGCAAGTCATCTGACTGGTTCCAGCCAATCACCAATCACCAATCAATAAAGAGCCTCTTTCTTTATTGGACCATAGTCCATTCAAATCTCCCGCGATAGGAGACAATTGGTTTTTCTTACTGTCAGTCAAGTTTTCCCCAGAAAAACTACTCAGTTTATGGGAGAAACTCCCAAGTTTTTTTTTGTTTTTTTTTTTGAGTTCTGTTTTCTGTTATGTGCCTGATTTGAATGCTCTCTTTTCTGTAAGTGTTTGAGGAAAGATTTTTCCCTTTTTTTTTAAACTTTTTTGAGCTCATCTTCTATATGGAGTGAAACTCCGTGTTCTCAGATGTTTTTTTTCTATTTTATAATTTGTTAAGCTTTTTCTAATCATTTCTTTAACTCACCATGCTTAAAGTGGACTCATCCTGTTTTTTTTAAAACTTCCATTGGAACCAGCCTATGCCCAATTACCACGACATCTGAAGAACTCAGATTTCTGGGCTTAAATAATTTTAATTTTTATCTCTTCGATTCTGTGACTTTTGATCAGACTTTGAACAATCTCCAAGGTATCTGAACCCGCGAAAGCTGCTGAAAAATTCTCATGTTGTCCACATGGCATACTCAGCGGCCAGCAGCCTCTCATCAACGTTGTCAGATCTCAGCTCTTGATGGTTTGCCTCTGGGAAGAAATATCTGCTGGCAGATATTCTTCTGGTATCATCATCAAATAAAGCTTCAGCAAAGGATCCAGCTGAAAAGCCAACACAATGGGTCATGTGATCCAGATGCCTTGTTTCATCTGTTGAGTTAATGTGATGTTCATCGCCTTAAAGTATGCCATAATTTATCTCAGGTTTAAAACTAGTTCATAAAACTCTGATCGGAGCTACAGAATTAAAAACAAATAGTATCCCTCTTTTTAGTAACTTCCATTTTTCCTTTTTAGAGTAACCCAGAATTTCCTCTTTTTCATATAATCAGCTTTTATCATTTTCTTCATAAATTTGCGTCCAATTTTCTTCATATTTTGGTTAGTTATTTCAGTCTCCATTTTCATCACCGTTGGAAATTCAAACAGTATATGGAAGTTTCTACTTGATTGGTGTCTTGTGTCTGTTTCTTGGGTCATGCAGAAGAATTCACGGATATTTGAGACTGATTGATATCAGGTATAAAGATTAATTATTAATAAATTGTCCAAGTTTTGGACTGGTGTCCCTAAACTAGTTTTTCTTGTATGTATGTGTGAGGTCCTGAAGTAAACCTTCATTTCCACACACACTTACATGTCTAAATTAAATAATCTTTGTACCTTATAATTTCTTCTACATTTTTGATGCCCCGGCATGATGCTGTGTGCACTTTTGAAACAGACACAAAAAAGAATATTAAGCCATAAGCTCTGTGTGTGTGTGTGTGTGTGTGTGTGTGTGTGTGTTTCCAGCCAAAGCTGATCCCCTTTAAAAAAAAATGGTGAAGTTCTGTGTGTCCTCTGCTCTGTTTCTGTGTCTGGCTGATCACGAGGGGAAAGAGGAAATTTGTCCCGCCTCCTCCATCCTGATCACAGCCATTTCTGTTTTTTTTAAAGCATGCTAAAAGTTCAAAAAGTGTTATCATATGCTGAATTAATTAAAATAAGGCCTGGAGCGGTGGGATCGCGAAGAAATCCGATTCGTCCTTCGTTAATTCAACTTGACTGGTGAAATTTCAGGTGAGATAAACTGAATAAACCAATTTGTTTTATTCCTCTTCGCAGCGGTAAATCTGAAACTAGACTGTGCTGGACATGCAGCCTAATAAGAGTTACTGAGAGGAAAGTGTTTGAGGCAACTGCGCTGAATTCTACACAAAGTTTAAACTGTAAGATTATTCTTGCATGAATAAAACTGAATTAAAGGGAGACTAACTCTCCAGTTTAAAAAAAAACCCCAAAACAACAAGGCATGATTGGTAGTCAGCAGGCTGCATTCAAATTTGCGGGCCATGGTGCACATTCGCGTTCTCGCGTGACCGAAAGGGCCATGTCCCATTTCCCTTTGCATGGGTGCAGCACATGCGCAGACTAAGCAGTGCAAACGCCATTTTGAAAACCACCAGGATGAGTCATCCTAGGCGCCAGATTGCTGAGACAGTTAGACCCCCTCTAAGCGATGTCACTGTGTCTCCTCCTCCTTGAGTGCAGAAGGAACTGCCTCCATCTTGTGGTCAACTATAAGAATTCCATTCCTTTCATGAATTTACACCAAGATTAAAACAAAGCGTGAATCTATTAAGCTGATTTATAACCAAATCAAGCTTCCAAATTAACTTCAAAGCAATGAATGTTATTCAGAATAACCTAAATTTAAAACCAATTTAAAGTTTCTATGCCAAAAACAGAAGAAAAAGAGAAACTTGTTGGCTTTTGAGGGTGTTCTCATGGGTGGACTAGCTTCTACTGCATATAAACTCAGTAGAAGGGCATAAAAGCATACACTTTGTATTAATCACTTATGTTAACCACACATTTTAATCTTTAAAGTTAAAAGCACATACTGTATATTTACACATTTTTTGCAACAACTGCAAACTGTTGAAGCTATATATATGTGGAGTTTTTTATGCTGCATTGTGTGATTTCTTCCAGAGAAAGCCCATTTAAGCTTAAGGATTTGAATAAATAATAATAATAATAATAATAATAATAATGCATCAATTTTATATAGCGCTTTATCATATATACTCAAAGACGCTTTACAAATGGGTACATTATTCATTCACTCCAGACAGACAATGGTAGTGGCAAGCTACTTCTGCAGCCACAGCTGCCCTGGGGCAGGCTGACGGAAACGTGGCAGCCAATCTGCACCAACGGCCTTTCCGGCCACCACCGAACATTTTTATACATTTAAAATGCTGATGTTTAATCAAAAGTGACCTTAAGGCAGTGTTAACCCCGTGCATGCCGGTAAAGGATTTAGTGATTCACTGAACATTTACCAAAATTTTTCAAAATTAGGAAACCACATTCATCAATTAACACTTAAAGTAGAACTGAACTCACCTTTTTGCCAAAAAAGTAGAATAGCAGATTAATTCCTTATTACCTATTGTATTTTTCAACACATAAAAGAAATTTTTAGGCCGTGCGATGGCCAAGCTATAAGCCGATAAACTTTTGCCTCTGGCTGGCAGTGCCAAACAAACCGGAAGTAGTGCAGACGACGCTGCGTGACGTCACGAGTGTGACCCTTATCAAAACAACAATGGCAGATGATAGCAGTTCCAGCAGTCAAGAACACCAGAGTTTTCAGAGTGAAGAGGCATTCAGGATCGGTGACAAGACAGAGGAGGATGCAGGAGTGTCAAGTGAACAGGAAGAGAGCGAGGGAGGCATCGAACCGTACAGATTAGAGCCAGAATTTTCGGGGGATTCCAGCACCGACTCAGACCGCAGCAGTGAGGGGGAGGAGAGTCGCTTATTGAATACAGAATGGTGAGTCTTTACTTTGGCATGTTTGGGGTGTCAGGATAAGGAAAATTAACAATAAAAAAGAAAGGGAAAAAAAAACATCAGCATTTTTCCAACTTATTACAGTTATCCCTCACTTATCGCGTTTAATGCGGTCTTCCTTCGCTGGGTATAGGCGCTCGGCAGGGAGCGAAGCTGGGTAAAACGTGTCCGCCAATCAGCTTGCGAGATAAAACGTCTCGGCCAATCAGCTTGCGAGGTAAAACGTCTCGGCCAATCAGCTTGCGAGATTCCCGAGTGGGCTGGGGAGCCGGGGAAAGCGGGCTCTCCGTGTTGATACCTGATGTTCTAATGTAGTCTCCCTGCCTTCTCATTAGAACATCAGGTATCAACACGGAGAGCCCGCACAGCTCAAAATCTACCTCTCTGACCACCGCTCCACTCCTCTCCGCCCACCTCTTCACCACTCGGGAATCTCGCAAGCTGATTGGCCGAGACGTTTCACCTCGCAAGCTGATTGGCCGAGACGTTTTACCCAGCGAAGGAAGACCGCATTCATTGTTCTTTATCGCTCGTGTTGCTTAGTGGCACTTTTCGCTGTTCTCTTGTGCCTTTTTGTGCAAAATAGTGCTTGTGACGCCCTTGGGGGGGGGGGGTGACGCTACTTCGCGTTTTTTCACTTTTCGCGGTCGGTTCTGGTCCCCATTAAACGCGATAAGTGATGGATCACTGTATATCTAGAAACGCATCGCTTCCCGGTCGCTTTTCCTCCCCCTTTCTTTTCTTTCGTCGCCATGACAGCTTTCCTTGGCCACTGAACAGATCTTCCCAGGTGTTGGAAGTGTTTTGTAGTCGACTATCATGACAAAATGCACCAAAAACAACCAGTGTCGACGTGCTCGCAATGGTAAACATGAGGACTGGGTCACACTCGTGACGTCACGCGGAACTCCGGCTGCGCTTCGGCGGATTTGTCTGATTTTTCAGGGCGGGAAATTCTAAATCGCGATTTTCTCCAAGATTCCGGGATTTGTGGAGGGGGTGCCAATGATAAATTATCTTTATAATTGTATGTACTATCACCCAGTGCCATTCAATGCCGTTCAGTTCAGTTCACCTTTAAGGCTCCAGGTGTTATTTAAAGCCATTGTGCTATTCTTGGTGTTTTTTTCTCCACAGGAAAAGGAAAATAGTAACCAACTCACTACTTTTCATCAGGATTTAAAATAGGAAAGTCAAAAGGTGAGAACATTGATTATTCCATAAATAAAAACTTCATAGATAACAATCAAACAAATCACCATTAGCTTTAATCCTAAGCAATCCTTGGTGAAAATACACAAAAACAATTCACCTGTGTTTCCTAATTTGTAAATATTAAAACATTTAAAGCTTTAAATGAGAATTTACTGTAATAATAAAAGACAAAGTCAACCTTAACTTTAAAAGAAAGTGAAAACTTATAACCTTAAATCTCTAAAGCATTTAACCTCTTCTATTTTTGTTGTTCCCTTTTTGTAAAAAAAAAAACAAAAAAAAAAAACCACCACTTTAAAGTGACATTCAATAAAATTCCAACGCTATTTATTGATGACAATTCCAATACTAGGCTTTGAAAAATTAAGAAAAGAAGTCAATCCACACAATTTTTTTGTGAAATACAAATCAAAATACAGTTTCAACAAACAATAAATCAAAACATCTACACATTTCTAAATAATTTCAAAATTCTACCTCCCTTCTTACAAGCCTGTAAGTGGGAACAAGTTCTAAAAAGAGCTTATAACTACCACTACTATAAAACAACACTCCACTCAAGGTTAACCCTTGACTAACAAAGTTACCTATAATCAACAAGTTGATTTTAAGCTCACTAACATCAAACGGTAAAACATGGCAGGTCAACGGACAACCGACTGATTTATCAAACCGGATGACCTTCAAGCAACATTGGAAGGATGGACTTCTGATTTTATATCTAGCTTCACAACAAGGGTTAAGAAAACACAGCCCGAAGATCTGAAGCAACTCACTGAAGACCTTTTGGATGACTACACTGATAAGCCACCAGAAGGAAAGGATCTCCCCTGCGTGTTAGGTAAGTTCACGCTACCATTAGTCGCGAGATTAAAAGTAGCTGAGAACGAGCTAGGAAATCAACAATCAACAATCCTCTCTCTCCAGGAAGAGAACAAGCCACTAAAGGAAAAACTGGACCAATCGCAAGATAAAAACCACGATACTCAAGCTCAACTTGATGACGCGTTACAAGATTTGGACCAGGCAGAGTCAGGAAAGTGACAGTTGATGCATGACAAAGGCTTGCTTCGCCAAGAGAACAGTGAACTTGAAGAGGCCCTTCAAAACTTGAAGAAGGAACTCAGAAGAGTTGAAGGTCAACTTGAAAATGTGAAGTCTGACTACAAGGAATGTCAACTGCTCCAACAGGAAGCACATAAAGACCGGTACTTCCGCCGCGCTCCATCACCCTATTCCCGTTTCAAGGATGGATGATCGCGTGGAAAGTGTGTGTGTGCCCCTTCAGACCGCGATCTTGACAAGATCATGAAAAGTCTTATGAAATTTGATCCAGGCCCTACTGGTTCACCTGATACCAAAGCCTATTTACAAGACATTGACTACTACTTGATTAAGTACACTGATGCTACGGTCAACAATCGCATCTATTTGATTAAACTAACATCTAACAGGTCAGTGTCAAAATTTATAGACAGACAGCCAACAGATATCAGGACAGACTACATGTGACTCTGCAAAGCCATTGAAAAGGAATTCTCTGATGACTGCCTACAATCAGGGCTATCGGCAGCCCTGGCCATGAAACAGGGTTACTCAGAGCCTCCACAAGCCTACTACCAGCGACTCCTTGCATATTTTGGATCTCAAAATACACCAGGGAAGGAAGAAGACCACAATTTCAAGACCCTCTTCATCCAGAACCTCCATCCCACTGTGAGTCACTACCTTGGAATTACAGCTAACCCAAGGTCAAGCTGAATAAGTTAGCTGAGAGAGTTTGCACATTATGCATTCCAAAAACAGCAACAAAGTCGCAACAAGTATGCTGAGCCTGCCACCGTGCTAGCTATCAGAGCTGCTTCTGACACCCTGGAATTGGAAGGAGCCCCTCGCTCTACTCCATCTCCTACACCGCAATCACGTGGAAAATCGAGACGTTTCTCCAGCCGACCTCATCAAGGTCAAAACCAAACTAGGTCCTCTGGATCTCACTCAGGACCAACTTTGTGAAAGCCCGACTACCGTCGTAGGCCATATCAACCAGATAGATCACGAGAATACGGTATGGACTCTCAAGATCAATCAGTCAATCAAACTGTATTTCTAAAGCAGTTTAAAAACAACTACAGCTAATACAAAGTGATGTACATCAGGAATAGCTAAAATGAAAAGGACATAAAAGACAGTAAGATGCAACTAAAAAGGTATAAAACAAAACAAATAAAAATGACAATCATGTAATAAAAGCAGTAAAACAAGTACAATTGATGTCTCATCCTGGGTTGAAGGCCAAGGAGTAAAAATGAGTTTTAAGATGTTTTAAAGTGGACAGTGAAGGAGCCTGTCTAATAGGCAAAGGAAGACTGTTCCATAGTTTAGGAGCAGAAACAGAAAAAGCTCTGTCCCCTCTGAGCTTCCTCTTTGATTTTGGTATCTCCAGGAGCTGCTGATCAGCTGACCTGAGAGACTGAGCAGGGGTGTAAAAGTGAAGAAGCTCAGAGAAGTAAGGCGGGGGAAGGCTATTCAATGATTTAAAAACAAATAAAAGAATTTTAAAATGAACCCTAAAGTACACAGGCAACCAGTGGAGGGAAGCTGAAATAGGTGTAATGTGGTCCCTGTTACGTGTTCCAGTTAAAAGATGTGCAGCAACATTCTGAACCAACTAGAGACATGAGAGGGAAGACTGGCTGACTCCAAAATAAAGTGCATTACAGTAATCCAGCAGAGATGTGATGAAGGAATGGATTACTGTCTCAAAGTGCTGTTTAGAGAGAATGGGTTTAAGCTTTGCCAGTTGCCTTAAATGAAAAAAGCTGCACTTCACTACTGCAGCAATTTGACGATCTAGTTTAAAATCACTGTCCATCTTAGTGACAGTAGGTTGGACAAACCCTGTCAAGGGACCCAAGTCAACAGGGGGGGGACTCACAGGAGCCACTGGGTCCAAACACAATCACTTCTGTCTTCTTTTCATTAAAACTTAAGAAGTTCACTGCCATCCAATCTTTAATGTCATTAAGGCATTCAAGAAGAGATTTGATTGACAAAGCCTCCTTCTGCCTTATTGGAACATAAACCTGACAGTCATCAGCATAGCAGTGGAAGGAGATGCCATGCTTTCTAAGAACTGAACCCAGTGGAAGCAGATAAAGTGAAAAGAGCAGGGGCCCTAAAACTGAGCCCTGTGGGACCCCACATGACAGGGAAGCAGAGAATGATTCAGAACCAGCAAGGCTTACACACATGGTTCTATCAGTTAAATAGGACCTGAACCATTCCAATGCAGTACCAGAAATACCCACAAGATACTGCAGGCAAGAAATGAAAATTTCATGGTCCACTGTATCAAAAGCAGCGGTTAGGTCTAGCAGAACAAGAACCATATAATCAGCAGAATCAGATATTAAAAAGGATGTCATTAAAAACCCTTAATAGTGCTGACTCTGTGCTATGTAGGGTTTTAAAACCAGATTGGAACACCTCCAGAATATCATGTTCATCCAAAAAAGCCTTCAGCTGGAAATAAACTATTTTCTCCAACATTTTTGAAATAAAAGGCAGCTTGGAGATTGGCCGACAATTAGTCAACACAGTGTAGTCAAGACCAGATTTCTTAATTAGGGGTTTAACTACTGCATGCTTAAAATTTGCAGGAACCACACCAGAAGTTAAACTGTTGTTTAAAATGGTTAAAACTGATTGACCTATGCAAGGAAAGACTTCTTTAAAAAAAATCGAGGAGGGAGAGCATCACAAGGGGAACCTGAGGGCTTAATATCATCAACCACATCCTGTAATTGTTGCAAGGTCACAGGCTCAGACTGATTAAAAACAGCAGAGCAAGGGACAGACACAGAGGGGTCAGAGGCAGGAGCTGGGATCAGAGCCCTAATGGTAGCGACCTTATCAATAAAAAAATGTAAAAAGTCATTGCATGTTACAGATGATGCTTCCATACCGACAGATGGTGAGGCATTAAGAACAAAATCAATAGTTTTAAATAACACACGTGGATCATGACAGTTTGCTGCAATAATATTAGATATTCCCTTTTAGCCTCTTTAACACAATTTTGGTAGAGATGCCAACAGTACTTTAAGATTTGAAATGATACCTGCAACTTGTCCTTCCACCTGCGCTCAGCTTTGCGGCATTCCCGTCTGGCTGCCCGAGTTCTGTCATTAAATCACAGTCCGCATTTGGCTCTGGGCTGCTTAATTTTTAATGGAACCACAGAGTCCAGGACAGTTTGGCAAGAGGAGTAAAACCACGAATTGAGGTCCTCTGTATCAGAAGAAGTAAAATCCACAGAGCACAGAGCTGGATAAAAGCAGCAGAAAACTGGCCAGCAGTGGAGGGGTTAAAAATTCTACAGCTGTGAGCAGGAGCGCAGGTTTGAACTCTGGTGCAGGACAGGCCAACATCAAATAAAATAGGCATACGGTCAAAAAATACAGCATCACCAATCTCCAAGTAAGACACAGACAAACCATGAGAGAGGACAAGGTCTAATGTGTGTCCGTGTTCATGTGTGGGTCCACCAGGTAAAAACTGTTCCAGGTTAAAAGAATAAATGAGGTTTAAAAAGTCATTCACCAGTGGCTTATCTGGACAGCACACATGGACATTAAAATCTCCAGCAATAAAGACTTGGTCGTACTTTGGTATAATTTCTACCAGAAAATCAGCGAAATCATTCATAAAATCCTTTTCGTATTTGGGGGGTCGGTAAATGACAGCAACCAGCACTGGACCAGAGTGACCCACCTCAAATAAAGTCATTTCAAAACTGGGGAATGATGATGATAAAAAAAACACTGCTTACATTTAAAATCATTTTTATAAATAGTCGCCATTCCTCACCCTCAACCCAACGTCCACGGGGAGTTAAAATAAGAGCAATCAACCAGTAAAAGTTCAGAAAAAATGCTAAAGTTACCAACACTCAACCAAGTCTCACATATGCAGAGGAAATCCAGGCCACGGGAGGTGAAGAAATCCCTGAGGATAAAAGTTTTATTTACCAGTGTTCTGGCATTTACCAGGCCAATCCTGGCAGAAGCTGGGACCTGTGGTGGAGCGGACTGGGGAGCCCAATGCAGCAGCTGCAGGTTCCCGAGGTTCACACTGCGCTGGTGAAGCCGGGGATAGCAGGGGCAGCGGGGGCAGCGGGGCTGGGGCACCTCATCCAAGCCAGTCACAGGTACTAGGCAGGCATCAATTGGATCCAAGGAGCGCCAAGGCACAAACAAGAGAGAAGATAATCCATACTCTGCTCGGGAAACGGAAGAGGAGCATACTAGGCAGAGCTTAAGCTTTACCAGCTGGCTGCCACGTTTACCGTGGCAACGGTGACACTTGCGGCGGGAGGATGGAACCAAAGCCCTGTACAGGTGAGTGGGAACTCCCGATAAAACTGGGGGAAAGTTTTCTGTCCATTAAAATCAGATGAAGCTAGGTCTTTAACAAAAGACCGGAGATCCAGGAGAGTTTGGCAATCATACACCAGCAGTGACTTGATTTGTTGACTGAAAAGGGTTAGACATAAAAATAAACACAGAAATGACAGCGGTAGACGATCAGCCACACACACTGGCACCATCTTGCCTAGTGTAGAGAAGATATAGAAGTTGTCAAACACCTCCTAGCAGAGATTCAAAACAACAGAGACGATGAAACTGCTGACATCCTAGCTATCAAAGCTGTGCCAACTCGGAACAAATGCTCTAAATCACAAACAAAAGGCAAAAAGAAAACCCCTCCTACAAATGTAGAAGAACCGAAGGACTCAATGCAGTCCAGTGCTGCTATGGCAGCCCAACCACAAGCCAAAGACCACTCCTCTAAAAACAACATTTCGCAAATCCATGTAGAACCACCGACTCCACAATTTTTGTGCGATTTAAACAAGAGGGGGATGGCGTGAAAATTCTATCTTCCTCTGATCTTTGAAGATGTAATGTGTCAGAATGCTCTCTTAAGACACCGCCGCTGACATCACTCCTATGTTACACAACCTTTTTGACAAACTACGTGTAGCTGCTAACGGCACTCACAAAGATTTAAAACTGGAACCCTGTTCGTTAGCCATTCGACCATATGCGCTCACTAACACGACCCTGTCGGGCGTGTCACTAGTCAAAGTCTCTACTGGCTCCCTGACCTTGTCTCATTCGGTCGATGTGTCCAAACTTAACTCCATTCCATTGCTCATTGGCAAAGAGCTACTGAACCGCTTTGAGCCACTGATTGATTTCAAGAATCTCAAACTACGGGCTCAAACTCAACAACCTCACTCATTCGACCTACCAAGGACAACTGAATCGCAGTGCTTGGTTCTTGACACGTTGGACACCCCGAGTCTCACACAACTAGTACTGTTGGAGCAACTGAAACCGATTGAAAGCTACCGCAAAAACCAAGGTGAACACTGTCCTCATAAAGTCAAAGGTCACCTTCAAACACAAGGTCAAGACAAGTACTCAAATGACCTTGGATACTCACTGGCCAAGCAGAAAGCTCCACTTGGCCCCCTTGATACTTTTCATGCAACATTGGTGTTACCTTCTGAATCCCACCCACCCACCCCTGTGGCCTGTGTGGTCACTGCAGCCAAATCAACCAGCTACCTGGAACCTCCACGACCTAAAGATTATGCATCGGTGGACCCAACTTTTGTGAACACTAGGCATGCAATTACTCCAGCCCGTGACCCCATGGTCCATAAAACCGTCAAACTCCGAACAGAGCCGACCGTACACGCGCTCCCCGTGTCAAATTTCTCTAACATACCAACACTGAATACCCTTCCTGCGCCACAGCCTTCTCTGTAGTTACGCAACAGCACTCATATTCATGCTTCTGATGAAAAATCATCGCCACCGCTCGTAGTTCCTCGAAACCAGAGGGGGGTGATGACTGCCAATGCCCATGACCTTCCAGCTGCAGTACACAGAGATGTCAAAATGACGTGCAATGCTCCCAAGGCCACATTTCAAAAACACTTGGACCGATCCGCCAAACCAAGCAAAGCATGCAATGATCAAAAAGCCTCCCATGGCAAACCTCGGGGGGGGGGGGGGCAAGGTCTTCCACTACGCGTTTGTACCACAAACACAACAAATCAGTCTACAGGCAGGGAAGATTGCTCCTAAGTTCCTGCCCAGGTGGATAGATCCATACATTGTCAACAATAAACTTTACCCACTTAAGTACCAAATCCAGGACCCCATTTGCAAATGGGCCCATCAAAATCAGAGTAAACTTTACCAAAACCCCATGGGACTTGTCGGGTACAACACTGTCACAGTAAGTCCATAAATAAGATTAAAATCAGGCCTGCATCCGAGAAAGAACTGTTAGCTAACTATTAGCCTCAGGTACACTCGGTTGCATTTCTCAAAACCAATCAATGAACTGCATCAAAACTTCCAAAAGGAAAAAGGGTAAATTAAAACCAAATTATCCCTTAAACTAATCTTAAAGGAATCTGTAAAATTTAATTAATTTCAATCAGTTTACTATTCTCAAATAGTACACACAAAACATCCAATACCATTAGCTTGAGCTAACAACATCAAAATCCCCACTAAAGGTGATAAAATATCTAAGGTTTAGAGTTCAATCTCTAAAAGAAATTGTTCCACCGCTGAGAATAATTTTCATCTGTCACTCAGATGTCTAAAAAAAAACCAACAAGAAGGCTGAAATTAAAATCACTCACTGATATTTGGTTGCCAGGATGATGGCCCTTCCTGTTTGTCAGTTTAGCCCTCCACCTAGCAATCATGCCTACTGTCACCCAGTCAGAACTGGGCAGAGCCAAGACAAAAAGTCAACACTGCTTAGGTGGATTCTCAGTAACAGCCTCATCGTTAGGGCCTCTGGTTAGCCTTAGCATGTCCACTGTTAACTCGGTCAGCACCGCTACACTGAAATGCCAGGTAGTTGAACCACAAACCATTGCCAAAACTTTGCAAGATACTGTGCTGGTTTTGAATGTTTGCTCCGAAGCTTCAGTCAGACTCAACAAGGTCTTGAACTTTTTGCTCTTTGTGTTAAAGGTTGTCTGTGCTCACACACAGCTGGTGTTTATGTTACTTCCCAGTGTAGCTAGAAACATTAGCTTTCCAGTTAACACTTTAGCCATGAGCCTGTTTCCACCTTATCCTGCCCCTTTTTCAGCGGTCATAAATTTACTCCTCGTTGCAATTCAAAGAACAAGGATGACATTCCATGTTCACTCAGTTTTCCAGAATAAAGGCCTCGAACATCCTATGACTCAGACATCTGTGGGACCATGGTTTAGTCCAGCTAAACCAATCCAATTTGAACCTGCTTGAGTTATCTCAATATTACTTAGCCAAAACATTTACCTCAGGTATGTAAAAATTATATACCTTTTATTTTTTTACCTTGGTACCCAGAACTGTCTTTTTGTACTTTTGTAACCAGAATTTTTGAGTCTTTGCATGCATATACAGTACTCTAGTATATTTTAGATAATTTTACAATTTTTATATTTGTCCATATTCAAATTATCTTGGAAGACTCCTTGAAGTTTTTTTTTTTTTTTACAGTAAACCAAACCCAAAGATCTATACTCAGGAATAGATACTGTTTACAAGCTTAGGGCTTATGGACATCAGAACCATTAGCTCAGCAGCTGGGTCAAGAGTCGCCAATTGGAACCAGCCACCAAGGATGTGTACCAATGCTGACCGAAACTTACCATTGATACAAAGGGGGGAAATATGTAGTGTCAACCCCTTTGGTTCCAATCTATAAAATCCCTCTTCACTTTAAGGGAATTGTTTCACCCAAAAATCTGGTCAGGAATTGTTTTCTTCACCTAAGCACCACAGCTTGAAAACACATTTCATGGTAAAAAGGATGATAAAAATCCTGTTCTGCCAGGAACGGCTTAGACTGCGATCATCAATTCAAGAACTTCCTCCCCAACCGGACAGTTTTATCTACTAAGAGTTGTTTGAAACAATCCCGACCTAGCAACAAAAATTCCTCACGGCTTTTAGTTAAAATCCAAAGTCCCACAGTACCTCCTGGTGGACAACTCAGGAATATGTTCGTTGTTGCCTCTGCAAGCTGAACTGTGTTTACTGAATGGAAATGACTTCCTTTTAACAAAAACTCTCAATTTTCAAAAGATTTTCTTTTTCAGGACACCCTGGAAAATCAAGCAGGACTCTGACATACCCTTCTGGTTTGAAATGTTTCATTAATCATTGGTTTAAATGTACTGCATGTTTGAAAATGCTAAAACAAACCTTATTCCAATGCATGTTAATTATAGAAGGATAAGTTAATGAAAGTGCATGTTTAATGTTGCAAGAATGAAAATTAGTCTGGAATCACTGAAGTTAGTTTAGCTTATATATATATATATGGTGATTCTTTTTATTTTTCTTTAATCAATATGTGTTTCTTCGTATTCAGAGTCAAAGCAAGTCATCTGACTGGTTCCAGCTAATCACCAGCCAGTCTTGGTTGGCTAACGCCCCCTTTCATTCTATTGGTCAGTTACAAAGAGCCTCTTTCTTTATTGGATCATAGTCAATTTAAATCTCCCGCAACAGGAGACAATTGGTTCTTCTTACTGTCAGTCAAGTTTTCTCCTGAAAAACTACTCAGTTTATGGGAGAAACTCCCAAGTTTTTTTGGAGTTCTGTTTTCTGATATACGCCTGCTTTGAATTCTCTCTTTTCTGTAAGTGTTTGAGGAAAGATTTTTCCCTTTTTTTCCTTCTTTGAGCTCATCTTCTATATGGAGTGAAACTCTGTGTTCTCAGTTGTTTTTTTCTATTTTATAATTTGTTAAGCTTTTTCTAATCATTTCTTTAACTCAACGTGCTTAAAGTGGACTCATCCTGTTTTTTAACTTCTACTGGAAATGGTCTACGCCCAATTACCACGACATCTGAAGAACCCAGATTTCGTGGCTTAAATAATTTTAATTTTTATCTCTTCGATTCTGTGACTTTGATCAGACTTTGAACGATTTCCAAGGTATCTGGACCTGAGAAAGCTGCTGAAAAATTCTCGTATTGTCCACATGGCAAACTCAGCGGCCAGCAGCCTCTCATCAATGTTGTCGGATCTCAATTCTTGATAGTTTGCCTCTGGGAAGAAATATCTGCTGGCAGATATTCTCTGGTATCATCATCAAATAAAGCTTCAGCAAAGGATCCAGCTGAAAAGTCACCGCAATGGGTCATGTGAGCCAGATCTCATGTTTCATCTGCTGAGTTAATGCGATGTTCACCGCCTTAAAGTATATCATAATTTATCTCAGGTTTAAAACTACTTCATAAAACTCTGATCGGAGCTACAGAATTAAAGACAAATAGTATCCCTCTTTTAAGTAACTTCCATTTTTCCTTTTTAGAGTAAACAGAATTTCCTTTTTCATATAATCAGCTTTTATCATTTTCTTCATAAATTTGAGTTCAATTTTCTTCATATTTTGGTTACAGTTATTTCAGTCTCCATTTTCATCACAGTTGGAAATTCACACTAAGGTTTCCTTGCTTCCACAAATGTGGTTATACCTTTTATGCTCAATAATCAGTTACAAGTTGAATGTGATGTAATTTAAGCTGAGTCTGATCATTAAAACTGCAAAAAGTATATGGAAGTTTCTGCTTGATTAGTGTCTTGTGTCTGTTCCTTGGGTCACGCAGAAGAATTCACGGATATTTGAGACTGATTGATAACAAGTATAAAGATTAATTATTAATAAATTGTCCAAGTTTTGGACTGGTGTCCCTAAACTAGTTTTTCTTGTATATATGTGTGAGGTCCTGAAGTAAACCTTTGTTTCCACACACATTCGTATGTCTAAATTAAATAATCTTTGCACCTTATAACTAATTTCTTCTACAATTACGTTACAGAAAATGACTAAAATATAATTTTAGAGCTGTCATGGAGGACAGATGTCTGTGACTGTTATTAGGACTTCATAATAGACTCATCAAAACCATACTGGACATAAAATCACATCTTTTACACATTTATTTTTAATGTGATATTTTCACAGAGTTCAGACTGTCCTTTGCAATTTATTGACATTTTTTTAATGATAGTTACATGTTCATTACATGCTAGTTACAAGTTACATGTTAGTTGAAATTAATGTCAAATACTGCAAATATTCTAAAGATCTACCTAAATGTTAATCCATTATATAAATGCTGCTGTTTGGTGGAATTAAAATTAACACAATGACTTCTCTGTTCTTAAAATTCTGTTGCTTATACATAAATGTTACAGCTTAACACTATATATTTTATTAATAAATTTATTAAAATAGAGATATATTAGTTTCTATGCTTGATAAATGACAAAATACATATTTAAAGAGCCCTTAAAAGTGCAGTTGTAAAAGTTTATTTATTTTTTTTACTTTAACATCTTCAAACTTAAACATTTGGGAGAAATATAATGGAAAGGACTATGCTGAATTTCTTAAAGCCACAAGCGCCACATCGACTTTGTATCAGTATCGGCAGATATCCAAATTTAAAATTCTGAATTGGGTATTAAAAAAGTTGTATCATTACATCCCTAGTTTACATTTAAATCAATTTAATAATTATCAATGACAATTGTAGGATCTTTTTAAGGGCAAATGATCAAATCTAAGACTTTTCATTCTAGAGGTAACAAGAAATTGAATATAATGCATGTAGATAGATTTGCCCCAAAATATACTGGAACTGAAAAGCTACAAATTTTTGGTTATCAATCCAGGTCAGATCTGAATAACTGTGGTTTGTTCTCATTTTAATTTCTGCTTTGACACCCCAAGTGTGCCCAGATTTCATGACCTCTGACCTTGAGCACAACCTGGATGCAGACCCACCTGTAGATCATTGTGTGTGAGTTTGGTGACCATCAGGGGAAATGCCTAGGAGGAGTAGCGATTTCCATGAAATGTAGACAGATGAATGGATGGTGCTGCAAACTAAGATTAAATTTGGTCTGGTAGTTCATTAAACAAAAACACTGCAATGTCTGCTTCATCCAGTGTTGGGCAAATTACTAAAAATTAGTAACTAATTACAGTTACTAGTTACTTCTTTTCAAAAGTAATTGAGTTACTTTACCAATTACTGCATGTTTAAAGTAATTAGTTACTTGGAAAAGTAACTTTCACATTACTTTTAAATGCATACTTAAATCATCTTGCACACATAGCAAGATAATTTAATTAATGGATTGCATTACTGGCTTATTATTGGCAGGCTGAAAACACTGTTTCAGACAGAACTTAACAGTATTTTTAGGTTGATGTTGCTGCATTTGTGAGTGTGTAGGACATAAAGCTGTCCATCTTTCCTTTATAATTATGGATTTAATCTGATATGCAGTGATCCAAAGAAAGTAATTATCCACAGTTCAAATTTCTTCTGTGACAGAGACATGATCCAGTCCCTCAAATGCCATTTGGAGATCAAAATCCATTTTTGAATAATCTTTATCCAGGTAACAAGTAAATGTGTTTTAACTTCAGTGGCTCACAGTCTCAGTTGTCTGATGGAAAGTCACTGTTGATATCATGTCTTCAGTCAGTAATGATGTATCTGGCAATCGGTTGGTTTAATTCTTGCTGCGTCAGAAACTGTCCAGATGCATCATGCGTGATTGAAACATTGACATTGACATGTCCGTGGACTTGTCTTAAAGGGTCCGTTGGACCTGTGGAACCAGCTGCAAATCTGGATTTGGGAGTCAGACTCGATCTCTGTTTTTAAGAATAGGGTTAAAACCTTCCTTTTTGATATAGCCTACAATTAGGGAGGGATCATGTGTCTCTGAACCCTCCCTTAGTTATGCTACTAATAGGTTTAGACAGCCGGGAGACCTCCAACAATGCACTGGGCTTCACTCCTTTCTTCACTCTCAATGAAATATCTATTTTTGCTGGTCATTAACATCTGTTTGTTCTCTCCCATAAGATTGAGTCCCCACCATGCTGTTTGCTCTCTATATGTCTATTCTTTTCATCTTCTCTATCCCCTCATCCCCCAGCCAGTCACAGCAGATGACTACCCCTCTCTGAGCCTGGTTCTGCTGGAGGTTTCTTCCTGTTAAAAGGGAGTTTTTCCTCTCCACCGTCACCAAGCGCTTGCTCGCAGGGGATTGCCTGATTGCTGGGGTCTTTCTGCAATCGTGGGGGTTTCCCTACATTTGAAAGTGCTATGAGATGACTGTTGTTGTGAAATGGCACTATATAAATAAAGTTGAATTGAATTGAATTGAACTGAATTGAACTTGTGTACATGGCCATGCACCTCCGCACTCCAGATGCAGTGCACTCTTAGCGCTGGTCTCCATCCACATAGTCGTCATCTAGTATCACTTGAGCAAGTAGGATTATTTCCTATTTATGTAGTCAAAGATGGCTCACAAGGCCAATCTTTGATTTGCAAGCCATTTGGCATATTGGGCATTTCGTAGTATCCAGCGGAAGAAAGGAGCTTGTGCTGCCTTCATGCTCTTTGCTTTTTTCTCTTTTCCTAATAGCATCCCAGAGTAGACTTGCTTTGTAATGGCTGCTTCCTTCAGTAACTGTATGCCTCCACACCATGTGGTCTCTGGCTAGATTTTCCCAGTTGTCTACATCAATACCGCATCTCGAGATTACCCTTGAGATTGTCTTTGAATCGCTTGCTTTGGCCGCCCTGCACCCGTTTCCCAAGATATAACTGGGAATAAAGAAGTTGCTTGGGCAGGCGATGATTAGGCATGCATACTATATGCCCTGTCCACTGCAGCTGATTACAGATAATCATTGTCTCGATACTCGTACAATTGGCTCCCTCCAAGATGCTCACATTCGTTTGTTTATCTTGCCAGCTGATGCCTAAGAGGCAGCACTGGTTATACTATTCAAGACACTTCAGATGGCATCTGTAGGTCGTCCGGGTCTTGCTTGCATATAGCAGCATAGGGATAATGATGACTTTATAGACAAGGACCTTGGTATCCAAACAAAGGCTCTTATTTCGAAAACTCATTTCCTGAGATGTCTGAAGGCGCCACTGGCAGAGCTGAGTCAGTGCTTCACTTCTGCATTGATATAAGCAGTCACAGAGAGGTGACTTCCAAGGTATGGGAAGTGTGGAACATTTTCCAGAACTGTGTCATTAATTTGTAGTTGAGGGTCTTCCTTAGCTATCTTTGGGGGCAGTTGAAACAGTACTTTGGTCTTCTTGATGTTTAACTCAAGGCGAAGACTCTCATCGGCTTCTGTGAAAATGCTCAAGATGGTCTGGAGAGCTTCAGCAGAAACAGCGCACACAACGTCGTCATCAGCATACTGTAGTTCCATCACAGAGGTTATAGAGACCTTGGTCTTCGCTTTCAGTTTGCTAAGGTGAAACAGCTTTCCATCCATTCTGTAGACAATTCTGATGCCATGGAGTAGTTTCTTTTTCACTAAATGGAGGATCACTGATATGAAGATCAAGGACGAGCTGGGCGCAATTACACATCCTTGTTTGACTCCAGTAGTAATGTCAAAAGCATCACTTTCAGAACCAGCTCCTGTCAGTACGGTAGCATTCATGCCATCATGTAGTAGCCGAATGATACTGATGAATTTAACAGGGCCTCCAATTTTAGACAGTATGGTCCACAGTGCCTCACAATTTACCATGTCAAAGGCCTTTGACAAATCTATGAAAGCCATACACAATGGGAGATTTTGTTCTCGGCATTTCTCCTGCAGCTGTCTTGCAGTAAAGCTCATGTCCATAGTGCCTCTAGACTGTCAGAATCCACATTGTGATTCAGGAAGCACATTTTCGGAGACAGGAAGCAGGCAACTTGCAAGAATCCTAGTAAGTATTTTACCTGCAAATGCAAGAAGGGAAATCCCTCTATAGCTTTCGCAGATGGTCTTGTCTTCTTTCTTGAAAAGGGTGACAATAAGTGCATCCCGGAAATCTGCAGGGATCGCCCCCTTTTCCTAGAGCTTTACTATCAGGAGATACATCTGGTAGGTAAGGGAAGAGCTTCCATGCTTAAATATTTCAGCAGGAATGCTGTCAGGTCCAGTGGCTTAGTTGTTCTTCATTTGACTAATGGCTTTCTGTAATTCAGTTAGAGTCGGAGTAGCTGCTAACTCTACTATGATGGGCAGTTGTGGGATTTTGTCAAACACCTAGTAGAGTTCTGGTTTAGTAGGTCTTGAAAATGCTTTCTCCAAGATCCGACACGAGTTCAGAACCATCAATTGATCTCAGAAAGTTAGGGTTCTGGCTACAAAGTCTGTCAATGGATCTTGTTGTACTAAAAAAGGCACGAGAAGCACCAATGTCCACAAAATGCTACAGCTCATCTGCTTTCATACGCCACCAATTATTCTCAGTTTCCTTGATCTTTCTCTGCACTTCTACTTTTATTCTCGAAAACTTCTCCTTTTTGCTGATGCCAAATGGATCACCTTGCCAGGCCTCAAAGGCCACCCTCTTTCTCTCTATCATGCTACATATTTCAAAGTTATTCTCGTCAAACCAGTCTTGGTGAATGTGCTTTTGAAAGCCAATTGTATTGCTATAGGTATCAAGGATAGCAGCTTTGAGAGTTTGCCAGTGCTCCTCGATGTCGTCGGGATACTGGTCTTAATTTTGAGCATGACATCTAGCTCCTCCTGTTTACCAGGATCTTTCAGACAGGTAACATTCAGTTTACGGGGGCAGCTGTGGCGCAGGTGTAGTGTGGCTGACTACTGATTGAAGGGTTAGGGGTTCAATTCCCGCACTGTCTGCAGTCTGCATGTTGAAATGTCCTTGAGCAAGACACTAACGCTCTATAAGTGAATACCATTTACCATTTACCATTTACCATTTTACGCCTACAGGATTTACAGGAGAGCTTCCTTCTACAGGCAATGTTGATGCTCATTATAGAGTGAATTAAATGATAGTCCATCCAGCAATCATCTGCGCTAGTCATAGACCGGGTGAGAAGCACGTCATTGTGGTCATGGGCCCTCATGATCACATAGTCAATCAGATGCCAATGCTTCGAGCGCGGATACATCCAAAATGTTTTAAATTTATTTTTCTGCCAGAACAGCGTGTTGGTAATAAGGTTATGGTCTTTGCATTTTGTAAGAAGCAACAAGCCATCTGAATTCATATTCCCCACGCCTTCTTTCCTTATGGTGCCAGTCCACATTTCATTATTCCTTCCAACCCGCACATTGAAATCACCAAGCAATACTATCTTATGCTGACAATAACCTGCTCCTTAACACCAGCAAAACCAAGGAGCTCATAGTGGACTACAGGAAGGAGAGGGAAGAGACACATGACCCCATCCATATCAATGGCATAGCTGTTGAACGTGTCCCCAGCTTCAAATTCCTGGGGACCCACATCTCGGAGGACCTGTCCTGGTCAGTTAACACCACCAGCCTGATCAAGAAGGCCCATCAGCGCCTCTTCTTCTTGAGGACATTGAAGAAGAACCATCTGTCAACTGACATCCTGGACAACTTCTACCGCTGCGTGATAGAGAGCACCCTGACCAACTGTATCACACTTTGGTATGGGAGCTGCTCTGTAGCTGACCGCAAGGCGCTGCAGCGGGTGGTGAAAACCGCCCAACGCATCACAGGGACTCCACTTCCAGCTATAGAGGACGTCTACAGGAAAAGATGTCTGCGCCGGGCACGCAGCATTCTTAGGGACTCCAATCATCCTGCTCATGGACTGTTCCAGCTTCTCCCCTCCAGAAGACGTTTCAGAAGCCTTCGGACTAGAACCAGCAGGTTTAGGAACAGTTTCTTTCCAACAGCTGTCACGTTATTGAACTTAGTTCCCCGCTGACTCTCTTACAATCATCTTTTACCATCCTCACCTGTACATAACTGCATAACTACATAACTACATCTAACTTATTGCACATTATTTGCACATAACAGTACTTTTAACTTTCTGCACTGCTGCATATATTTGCATATATTTGCTTAAATTTCACATACTGTTAATTACCGTATATACTGCGCTGCTGTCCTTTGCACTTCTGATTGGATGCTAAACTGTGTTTCGTTACCTTGTATTCATACATGTGTAATGACAATAAAGTTGAATCTAATCTAATCTAATCTAATCTAATCTTATGCTCTTTGGGGACTTAGGAAAGCAGGTGGTCTAACTCAGAGTAGAACTTCTCCTTCACATGCTCTTCGGCCTCTAGGGTAGGAGCACAGGCATTAACGGTGGTCATCGACTGATTTTTGTTGAGTTTCATTTTAAGAGTCATGAGACATTCATTAACTCCCACTGGGGAATCTGACAAACTTTCCAAAAGGTCGTTCCTGATGGCAAAACCAACGCCATGCAATCTCATCTCCTGACCGGGTGTGCCTTTCCAAAACAAAGTGTGACCATCGCCTTCCTCTTTTAACTGTCCTTCGTCAGCTCTTCTTGTTTCAGCAAGGGCAGCAATATTGATATTAAATCGTGCCAGTTCACATGCAATGATGGCAGTACATCGTTCTGGTGTTTCACTGTCCTGATTATCCATCAGAGTTCTTATGTTCCAGGTACCAAAAATTAAATTTTTGCATTTCTGTTTTCGACTGCATGAAAGGTGATTCCGCCGGCTGGGGTATGCCAACTAAAGGTTTGTGAGATGGACTGTTTAAGGCACATTTTCTAGCCCCTCCCCTAACTATGTAGGGTAAGCAGAGTGATTCCTAAATAGAACTGCTTAGTTGTGAATACAGCTGCCAAAATGCTCAACCATCTCAAAACCTTGAGCAAGACAAATGAATCACGTATTCACCACCTAATGTGCTCATTGTGACTAGGAGCTTCCAGATATCACATTCCTGCTCCCCTCACCACTCCTTGATTGCCGTGGGACTTTTAATGCAGCAGGACTTCTAATGTAGGGAGACTGCTGCACAACAGCCACCAGACATAGCTTGACAAAGATCGGGACGCATATCCAATTGCGAGGACAACCTAGACAATTGGGAGTCACCATTTGTTGCAGCCCTCATCCGTCTTTGCAGCCAGTAGAGTTGCTGCCCATCTACTGCCTGTTCTGTCGTTGGGGACTTTGAGACAGAACTGTAGTCAAGTTGGCTAACAGAACTGCCAAGCTATTGGAACTGCTGCCGAGTTGACTTGCAGGACCATGAGAGGGGTGAGAAACCAGGCCATATCCCCAGCCAAAGGAGGCCAGTGTGTGCCAACACTTGCCCAAGGTGTACACCCAGACTAGTGGAGAGAAGGAGGTGCCTTACTTCTCATTCTGGACTGGCTCCAAGCAAGGTCTAGCCACTGCCCACCACATAGTGATGACTGACATTATTTCATCTGAAGACGCCAAGAAACAGCAAGCACAGTGTGCGGTTTAGATGGGGTTCGGGGTGCATACGGACGTAACTCCGGTGGCATGTACCAGAAGACAAGCTAAGGATGTTGTTGCGAGCCACGTGACCCACACAGTATGTAAACACACCAACTTCAACACTGGACATTAATTTTTTTGTTTGTGAATCACAATAGGCCTGTTCTATTATGCTCGTTTACTACGCACCACAGTCATATGATACCGCACTGTTGTGTAATATTACTCAATAATTATGAACCTTGTCAATAAACTGCAAGGGAGAAGAGAGGAGGGGAAAAAATGAAAAACGGACTGAAAGATTCAATAAACCACGATGCTGATTTAAGGTCGAATTGCCCAGCCCCAATGTATGGTCAATACAATTATGACTTGTCTTGTTATTATAATGTAGTCATATAATGTAGTCATTGTGGTGGACACAGTACACATGGCACTCCACTCAGGACAATGGGGTTGGTGGGGGAGAAGATAGTTAGGGATGCTAATGGAGAAAGGTGAAAGGACTTAAACAAACAAAGATGTGCCCCCCTCCCCCGCCGTGCCAGTTTTACACCTGAGGATGCAGGGGTGCAAATGTATGGTAGCAAGACCTGCTCTGTGACGTGTGTGTCAATGTCATGTTAATGTGTGTACATGTCTTTCATGTCTGTATGTTAATGTGTTTACCCTGTGTGCCGGAGGCGGGAATAGAAGTGTATAAAAGAGTTTGCTCAGGCGCTCAGAGGGAGAGTTTCTGTTTCCTGTTGGAAGAGGAATAAAGTTTGTGTGTCGTCCAACTCGCTGCCTCGTGTGCTTTCATCTTCCACATTGGTGACCCTAAGACGTGCAATGGAGAACCAGCCGAGCACCGCCCCGGAGACAACCCAGTGGGAGAACAGCAGTGCGGCATGCGCTGTCAGACTCAAGCTCCCAGACTTCTGGCTTCACAATCTGACCGCTTGGTTTTTACATGTGGAGGCCCAATTCACACTCTGCGGGATCACAACGGACGACACCAAATATTATCATGTGGTCGCTGCGTTGGATGTGCGTGCCATGCAGCAAGCGACGAGCCTGCTCCAGGAACTGCCGGCCCAAGGGAAATGCGACGTGCTCAAGCAGATGCTAATTCAGTGGTATACCCCGTCGGACAGTGAGAGAGCAGAGAGACTTCTAACATGCTCAGAGTTAGGTGACAGATCAGCTGTGGAGCTGATGGACAGCATGTTAGCATTAATGGGGAAGAACGACGAATCCTTCTTGTTTGCCCACCTCTTCCTCAGGAATCTCCCTGCTACAGCGAGGGCGATCCTGGCCAACTCGCCGCTGCTGGTAACCAAGAACTACTGTGCTCTGACACAGGAAGTGGACCGCATCATCCTAGTGACCAGAACTCTCAGCGTGCACGCAACGACACCGGTATCCGGGAAGGACTCCAGCGAGGTCGAGGAGGCATTGGTGGTGGCGGGGACAGACGCCAAGAGACGCAGGAACGGGACGCTCTGCTTCTATCACCGCCGCTTCGGCTCGGATGCCCAATGCTTCCTGCCGCTGTGCCAATTCAAGAAGCCAGGGAAACGGCATGGCCAGCAGTCAGTAGCAGCTGTGACTGCTGGCAACAGAAACAAGCTGCTTTTCGTCACAGACACATGTTTGGGGAGATGTTTCTTAGTGGACTCCGGCTCCCAGAAGAGCCTCATTCTGCCAGTTAGTGCAGACAGATCGGCAGGAGGCAGCTGTCCCGAGCTCACGGCCACCAATGGATCCAACATCAGGACATTTGGCGAACGGACGTTGACAGTGTGCTTACACGGATGCAATTACCAATGGAACTTTGTGGTGGCGGCATGTTCTGTCCCCATTTTAGGCACAGATTTTTTTATGTGCTTATGGGTTGTTAGTCGATGTTGCCAACAGACGTTTAGTGGATGCTGTCTCTTTTTCCTTCTTGCCCTGCATAGTCCAGGGAGTTGGGCCAACAACACAGGCTAACGTTATAGCCCCAGGGGGTAAGTACCAGCATTTACTTTCACAGTTCCCAGCACTCACGGTTCTGACGTTTTCTGCTACAGTAACCAAACACGGGGTTGAATATTTCATAACCACAAAAGGCCCGCCAGTGTTTGCGCAACCTTGGTGCCTGGATGCAATTAAACTAGCCAGCAAGCGTGAGGAGTTTGCCAACTTAGAGCAGGTGGGCATCTTTAGGCCCTCCAACAGCCCATGGGCATCCCCACTACACATGGTGCCTAGGGCCGATGGGTTGTGGCGACCATGCGGAAATTTCTGGTGCTTGAACAATGCCACAGAACACGATCAGTATCCCATCCTGCATATCCAGGATTTTTCTATGCACCTGACCGGGATGTGTGTTTTTTCGAAAGTGGATCTGGTCCGCGGTTACCACCAGGTCCCAGTGCACACGGAGGACATTCCCAAAACAGCGGTAATATCTCTTTTTGGCCTTTTGGAGTTTTTATGCACGCCGTTTGGGTTAAAGGGTGCGGCGCAAACCTTCCAAAGAATGATGGACACATTGCTCCTTGACCTGCCTTTTGTTTTGTATACTTAGATGACATTCTGGTGGATAGCGCGTCTGAGGAGGAGCACCTCACCCATCTCAAACTAGTTTTCCAGAGGTTGGAAGTGCACGGGATTATCGTTAACCCCGCGAAGTGCCAGTTCGGTGTGCCAGTGATTGATTTTTTGGGCCACTGCATTTCGCCGGAGGGCACGATTCTGCTGCCTGATAAGGTGCGTGCCGTGTCGGATTTTCAGCGTCCATAGATCGTGAAGGCCCTGCAGGAATTTTTGGGCATGGTCAACTTTTACAACCGTTTCTTCCCCCAAGCAGCCCAGCTGCTGCAGCCATTGTATGCTGCACTCAAAAAAAAGAAGCCCACAGAAAACATCGACTGGACCCCCGAGCGAGTCCAGGCTTTCGCAAATGCCAAAACAGCGCTTGCTAATGCCACTTTGCTAGCCCACCCTTCCCCGTCAGCGCGGCTGGCACTCACCACTGATGCCTCTGACGTTGCCATAGGGCCAGTGGTGGAGCAGTATGTTTCCAGTGCGTGGCAGCCGCTCGCATTTTTCAGCCGTACTCTGTGCGACAAGGAATGCAAATACAGTACGAGAGTTGTTGGCCCTCCACCCGGTGACGCGCCACTTCCAGTTTTGGCTGGAAGAGCGCGAATTCACTGCATTCACTGATCATAAGCCGCAAACGTACGTAATGTCCAAAGTCAGCAATGACATTTGGCTGCAATCTTGGAATTTACAACCAACATCCAGCACGTAGCCGGTAAGCTTAATGTTGTGGCCGACTGCCTGTTGTACGCATTAGTCTCCCCGGTCTACATGGGAATAGATTTTCCTGCCATGGCCGCAGAGCAAACGGAGGACACGGACATTTGCATGCTCCAGTCCACACCTACTGGGGTAAAACTGGAGAGCAGGGCGGTGCAAGAAAGGTGGCCCCCATTGCTCTGTGACGTCTCCACCAGTCGCCCACGCCCGGTGGTTCTGAACTTTTGGCACCATCACATTTTTGAGTCAGTCCACTTCCTTTCACACCCCGGCGTACACGCCTCAGTTAAACTGGTGGGAGCGAAATTTGACTGGCCGCACTTATGCAGGGATGTGAAAGAGTGGGCTGCAGCATGCGTCACGTGCGTCGCATGCCACCAGGCCAAGGTGCACAAGCACACCAAAGCCCCCCTTGAGCAGTTCCAAATTCCGGCCAGGAGGTTCGACCACATCCACGTGGATTTGGTGGGCCCCCTCCCGCCGTCACAAGGTGTCACGCACCTTTTGACAATCGTGGACCGCACCACGAGTTGGCCTGAGGCGGTCCCGCTGGCTTCCACCATGTCTGTAGAAGTGGCTTGCACTTTTTTGTCGGCCTGGGTTGCACGGTTCGGATCCCCATCGGACATCACTTCCAACAGGGGTCCGCAATTCATTTTGGAACTCTGGTCCGCGGTGGCCCAAAGCCTGGGGTCAAAATCCACCACACCACTGCGTACAATCCCCAGGCTAATGGGTTATGCAAACATTTACATAGGTCGCTTAAAGCAGCGCTCAGAGCTTCACTTACGGATGCAAACTGGGTCGACCACCTGCCCTGGGTCCTGTTAGGGTCACGTGCAGTGCCTAAGGAGGATCTGGCAGCCTCCCCGGCAGAACTCGTTTTTTTCTCAGCTGCTGCAGATCCCCGGGGAATTTTCACCGGAAAACCCTGCACCCAGGACTGACCTGCCCACGCAATTTTTTCACAGTACAGGGACGGCCATTGTGCCGGGCCCGGCGCACCATTGTCTTCCCCACTCCTTCGTCCCAAAGAGCTTACAGAGCACCAAGTTAGTTTTTGTTAGGCACGACACACACAGAACCCCGCTGCGCCCACCAAATGACGGACCATTCAGAGTGCCGGAAACCGGGGCAATGCATTTTGTGTTAGACTTTGGGGGGCGTAAGGAAACTGTCTGCATTGACAGGCTTAAGCCCACTTATGTGTTGGCAGACGAACAGGTGGTGTTGGCTCAAGCTCCCCGGCGCGGACGCCCACATACAGTGGCTCCGCAAGTTGGTGTTCCCTCTGCAGAGAGCTGTTGGCAACAGACTAGGTCTTTCCCCTCCCCACCCTTTCCTCCCCTCAGGACTGCGCAACGGAGGCTGAGTTTGTCTCCTGCTCACCTCAACAGCAAGACGCTTCAGCTGGTCCGGCGTCTCCACGTTACAGCTGTTACGGGAGTTGGCTCAAGCCCAAGGCGCCAGAGGGTTAGAGCCCCTTCTGTATGTTCGGGGGGGGGGGGTGTGGTGGACACAATACACATGGCACTCTACCCAGTACAATAGGGTTGGTGGGGGACAAGATAGTTAGGGATGCTAATGGAGAAAGGTGAGAGGAGCTAAACAAAGATGTGCCTTTTGCCCCCGCCGCGCCAGGTTCACACCTGATGATGCAGGGGTGCAAATGTATGGTAGCAAGACCTGCTCTGTGACGTGTGTGTCAATGTCATGTTAATGTGTGTACATGTCTTTTATGTCTGTATGCTAATGTGTTTACCCTGTGTGCCGGAGGCGGGGATAGATGGTATCGGTGTAGGTGATATAGGTGTATAAAGCAGTTCGCTCAGGCATTCAGAGGAAGAGTTTCTGTATTTTATGTTGGAAGAGGAATAACGTTTGTGTGTCGTCCAGCTTGCTGTCTCGTCTGCTTTCATCTTCCACATAGTTTTTGCTGCCGTTTCTCTGTTAGCAGGATCACGCAAAAACTCATAGATGGATTTGGATGACATTTTCACTAGAGGTGGCTCTTGGCCAAAAGATGAACTCATTAGACGTTGGAGGTGATCCGTGAGTGCATACCTCCGCCAAGGCCCTCTCTCGCAATGTACAGATGGATGGTGATATGGACAGACAAAAGGATAGAGGAGAGGACAAAGGGAGGGAGAGATGGCGCCTTGGCGGAGATATGCACTCTGAGTACCCTCTAGTTTGAGCTAAAAATATCTATCCATATTCATAAAATCAGTAACGAGTAATGCATCTGATCAAATTTCAGTAACTGTAATGCATTACTGAATTTTTAAAACAGTAATTTCGTTATACAATATGTTACTGTAAAAGTAGTGGTGTTTCAGTAACGCGTTACTTTGTAACTCGCAACACTGGCTTCATCAGACGCAGAGTGTAGGTATATCTGTGGGGCTTTCTTCTGCTACTTAAACCTTCTCCTGCTTACTGTTGAACTTGGTGTATTGGTTCCATATCCTGAGGAAGGCAGAGAAGCCAAAGACCATCTACGACCATCAGCCCTGACAAAAACAAAAGTGGGAAAAGAGAGGCATATGTTAAGACTCAAAAGGGATGAAATGTCTTTTTCTTTATTACATTTAGCAGCCAGAACTCTAACGTCAGTTTCTATTTTTGTTTCTCCATGCAATACAATTGGTGGCTATAGTGGAGCAATTCTGCTACCTTCACTTCACTTTCAAGCAATCCAATCACACTATTTTTCTTTTTATTTCTCTCTTCCCCAAGGCCTCCTCCCAGCATCTGACACTTCCACTGAGTGAGTGATGAGGGGTGCTTGTCTGGGCAAAGTCCTGGCACCCTGCATGATTCATTTGGGTCTGCTGTCACGCCTCAGTCACACAGACATAGTGGGAGCAGCCCAGGACAAAAACAGGATAACAGCATGCTTTTCATCTATGTGTGAGTGACTGGGTGTGTTCCCCGAGGACTGTGGTTACGTGCAAAAATCATATTCACATTATATATTTATTATATATATTTGTATTGTTTTTCTACCACATGCTGTATGTGGCTTATTGTGCTAAAAAAGGAGGGATGCCAACCTTCGAGAAGAGGCGAAGGAAAAGTGGGCAGGTCCGCTGGGTGAGAAGTTGCGCGGGCTGTCCAAAGGACTGCTTCCTAATACAATACATATGGAGAGAAGAGAGAAAAAAGCTGAATAAACCAAAACGTATTCAAATAATACTAGCAACACGAAGATACATTTTAAATCACATGCTTAAAATCATTACTGGTATGTACATACAGCGGCCCTCTGATTCTACACTTGGGGTGTGTGTGATTAACACAGTACATAGGTAAAACACAATCTCATTCTACTGTACATGATTGGTTGTACAGTTGAATGACAATAAAGGGTAATTTAATTTAATTTTTTTTTCCACAATATTTTTTATTGAACCTTTTTTTTTTTTTACAAACATGGCACAAACAATCAAACACTAACACTAAAGTAATTTAAAAATAAAAAAAAACTAACTACAAAAAAAAATGTACTAAAAACACCAACAACCACTAACAAAGGCAAGTCATCAACAATCCTCCTCTGTTTAGTCTAGGTAATCTATTACATAAGTATACATATTATACATTCACCAATTTGGAATTTGCAAGGTCCACACACATCATTCACCTTCTTCTTCAGAAGTTATGTTTAATTTCTTTACATAATCAATGAAAGGTCTCCATATATTCTCAAACACATTTTCCTTTGATTTCAGTATGTGTGTTATTCTTTCTAGTGGAAGGTTTGTTAACATCTGTCTTAACCACTGAGTCACATCTGGTCTATGAGTCTTTTTCCACAGTAGTGCAATACATTTTTTGGCATTAAGCAAACTGAGGTCTATGAATGCTCTTTCACTCTTATTAAAGTTATGCTTTTCTGGATACAGACCCAACAAAAACAGCTTAGGGTTCAATGTGAATTGTTTTGAAATTATTTTTTCAATTGTTTCCCTCACCTCTTCCCAAAACATTCTGATTTTTCTACATTCCCATAAACAGTGAAATAGGGTTCCTTTACTTTCCATACATTTTGTGCATGTATCTGGTATGTTTTTGTTATATCTATTTAACTCCACTGGTGTAACATACATCTGCATTAACCATTTAAAATGTATCAATTTTAGACGTACATTTATTGATTTGGTTTGAGCTTCTGTACAAGCCAATTCCCATTGTTCCTCTGAAATTTCAATTTGCAGGTCTTCTTTCCAATAATTCAGTCTTTTCTGTGAGTTTTCACTTGAGAATAGTGTCAATGAGTTATAAAACTCTGAAATAATACCCTTTCTCTTACCATCTTTCGTCAAAATTTTTTCCAAGGAAGAATAAGTAGGTCGGGTGAGAGCATTATTTTGATTTGATCGAATAAAATTCCTAAGCTGAAGAAATTTAAAAAAATGTGTTCTATTAAGATTGAATTTGATCCTCAGTTCTTCAAAAGACATTATGTTATTTGAACGTGACAAATATAAGTCTTGAATCTTTTGAATCCCTTTTAAATTCCATACTTTAAATACAGCATCTGCTCTCCCTGGTGTAAAATATTGATTACCCCATATTGGGCTAAATTGTGACAATAAGTGTGGTTCTTTTAAATATTTTTTGGTTTCACACCATATTTTGATCATATAAGATAAGATAAGATAAGCCTTTATTAGTCCCACAACGGGGAAATTCCAGGATTGCAACAGCACAGGGATAGCAACACTCAGAGCAACAATCAGAAGGCAAGAAAAAACAAGCAAGCAAGAGCAGCTAATATACATATGTACATATTACTATAAAATATATATATACACACACACACACACAGACACACAGTGCAGAGCATTGTAGCTGGATGGAATAAATATATGAATATATGAACACACAGTGCAGAGCATTGTAGCTAGATGGAATAAATATGTAAATATATAAACACCCACAGTATGGAGCATTGCAGCTAGGTGGAATAAATATGCAAGTATATAAACACACACAGTGCGGAGCAATGTAGCTAGATGGAATAATATGTAGATATATAAAAAAACACAGTGCGGAGCATTGTAGCTAGATGGAATAAATATATAGATATATAAATATAAACACACCCAGTGCAGAGCATTGTAGCTAGATGGAATAAATATGTAAATATATAAACACACACAGTGCAGAGCATTGTTGCTAGGTGGGATGAAACAGCATAACCGTCTATTTAGTTATCCTACTTGGTATGATTATGTGCCCATACATATTCTCACCCTCCATAGCGACCGGTATGTTCCTAGTTGTATGCCGGAGAGGACCATTGTGTAAGTCTATTGCATCTTTTGCATTCAAAAAAAAAAAAAAAAAAAAAAAAAAAAAAAAACCTATTAGTTTGTTACGTCTTTTTGCTATCTCTGCGAGCAGCCCTGCTTAGGTTGTACAGTCAATACTTATAATAATATACAATATGCTTTACAATTGGATTTTTAACTTGTTTCTGTAATTTTTTTTGCCGAGTCTGAGTATATGAATAAGGGAAGAGGTAAAGGTAAATTGTATGATTCTATTTCAGTCCAGTGAGGGAGATCATTTGATGAAAAATAATATGTCATAGACCTCAGTTGTGCTGACCAGTAATACAACATAAAGTTTGGACATTTCAGACCTCCACGATCAAATGGTAAATATAGTAAGGACAGACGTAATCTAGTCTCCCTATTGTTCCATATAAATTCCACTAACTTTTTTTTAATTCTTGAGAATAGATCTGAAGGTGGTGGTAAAGGATTGTTTTGAAATAAATAAAGTATTTTAGGTAAGATATTACTTTTAAGTATATTAATTCTCCCGATCATCGACATTGGTAGTGACATCCATCTCTGAAGTAACTCATTAATATCTGTCATTAAGGCTTCATAGTTGGCACTGGCGACTGATTCTAGCTTAGGCAAAATTTGAATTCCTAAATATTTAAACTGATTTACAACACTGAATTGATTTACCTCAGGAGCTGGGTGATTTCTCTGGGTCTCATTTAGCATTAATATTGAAGATTTAGTTTTATTTATTTTATATCCTGATATTTCCCCAAAGTTCTTTATTAAATTTAACAAGGTCGGAATTGATTTTTTAAAATTCGACATAAACAAAATTATGTCATCGGCATACAGGGAGATTTTATGTTCTGTTGGTCCTACTTTAATTCCATATATTTGTGGATGTAAACGTACTGCCATCGCTAAAGGTTCAATTGCCATAGTAAACAATAAGGGTGAAAGTGGACAGCCTTGTCGACATCCTCTATTGATTTTTATTGATTTTGAGATATTGCTGTTTGTTAGGATTTCTGCTGTAGCATTATTGTATATTATCTGAACCCATTTTATGAAATTATTTCCAAGTCCAAACCTTTGTAGGACTTCAAAAAGATAGGGCCATTCGACCCTATCAAAGGCCTTTTCGGCATCCAATGATAGGAAAGCTGTATCCGGTGCTTCTTTATTGGAATAAATAATATTAAATAGTCTTCTTACATTATGGAAGCCTTGTCTTCCCATTATAAAGCCATTCTGATCTCGGTTAATAATATTTGGTAATATTTCTTGTTGTCGTCTTGCTAAAATTTTACAGATTATCTTAAGGTCAGCATTTAATAGGCTTATTGGTCTCATGTTTTCACATTTATTAGGGGGTTTACCTGGTTTTGGCAACAGTATAATTAAGGCATTATTCATGTATGGTGGTAAATTACTATTTTGAAATGCTTCTAAAACCATTTCCAAAAGTGGTTTTATTAATTTATTCTTAAATTTTTTATGGAGGTCAACTGGAAGACCATCTGGTCCTGCTCTTTTTCCTGATTTCATATTATCAATGGCTAGCCCAACTTCTTCTTGACTAATTTTAGACTCCAGTATCTCCCTGTTTTCATTTGGAATACACGGTATAGATAATCCACCCAAAAACCCATTTAGTTTTGTTAAGTCAGTTTCATTTTTTGTATCATATAGTTTTTCATAATAATCTCTAAAGGCACTATTAATTTCTAAAGGATCTATAACTACCTGTCCGTTACTTATAATACTGGTAATTGGTGTTTTAAATTCTAATTGTTTAATCTGCCATGCCAATAATTTTCCTGATTTTTCACCTTGTTCATAAAAAGTTTGCTTCAATCTTAGAAGACTCGAGGCAGCTCTATTCGCTGATTTTTTGTCATACTCAGCTCTCAGAATCACTAATTCGTTCTCTAACTGTGGGTTACTTCCTGCATACACTTTTTCTTGAAGAATTTTTATTTTACGTTCCAATTGGACTCTCTCCTCTCGAGTCTTCTTAGATTTTGAACCTGTATAACTAATAATATGCCCCCTAATAAAAGCTTTGAAAGCCTCCCACTTTATACATGCTGATGTTTGTGTAGTATTAATATCAAAGAACTCATCTATCTGTTTTTCTATGTACTTAACAAATTCCTCACCCTGAAGCCATTTATGCTGAAAATGCCACCTACCTGGATCCTTTGTCAATTTCTTATCGACATATATTAAACAGCAGGGTGCATGATCAGAGATCACGATGTTATCATAGAAACAGTTTTGAATCTTGGACCTTAATTCTGTGGAGATCAAAAAGTAGTCAATACGTGAGAATGTCTTATAGGTATTAGAACAACAAGAATAGGCTCTGACTTGTGGTTTCATTTCTCTCCATATATCTAGCAATCTCAATTCTTTCATAAAATGATTAATGGTCATCCTGCATCCATTGTGCGTACAGTCCAGTCCTGTTGATCTATCTATACTGGGATTCAATGTACAATTAAAATCCCCTGCTATTATATGTTGCCCTGTAAGTGATGATAAAGTGAAATAAATTAACGAAGAAGTTTTGATCATCAGTATTGGGACCGTATAAGTTCACTAGATTTATATTTTCTAATAACAAAGATCCTTGGATGATTAGATATCTTCCTAATTTGTCTCCAATTACATTTTTCACTTGAAAGGGGACTGTTTTATGTATGAGAGTCATAACTCCCCTGGCTCGGGATAAAAATGATGAGGTGAACACATTTCCTTGCCATCTTCTCCTAATTCTTTTTACATCCTCCTCTATTAGATGAGTTTCTTGTAAAAATACAATTTTTGAATCTATGTCTTTTATTTTATTCATAACTTGTTTAAGTTCTTTTAGATTTTGTAGACCTCTGCAATTCCATGAAGTTAAATTAAGATTAACGCTTTGATCTATGATCAATAAGGAGTTTAAGATTACCTTGCAATATAAACATGCTCATACAGAGAAGCAAAAACATGGATGGTTGAACATTCATCCTACAAACTACACAAAAACAAATTCCCTTTCCCCACATTCGTGGTAATCCCCCCAAAATCAAAAAAATTCCGTCTCCCGTTATAGCTAGTGACTGTTCCACACCTGCGAGGATCAGTCAAACCACTCTCTCTTTCTCCTCTCAATCACCCTGTCACTACTACTATTTTTAATGAATTAACTCTCTTCTGTAGTTTTTTCAACATAACTTCAAAGTTTTATAGCAACTTTGTACATCATAGCTTTTTTTTTTTTATAATACAATCTGTATTTTGTAGACATGTTATATGTTTCAGATCAATCAGATGCCTGTGCAAATGATTAAATGTTCTACCTTTATCATGTTCATGCTTAGCTCCCACCAGTTTCCTTTTGGACCTGCTTAATGAGCTCCTGCGCCTCTTGAGGGGTCTTGAAGGTGTGGGTTCTGCCCTTATATGTGACCAGCAGTCTTGCCGGATGAATCACTCCGTGACGAATCCCGAGGTTGCGCAGCTCTTTACGGGTGGGGTTGAACTGCCTCCTTAATTGTTGAATTCCTGTGGCCAAATCTGGGTAGAACCGCACCTGTTGATCCTGGTATTTAATTTCCCCTTTAGCTCACGCCGCGTTGGTGACCGTCATCTTGTCTCTGTAGCTGAGGAACTTCATAATCAGCGTCCTCGGTGGTGTCTTATTATCTCTCGGTGGGCCGATTCGGTGAGCGCTCTCTAAGACGACCGATGACTGCAGGTCCGCGTTGTTCAGCGCTTCTGGAATCCACTTTTCCAAAAAGGAACATGGGTCCCGTCCCTCCACTCCCTCCGGGAGACCCACCAGCCTCAAATTATTCCGTCGCGAGCAGGATTCTAAGCCCAGGACATTATCTTCCAGACGTTTACATTTTAATTCCAGTGTTTGCACCTTTGATTGTAGGCTGGTGACGTCATCTTCAGCGCTTGAAATTCAGAGCTCCGCCTGCGAGACTCGTTCCATACAGTCGCTTATTTCCTTTCTCATTCCTTCTACTGCTGCTATAATCCCATCAAATTTAGATGAAAAGTCTGCTCTCATGGAGCTGATGGCAGCAAGCACCGCACTTGTCCCCTCCTCAGCAGTTACCGCTCCGCCGCTGGCTACATTCTCTGACATAGTCTCTGGAGATTTTTCTGCTTCATCACGAGCGTGGAAGTCTGTTAGTTTGGATTGTTTTGTCGAATTACTTTTTCCTCCGCCTAATTTCCCAGCCTTAGTCTTTACCATATCCGCGCCTAAACGCTGGGATAGGTTTTTGTTCCAATTAAGAGAGTTTTAGCCTACTTTTTATTTTTAGGAGCAGAGCAGTGTGAAACACGTCTTCCTACGTGACCGCCATAACCGGAAGTCAATTTAATTTAATTTTAATTTAATTTAATTTTAATTAATTTAAATTTAAATTTTTACATAAAACAGATGTAGCTATTAATCTGAGAACAGGTAAGATAAGACAAGATAAGATAAGGTAAGATAATCCTTCATTAGTCTCACAATGGGGAAATTTACAAGAAGGGAGGACAGTTGGGGCATGTGGTTTGATGGCCGGAGCAAAGCCACTTAAACCGCGCAAACCGGACCACTGGCCCCCAGAAAACACTCCGACTGTTACCTGTCTGCCCCTGGGATGGGGCCACCAAGAGAAAACTCACTTCATGGCAGGGGGTCGGTGGCAGACGGGATTCCGCAGAGAGCCACAAACACCTCGCAGGAGACAGGGGAGCCCCTTGGTAGGTGAAAGCAACAAGAGAGGGAGCCCCCCGGCCCCCCGCAGGGCTGGGAGCAACTTCCGCGTCACTGTCAATGATTCTTCCATTATATGAAAGTTTATGAAAATTTGCACAAGCATCGTCCTCTTTTTCCTGAAGTTTCAAACACATTCATGTCTGCGTGTTGTACCTGTGTGCACTGTTAAATACAGTGCAATAATACATACAGCTTGATTGGTCAGCCCAGCATTATCTCTTCCCCAATTGTCCTCTCTAAAAGAACAAACTGGGCATCAACTGTGATTGATGCCATCCTTATTACCAAGCACCATTACTATCGCATGCTTTTTCGCTCATGTGCATGTCTTTGGCCAGTGCAAAATCCATCTTAACCCTTCTTCAGTCAAGATTTCATAATACAACAGCGCCCTCGCTGTCTATTGCTGTGTTCGAAATGCTCACTCCTTCCCCATATAGTGTACTATATAGTGAATCAGCTATTTTGTAGTGCTGTTCAAAATCTTAACTGAAAATTTCATTCACTATATAGTACACTAAAAATATCCCACAATGCATTTTGAAAAGTAGTGTACAACAGATGGTCACTACATTAGCCAATATATCCCATAATGCAATGCGCAACCAATGGAGCAGTGAGAGGAGAGCTTTACATCACAACATTAACTACCTTAAGGTATTTATATTTATTAATTCGGGAAAAACGATTTAACATATATTTACTACAAATCACATGCAGGTATTCATTTTTACCACCGTTGCTCTGTTATGTTTTACTATGTCACCATGATGACGTCATTAACCACGTCACAAAAACAAGCCCAGTAGTGTCCGAAATCTTATAATCTTATTGTTATATTGAGTTTACTATATAGTCCACTATATCTAAATTCACTATATAGCGAGTAGGGAGGGAGTGAGTGAGTGAACATTCCAAACACTGCCTATGTCGCAGTTATGCGTCTGTCATGTGATGTGTCATGTGATGTGGCCATAAACCATAAAAAATGCCCAGTTGTACTAAGTATTCCACATCACAAGGTGGCAGACACATATAACTTACTGCTCTTGCCTTGGAGGACTGATGTCTCCCAAAGAACCACCCGAGAACCTCACTTCTGAGGCACCAAAGAAGAAGAGTTTGTAAACAAGTGTTGATGTACTCCATCGCAACACGGAGGATGCTCCCAAATTTCCCAACTATGATTCTATAAAGAGATTATTTAGCTTATGAAGGCAAATATCTACATTTTGTTATAACAGAAGGTGGCCAAAGCTGGTTAATTTTTGTCTGCCATCGACCACACCTCTATGTGACTGGACAGAACAATCGCACCTTTTCCATGTCGTCATATACGATAAATTGCGGCGGAATAAAAGCGAAATTGAGGTGGAATGATCATAAGACTGTCTGAATATAGGAGAGAAAGCGAAAATGACCGACAGAAGACAAAATAACGACCAGGATGACGAAAATGGACAAAGCGAGCCGCCTGGCCAGCGGTAAGTCTGACGAATTTCTTTGTTTGTTTACACTGTACTAATTTTCTGGTTCATATACTCTGAAGATAAGATAACGAAAAACGGTGGCAAAAAACAAAACCATCTTTTGTGTAAATATGTTCAAAGTCCACTTTTGACCGAAAGTTATGTAATTCGATATGGCTGCCATTGCATTATGCAAATTAGATGCATAAATTTACTCCTATCTCGAACTTTGGATCATATTCTACATCTTTCTAATTGGCAGTAAGCCATTATCTCTTACCACTTTCAAGTTATAGCCTTGGAAATCTCTGACATCTAAACTGAATATTTTCTTGAAAAAAATCTTGACCCCATCAATAACAGTTTTCACAGGAAAACAGCTGAAAAGCTTAATGGCTGCACGGTGGCGCAGTGGTTAGCACTGCGGCAGCACAGTTTACCCTTGGCCGGGGGATTGTGGCAATCGAGGGATCGTGGGTTCGATCCCAGCCCCCGACCAACAGTGATCTGTGTGGAGTTTGCATGTTCTCCCTGTGTTTGCGTGGGTTTACTCCGGGATTTCTCCGGTTTCCTCCCACATGCCAAAAACATGCAGGTGTGGTCTATATTAATCATATATTCCATAACCTACATATGTTGAAGCATGTGGAAATGTTTAGCAATTACATATGTAAAGGACTTCACACCTCTGAAAGGACAAAGGCTCTCAACCGCCGAGTGAAGAACAAAGACGTTCCCAGACACGGCAGAGGAGACCGGAGGAGCCACCCTCACCCCCTAAGGCGAGGAGAGGAAATACCAAGACAATGGGGGGATTAAGATAATGAGGGATGTCAGCCTTTGTTATGCATGTCTTTTGTTGTGTGCAAGTATAAAGCCAGTGAGCTGGAGACATTCTGTCTCTTTTTTCCTTCTGCCACTCTGCACCAGATGAGACTTGTTAGGAGAGCTGATTTTTAAATGATTATTAAACTTTGGTTTATAAATCAAATCGCCTCATCATTTCCAAGCTCTTCTACACTGGTGACCTTGACGCGAGTATGACCCTGAGGCGTACCCCCGCAATCGACTCATCCGTGGTGACTCAGGCAGACGCCAGCGACCACGCAGACGGGGGAACAGATGGACAACTGTTCCCCCCGGCAGAAGAGATTGAGAGGGCTCAATCGAGCACCAGCACCACCATGAGAGCCGAGGCAAGGCACTCTCACCCGGCGGACACAGCAGTGATGGTATACACGAATGCCATCGCTGTCAACCTGCCAGACTTCTGGCAAGAAGACCCCGCCTCGTGGTTTCAGCAGGCTGAAGCCCAGTTTACACTGGCGGGCATCACGGCTGACGATACCAAATTCTACCATATCGTCTCCAAACTCGACGCCACCACTTCGAAGTGTGTGCGGAGCATGATCCGGTGGCCACCGGCCCAGGACAAATATGAGACGCTCAAAGCAACCAACGTGGCGAACTACGTCCCATCAGCGGAAGAGAGAGCCGAGAAGATCCTGGCGGTCTACGGCCACAGAGGGTGCAAACCGAAGGCCCTCATGGAGGATTTGCTACAGCTTAAAGAAGAGGACAATGACAACTTCCTCTTCCAATTTATATTCCTCAGCACGCTGCCGCCACACATGAGAGGGACACTCGCCAGCATGAAATGCAACAACCACCAAGACTTCCGCGCACTGGCCAACGAAGCTCATCGGCTCATCAACGCCTGCAAGGAGCTGACACCCACAGCAGCATCCGCAGACCTCAACGCTGACGCCCCGAACTACGAGGAGCCACAACCCACTGAGCAGACCCAGCCCACGGTGACAGCGACACGGCCCAAACGTAACAGACAGAGCGACGTCTGTTATTATCACCATCGCTTCGCCGAGAAGGCCCACAAATGCGTTCCCCCCCTGCAAAATTGCGATTTCGGGAAACGCCAAAGCCGAGAGCCGTTAACGGCAGCGGTTCTCGGCGAGAAGAATAAGCTGTTGTACGTGACGGATGGACACACAGGCAAGCAGTTCCTCATCGACACAGGAGCTCAGCTGAGTTTCGTCACGCAGATCGAGCCACGGGCACCCGGGGCAACGGAGCCGTGGCAGCCAACGGCTCTAACATCGACACGTTTGGCGAAAAGAGCCTGCACCTCCTCATTCACGGCTGCAACTACAGATGGACATTTGTTGTAGCGGCGGTGAGTTTTAACTTATTAGGCTAAGGTGAAAGTACGAAACAACCTGCTCTGCAAGCTCGCTGGTGCAAAATGGGGGGCGGCAGTCTCCACCCTGCGCACCTCAGCACTGGCCCTTTCATACTCTGTAGCAGAATATTGTGCCCCTGTCTGGTCCAGGTCATCTTACACACACCATGTAGACACCCAGCTCAACTCAACCATGAGAACTATAACTGGAACAATCCGCTCAACACCACTCCCCTGGCTCTCTGTACTGTCAAACATAGCCCCTCCACACATCCGGCGAGCAGCATTAACTCAAAGGATGCTCCAAAAAGTTAAAGATTTTCCTCACTTACCAATCCATGCAGATATCTACACCCCACCCACTGCCCGACTTTCATCCAGACGGCCGATTTGGAAAAACCCTCCCCCAGCTGACTTTACCATCCAGACAGCTTGGCAAGAGGAATGGGAGACTAAGGAGGTCCCAAACAAACAGCTGGTGATAAACCCCAACCAACAGGTCCCGGGCACCAACCTCCCAAGGAGACAGTGGTCTACACTCAATCGCTTCAGGACTGGACATGGCCCCTGCTTGGCCAGCCTTCACAGATGGGGCAGTAGCCCTAGCCCACTGTGCGCATGTGGAGAGGAGCAAACTATGGAACACATCATAGAGGCTTGCCCGCTCCAAAGACTGGAAGGAGGATTACACACCCTCCATACAGCAAACCAGGAGGCAACTGCTTGGCTTAAGGACTTTGCATTCGCTAAATAAATAAATAAATAAATAAAAAACTTATTAGGCGCAGATTTTTTGTGTGCACATGGGTTATTAGTGGATCTAGCAAATAGGCGCCTGGTTAATGCACTGCCCTTTGCTTCTATTCCCTGCTCAACCCGAGTTTCTCCACCACCTGTGCAGGCCAACATCACCACGGCAGGAGGTAAGTTTGAGCAACTCCTCACCCAATTTCCAGCACTCACAATTCCCAAATTCTCAGCCACTGTGGCTAAACACGGGGTTGAACACTTCATTCCCACAACGGGACCACCCGTATTTGCCAAAGCTCGCTGCTTAGACGCGGCCAAGTTCAACATAGCATGGGACGAGTTTACAACCCTTGAAAAATTGGGCATTGTTAGACGCTCGAAGAGCCCCTGGGCCTCACCACTTTATATGGTTCCGAAATCCGACGGTTCTTGGAGACCGTGCGGAGATTTCCGCAGATTAAACAACGCTACAGAGCATGACCGTTACCCAATTCCTCACATTCAAGATTTTTCACTACATCTGGCGGGTGCGCGCATTTTTTCAAAAATAGACTTAGTCCGCGGTTATCACCAAGTCCCAATCCGAGCAGAAGACATTCCTAAAACAGCGGTAATAACCCCTTTCGGCCTTTTTGAATTTCTGCGAATGCCTTTCGGCCTCAAAGGCGCTGCTCAAACTTTTCAACGAATGATGGACGCGGTCCTACGCGACCTTCCTTTTGTCTTCGTCTACCTCGACGACATGCTGGTAGCCAGCTCGTCTGAGGAAGAACACGAGCAGCACCTCACTACAGTTTTTCAGAGGCTAGAAGAGCACGGGCTAATAATCAACCCAGCCAAATGCAAATTCGGCGTGTCACAAATTGATTTTTTAGGACACAAAGTCTCTCTGAAGGGGGCAGTTCCACTCCCAGACAAAGTTCACGCGATAGAAAGTTTCCCACGGCCACAAACGGTCAAATCGCTACAGGAATTTTTAGGGATGGTTAATTTTTACAACCGCTTCCTCCCCCACGCAGCTCAGCTCATGCAGCCCCTATATGACGCGCTCAAAAAAAAGAAAGCTTCCAACGCGGTCAAATAGACCCCGGAGCGCGAACGCGCTTTCGCGCAAGTAAAAAGCGCCCTAGCTAACGCCACATTGTTAGTTCACCCAGATCCCTTGGCCCGCATCGCGCTAACCACAGACGCTTCGGACCTAGCTATAGGGGCAGTTGTAGAACAACTTGTCAGCGGGGTCTGGCAACCTTTAGCATTCTTTAGCAAATCGCTAAACCAAACTGAGCGTAAATACAGCACTTTTGACAGGGAGCTGCTAGCGCTTCATTTATCCATCCGCCACTTCCAGTTCTGGTTAGAAGGGCGGAGTTTCACGGCTTTTGTAGACCACAAACCGCTCACCTTTGCTATGGCTAAAATTTCAGAACCATGGTCAGGCAGGCAACAGAGAGAGCTAGCTGCGATTTCAGAGTTCACCACAGACATTCGACACGTGGCAGGCAAACTTAACGTAGTAGCAGACTGTCTCTCTCGTGCTGTGACACCACCAGAGCGTGAGGAGACAGATTATACTGCCTCAGCAGCAGAACTCTTCACTAACGCAGACACATACGCAGCACCTATCCATGCAGGGATAGATTATGCAGCCATGGCGGAGGAACAAAGCGGTGACGCGGACGTGCGCGCACTCCTGTCTGGACCAACAGGGTTAAGGCTGGAGAAAAAGGGTTTACGCGACGGCGTGCACCCACTAATATGCGATGTTTCAACCGGCCGACCTCGCCCGTTAGTACCAGCTACATGGCGCCGCCGTATTTTCGATGCAATTCATTCCCTTGCGCACCCAGGTGTGCGCGCCTCGGTTAAAATGGTCGCCGAAAAGTTTGTGTGGCCAGGCCTGCGCAAAAACGTAAAAGAATGGGCAAAAATTTGCATTTCTTGTCAACGCGCCAAAATACACAGACACACAAAAGCCCCTCTGGAGCCTTTTCCAATCCCTGCTAGAAGGTTCGACCACGTTCATGTCGACCTCGTGGGGCCACTACCTTCCTCCCAAGGTTTCACACACCTGTTAACAATGATAGACCGCACCACGCGCTGGCCAGAGGCAGTCGCTCTAGCGGCAACCACAGCGGAGGAAGTCCGGCTGCACGGTGGCGCAGTGGTTAGCACTGCGGCAGCACAGTTTACCCTTGGCCGGGGGATTGTGGGGATCATGGGATCGTGGGTTCGATCCCAGCCCCCGACCAACAGTGATCTGTGTGGAGTTTGCATGTTCTCCCCGTGTTGCGTGGGTTTACTCCGGGATTTCTCCGGTTTCCTCCCACATGCCAAAGACATGCATGTTAGGTTAATTGGCTGTTCTAAATTGTCCCTAGATATCTGTTTCCTATAGGCCCTTAGAATAGAGGGTTAGTATTAATGAAAGCGCTTTGAGTGGTCTTTGTGACTAGAAAAGTGCTATATAAGTGCAGGTTAGTTAGTTAGTTAGTTAGTTAGGAAGTCGCTCGCGTTTTTTTGACAAACTGGGTAACACGTTTCGGCGTCCCATCGGACATCACGTCCGATAGGGGGCCTCAATTTGTCTCAGAGCTCTGGTCAGCCATGTCCAACAGCTTAGGGGCAACAATTCATCGCACCACCGCTTACCACCCTCAGGCTAATGGGTTATGCGAGCGTTTTCACAGGTCTTTAAAGGCTGCCCTCAGAGCCTCACTAACGGACACAAATTGGGTAAATAAACTTCCCTGGGTTTTATTGGGGTTGCGTGCTGCACCTAAAGAGGATCTAGACGCCTCTCCTGCAGAATTAGTCTTTGCACAACCTCTCAGGCTTCCAGGTGAATTTTTACCAGAGAACCCAGAGCCAGGGCACCTTCCAGTCCCAAGGCTTTTAGGCAGCAACGGACCGGACTCTCTCCCCGGTCCAGCTCATCACTCCTTTCCACGGGTTTTTGTCCCTCAAGCTTTAAAAAACGCTGAGTTCGTTTTTGTTAGGCATGAAGCTTTAAAACCAACTTTCCGCCCAGCATACGATGGGCCATTCAGAGTGCTGGAACATGGTGATAAACACTTTGTGCTTGATTTTGGGGATAGAAAAGAAACAGTCAGCATTGACAGACTTAAGCCTGCCTTCTTGTTGAAAGACGAGCCTGCACAGTTGGCGAGAGCACCTCGGCGGGGTAGACCCCCCAAGAGAAAAGACTCAGCCCCCCGGCAGGGAACAATTAACCACTCTCCTTCCCACACTGCAGATTCCTCACAAGAAGGTCCCAGCAGGGCGCCTAAACCAACCTACAGCAGTTTTGGGAGAAGATTAAAACCCAGACAGCACAGGGACTGATGCAAACCACTCCACAATTGTTCACTAATTGTGCTGCAACAGTTTAGGACTGACTTATGATTTTACTATGCTGTTATGATTACCACTGAACTCTCTTAGGGGCATGGCTGCTGGAAAGTTTCTTCCGTGGCAAGAGATGTAAGACTTAGTATGTCATAGTAATTATCTTAGACTGTGAACCTTTCTATTGTCCTTTCTTAGTTGTTTGGGGGGCCTGTGGTCTATATTAATCATATATTCCATAACCTACATATGTTGAAGCATGTGGAAATGTTTAGCAATTACATATGTAAAGGACTTCACACCTCTGAAAGGACAAAGGCTCTCAACCGCCGAGTGAAGAACAAAGACGTTCCCAGACACGGCGGAGGAGACCGGAGGAGCCACCCTCACCCCCTAAGGCGAGGAGAGGAAATACCAAGACAATGGGGGGATTAAGATAATGAGGGATGTCAGCCTTTGTTATGCATGTCTTTTGTTGTGTGCAAGTATAAAGCCAGTGAGCTGGAGACATTCTGTCTCTTTTTTCCTTCTGCCACTCTGCACCAGATGAGACTTTTTAGGAGAGCTGATTTTTAAATGATTATTAAACTTTGGTTTATAAATCAAATCGCCTCATCATTTCCAAGCTCTTCTACACAGGTTAGGTTAATTGGAGACTCTAAAGTGGCCCTAGGTGTGAGTGTGTGTGTGAATGGTTAAGAGATAGCGCCGTATCGTGGCTGCTTCATCCATCCAGGTGGTGGATGCCCTCAATTTCCCCTCTGGGGATCAATAAAGTATACTAAATCTAAAATCTAAATCTAATAAGTGATAGAAAAGACAGTGGATTTAACAGAGAGACAAAATGAAGGTAAACAGTTCTAAATAAGAACTGAATAAGGAGAAAATGACTTCATCAGTGATTACATTAGTGTGAAGCTACAGATCCATATGTGTAGAGGTAGAACAGTCTTTTTTGTGCATAAATTTACTCCTATCTCAAACTTTGGATCATATTCTACATCTTTCTAATTGACAGTAAGTCATTATCTCTTACCATTCTCAAGTTATAGCCTTGGAAATCTCTGACATCTAAACTGAATATTTTCTTGAAAAAAAATCTTGACCACCGGGGGTGAGGTTGCCGGGTGCAATAATGCACCACAGACAGTCAATGAGCAATCATGATCAGAGTTCACTTTAGATAATGCGCCTCTGTGCATTAAAGGGATGGGCAGGAGTGCTTTGGATTGGATTGTCCAAAACACACCTCTGAATAATTAGACCAGTCTCCCCTTTATTCTTATCCACATGGACAGTTCAACATTTCTTCAAACTCAAATGTTATTTCTAAAAATCGCTCCACCAAAGTCCTGTTCTTTGCCCTTGTGCTTGTACTTCTATAATGTGTGCTGCAGACATCAGTGTATCAAAAAGACATGCAATAAATTTGAACACAATTTTCTGAGAGTTATTACTCTTCAGTCACATCGAACCAAATATGGTGAGTTGGACAACATTATAACCAGAGATTTTGTTTGTGTGGACAAAAAAGTGCAAGCTGGAGCCCCAACTCAGATCATTTTTGGCCAAATATTGTCCTCCAGATATCTCAGGATGTCAGTGATGGTGTGTGCTGACAGTCTGACCTTCATGACAGATTCACAGTGCACAACCCCAGGAATGTCAGAGAAAACAATAAGTACTCTAGCAGACAAACTCACATTAACAGCAAAATTTAGGTCAGTTTGAAATATGAGTTGGTAATGAATTGCACATCAGTAAAAATGGTATAACACCACAAAGCAGAGTAATAAATAACAGCCAGATAGGTAGATGATCATACAGCAGACATCAATCAATTATGTATCACATATGCCTTTTGCTGTTTAATTACCTCCGCCAGGCCGCAGGCCAGGAGGTTATGTTTTTGCCGGGGTTTGTCTGTCTGTCTGTCTGTCTGTCTGTTTCTCTGTCTGTTGGTTAGCAAGATAACTCAAAAAGTTTTGGACGGATTTCCATGAAACTTTCAGGCGTTGTTGGAAATGGTACAAGGAAGAACTGATTAAATTTTGGGGATGATCCGGATCACCGTCTGGATCCAGGAATTTTTTAAAGGATTCTTTAACATTGTGAGATAGGCCCATTTTCAACATGTGTGCAGGCGCAATGGAGGGCGCTGGTCGTCGTGTCTGACGAACACGAACTCCGCGTTCTTCAAAGTTTTAGGCACAAAAACACGCGGAAAACTGTGGTGGGCAGGGCCTGGCAGCGTGCCTGTGTTTGCGCTACGCTGCAAAAGCTGAGACGGGCAGCTGTCCGGCGTGGGATTATTTGGCAGAAATTCCCCAGGCAGCCATAGTGGCTGCGCAAAAACGAGCTCTCTGCCGGGGAAGTTTCCAAATCCTCTTTTGCCGCGGCGCGCAACCCCAATAAAACCCACGGCAGCCTGTCTACCCAATTTGCATCCGTCAGTGAACCCCTGAGTGCTGCTTTCAGTGATATATGAAAATGCTCGCATAACCCATTGGCCTGTGGGTTGTACGCGGTTGTGCGATGAATTGCAACGCCCGCAGCCTGGGAGTTTGGAGATGGAGGAGATGGACACAGCAGCAACACTTGAGTTTATTACCTCCGCCAAGGAGGTAATGTTTTTACTACTGAACCACTAATCCTATCATTGTGAATCCAATTGCTAGTCATATGTTTTCATGGTCAAGGAATCTGAAAACGTACACACAAACACTGTATGGGGGGAACTGTGGCGCTTGGCAGAGGTCTGCGGTCTCCGAGTGCTTTTCTAGTTCTAAATTTGATAGCTGATAGTTTAGCAAGCAAGAAATAAGAATTCTATGCAATGACATGTATCAAACATATATAATCCAAAGGAACTATATACTGTAGATGCAGCTGGAAAAAAAACCCTGAATTTTATTTTATTTCCTGCATTTTACAGTGCTTACAAGTATGGGGAAACATTTCAAGCCTTTATTTGTTTTATTTTTGATGATTATGACTTATAGCCAGCCACAGGGGGTGCACAAGCCAGTGTACTCCTAGTGCCGGTCTCAAGCCCGGGTAAATGGGGAGGGTTGTGTCAGGAATGGCATCCAATGTAAAACCTTTGTCAAATCAAACATGCGGATGTCATTGGGAGTGACTAGGAGGGACAGGTTTAGAAATAAGTACATCAGAGGAACGGCTCAGGTTGAGCAGTTTCGAGACAAAGTAAGAGAGGCAAGGCTGAGATGGTTTGGACATGTGCAGAGGAGGGATCGTGGATATATTGGACAAAGGATGTTGAAGATGGAGCTGCCAGGCAGGAGGAAAAAAGGAAGACCACAGAAAAGATTCATGGGTGTAGTGAAGTTCTGAAGTCCTGTTCGTCTTGATAGTCATTGTATTTACGTACCTCCATCGCTTCTGCCATTTAAAACGTCTGCCACTATGCTCTTCTTTTGTGTTTGGACTGCAGCTGTTCAAATCAGTTTGGTGGCTCTTGGCAGCAATCAACAGTATGGGCATGTGAACTGCAGATTATTTTCACTGCACATGTGTGTACTCCAAAACTACTGGATGGATTTGGATGAAATTTTTACCAGAGGTGATCCTTGGACTCGAGAGGAACCCTTAACATTTTGGTGATGATCCGAGAACACATACCTCCACCAAGGCTCTGGCACCAAGGCATCAGCACCTTGGTGCTTTCATGTTTACACCACGGACGGACGGACGGACAGACAGACAGACAGACAGACAGACAGACAGACAGATAGATAGATAGGTAGGTAGGTAGGTAATGTTGCCACCACACCCAAGTCTTTAAGCCAGACGAAACACTGTGAAACCACTGCAAGAACACCCGCATCTCCTGACTCTGAACGCAGCCTCAACGAAAATCCATCTGAGGATCATTGTGGATGGGTTTGGTGAGCTGCACGGTGGAGCAGTGGTTAGCACTGTGGCAGCACAGTTTACCCTCGGCCGGGGGATCGCGGGGATCGTGAGATCGTGGGTTCGATCCCTGCCCCCGACCAACAGTGATCTGTGTGGAGTTTGCATGTTCTCCCCGTGTTGCGTGGGTTTACTCCAGGATTTCTCCAGTTTCCTCCCACCTACCAAAAACATGCTGGTTAGGGATACGGGGTGCTTGCGCACGCAGCGACCGGCAGCTGGTGGCTTGTCACCAGACTGCAAAACAAATCTACCTACGGGTACAAAATAAGTAATAAAAAAAAAAATTAAAAAAAATAAAGGCTTGAAGCAGTAGCTATTTCTGGGAAATGTGGACAGGCAGGTGGACGATGGTTGCAGATGCATCACATTAGCTCGTTGTGGCTTCAATGGAATGAACTAAACCTAAATGAAAATTTTCAGGATATTTTAAATTTTTTCAGACTAGTGCACTGCCTGTAGAACGCAAGTATTCCTGTCTGAAACAGGTATCCCAATCAGGCTATACAGGCCCAAATGAAGGCTGTGTTTGAAAGTGGAATACAAAGAGGTGTGTAGCCTATATGTAGGCAATCACATGTTAGACTTTGACAAATACAAAAGGGAGTAAATGGCACTAAGATTTTATTTGATTGTGTGAATATTAATTACAGAATACCTAAATACTGAAAATGAATGGGACATCCAATATTAGCGACTGTTTCAGATCCCTTGTTTATTTGTTTGTCAGATCACTTATTTGTGTGATCGCTTATCACTTACAGTATATTCAAGATAATAGTGTATCTTGCACTTTGGGGAATGGGAGTTGTTCAGTCATCATTATTATAATTATTTTAGTTTATATCACTGTTCAGTGATGGAGTTAAGTGTAATATTCAATTTCTTCTGTGTATCACCAATAAACTCATGCAGTACTATAACAGGACATGTTTACAAACATTTAAGACCCATTGTAGTGCATCATTTTATATTTTAGCAATATTTTGTTATAAAAGGTTTGTTAAAACTTTAATGCTAAGGTTGAGGCAGTGCTTCTATCGTCGTGCTGAGGCGACACTGAAGCCAAATAGTGATCTGAGCCTTGAGGGCATGACTGGCAAAGGCTAACAATGTGAGTGCCGCTACTCTATTGTAAGCGTTTGTTTTTTAATGATGTGAGAACATTACTTATTATTATTATTATTATTATTATTACACCTAAACGATCGCATTTTTGACCCTCTAAACGTTAACCAAAACACAATTTTTTTTTCGCATACACCTCAGACCCGGTAAAAAATTTTATAAACTGGAAAAAATATGTACCCCATGCTGAAAATTTATCCAGCGTATGGTTGATAAGTCCCGCATTCATGGAGCAAAGGTTGTAGAGCCTTCCCCCATGTTTTTTTTTTTACCTTTGCAGTCTGTACCATCAGCTGTCCAGTGCTGTTCTGATATTTATGCCAAAATGTCAGAACACCAGAGGAGGTGGATCCAATCAGCTGATCGCTCAAACTACAGAGCTCAGCTCTTTTCCATGAAAAATCAGCCTCAGGGCAAAAGCACACTCCATGCATTATCTCTTTTTTCCCTTAATTGAAAATAACTTTTTTTTTATCAGCTAGAGTGCCTCTGAGCCAAGTCTGGCTGCGTAAGCTTTGTTTGAAAGTGGAATACAGAGGTGTAGCCTATATGTAGGCAATCACACATGCTAGACTTTGACAAATATGAAAGGGACTGAACTGAGATTTATTTGATTGTGTGAATATTAATTACAAAATAATTGAAAATGAATGGGACATCCAATATTAGCCACTGTTTAAGAACTGCTTGTTTATTTTTTTTGTCAGATCACTTATTTGTGTGATCTTTTATGACTTATTGAGTGTTTCTGTGTCTAGTTTGGTGACGGCCGTCGTTTAGTCAAACCGTGCATGTGGCTGCATATGATATGCAGTTGATCTGGGCATTCTGCTCCACAATTATTAAAAGTTAATAATTAAAAGTTAATAATTGTGCGAGCACACCGAGAGGAGCGCCATCAGTGATGGCGAGTTGTAGTCCTGCAAAGAGACTCCCGTCTACTGGTGACTGAGCAGGCTGGGCGTGCCTCTCCGCAAACGATTGTGGAGCGCCTGGTCGGACGCCAGTGTTGGAGAAGCAGCAGCTGAACTGATGGATCACAGTCTTTCACAGGGAGCCAAGCTCAGCCTGTCCGGTTAACGGAAGTCTCAGCTGTTGCTTTACCCGTGGTGTCAGCAGTTCAGCTGCTGCTCCACCCCCCTTCCCCCAGCGCACCCGTGCACCTCGTGTTCTCCATGCCAAATTATCCATTAGACCTACGCAATCACTGCAGTTTCATGGTATAATTTTTTAAAGCATTAAATCTTAAGTATTATCTTTTTTCTAGTCAAAATTGTCACTTTTCGCCTCCTTGTTTTGCACACGGAGTGCTGTGGTTACTGATGCCATAATGCTGCGTATTATCCAATCAGTACGAAGTCAATCCAAAACCAAACTCCGCCCACACTTGTAGAAGCCTGGGCATGAGACAGAGCGATGGCTAAACTTTTATTGATAAAAATTACATATTTTGACTGAGTGACTCCATACTCAGGGATGCACACCATCGTAACCTCAGCAAAGCATGTTTAAAGTCTGAGGCCAGTCTGATGAACGGTTCAAGAGACGTGTGGAACAGGCAGAGATTTCTTGCATTTATAGAGAGATGCACCTGTACAATGACTGTGAAAAAGTACTTGTCTCCTTCTTGATTTCTTATATTTTTGCATATTTGTCACACTTTAAATTTTAGATCAATAAACAAATTTTAATATTAGACAGAAAACCTGAGAAAATACAAAATACAGTTTTTAAATAATGATTTCATTTATTAAGGGAGAAAAGCTATTCAAACCTACCTGGCCCTGTGTGCCAAAGTAACTGCCCCTAAGCCTAATAACTGGTTGTGCCACCCTTGGCAGCAACAACTGCAATCAAGCGCTTGCAATAACTGACAATGAGTCTTTTGGGGGCGTCTGTTGTCATGAACATTCCATGATTTGTGGCTGTAATTTCCTGATTGCTGTTTATTATTCCCAGCTGGCAGGTTATTGGAGCCTCTGAGCCTGGGCTCCCTGCCAGTCTACAGCCACGCCTCCTCCTCTCCCTGCCAGGCATTCACCAAGCTGTTTGCCATCACCATTTGTGTTTCCACACATACATACACATGCACGCATGTGCACATACATGCACACACACACACACACACACTTTCACTCCTACTCACATACGCTGACACGCATTCATGCACCGACTGCTGTCGCACACCTGCATCCACTTGTCACTCATTAAGTTCACGGTGTACTTATGGGTGACAGTGTGAGCACTCGTTGTGACAGCGTTAGTCAAAGTTGTAAGTCAGAAGTCAATTCGAGTCTACTCTACACTCAGGCTACGTTGATGTCCTGGAGCTGTTGGTCTCTCTTCTCTTTCTCAACTCAGGTGTTGTTGTTTCCAGAGCCAATTGCAGTCCGATGCCTTTTGTAAGTCTTTCTCCTTATATTATTTACTGCCCTTCCTCTCCGCTCCAGTCCTGTCTGGGAGTGTGTGGGGATCCTCCTCCTGCCAACTGAGCTCAGTCATCCGTTACTTTGTGTGTCAGACTGTATTCTATGGACATTTTTGTATGTTATTTCTGTTAAATAAACACATTCACTTCACCTGCATTTCGGGCTTGCATTAACTCATTTGTGCGCTGTGCCATTACACAGCATACATGACAGTATGCTGTCATCAGAAAGAGCCCAGCGGTGAAGTAGCGTGTCATTTTCTCATTTTTGTGTATGTTTTTCTATCTACCTGTTCTGGAGCAAGATGTCCTCAGCGTGTTGTTTCCACACTGGCAGAGGTGGATGGGCAGCGGGGCATCCAAGCATGGAGGAGGAGTGGGCAGCCATTTTCATCCAGGGTTTCATGGATGATGCCAATGAAGCCTACGGCCCAGGAGAGAAGTGGGACTGCCTGAATGGGGCTCTGGGTTTTCTGGAGGCTCACCCCGGCCTCCGGAATCTTCCCCAGTACGCTGAACTGTTATCCTTGGTCTGCGCGCTCCAGCAGGCATTTCCTGACCTGAGGAGAAGGGCGTTCCTTGCTAAGCCCAGGCAGAGACACTCTTCTCAGTCGGCGGACATTCCTCCCTCTGCTTCACCTCCAGCTCCAGCGTGGCCGCTGTCAGGTCAGCGGTGGAGGTCACGATGGCTGGGGCTACAGAGACTGACATTACCATCATGCCTACTGCGGAGGTTGCTGCAGCTGTGTCAGTGCCTGAGCTGCACCTCCAGGAGGCCGAGCCCGTCGGAACATCACGCGGATTGTTGGGAGTCTTGGACGGCGGTGGAGCTTGAGCTAAGACAGGTGCTCTCCTTTGTTTTTCTCTTTTCCATATTAGAGCACTTTTGCCTAGCTCTAGGTGAGGAGAGCCTGCTCCAGCCGCAAGCTGCACCTGAGCTCGCCTCGCCAGGCTCCGCAGCTGCCGGCGACCCTGACCCCTCCTCCTCTCTCTGAGTTCTCTTCCAGGGTCGATGGAGAGAGTTCCACGTTGCTGGATGAGTCCATGGATCCAGGCTCGCCACTGGAGGTCACCAGAGGTCCTGCCTTCCCTGCTGAGGAGGTTGTCGTGGGTACTCAGCTCCAGCCTAGGGTGCCTGTGATCGACCGCCTCCTGGCTCAGGTGCTCAAGTGGGTCAGCTGACCCATGGTTAAGGTGGCATTGGGGTCAGCAGTGGCCCAACCGGGTCCCACCGAGGGTGCAGCAGGGTCCCAGCCGGGTTCCATCAAGGGTGCAACCATGGCCCAGTTGGGGTCCCACGCAGGTGCAGCAGGGGCCTAGCCGGGTTCCACTGTGGGTGCAATCATGGCCTGGTCGGGGTCCACCACGGGTGCAGCAGGGGTCCAGCCGGGTTCCACTGTGGGTGCAACGCAGGCCCAGCCAGGGCTCACCGCGGGAGCAATGAGGTCCCAGGCTGGGACCACCGCTGGTGCAACGTTGTCCCAGGCCGGGACCACCGCAGGTGTAGCCATGGCCCAGCCCGGTTCCGCCGTGGGTGCGGCCGAGTTTCTGTCCCAAGCCGGGACCACCGAGGGTACAGCCGGCCAGTTTGAGGGCACCAGGGTCTCCTTGTTCCTTCCAGAGGTCTGCTGGGTGTTTCTCCTTCTTCTGCTGGGCACCGACGTGGTCCACCAGGTCCTGCCACCAGTAGCCACTGGGGTCCCCCTTTCCTGGTCCGGCCACCCACCTTTAAGCTTCCTGGTGGGTAGGCTGCCTCCTCGCTCACCCCTCGAGTCCTGGTGGCTCAACTATGTGGGCTGGCCACCCGAAGGACTGGGTCTCTGGGTCGGGTGGCCCATCTTCCCAGGCAGGCCACCCGACTCACCTTGCCTGGCGGCCCAGCTGATGTTGGACTTTGGTAGGCCACCGGGATTGGTTCACATGGCCGTCCGTGGGCCCTGGGACTTTGGCCGGCCCCCTGAACTTGGGGACTCTTGGGCTTTGGGGAGGGCTTAACTTTAGTTTTGGGGTTGGGAGTTTCTGTTTTCCTGTGTAGTATTGTTGTATTATTTTTTGTCTGTTAATTCGATCCTGACCTGTGTTCCCCCACCTCCCGCCCTGGTGGGTTGTGTTGTTCTTAGGGTGGGGGTGGGGGGGTGGCAGGTTTCCCTTGTGTTTTGTTTTGATGGTACAGTGAGTGTCTGGTATCCACGCCTTGGGGGGGGGGCGGGCTCTGTCATGAATGGCGTTGATGTCTCAACTCCATTCCATGATTTGTGGCTGTAATTTCCTGATTGTTGTTTATTATTCCCAGCTGGCAGGTTATTGGAGCCTCTGAGCCTGGGCTCCCTGCCAGTCTACAGCCACACCTCCTCCTCTCCCTGCCAGGCATTCACCAAGCTGTTTGCCATCACCATTTGCGTTTCCACACATACACACACATGCACGCACGCGCACATACAGTACATGCACACACACATACTTTCACTCCTACTCACATACGCTGACACGCATTCATGCACCGACTGCCGTCGCACACCTGCATCCACTTGTTACTCATTAAGTTCACGGTGTACTTATGGGTGACAGTGTGAGCACTCATTGTGACGGCGTTAGTCAAAGTTGTAAGTCAGAAGTCAATTCGAGTCTACTCTACACCCAGTCTACGTTGATGTCCTGGAGTTGTTGGTTTCTCTTCTCTTTGGACTACTCAGGTGTTGTTGTTCCCAGAGCCAGTTGCGCTCCGACGCCTTTTGTAAGTCTTTCTCCTTATTATTATTTACTGCCCTTCCTCTCCACTCCAGTCCCGTCTGGGAGCGCATGGGGATCCTCCTCCTGTCAATTGAGCTCAGTCATCCGTTACTTTGTGTGTCAGACTGTATTCTATGGACATTTTTGTATGTTATTTCTGTTAAATAAACACGCTCACTTCACCTGCATTTTGGGCTCGCATTAACTCATTTGTGCACTGCACCATTACGCAGCGTGCATGACAGCTGTGGTGCAGGTGTAGTGTGGCCGACTACTGATTGGAGGGTCAGAGGTTTGATTCCTGCTCTGTCTGCAGTCTGCATGCCAAAGTGTCCTTGAGCAAGACACTTGAACCCCCAGTTGCTCCTGGTGGGTCAGGCCAGCACCTGTGTATGGCAGCTCCATCGCCATCAGTGTGTGAATGGGTGGATAGCAGGATCTGTAAAGCGCTTTGGTCATCTAGAGATGAGAAAAAGCGCTATATAAGTCAATGCAGAGCGGGGCGGATGGTGTTGAATGCGGACCTGTTTGTGGACTTCAGCTCCGCATTCAACACCATCCGCCCCGCTCTGCTCCGGGACAAGCTGTCCCTGCTCAACGTGCCTGACTCCCTCTGCAGGTGGATCACCGACTTCCTGACGGACCGGAGGCAGCATGTGCGGCTGGGAAAGACTGTCTCAGACTATACTAGCATCAGCACCGGATCACCCCAGGGCTGTGTACTTTCCCCCCTACTCTTCTCCCTTTACACCAACTCCTGCACCTCCAGCCACCAGTCTGTCAAGTTGATCAAGTTTGCGGACGACACCACCCTCATCGGGCTCATCTCCAACGGCGACGAGTCCGCCTACAGGAGAGAGGTGGCCCAGCTGGCGTCCTGGTGCAACAATAACAACCTGCAGCTGAACGCTCTGAAGACAGTGGAGATGATTGTAGACTTCAGGAAAGTCACTACCCCTCTGCCCCCCCTCACCCTCTCAGGCTCTCCCATCACCACTGCTGATTCCTTCCGCTTCCTAGGCACTACCATCACCAGGGACCTCAAATGGGAGCCGACCATCAGCTCACTCATCAAAAAAGCCCAGCAGAGGATGTTCTTCCTGCGGCAGCTGAGGAAGCTCAAGCTACCCACCAAGATGTTAGTGCAGTTCTACACAGCCATCATCGAGTCTATCCTCACCACCTCCATAACCGTGTGGTACGCAGGAGCCACTGCCAGGGACAGACTAAGGCTGCAGCGCGTCGTGCGCACTGCTGAGAAGGTGATCGGCTGCAAGCTCCCATCTCTCCTGGATCTGTACATCTCCAGGACCCGGAGGCGTGCTGGCCGGATCATAGCCGATCCCTCACACCCTGGTCACGTACTGTTTGCCCCCCTCCCCTCTGGTAGAAGACTTCGGTCCATCCAGACTAAAACCTCCCGTCACATGAACAGCTTCTTCCCCTCTGCCATCAGACTGCTGAACACTAAGTGACTTATTGACTCTCGTGCACCATGTACAGCAGCTCAACCAGACTCATGTCAATCATCACTGTTTTCTTCCTGCATTACCGACTGCACTATATAGTTCTCCACAGTATCTGCTGCTCGCTAATATATTTTAACTGTTGACCAGTATCACTTAATCTTATTCTACACTTTATTACATGTATAGTTTATTTCTTTTATCTTATCATGTTTAATGTTGCAGCATTGTACCGAGACAAATTCCTAGTTTGTGTACTACATGAACAATGGCAATAAACCTGATTCTGATTCTGATTCTGAATGCCATTTACCATTTTACATCGCTGTTGAGGAATTTTGGCCCACTCTTCTTTGCAGAATGGTTTTAATGCGCTTGAGGTCATGAACTGATGGCTGGACATTCTCCTCCAGGATTTTCTGGTTGAGAGCAGAACTCATGGTTCATCAATTATGGTAAGTCGTCCAGGTCCTGAAGCAGCAATGCAGCCTCAGACCATCACATTAGCACCACCATGTCTGACTGATGGTATGTTCTTTTAATGAAATGCTGTGTTAGTTTTACCCCAGTTGTAATGAGACCCATGCCTCCAAAAAGTTCAACTTTTGTCTTGTCAGTCCATAGAATATTTTCCCAAAAGTCTTGTGGATCACCAAGATGTTTTTTTGGCAAATGTGAGATGAACCTTTGTATTCTTTTTGGTCAGCAGTGGTTTTCTCTTGGAACTCTCCCATGGATTCCATTTTTTCTCAGTCTCTTTCTTATTATTGAATCATGGATCAGTGCCCAAACTGAGGCAAGTGAGGCCTGCAGTTCTTTAGATGTTGTTCTAGGTTTTTGTTTCTCATCTGTTCTTGAATTTCCCTAGATCACAGCATGATGTGTTGCTTTTTGAGGGCTTTTAGCCTATTTCACTTTATCAGACAGGTTCTATTTAAGTGATTTCTTGATTCAACAGGCCTGGCAGTAATCAGGCCTGGGTGTGGCTAGTGAAAATGAACTCAGCTTTCCAAAGAAATGTGGTTAATCACAGTTAATTCATGATATAACAAGGGGAAATACTTTTTCACATAGGGCCAGGCAGGTTTAGACAGCTTTTTTTCCCCTTAATAAATGAAATCATCATTTAAAAACTGCATTTTGTATTTACTTGGGTTAATTTGTTTGCATGTTCTCTCCGTGTCTGTGTGGGTTTACTCCGGGATTTCTCCGGTTTCCTCCCACATGCCAAAAACATGCAAGTTAGGTTAATTGGCATCAAACTGGGGATTCTAAATTGTCCAACCATTCACTCTCACTGTGAGAGTGAATGGTTGTCTGTCTCTCTGTGTTGGCCCTGCGATGGACTGGTGATCTGTCCAGGGTATACCCTGCCTCTCGCCCAAAGATGCTGGGATAGGCTCCAGCCCCCCCACGACCCAAAACGGATTAAGCGGAAGAAGATGAATGAATGAATACATTTGTCTAATATTGAAATTTGTTTGATGATCTGAGATTGAAGTGTGACAACTATGCAAAAATATTAGAAATCAGGAAGGGAGCAAAGCACTATATATTGCAGGTCTCATTTCTTTTCAAAAATGTTGGGAAAATGGTTGCAGTTCACTGTTAAAAGGGGTCCATACAACTCAGGTTTCCTAAAGTGGTACTTACTTTTAAAGCATCGATTTTGTGCCATATGAATCTGACTTGGCTGTCTCTGACAGCTGATTGGATCAAGCACATATTTAATTGCCTGTATTATCCAAACTAACTTCCTGCTAGAAAATCAAATACACCTCCAACATCCCAATGAACAAACACACACGCACACACACACACACACACACACACACACACACACACACACATGATACTGACCTATGTGTCCAGGCAGTGGGGAGTGTGGTCGTGGCAGTGTGGGGGACGTACTGGTCAGGATAAGGCTTTTCCGGTTACTGGTTCTGCAACTGGAACACGAACAAGGACAAATGACACATCAGTATTTGTATTTATTATATCAATCGACAGCTGACAGCGAAAACGACCGAGACAGCCCCCAGGTTAATGACTTATATAGACCGCATAGGCCCATGGGCTTACATGTCACTCAGCAGAATATAAGGCCTGCTGTAAGTTTGCATGCATTTTATATCAAATACAGTGTGTGTGTGTGTGTGTGTGTGTGTGTGTGTGTGTGTGTGTGTGTGTGTAAGGCCATAATGCAGGACTTTATTGACGTCGACAATCCACAGGGGAGCAACGAAGATTTTCAATTTCCTTGAGGCCCAGCGGCATGACAGCTGCTGCCGTGGAATACAATGGCATGAGTGATGGAGGGATGGAGAGAAGACAGAGAGGCAGAGGACAGCCAACAAAGACCATAATGGAGAGATGAAATTATCGAACTATAAAGACTTCTGCCATGGCTGGATGGGCCACTCAAAAACACAGTGATGCACAGGGGGTCACTGTCTTACATAACAGCTCATACAGTGAGGAGCGTTTGTTTGTTTGTTTGTTTCTTTGTTTTCAGGTGTTGGTTTGTGTGTGGTTGGGTTTGCTTGCAGCCTTTTTTTACATCTCTGCGAGTGCTTTACGGGAGTGGCTGTCAGACTAGATTTTGCAGAGCCTTCACATGTGAGAAACTGAATGGGCTTGCCTCTCATTGCATCAGCCACAACCGCTGCTCTACATCTACACAGGAAGTTCAATAAGTCAGAGCAGGCGCACAGAACGAAGAAACAAATGGCCGCACAACAGTTGTTCCTTATTTGATGATCTAAAATAACACACAAACTCTGAATCTATAATCCATGCCCCCAACTTGCAGAACTCCCACATACTCCACCTCCCTTTCCCCACTTTCTCTTTGTTGATGCAAGTTTTCAATAGTTGTTTCAAGCAGCCTGAGACGTCAAACACTTGGAAGGATTTTTATTGGTGGCAGTGTGCCTCTGTAGGCGCCAGCTGAGGGAGAGCGTGTACTCAACATTGCAGAACAGAGAAGCAGCATACTGAAATATTTAAGGGAAATGCATTAGCTTTTGACGGACGACTGGAAGTGGTTTAACACCATCCTTCACTTCAGCTCTCATAGAAGTAAGAGGAGTATAGAAGAGGGGGGGCAACAGAGCCGAGGTGGAAAAAACGAAGCAAAGAGACTCAACTGTAGAGAAATATTTCCTTGAACCTGCTTGAAACCAATTTCATTTAACTCACTCCATTTCCTTTAGCTTTTTTAAAGTAATTTTCATCCTGGATCTTTCTCAGTCAAAAGCTGAATCACTTCTACTCAGCTTCACTCCAGAACATATTCTTAGCTTTTGATTCATGATTCATCACATCTACAGCAGCTCTAGTCTGCCAGCGAATGCTCTAATGGCAGTGATTCACTTTTAGGTGGAAAGTCTAATGTTGCGAACCACAAACTACAGGAAAACTGCTTTAATCCCACCTGTCAGGTTTCTATGACTTGCCCCCATTTCAATTATTCTCATTCACAACAAATACCATCACCATCTTTTGATAAAACCTCCGGTTCTTCATTTTATCCCGATATCCCGCTTCACTCCCATCCTGCTTTCTCCTTCACCCAAATTAACTCTAAATGATGAATAATTGAAATGTATGAAGTCAAGAAAACCAATTCTTCCCCTCTAACTCCCTTCTAAGCAGAATAAAAGCCCATTGAAGAAAGCAATCTAATCTTCCCATGAAGCTTCTTTGCATTACAACGTTATCTTAAATGAAATGCAGCAAAAGGGTATCTTGCCCTGAGCATTTGTATTGTAGCAAAGGTTAAAGAGGAGTGCTGCTCTATATTCTACACTCCAGCTGCCAGTCGCACTAGTAAAGGTCACACTAAAGAGCCTTCCTGCTTGTTTTCTGCTAAAACTATGTGGAGCCAGTATGACAGCATGGCAGGGGGAGGGTGGAAACATCCTTCAGTGGGAGGTCATTTATTATAGTGGAGACTCGTCTTGTAAAGATCCACATTCACTCTCCTTCAGTGTGCCTTTCAAACTTCTGCTTCACTCTGTAATTTACAGCACAATTCACCATAAACCAGGGGTGTCCAGTCATGTGCCATGAAGGGCCAAGACCCTGCAGGTTTTCTCTTCTATCCAGTCTCTTCAGCAGGTGTTTTCACTGATCAGCAATCAGTGGGAAGAAATTCAGTGAAATCTGCTGCTGAAGACACTGGTTGGAGGTAAAGCCTGCAGGATCTTGGCCCTCCATGGCACATGATTGGACACCCCTGCCATATATGAATGAAACAAGAAAACTACATATTTTTATTCTAATAAAGACAAATGTGTTGGATCTTACAGAGTTTTGGGCACACTTTCTGATAACTCTATGGTCCTAAATGTTAATTTTGAGTCTTATCTAGTTTGACATTATTGTGGTGCCATCAAGAGTTAAAAAAGACATCGGTGCAGGATTTTTTTGTTTTGATTGACAAGCTGATGCTGTTTGAATGGAAAGTGTCCTTGATTTTTTTTTTTTTAATTCAATTTGGCCAACACGCCAATGGTCAAAATCCTAAACCCTTCAAAATGTGGTTAAGACATGTCTTCCTTTTACAATGCAGTTTATAGGATTTCTTTTTTTTTGTAAACCTTTATTACCATCATCAAAACTTATTTTCAATCAAGCAATCAAGCACAGTGATACCATGGTCATTAAACCAGGTTTTGGTACTTTTGGCAGTGTGGGCAGGTGCCAAGTGCTGCTGGAAAGTAAAATCAGCATCACCATAAAGCTTGTTAGCAGAGGGATGCATGAAGTGCTCTAAAAATTTCCTAGTAGACGACTACACTGACTTTGGACTTGATAAAACACAGTGGACCACCACTAGCAGATGACAAGGCTCCCCAAATCAGGTGCCAAGTCCTGTCATGTGGAAATGAAAGTCCCAGAGTCTAGAGCAAGAGTGGAGAGGTACAGAATCCAGGTTGCTTGAGGTCCAGTGTGAAGTTTCCACAGTCAGTGATAATTTGGGGACCCATGTCATCTGCTGGTGTTGGTCCACTGTGCTTTATCAAGTCCAAAGTCACTGACGCAGTCTACCAGGAAATTTTAGAGCACTTCACGCTTTTTTTTTGCTTACAAAATCCCGCTCTCCCCAGTATCCTGCCGTTGTGTCCCTGGGCAAGACACTTCACCCCCAATTGCTCCTGGTGGGTCTGAAAGCGCCATATTAGGCAGCATGCCGCCATCAGTGTGTGAATGTGTGCATGAATGGGTGGATGGCAGGATCTGTAAAGCACTTTGGTCATCAAGAGATGAGAATAAAAGCGCTATATAAGTGAACACCATTTACCATTTTACCATTTTACAATCTTTATGGAGATGCTGATTTAATTTTCCAGCAGGATTTGACGTCTGCCCACACTACCAAAAGTGCCAATACCTGGTTTAATGACCATGGTATCACTGTGCTTGACTGGCCAGCAAGTTCTCCTGACCTAAACCCCATAGAGAATCTATGGGGTATTGTCAAGAGGAAGATGAAAGACACCAGACCCAACAATGCAGACGAGCTGAAGCCGCTATCAAGCGGAGCAGCGAATGTTCATGAACATAGCAATAGTTTCATCAGGGTTCATAAAAGGTTGCAAAACAGTTTGCAAACAGTTTTAAAGTCCCAAACAGCTTTTCTTGTACAAAAAAAAAATTTGACATGATCAAAAATTTTTGTGTGAATGAATTTTTCCACAAACAGTTGCAAATGTTTGCAAAATAGTTGTGTTTGCAAACAGTTGTAACATGTGCCACTAAAGTTCTTTTTGGTTCGCCAAGTAGTGAACACTAGCAATTGTTTAAGAACCTGATAGAAAAATTCCATATTATCCACATTATTATTATTATTCATGAGGAATCTGATCAGACCTAAATGAAACAGTCATTGTTGCCCCCGACAGACTGCTATGATGATGATGATTATTATTATTATTATTATATTATTATTATTTTGTACCATGCCTTTCCTGTTTCATGTCTGATGTTTATATGTGCATTCCATGTAGAATAAGTTCATATATTCCTTTACATTTTCTTTCATGTCTGTGAGCAATTATTGTCTAACTGTGGCCTTCAGGGGATGTGCGTGCTAGTGCTGAGGCTGTAGGTCAGTACAAGATAAGATAAGATAAGATAAGATAAGATAAGATAAGATAAGATAAGATAAGATAAGATAAGATAAGATAAGATAAGCCTTTATTAGTCCCACAATGGGGAAATTCCAGGATTGCAACAGCACAGGGATAGCAACACTCAGAGCAATAATTAAGAAGATACTGTGGTGGATGAAAATAAGAGTACCCAGTGTGAAGGCACGGAATAAGTGCAGGCAGGACACGGCGAACTGAAGTTTAAAAGGGTGTTTTATTCATCCACCATCACGAGACTCACTCCAGCGCTGTGGAAGCGCGCTGGAGCGAGCCCTGTGTCTCTAGTCAGCAAACAGGCAATGCGTGTGATCAGCAAGAGAGAATAAGAGACAGAGCAAGCGATATGGTTGACTTATATACCCAGCTAGACAATGCATGCATGGCACATTAGCATCACAGTAACTGCAGGAAGGCATGGACATTTGCATTAGAGTCACACATATCAATAGCAGGATTACTGGCGCAGGGATTAGACAAAGAGAGGCTGCCTATTGATATCAGTCCATACATCTCACTGTTCTGCTAATTGCTCCAGCTGAGCACTCTGCTTGTCCGTAGGCTGTGGGGGTCGCCCACACCACTCCTCCCCAGAGGGCTCAGCAGGGGGCTGAGGCCTCGATCGTCCGGCTTTGGTAGCGAGCTGCGGGAAAAGCTCTGTGCAGGCGGAGGTGGAGGGAGGGGGGTGGGGCTAGCAAGTGCCGGCCCGGGACGGTGAAGTTGTCTGGGCCGCGCAAAAATTGCATGTGGATCCACAATGTTGAGGGGCTGTCCCATTGAACGTGGCGGAGATCCACAGTGGCTGTGAGAAGAAAAAAATTGTCTCTGACTGCTCTCGCGGCTCAGTCCTGCGAGGATGCGTAGCGGCTGTGAGAAAAAACAAAAGCTGAGGGACTTGGCGGGTTGGGTTTAGGTGCGGGCGCAGCCCTAAAACCATCGGGGACAGCAGACAGCTGAATTCCCATTGTGCGCCGTGGCTGAGACCCATACAAAATCCTGTGTGTGGGCTGCGTGTGTGCTTCAGGTGTGTGAGCAGCCCTGAAGGTTCCGAGGATGGCGGTCAGCCATGTTTCTCGGGCGTGTGCAGCGGAGGACGATGGCGGTCTGTGGAGCCGGTATTGTCCCGTGCGTGGTGCGCTGTCCTCGTAACCCCCCGGTGTGCGGCGTGCGGGGGTTCGGTGCATGGGTGGTCCGCTGTTGAGAGGTGGGTCAGGGTCAGGGAGCTTGATGGAAATCAACGTCGTCGGCGCCGATGGTCCTCCCTGTCTTGGCTGTTGCTGTCGTTCGCTCGTGCCGGGTCATGGTGCATTCTGGTCCACGCGCTGTGTTCTCCGTTCGGCCCTGGAGGTCGCCGTCGTGGAGACAGGACGAGGTGCGTGCGCGCTCGTGTGGATGCGGAGGAGCGGTGAGAGGGAGTAGACGCTCTTTGTCCCTCGGCCGGTCCCAGCATGAATGTCCCGATCTCAGGCGAGGGTCGCACCATGACGCTTTCTGCAGCCTTCCCGGTCGTGAATGATCTCCGAGGGAGTTCGCCTGGTGTCGGTTCTGCGCCGAGGTCTCCCGTGTGGCAGAAGGGAGGGCAGTCCATTTGCATCAGGCAGCTGCGTTCGCTTGTCGTCGGAGTCACCGCCGGGGGCTGCGTTCGTTCGTCGTCAGTGTGTTCTTGTATTCGAGGTCACCAGTGTGGTGATGTGAAAATGACGAGGCAGAGTTCTCTCTCAAAGTCAGTTTTATTCACAGCACCATCATCTCAAAGCAGAGAAAGAGGCAATGCGTGTGATCAGCAAGAGAGAATAAGGGACAGAGCAAGCGATATGGTTGACTTATATACCCAGCTAGACAATGCATGCATGGCACATTGTCTAACCCCCCACATTGTCTAGACCCCCACAGCTTACGGACTGCTTGTCCGTAGGCTGTGGGGGTCACTCACAATACGGAAGATATAAATAAGAGCAGTGGATATACATACATACACATCAATATATAAATATATATACAAAGTGCGGAGCATTGTAGCGAGATGGAATAAACAGCATAACCGTCTACTTAGTTATCCTACATAGTATGAATATGTACCCATACATATTGTCACCCTCCGTAGCGACCGATACTGTCCTAGTTGTATATACTGGAGGTTCAGGTCCAGGTTCAGGTTACTTTATTTGTACCCATAGGTAGATTTGTTTTGCAGTCTGGTGACATCCATATTTACAAGCCACAATTACATTCAACATAGACACAAACACAGGCACACATGAAGCTGACTATAAACATGATAAAAATACTCAAGGCTCCATCAATCAGGGTATAAAGACAAAGAGATGAGAGAAAAACCAGAGGTAAGAGAGAAGGGTCATCTTAAAAAGTTAAAAACTAGTCAAAGAGGTTAAAAACTCAAAGGTCTAAAAGCCAATAAAATATTTAGAACCCAAATAACATCCTACAAAAATAAGTAAATATAAAATGGAGTTAATAAATAGGTACCTAAATTATGTGCAATATGTTGTTACAACTGGGCTGCACGGTGGCGCAGTGGTTTAGCACTGTGGCAGCACAGTTTACCCTCGGCCGGGGGATTGCGGGGATCATGAGATCGTGGGTTCGATCCCAGCCCCCGACCAACAGTGAGCTGTGTGGAGTTTGCATGTTCTCCCCGTGTTGCGTGGGTTTACTCTGGGATTTCTCCGGTTTCCTCCCGCATACCAAAAAACATGTAGGTTTAGGGCGCTCGCGCACGCAGCGACCAGCAGCCAGTGGCTTGTCACCAGACTGCAAACCAAATCTACCTACGGGTACAAATAAGTAACAAAAAAAAAAAACTTGTTCAACTCTTTGACAGCAGCAGGAACAAAGCTGTTTTTGTAGCGCTGGGTTCTACTTTTTGGGACAGCAAACCTCCGTCTTGAGGGAAGAAGCTGAAAGTTGCAGTGCAAAGGGTGGGAGTCATCATTTAAAACGGAGGTAGCCATCCTCTGTACTTGTCTGGTGTACAGGGATGTCAGGCTCAACTGTGACTCACCAAGCAAACGACTGGACCATCTAACTACCTGATCCAAGGATTTCCTCTGTTTCAGTTTTATCTGACCAAACCATGACACTAAAGAAAAGGATAAAACAGATTCGATAAAAGCCCGATAAAACATTGTCATTATGGTTCGGTCAATTTGGAAGCGTGCAAGTTTCCTCAAGCAATGCAAATGTTGCTGACCCTTTTTGCACACCCTTTCACAGTTCTCTTCAAAGTTTAAATTACTATCAATAATCGTCCCAAGATATTTGTAGGATTGTACACATTCGGTGGTCTGGCCTTTTAGTACGTTGACTTTGTGCCTGGGAGTTTTCCTCCTAAAGTCAATAATCATGTCTTTAGTTTTTGTCGTATTCAGCTGCAGGTAGGAATCCTCACACCAGTGAACAAAATCATCAACTACTGGGCCGTGGCCACTCTCACCATCCTGGAGGAGACTGACAATAACTGAGTCATCAGCATACTTTATAATGTGTCTGTTGTCATGTCTGCTCCGACACATGTTTGTGTACAGGATGAAGAGTAGTGGTGACAACACACACCCCTGAAGAGAGCCAGTAGAAGAGCACTTTAGGTCAGACAATGTACCATTGACCCTTACTCTCTGCGTCCTGTTGGTTAAGAAATCCAGAATCCAACCCACCAGACTATTGCTCAAATCAAATTGTTGCAGGAGCCTTTCAACTAAATGGAGGGGACCATTGTGTAAGTCTATTGCGTCTTTTGCATTCAGTACTATTAGGTCGTCACGTTTTTTTGCTATCTCTGTGAGCAGCCCTGCTTAGGTTATACAGTCTGACTGCCGTAGGTAGGAAGGACCTGCGAAACCTCTCGGTTGCGCACCTAGGATGATGTAGTCTGCTGCTAAATGAACTCCTCAGTGCGTTCAGTATGTCCTGCATAGGGTGGGACTCAAGCGTAAAAGATGACCTAAGCTGCATTGGTAATCTCTTTGATATGCCCTGCTAAGTTTCTGTGTCCAAGGAATGTGCAAAACTTTTAGATTGTATAGATTAGAGACACTGTCTGTCTCCGAGATGTCTCTGGCATCTCCCCCTCTCTTTATCTATCCTGAAGAGCAGCTATAAATACCAGGCTTAGAAAATGTATGTTCAGAGATTCGGTGTGTGTGTGCTGAAGGCCACGCTCTGTAACCTCTCCCCCAAATGGCCATGGGGTAACTTCTTTTCTTTTATAATAAATATACTTAAATCCAATACTCCACCTGATCTTTGACTTAGAATAATTATGCTCAAAATCATTCTATCATTTGGCACACCGAACAGCGGTTCCACATATCTCCGTCTTTCCAGCGCCTCTGCCCGATTTCAGTGAGTGCACAGCTGACGAAAGACCATCCCAGGCTGGGTACAAGACTCACTGTTAAAGGCATTTCGAACCGGGGCGCTGGAACTGACTGGGTGACGGATCTAAGAACCCTAAAAAAGGTGGCTTGGATGTAAATACATTTATGTGTTGTTAAGCTTATGGACATTGGGTTTGAGTCCCAGTGAGTTAAATACACGTATGTTGTGGTATTTCTAAGCGATTGACACCGGAAAGCCTGGTTAAATTTCTGTTTGCACTAAATCTCTGGTTTGACCCAGGATTTTTTGGTTTGGGGAAATTTCGTGTCGGCGAGGTGGATGCTTATATGTGTTGCGCGCAGGAATTAATGCAAGATACTGTTTAATATTGTGCAGTGAACGCTCAGATATTAATTAGGGTAAGATTCTGTCCAGCAATATTGCAGTGAGCGTTAATTTTAAGTCAGGGAAGATTCTGCTGTTCCACTACAATGAGCGTTGGATTTGAAGCATGAGACTGGTTAATATTGCAAAGTGAACCCTGAGATAATCGGGGTAAGATTCTGTCCGGCAATATTGCAGTGAAAAAAGAAAAAAAAAATCAATGCAAGATTCTGTGGGGAATTACAGTGAATTACAGGGGAATTACAGTGACTGACTTGGGTGTAATTACCGACTTGGGTGTACCGGTAATTTTTAATTTCTGTAACAGCGCTGGTTTAAAAATAACTGCAGTTTTATTTGTCTGTCTGGTTGTTCTGTGTTATACGGTTTGTCCTGGTGAGACCGCAAAGGCGGAAGTACATGTGCCGCGATGGTTGGCAGCTGTGTTTGTCCATTGTTATTCTGGTTCCTGTGGAGTGTAAAGGGACGGTTATGTGATTAATGGCTCATGGAGTAACACTTTTATTTGTGGGAGCTTTCAAATAATACATTTGGGTAAGAAATTTAATTGTGTTCTCATAGCAGTAGACAAAAAGTTGACATGAGAACGTTGGGTTGCCAGATTTGATTTTACAAGTACTTTGGGTTGCCATTTCAAGCTTGTTTTAAGGCTATCTTCCTGTTTCTCTGTGTGAGCAGCTGCCCAAAAGTTACCTTGGAGAGATAACAGGACTGCGCTGCGTGTGTGTATGTGTGGGCCCTTGTGTCTGACAGTGAGTGAGTGAGAAGAAGGGGAAGAGAGAAAAAAAAAAGTCTATATATGGGTATTTTTGCAAAGCTTATGGGTTTTACAGTTTCTTTTTGTGGGTTTTTCAATCTAATTTTGTGGGTTTTGAATCTAATGTTGTGTAACTGGTAAATATTCACATATTTTTAAAGCCAGCATTTTCATTTAATAGATTTTTTTCTTGGCAGATTAACAACATTGGGCTATTTTTACTTAATTTTTTGATGTATCAGTTTGATTTTTATTAAATCAGTTGTGTTGTCTCTCTGACCGAGGGATAACGGTGTACTTTACGGGAAAAAGGACGATGGACTAAGGGTCTGACATGACAACACCAGGGTTCCTCCTTCCCCTTGCTCCCCACTCTTAGCCAGAACCCTGCCTCTGGAGCCCAGCAAAACAACGTCGCCTCACCCCTACACACCGCACTCCTCCCGTCGACAACAAAGCCATGACGGATAAGCCAATAAGTTAAGTACAATTGCATGCATGTTAATCACTGCTACCAGCATGACAATGAAAAATTAAACTGAAGATTATGGAATAATGCTGTCAATTAATAATGCCCAATCACTGAAGGCTTTAAATACAGCTTATATTACATGATTCAAAGCACAGAACAAGGTGATAATGACTATGTTTGTGCATATGATTTACCTGAGGCTGCTGAATATCAAACAGAGGTTTAAATGCTTCAGTCATATTATTGTTTTTTTTCCCCAAATACTAAAGTCACTTTTAATGAATGACTATGTGCTTATTAAAGTTTTAATCCTTTTACTGTCCATGAAAAACAAAGAAGGCAAAAGCTCTGAAGGATTACAGGATTTAGAGGGGGAAAAAAAACCCAATCAGAGCATCAGTCATTTTGGCCTTGGGGTCTCAGAAGTTCTGGGTGACTGGCTTACAACGTGTTCATACAGCTGCATGTTTGGGCTCAGGCTGTAATTTTTTTTTTCCTGTGTGATAAAATCCTGAACACAGACTACTGCCCGGCTGACTTATTACTATGACCTCTTCCACAGATAACTAGAAACAGTTCACAAGCCTTGCCATAAGGACAGAACAGCTCTCTCCCACTCCAGCAAAAAGGTCAGCCTTACACTTTGCAGTTAATCACATGTGTAACCACACATTTTAATCGTTTAAGTTACAAGCAACAAATGCTAACTTTTGAAGTGATATATGTGTCTTTTATTTCTTTTAAATGCTGCATTGACTTAAGGCTTCTAATATATGACACTGTTTTATTAAACAGTGACCTTAAAGTAGTGCTGACCCGTGCAAATTGGTAAAATATTTAGTGATTCACTGAATATTTAGCAAAAAGTTGTTGTACTTAGAAAATCACATTACTCAAATAATGGAAGCTTTAGGTGTAATTTAAAATCATTGTGTTATTCTCCATTCCTGTCCATGTTTTCGTTTTACAACAGGAAAAGGAAAACATTCACAAAACCTTTATCTTTCACCAGGATTCAGAATTGCAAAATCAAAAAGGTGAAAAATAGGAATCACAAAATCACCATTGGCTTTTTTTCCACAATATTTTTAATTGAACCTTTTTTTTACAAACATGGCACAAACAGTCAAACACTAACACAAAAGTAATTTAAAAACTAAAAAAAAACCACTAACAACAACAACAAAAAAAATGTACTAAAAACAACAACCATGAACAAAAGCAAGTCAACAACAATGCTCCTCTGTTCAGTCTAGGTAATCTATTACATAAGAATACATAATATACATTCATCAGTTTGGAATTTGCAAGGTCCACACATATCATTCACCTTCTTCTTCAGAAGTTATGTTTAATTTCTTTACATAATCAGTGAAAGGTCTCCATATATTCTCAAACACATTTTCCTTTAATTTCAGTATATATGCTATTCTTTCTAGTGGAAGGTTTGTTAACATCTGTCTTAACCACTGAGTCACATCTGGTCTATGAGTCTTTTTCCACAGTAGTGCAATACATTTTTTTGGCATTAAGCAAACCGAGGTCTATGAATGCTCTTTCATTTTTATTAAAGTTATGTTTTTCTGGATACAGACCCAACAAAAACAGTTTAGGGTTCAATGTGAATTGTTTTGAAATTATTTTTTCAATTGTTACCCTCACCTCTTCCCAAAACATTCTGATTTTTCTACATTCCCATAAACAGTGAAATAGGGTTCCTTTACTTTCCATACATTTTGTGCATGTATCTGGTATGTTTTTGTTATATCTATTTAACTCCACTGGTGTAACATACATCCACATTAACCATTTAAAATGTATCAGTTTAAGACGTACCTTTATTGATTTGGTTTGAGCTCCTGCACAAGCCATTTCCCATTGTTCCTCTGAAATTTCAATTTGCAGGTCTTCTTTCCAATAATTCAGTCTTTTCTGTGAGTTTTCACTTGAGAATAGTGTCAATGAGTTATAAAACTCTGAAATAATACCCTTTCTCTTACTATCTTTCGTCAAAAATTTTTCCAAGGATGAATAAGTAGGTCGGGTGAGAGCATTATTTTGATTTGATCGAATAAAATTTCTAAGCTGAAGATATTTAACCTCTTGCACTCCGTTGTACCGCGGGTGGGCAAGTCTCTGCATCCCAGAGCGCACGAGGGCGAGGGCGCTGCCTCCAAGTGCGCACTGAAAAAAAAAAAAAAAAGTTCTTCCACTACAGACACAGCCGCGAACAGATCAGATATGATTGACCTCTCATTCGACTAATAAGAGCCTTGCCTTGAATTGGGTTTCTGAAACCCTGAAGAACCAATGACTGAAAACCTAGCAAGAAGGACCCGCCTACCAACGCTGTGAATGCAGCCAGCCAATTGAAGCACAGAAGTTCGGGATGGGTGAAGAGAGACTGACTGCTGCAGCAGATGAAAAAAAGGACCCGCAGGAAGAACCTGCTACAGACCCAGCAGCACGGAGACCACCCACAAGTGCGACCTGCACTCATTCCAGCAGAATAGACGTTTAGGATTCTCTTCCATGGTCATCATAGACCCGACGGAGGCCGACGACAAAGGTCGTAAATCATTCGCCAAAACCGCAATAATGGAATTATGTTTTGACCGGGAACCACGAGCGGACCAGCGTCGCGCTCATCTGAAAATGAGGAAGAGAAGTTCGCCAGGACACTGCTGCTGTGAAGAGGTAAGGTGTTATAAGCTAAATTATTCTTTATCCCTGAAAATTGTAATCAAAAATGACTTTTGACCGATCGGTAAATTACAACTGTGCGGCGCATGAAGTCCGAAGTTCGTGCGCCGCGGTACACGGGTCGTGCGCCGCGTCCAGACCGTGAACGCCACCCCCCCCCCCCCGCTACTCTTCTGTAGCGGGAGGGGGGGAAGCCGCGGTGACTGCGCCGCTGTCGCCACATCACCACATGACTATTCCGTCGTGTAGCGATGGCCGATGTCCGTCCTCTGTAGCGAGGGGGGGGGGACAACCCCCCCCACACACACACACACAGCCCTGAGTGTCACCTTTCATTAGAGCCCAAGATGAAGCTTCTATATTGAATCATTCAAAAGTTACAGACGTTTTTCCAAACTGTGCCATTTGGCACAATTTGGCACAGTTCAAAAACGCCTGGGAACTACCTGAGGAAAAAGCTGTGTAATATATTCATTTTTTGTGGTATTGTTACAAAATTTGGACCTCAGCTGGATAACACTTGGTTCTACATTTCTGTTGCATTTTCCAGCCTGGATCTGAAGCTGTGTGTTATTTGCAAGCATTTGTATCCAAAAAACGCCCAGGCCAAATTTATTTTCTTCAAGTTCAGTATGTTTAGATGACTGTAACTCAGTGGCCGGAGCACTTAGAGAGACTATGACTGTTTTGCCAAAACATTCAAAGTGTTTTCTTTTAAATGAGACCAACCCCATGAAGATGCTGCAAAGGGTTGAAGAACAGCTTTCGATTTACTTTGGGCACGTTATTTTTTGGCGTTTTTAGGGAAATTGACCGGAGTGCAAGGGGTTAAAAAAATGTGTTCTATTAAGATTGAATTTAATCCTCAGTTCTTCAAAAGACATTATGTTATCTGAACATGACAAATATAAGTCTTGAATCTTTTGAATCCCTTTTAAATTCCATAATTTAAATACCGCATCCACTCTCCCTGGTGTAAAATATTGATTACCCCATATTGGGCTAAATTGTGACAGTAAGTGTGGTTCTTTTAAATATTTTTTGGTTTCACACCATATTTTGATCATGTGCTTTACAATTGGATTTTTAACTTGTTTCTGTAATTTTTTAGCCGAGTCTGAGTATATGAATAAGGGAAGAGGTAAAGGTAAATTGTACGATTCCATTTCAGTCCAATGAGGGAGATCATTTGATGAAAAATAATATGTCATAGACCTCAGTTGTGCTGACCAGTAATACAACATAAAGTTTGGACATTTCAGACCTCCACGATCAAATGGTAAATATAGTAAGGACAAATGTAATCTAGCCTTCCTATTGTTCCATATAAATTCCACTAACTTTTTTTTAATTCTTGAGAATAGATCTGAAGGTGGTGGTAAAGGAATGTTTTGAAATAAATAAAGTATTTTTGGTAAGGTATTACTTTTAAGTATATTAATTCTCCCGATCATCAACATTGGTAGTGACATCCATCTCTGAAGTAACTCATTAATATCTGTCATTAAGGCTTCATTGTTGGCACTGGCGACTGATTCTAGCTTAGGCGAAATTTGAATTCCTAAATATTTAAACTGATTTACAACATTGAATTGATTTACCTCAGGAGCTGGGTGATTTCTCTGGGTCTCATTTAGCATTAATATTGAAGATTTTGTTTTATTTATTTTATATCCTGATATTTCCCCAAAGTTCTTTATTAAATTTAACAAGGTCGGAATTGATTTTTTAAAATTCGACATAAACAAAATTATGTCATCAGCATACAGGGAGATTTTATGTTCTGTTGGTCCTACTTTAATTCCATATATTTGTGGATGTAAACGTATTGCCATCGCTAAAGGTTCAATTGCCATAGTAAACAGTAAAGGTGAAAGTGGACAGCCTTGTCGACATCCTCTATTGATTTTTATTGATTTTGAGATATTGCTGTTTGTTAGGATTTCTGCTGTAGCATTATTGTATATTATCTGAACTCATTTTATGAAATTATTTCCAAGTCCAAACCTTTGTAGGACTTCAAAAAGATAGGGCCATTCGACCCTATCAAAGGCCTTTTCGGCGTCCAATGATAGGAGAGCTGTATCCAGTGCTTCTTTATTGGAATAAATAATATTAAATAGTCTTCTTACATTATGGAAGCCTTGTCTTCCCATTATAAAGCCATTCTGATCTCAGTTAATAATATTTGGTAATATTTCTTGTAGTCGTTTTGCTAAAATTTTACAGATTATCTTAAGGTCAGCATTTAATAGGCTTATTGGTCTCATGTTTTCACATTTATTAGGGGGTTTACCTGGTTTTGGCAACAGTATAATTAAGGCATTATTCATGTATGGTGGTAAATTACTATTTTGAACTGCTTCTAAAACCATTTCCAAAAGTGGTTTTATTAATTTATTCTTAAATTTTTTATAGAGGTCAACTGGAAGACCATCTGGTCCTGCTCTTTTTCCTGATTTCATATTATCAATGGCTTGCCCAACTTCTTCTTGACTAATTTTAGACTCCAGTATCTCCCTGTTTTCATTTGGAATACACGGTATAGATAATCCATCCAAAAACCCATTTAGTTTTGTTAAGTCAGTTTCATTTTTTGTATCATATAGTTTTTCATAATAATCTCTAAAGGCACTATTAATTTCTAAAAGATCTATAACTACCTGTCCATTACTTATAATACTGGTGATTAGTGTTTTAAATTCTAATTGTTTAATCTGCCATGCCAATAATTTTCCTGATTTTTCACCTTGTTCATAAAAAGTTTGCTTCAATCTTACAAGACTCGAGGCAGCTCTATTCGCTGATTTTTTGTCATATTCAACTCTCAGAATCAGTAATTCGTTCTCTAACTGTGGGTTACTTCCTGCATAAACCTTTTCTTGAAGAATTTTTATTTTACGTTCCAATTGGACTCTCTCCTCTCGAGTCTTCTTAGATTTTGAACTTGTATAACTAATAATATGCCCCCTAATAAAAGCTTTGAAAGCCTCCCACTTTATACATGCCGTTGTTTGTGTAGTATTAATATAAAAGAACTCATCTATCTGTTTTTCTATGTACTTAACAAATTCCTCATCCTGAAGCCATTTATGCTGAAAATGCCACCTACCTGGATCCTTTGTCAATTTCTTATCTACATATATTAGACAGCAGGGTGCAGGATCAGAGATCACAATGTTATCATAGAAACAGTTTTAAATCTTGGACCTTAATTCTGTAGAGATCAAAAAGTAGTCTATACGTGAGAATGTCTTATAGGTATTAGAATAACAAGAATAGGCTTTGACTTGTGGTTTCATTTCTCTCCATATATCTAGCAATCTCAATTCTTTCATAAAATAATTAATAGTCATCCTAGATCCATTGTGTGTACAGTCCAGTCCTGTTGATCTGTCTATACTGGGATTCAATGTACAATTAAAATCCCCTGCTATTATATGTTGCCCTGTAAGTGATGATAAAGTAAGGAATAAATTAACATAGAAGTTTTGATCATCAATATTGGGGCCGTATAAGTTCACCAGATTTATATTTTCTAATAACAAAGATCCTTGGATGATTAGATATCTTCCAAATTTGTCTCCAATTACATTTTTAATTTGAAATGGGACTGTTTTGTGTATGACAGTCATAACTCCCCTGGCTCGGGATGAAAATGATGAGGTGAACACGTTACCTTGCCATCTTCTCCTAATTCTTTTTACATCCTCCGCTTATTAGATGAGTTTCTTGTAAAAATACAATTTTTAAATCTATGTCTTTTATTCATAACTTGTTTAAGTTTTTTTAGATTTTGTAGACCTCTGCAATTCCATGAAGTTAAATTACGATTAACGTTTTGATCTATGATCAATAAGGAGTTTGAGATTACCTTGCAATATGAACATACTCTTACAGAGAAGCAAAAACATGGATGATGGAACATTCATCCTACGAACTAAACAAAAACAAATTCCCTTTCCCCACATTCGTGGTAATCCCCCCAAAATCGTGGTAATCCCCCCAAAATCAAAAATCAAAATCAAAAATATATCTCCCGTTATAGCTAGTGACTGTTCCACACCTGCGAGGATCAGTCAAACCACTCTCTCTTTCTCCTCTCAATCACCCTGACACTACTACTATTCTTATAACATTAACTCTCTTCTGTAGTTTTTTCAGCATAACTTCAAAGTTTTATAGCAACTTTGTACATCATAGCTTTTTTTTTAAAATACAGTCTGTATTTTGTAGACTTATTATATGTTTCAGATCAATCAGATGTCTGTACATACGCTTAAATATTCTACCTTTGTCATGTTCATGCTTAGCTCCCACCAGTCTCCTTTTGGATTTGCTTGATGAGCTCCTGCGCCTCTTGAGGGGTCTTGAAGGTGTTGGTTCTCCCCTTATATTTGACCAGCAGTCTTGCCGGATGAATCACTCCGTGACGAATCCCGAGGTTGCACAGCTCTTTGCGGGCGGGGTCGAACTGCCTCCTTAATTGTTGTATTCCTGCAGCCAAATCTGGGTAGAACCGCACCTGTTGGTCCTGGTATTTAATTTCCCCTTTAGCTCGCGCAGCATTGGTGACTGTCATCTTGTCTCTGTAGTTGAGGAACTTCATAATCAGCGTCCTCGGTGGTGTCTTATTATCTCTCGGTGGGCCGATTCGGTGAGCTCTCTCTAAAACAACCGATGACTGCAGATCTGCGTTGTTCAGCGCTTCTGGAATCCACTTTTCCAAAAAGGAACACGGGTCCCGTCCCTCCGCTCCCTCCGGGAGGCCCACCAGCCTCAAATTATTTTGTCGCGAGCAGGATTCCAAGTCTAGGACGTTATCTTCCAGACGTTTCCATTTTGATTCCAGTGTTTGCAGCTTAATTTGCAGGCTGGTGATGTCATCCTTTTGATATTCGGAGCTCCGCCTGCGACATTCTCTCCATGCAGTCGTTTATTTCTTTCCTCATTCCTTCTATCGCTGCTATAATCCCATCAAATTTAGACGAAAACTCTGTTCTCATGGAGGTGATGGCAGCGAGCACTACGCTTGTCCCCTCCCCAGCAGTTCCCGCTCCGCCGCTGGCTCCATCCTCCGCCATTGCTTCTGGAGTTTTCCCTGCCTCGCCTTGAGCGTGGAAGTCCGTTAGCTTCGATTGTTTTGTCGAGTTGCCTTTTCCTTCACCTGATTTTCCAACCTTGGTCTTTACCATATCCACGCCAAAACGCTGGGATGGGTTTTTGTTCCAATTGAGAGAGTTTTAGTTAAATTTTTAGTTTGACAAGCAGAGCAGTGTGAAACACGTCTTCCTACGTGGCCGCCATAACCAGAAGTCACCATTAGCTTTAATTCTAACAATTCCTTGGTGACCAAATACAATATGAAACAAAATAAAAACAATAATTCACTTGTGTTTCTTAGCATTAAACATTATAATAAACAGTGGAATAACCACTGTAAAAACTCTAAAGGACAAAACTTGAATGATTATAACGGTAACACTTGCAAGAACAATTTATGGGGAGACAAAATTTGCACTCCTGTTGTTGTGAATTCTGATGCACGGACAGGGGGTAGCCTTGGGCTTCCCCCAATTTCTTTTTACAGGATAGCCCCACGATTGGACCTTTGTGGGAGATGGGAGGACAGCGGTCAGTGTGGGGCAGGCTGGCTATGGCAAGGGGAACAACACATTCGTCATCAACCTGGTCATCAGGATCATTGGCTGGGGGCACAGCGTGGGGGGAAGGGGACTTCACAGAGGACAAGAATTGCCGAAGTTAAGTACAACAAATGACATTGACAATGACATAACGCATATCAATTTAACTGACTTTGACTTTGAAAATGTAGTGTTTACATAACTTGACATTGCAGGACACATCTGACACATTGCAATCTGACACACTGCAGTGATGCATCTCACCAGATAATGGTATGACAGTATCACATTTCAGAAATGTGACAGTAATAAGGAATAATTGTGTTGTATGACAATGACGTACTAAAGAGCTGGTCTGTGCTCCTGGTGCTTGGTCTCGGCTGAGCCGGGCCTCGGGACTACAGATCACACCATAATTTAGGAAGGAATATATAAAATAAGGCATTCCTTGTGTACAATGAAGCCATATTCTGGTTAAGCAATATGTCCATCGTTCCATTAAAAGAAGGAGTGGGACATTACCCTTTCACATAGATGCACTTACACAAATTCAAACTGTCTGTGTTCAACAGGACAGACAGACGTGGCCTTAATGACTAACTCAGAATGGTTACAATAAATGCTAAATCGCATTAAATCTACACAGACAGCTGTATTACTTGTCCTAACTGAAATTTGTAAATTAGGTCAAGGGAGGACACTCACAAAAGCAGCCATGATTACTGAAAACCTCATTTTGGGGGTGGCAGATTACTCACAAACTTTCATCTAAATTAACCATGTGTAACACATATAAATAGCACACAACATTTCCTTCTTCTAGTAAAAAGGACACTACCCATCACGCAACTACGCCATAACTTTGATGTATGTGTGTCTCCATGCATCGATGGGGGGGGGGGGGGTACCACAACAATTAATTAGCAAAACATAATTAGCAAAAATCCTCAGAAAAATAGATAATACATAAAAAATTATCAATAAATGATCAGTATAATGTAGAGAAAAATATAGGTGAAACCGCTTGGTAATGAAATCACAATATTCAATAGGAGAAGTTAAATTTACATAAATAGATTTGCAGGTATTTAAGAAAATTATGTGTTGAAAAATATTTGCAGATTACTGTAAAAACAAATATGTTTATAAGAAACTACTACAAAGACAACACAGATTCTTACTCAATTATGCAAGAAGAGAACAATGCTTTAGGGAGCTCAAAGCAAAATAATTTAACCTTCCCTGCATAAACTTAAGTCTTTTCAAAACCTTTGCATGGATCTCATTGAGCTAAATAAGAGTGAAGGTAAAAATGTTGTTTAGAAATTATTGACATACTTATTGAATAAACAAAGGCTTTCCCCTGCACTAATCTGAATACTGCTATGGTGACACTGAAACCCTTAATCGAAACAATGTCAAGGTTTAAAATAGCTTAGATATCACTTAAATAATGAAATACATTTAGTGGAATACATTTTGCAAATTAAATCATATCACATTTAGGTACAGTACTCAAATTGTTAGTACCCAACATTTACCTAGGAAACCATTTAGCTTACCATCAACAATCTACAGGATCCGATCCACTGACTGTGTGGAGTTTGCATGTTCTCCCCGTGTCTGCGTGGTTTTACTCTGGGATTTCTCCGGTTTCCTCCCACATGCCAAAAACATGCAAGTTACGTTAATTGGCATCAAAACTGGGGATTCTAAATTGTCTTTAGGTATGACTGTGAGAGTGAATGGCTGTCTGTCTCTCTGTATTGGCCCTGCGAAGGACTGGCGATCTGTACAGGGTGTACCCTGCCTCTCACCCAAAGATGCTGGAATAGGCTCCAGCACCCTCCCCCCCCACGACCCGAAAAGGATTAAGCGGAAGAAGATGGATGGATGGATTAGGAAAATAGGAAAAATATAGGAAGATTATGAATGGCAAACCCTAATATTGAAGCCATTTAACCCCTTGCACTCTGGTCAATTTCCCTAAAAACGCCTAAAAATAACGTACCCAAAGTAAATCAAAAGCTGTTCTTCAACCCTTTGCAGCATCTTTATGGGGTTGGTCTCATTTAAAAGAAAACACTTTGAATTTTTTGGCAAAACAGTCATAATCTCTCTAAGTGCTCCTGCCACTGAGTAACAGTCATCTAAACATACTGAACTTGAAGAAAATAAAGTTCGCCTGGGTGTTTTTTTTGGATACAAATGCTTGCAAATAACACACGGCTGTCAGATCCGGGCTGGAAAATGCAACAGAAATGTAGAACCAAGTGTTATCCAGCTGAGGTCAAAATTTTGTAACAATAACACAAAAAATGAATATATTACACAGCTTTTTTGTCAGGTTGTTCCCAGGCGTTTTTGAACTGTGCCAAATTGTGCCAAATGGCACAGTTTGGAAAAACGTCAATTTTTGGAAAAACGTAATTTTTGAATGATTCAATATAGAAGCTTGATCTTGGGCTCTAATGAAACGTGACACTCAGGGCTGCCCACACACAAAGAAGAATGCCACGTAAAAAATGTGTGGCATTTTTTTACAAGAAAAAAATAACCTACAGTGCACTAAAAATTATACTAAAATATCTGTAATGTAGAGGATAACAACTCCCCCCCCCCCCCCGCTACAGAGGACGGACATCGTCCATCGCCACATGACGGACAGCGGGGACGATGCGCCGTGGTCTACTACGCACAGTTGTACTAAAATATCTGCAATATAGCTGCAATCCGCTACAGAAGAGTAGCGGGGCGGGGGGGGGGCCTTCACGGTCCGGACGCGGCGTACGGACCGGTCCGTCATGTGGCGATGACGCACAGTTGTAATTTACCGATCGGTCAAAAGTCATTTTGATTACAATTTTCAGGGATAAAGAATAATTTAGCTTATAACACTTGCCTGTCCACAACAGCAGTGTCGCTGGCGAACTTCTCTTCCTCATTGTCAGACGAACATGACGCTGGTCCGCTTGTCACGACTCGTGGTTCTGGTCACGCGACCCGGTCAAACCATGATTCCATTATTGTGGTTTTGCGCTTCCATGATTGCGGTTTTGGCGAACGATTTTTCAAAACAAATAAGAACAGTAGTAAGAAAAAAAGACTGGCGAACGCGTGTGTGTCACCCAGCGGCTTACACAAAACAGATTTTACACACGGGACGCACGCTTTCAATCGTGGAACTTCTCTGCTTCAATTGGCTCGCTGTATTCGCAGCTGTTGGTAGGCGGGTCCTTCTTGCTAGGTTTTCAGTCATTGGTTCTTCAAGGTTTCAGAAACCCAATTCAAGGCTCTTATTAGTCGAATGAGAGGTCAATCAAATCTAAACCAATCAAAGCACTCCTTTGGCTTTCTGTTCGCGGCTGTGTCTGTAGTGGAAGAACGGAAATGCAGCTTTTTTTTTTCAGTACGCTCTGAGACGCACAGTGTGCGTCCTAGTGCGCACAAGGGCGCGCTAGGACGCAGAGACGTGACCGCCCGCGGTATCCCGGAGTGCAAGAGGTTAACTTAGGTGATGAGGAAGGGTTTCTGGTTGATTACATGCAAAGAATGACAAGTGACAGCGATGTTATCCATACTGCCCTTCCCAGGAGGGACCATGTGACGAAGGAACCGTGGGAGGTGCACCCATCTTTTGGCCGAAGCAGGGGATCTGGTCATCAAAGGAAACTGGACCAAAATTCCCTGGCAAGGACAGCACAAAGGTTATCCTGGTGACACCAACAGCCGCGGAAAACGAAGGACGTGGCACTTGGGTGCATCTAACGTTTTACCCCACTTGAAACCCTCAGCAAGAGACTGTTTAATACACATTGCATATTCATTAAAAAAAACAACAAGTGACTGTGTAACTGTTTCTCTATGCAAGTGTCAGCTGATGGCGCTCCTTGGCATCCAGCAACAGCTTTTTGCATAGAGAAGCAGGCTGTTTGTTTATCATGACGAGGCAAAAATACAGGGGAAAGAAAAGTGAGGTTAGTGTTGTTGCCTTGTCATCCTCATCATCCTCATAGTAACACTTAGTGTTTTTTTTTTGTTTTTTGTTTTTTTTTTGTTACTTATTTGTACCCGTAGGTAGATTTGGTTTGCAGTCTGGTGACAAGCCACTGGCTGCTGGTCGCTGCGTGCACGAGCGCCCTAAACCTACATGTTTTTGGTATGTGGGAGGAAACCGGAGAAATCCCGGAGTAAACCCACGCAACACGGGGAGAACATGCAAACTCCACACAGCTCACTGTTGGTCGGGGGCTGGGATCCAACCCACGACCTCATGATCCCCGCGATCCCCCGGCCGAGGGTAAAACTGTGCTGCTACAGTGCTAAACCACTGCGCCACCGTGCAGCCAGCCGTGTTGGTTGTTATTAAGTTGTTCCACTGCCTATACACTGTAGAGAACTGTTATGTTTGTTCCTTAATGCCACTAACAGCTGGACAAATTATCTGCTACTGCTAAAATAATGCAGCTACTACAGGCTGTTTGGTTTCTTAAGAGAGGCTATATACAGAAATAACACCGCAAACATCACTTTGAATCACACCTGTCACAACACTTATTACTCCACTGATCGGAAACATGATGACACTCCTTACTCAGCAAAGGCAAAGTTAATTTCATCAGGGAACTCCTCTTTTCTGAAGCGGTGATGTCCCTTTCAGCAGCTTAACACTCTCTAAGTGTGCAACGGCTTACAGTGCGTCTCTCCCCTGTACTGCTACCCTGCTTGACCAACGAAGTAATCAAGTGTTATACTAAGGATCTACATTGTCAAAGGGGGTGGTCATTGGGTCATTGGACGTACCCACACCTGGCCAGGAAACTGGGCAGGGTTGTGTACCCCATTTTGGCAACTGACCATACCCTCATCATGTCGGCAGGGCAGGTGGGCAGGGTGAAGAGAGATGCTTTTCTACCACATGATACCATTTTGGGGTATGAATGCGATTTCAGATGGAAAGCACAGGAGTGAGGGTCTTTTGTTCACTGTTTCCTTGAGTGAGAGTGGGTAAGAACACCTTAGGGATTAAAACACTTAATTATAGGCTACAATTATTTGTAAAATTATAACATAGAATAGAATGGTTCTTGGTCAACTAATTGCCACCCGTAGGGGTGTGTGCCCTGTTATAAGAGGTTATTGTTGTACTTCTAGCCATGAAAATAATGCAAATGGTCATATTAATACTTTGGATACACACAGCCTCATTGCGTTGCAGGCAATGATAACAAAACTGATTAAGTTAGTGATTCTCTTCATGGAGAAGTCTCATCATGAACTTGATAATGATTTTTATAGTGATAACTTTGGACTTTTCCTGTGTGAGTCCTCAATATGATGATGAGGCTGGTTATTGTAAATGTAGTGATATGTATTCATACAACTGCTGCAGATGATGAGGATGGTGAAAGGGGCGATACCAGCCTAAGGAGTATGAAGGCTGCAATATAATCTAAGTCTATTTTGAGTATCTCCATATCATTTTCCACATTCTTATTTGACACAGTCTAAGATTAATTTTGATTATATTACACATATTCACTTTTAATGACATATTCTACACATGTTTTAAACCACCTCATAAGATTGCTGCTAGTCTGCAAAGACACAAAACAACATGTAAATTCTTACACATATATCTTTATATTATTTCATTCACTTTATTTTACTACCACTTTGATTATTTTTCTTTTAATTATGATGCTTTATTAAGCATCAAGGGGGGAATATGATAGAAAATCCCATATTAGCCACATTACTATTATTATTATTATTATTATTATTATTATTATTATTATTATATTATTATTATTTTGTACCATGCCTTTCCTATTTCATGTCTGATGTTTATATGTGCATTCCATGTAGACTAAGTTCATATATTCCTTTATATTATTTCATGTCTGTGAGCAATTATTGTCTAACTGTGGCCTTCAGAGGATGTGCGTGCGAGTGCTGAGGCTGTAGGTCAGTACAAGGGTAAAAGATGACCTACGCTGCATTGATAAACTCTTTGATATGCCCTGCTAAGTTTCTGTGTCCGAGGAATGTGCAAAACGTTTAGTTTGTATAGATTAGAGACACTCTGTCTGTCTCTGAGATGTCGCTGGCATCTCCCCCTCTCTTTATCTATCCTGAAGAGCAGCTATAAATACCAGGTTTACAAAATGTATGTTCAGAGATTCAGTGTATGTGTGTGCTGAAGGCCACACTCTGTAATCTCTCCCCCAAATGGCCATGGGGTGACTTCTTTTATTTTATTTTTTTTCCACAATATCTTTATTGAACCTTTTCTTTTTTTTTTTTTTTAACAAACATGATACAAACAATCAAACACTAACACTAAAGTACTACAAAAAAAAATGCACTAAAAACACCAACAACCACCAACAAAATCAAGTCTTCAACAATGCTCCTCTGTTTAGTCTAGACAATCCAATACATAAGTATACATATTATGTTCACCAGTTTGGAATTTACAAGGTCCACACACATCATTCACCTTCTTCTTCAAGAGTTATGTTTAAATTTTTTACATAATCAATAAAAGGTCTCCATATATTCTCAAACACAATTTCCTTTGATTTCAGTATATATGTTATTCTTTCTAATGGAAGGTTTGTTAACATCTGTCTTAACCACTGAGTCACATCTGGTCTATGAGTCTTTTTCCATAATAGTGCAATACATTTTTTGGCATTAAGCAAACTGAGGTCTATGAATGTTCTTTCACTTTTATTAAAATTATGCTTTTCTGGGTACAGACCCAACAAAAACAGTTTAGGATTCAATATGATTTGTTTTGAGATTATTTTTTCAATTGTTACCCTCACCTCTTCCCAAAACATTCTTATTAATCTACATTCCCATAAACAATGAAATAGGGTTCCTTTACTTTCCATGCATTTTGTGCATGTATCTGGTATATTTTTGTTATATCTATTTAACTCCTCCGGTGTAACATACATCCGCATTAACCATTTGAAATGTATCAATTTAAGGCGTGCATTTATTGATTTGGTTTGAGCTTCTGTACAAGCCAATTCCCATTGTTCCTCTGAAATTTCAATTTGCAGATCTTCTTTCCAGTAGTTTAATCTTTTCAGTGAATTTTCACTTGAAGATAGTGTCAATGAGTTATAAAACTCTGAAATAATACCCTTTCTTTTACTATCTTTCATCATCATTTTTTCCAAGGATGAATAAATAGGTCGAGTGAGAGCTTTATTTTGATTTGATCGAATAAAGTTTCTAAGTTGAAGATATTTAAAAAAATGTGTTCTATTGAGATTAAATTTGATCCTCAGCTCTTCAAAAGACATTATGTTGTCTGCACCTGGCAAATATAAATCCTGAATCTTTTGTATCCCTTTTAAATTCCATACTTTAAATACAGCGTCCGCTCTCCCTGGTTTAAAATATTGATTACCCCATATTGGACTAAATTGTGACAATAACTGTGGTTCTTTTAAATAGTTTTTAGCTTCACACCATATTTTGATCATATGCTTTACAAATGGATTTTTAACTTGTTTTTGTAATTTTTTTGCCGAATCTGAGTATATGAATATGGGAAGAGGTAAAGGTAAATTGTATGATTCCATTTCAGTCCAGTGAGGGAGATCATTTGATGAAAAATAATATGTCATAGACCTCAGTTGTGCCGACCAATAATACAACATAAAATTTGGACATTTCAGACCTCCACGATCAAATGGTAAATATAATAAAGACAAACGTAATCTAGCCCTCCTGTTGTTCCATATAAATTCCACTAACTTTTTTTTTATTCTTGAGAATAGATCTAAAGGTGGTGATAAGGGAATGTATTGAAATAAATAAAGTATTTTAGGTAAAATATTACTTTTAAGTATATTGATTCTCCCGATCATCGACATTGGTAGTGACATCCATCTCTGAGTTAACTCACTGATATCTGACATTAAGGCTTCATAGTTGACACTGGCGACTGATTCTAGCTTAGGCATAATTTGGATTCCTAAATATTTAAACTGATTTACAACATTGAATTGATTTACCTCAGGGGCTGGGTAATTTCTCTGGGTCTCATTTAGCATTAATATTGAAGATTTAGTTTTATTTATTTTATATCCTGATATTTCCCCAAAATTCTTTATTAAATTCAACAAGGTTGGAATTGATTTTTTTAGATTCGACATAAACAAAATTATGTCATCGGCGTACAGGGAGATTTTATGTTCTGTTGGTCCAACTTTAATTCCATATATTTGTGAATGTAAACGTATCGCTATCGCTAAAGGTTCAATTGCCATAGTAAACAGTAAAGGTGAAAGTGGACAGCCTTGTCGACATCCTCTATTGATTTTTATTGGTTTTGAAATATTGTTATTTGTTAGGATTTCTGCTGTAGCATTATTGTATATTATTTGAACCCATTTTATGAAATTATTTCCAAGTCCAAACCTTTGTAGTACTTCAAAAAGAAAGGGCCATTCAACTCTATCAAAGGCCTTTTCGGCGTCCAATGATAGGAGAGCTGTATCCGGTGCTTCTTTATTAAAATAAATAATATTAAATAGTCTTCTTACATTATGGAAGCCTTGTCTACCCTTTATAAAGCCATTCTGATCTCGATTAATAATATTTGGTAAAATTTCTTGTATTCGTCTTGCTAAAATTTTACAGATTATCTTAAGGTCGGCGTTTAATAGGCTTATTGGTCTCATATTTTCACATTTATTAGAGGGCTTACCTGGTTTTGGCAGCAGTATAATTAAGGCATTATTTATGTATGATGGTAAATTATTATTTTGAAATGCTTCTAAAACCATTTCCAAAAAAGGTTTTATTAATTTATTCTTAAATTTTTTATAAAGGTCAACTGGAAGACCATCTGGTCCTGCACTTTTTCCTGATTTCATATTATCAATGGCTAGCCCAACTTCTTCTTGACTAATTTTAGACTCCAATATCTCCCTGTTTTCATTTGGAATACACGGTATAGATAGTTCGTTCAAAAACCCATTTAGTTTTGTTAAATCAGGTTCATTTTTGGTATCATATAATTTTTCATAGTAATCTCTAAAGGCTCTATTAATTTCTAAAGGATCTATAACTACCTGTCCATTACTTATAATACTGGTAATTGGTGTTTTAATTTCCAATTGTTTAATCTGCCATGCTAATAATTTTCCTGATTTTTCACCTTGTTCATAAAAAGATTGTTTCAATCTTAGAAGACTCGAGGCAGCTCTATTCGCTGATTTTTTGTCGTATTCAGCTCTCAAAATCAGTAATTCATTCTCCAACCTTGGGTCACTTCCTGCATACACTTTTTCCTGAAGATTTTTTATTTTATGTTCCAATTTAGCTCTCTCCTCTCGAGTCTTCTTAGATTTTGATCCTGTATAACTAATAATATGTCCCCTAATAAAAGCTTTGAAAGCCTCCCACTTTACACATGCTGATGTTTGTGTAGTATTGATGTCAAAGAACTCGTCTATCTGTTTTTCTATATACTTGACAAATTCCTCATCCTGAAGCCATTTATGCTGAAATTGCCATCTACCTGATTCCTTTATCAATTTTTTATCTACATATATTAGACAACAGGGTGCATGATCAGAGATCACGATGTTATCATAAAAGCAGTTTTGAATCTTGGACCTTAATTCTGTGGAAATCAAAAAATAATCAATACGTGAGAATGTCTTGTAGGTACTGGAATAACAAGAATAGGCTTTAACTTGTGGTTTCATTTCTCTCCATATATCTAACAATCTCAATTCTTTCATAAAATGATTAATAGTCATCCTACATCCAATGTGCGTACAATCCAGTCCTGTTGATCTATCCACACCTGGATTCAATGTACAATTAAAATCCCCTGCTATTATATGTTGCCCTGTAAGTGATGATAAGATGAGAAATAAATTAGCAAAGAACTTCTGGTCATCTATATTGGGACCATATAAGTTCACAAGATTTATATTTTCTAATAGCAAAGAACCTTGAATGATTACATATCTTCCAAATTTGTCTCCAATTACATTTTTCACTTGAAAAGGAACTGATTTATGTATGAGAGTCATAACTCCCCTGGCTCGGGATGAAAATGAAGAGGTGAATACACTTCCCTGCCATCTACTCCTAATTCTTTTAACATCCTCCTCTATCAGATGAGTTTCTTGTAAAAACACAATTCTTGAACCCATGTCCTTTATTTTATTCATAACTTGTTTAAGTTTTTTTAAATTTTGTAGACCTCTGCAATTCCATGAAGTTAAATTAAGATTAACACTTTGGTCCATGATCAATAGAGAGTTTGGGATTACCTTGCAGTGTAAACATGCTCATACAGAGAAGCAAAAACATGAGTGGTTGAACATTCATCCTACAAACTACACACAAACAAATTCCCCCTTCCCACACTTGTGGCAAACCCCCCAAAATCAAAAGAAAAATTCTGTCTCCCGATATAGCCATCGACTGTTCCACACCCACGGGGAACAGCCTAAGCCACTCCTTCTTCATCCTCCCAATCACCCTAACTCTACTGCTTTTAATGACGTAACATTAACTCTCCTCTGTAGTTTTCCAACTTAACTCCAAAATTTTTAACAACTTTGTACATCATAGTTTTTTTTTTGTTTGTTTGTTTTGTTTTTGTTTTGTTTTTTTTAATGTATAATACAATCTATATTTTGTAAACTTACTATTTACTTCAAGTCAGTCAGATGCCTGTGCAAATGCTTAGTTATTCTACCTTATATTTTGTTCATGCTTAGCTCCCACCAGTCTCTTCTTCTTCTTTGATCTTCTTGATGAACTCCTGCGCCTCCTCTGGGGTCTTGAAGATGTGGGTTCTGCCCTCATACGTGGTCAGCAGTCTCGCAGGATAGATTACACCATGACGAATCCCAAGGTTGCGCAGCTCCTTACGTACGGGATCAAACTGCTTCCTCAATTGCTGGATTCCTGTGGCCAAATCTGGGTAGAACCGCACCTGCTGGTCCTGGTGTTTAATCTCTCCTTTAGCACGTGCAGCGTTGAAGATCTTCATCCTGTCTCTGTTGCTTAGAAACTTCATAATTAAGGTCCTCGGCGGTCCCTTATCTCTCCGTGGGCCAATACGATGTGCTTTTTCCAGAACCACTGCTGATTGCAACTCCTCGCTGCCCAGCACCTCCGGAATCCACTTTTCCAGAAAGGAACATACGTCCCGACCTTCTGATTCCTCTGGAAGACCCACCAGCCTCAAGTTATTCTGTCTCGACCGAGATTCCAAATCCAAAATATTATCTTCCAGAGATTTATTTTTTTTTTCCAAAGTGCGCACCTTTAATTGAAGACGGGTGACGTCATCTTCAGCACTAGCGAGACGGAGCTCCATCTGCGCCGTTCGTTCTACACAGTCACCCAATTCCTTTCTTATTCCTTCCAGCGCTGTCATAATCCCATCAAATCTAGAGGAAAAGTCCGCTCTCATTGAACTCATGGCAGCCATCAGCGCATCTGCGCCATTCCCCGCAGAAATCGCACCGCCGCCAGCCTCCTCCGCCATATATGGAGCCTTGTTTGCTGCGTCACAGACCTGAAAGTCCGTTAATTTGGACTGTTTCGGCGGCTCGCTTTTTCCTTTTCCTGGTTTTCCAGCCTTAGGCTTCGCCGACATATCCTCGCCCAAATGCTGGGATACGTTCTGTCCCAAATGAGAGAGTTATTTGCCGATTTTTTTTTTTCCAGGAGCAGAGCAGAGCGAGACACGTCCGTCCTATGTGGCAGCCATAACCGGAAGTAGACTTCTTTTCTTTTATAATAAATATACTTAAATCCAATACTCCGCCTGATCTTTGACTTAGAATAATTATGCTCAAAATTATTCTATCAGAACCTTTATGACAAAACTGTTTGTGACCTTAAAAACTGTGTGTGAACTGCAACCTTTTACAAACCCTGATGAAACTCAACAACCGCAACATCTGTGAATGTTCTTCAACATTCGTTGCTCCATGAGATACTTGATTTTTTTTTTTTTTGGCCAACATTTGTCAGAAAACATGGGGGAACCAAAAACTGCTATGTTTGACAGCATTTGCCACACTGTGAGATACTACCCTAAGGTAAATGCTGACCAATAAATGGCTGGCAACATTTCTTAAATTAATATGGCTAGGTGTTTTTTTTTTTTTTTTGCTACAAGCAGCAAAAGGCAGATAAACAATGACTAATCATAACAGATAGATAGATAAGATAGATAGATACATACTTTACTTTGAACAAAAAAGGAAAACAAAACAAATGACAAATGCAATAAAGTAACAGTATACAGCGTTCGAAAGGGAGAAGGAAGAAGTGAACACTTATTAATTCCAACTCCTCTTTTCCATAAATACACCCATGTGAATTATATACAAATTACCACATTTAAGACCCCAAGTAAACAATTAACTGTATTTTGTACATATCAACATTAACACCCATCCATCCTAACATACATTGATGTCCATACATCAAAACCAGCCTCAAACAACACAGATATACACAGTACTGTCCCACCCACCATTCCATAGTGTCCCAGAGTGAGCATAGTGAATCGTACATATAAATACTACCCTTCTAACATATATCCTTTCAGCAAATAATGTTTATACCTCTTTTTGAATTGATTTCTGTTTGTACATAGTTTCAGTTCCGGCTTCACACTGTTCCACAAATCCACCCCACAGACAGATATGCACATACTTTTCTTGGTTGTTCGTATCTTGGGTTTTGTAAAGTTTAAGTCTCCTCTCAAATTATAATCATTGTCTCTTTTTTAAAATATTTTTTGTATATTAGTTGGGAATTGATTATTAATTGCCCTGTACATGACTTGTGCTGTCTTAAATTTAACTAAATCGATGAACTTTATGACACGTGACTTTAAAAACAACGAATTGGTATGGTCTCTATATCCTACATTATTTATTATCCTTATAGCTCTTTTTTGTAATGTGCATATTGACTGTAGGTTGGTCTTGTAGGTGTTTCCCCAGACTTCTACACAGTAGTTAAGATAAGGTAGAAACAGTGAATTGTACAGTAAGAACAATGATTTATAGTCCAAGATGGGTCTTGTCTTCCCCAGTATCCCTATACATTTTGCCAACTTGGCCCGGATGTGACTGATGTGAGGTTTCCAGCAGATTTCAATGTCTAGCATCACCCCCAGAAACTTATTTTCTTGTACTGTTTCTATTCTGGTATCATCTATCGTTACCATTATTTCATGATTTATTTTATAATTTCCAAACAACATAATCTTTGTTTTTTCAGATTTAGAGATAATTTATTTTTGTTGAACCACTGCTTTAACTTTTTCATTTCAGTTGTGACCACCTCTAAAACCTGCTGCAAATTCTCACCAGTGCAAAGGATATTTGTGTCATCCGCAAACAAAATAAATTTCAGAATTTTTGATACTTGGCATATGTCATTTATATACAAAATAAAGAGTTTGGGTCCCAAAACTGACCCCTGGGGCACACCACAAGTGATGTCCATGAAGGGTAATTTGTGCTCACCAATTTGTACAAATTGTTGTCTGTTACTTAAATAACTTTCCACCCAACTCAGTCCGACCCCTCTTATCCCATACCTTTCCAGTTACCTTAGTAGTATTCTGTGGTCAATGGTGTCAAAAGCTTTCTTTAAATCTATAAACACTCCTACAGCAAACTTTTTTTTTATCTATACAACTAGTAATTTCTTCAATAAGTTCGATCCATGCCAAAGATGCAGATTTATCTGTTCTAAAACCATACTGGCTGTCTGTAAGGAGGTTGTGTTTTTCAATGAAATCATCCAGTCTCTTAGTGAAGATTTTTTCAAGTATTTTGGAGAATTGTGAGAGTAAAGAGACTGGCCTGTAATTTGTGAAACAATGATTGTCTCCTGTTTTGTATAGAGGTATTACTTTTGCTATTTTCATTTTGTTTGGAAATTTACCAGTTTGAAATGACAGGTTACAGATGTGGGTGAGTGGCTTAACAATTCCTTCAATTACTTTTTTCACTATTGTCATGTCAATTTCATTCCAGTCTGATGATTTTTTGTTCTTAAATTTACTCACAGTCTTGATAATTTCCTTTTCAGTAACTGCACCCAAAAAGATTGTGCTTGGATTTCTATCTTCTATTTCATTTACAGAACCACTGTTGTTTGTTTCTGTTGCCACTATTGATTTTGCTAATTCAGGACCAACGTTTACAAAAAATTTATTGAAACCAATGACCACATCCTCCATATTATTTATCAAATTGCCATTTTCAATAAAATATTCTGGATAATTAGCATTCTTAGGTCGATTACTAATAATCCCGTTGAGTACTTGCCATATTCCTCTTAAGTTATTTTTATTATCCTCTAATATTCTGTTGTAGTATTCTTTCTTACAGGTCCTCATTATATTAGTAAGCTTATTTTTGTATCTTTTATATTTGATCTCCGCCTCCACCATTCTGCACTTAATGAACTGTTTATATAATGTATTCTTCTTTTTACATGCATTTATTAACCCCTTGGTGACCCAAGGAATATTTTTCTTTTATTGTCTGTCACTGTATTGTTTTATAGGACAGTTTTTATTGTACAATGATTGAAATATTTGTAAAAATTTATCATATGCTTTATTTATATCATTTTCATCATAAACTATCTTCCAGTCTTGTATTAATAATTCCTTTGTCAGTAAATACATTGATTCTTCAGTTCTTATTCTTTTATATTTAATATTTTTGGTACACCTTTTCTTCCTATAATCACATTGATAGACAACAAAAATCGGCAGGTGGTCACTGATATCATTCAATAAAAGCCCACTCCTGATATTATTTTCCATAATGTTTGTGAATGTTATCTATTAGTGTGGCACTGTGTAACGTGATTCTGCTAGGTCTGGTAATTGTTGGATGTAAGCCCATACTGTACATTGTGTTGATAAATTCTTCTGTCAAACTATGCTGTTTTGAATTCATCAGATCTATACTGAAATCCCCACAGATGAACATAACTTTATGAGTTAGTTTTGCATACATTTTTTCCATCCAGTCCTTAAATAAGTCAGTGTTTGATCCAGGTGTTCTATATACACAGTTCACTACTATATTCTTCACATTGTCCAGACAGATTTCTATTGTAATACATTCAAGTAAATCATCCACAGTTACTGACAGATTTTCAACAACCTTGTATTGCAAGCTCTTGTCAACATAAATTGCAACTCCTCCTTTTTTCACTTTTCTATTTATATAATTTAATTCATAGCCATCCATGGTAAAATCCACTCCTTTCTCTTCACTGAGCCACGTCTCTGATATTGCCACAATATTGAATAGCTCTTTAAACTGATGTAAATAATCTTTAATGTTATTAAAGTTGGCATAGAGACTTCTGCTGTTGAAGTGGATCATAGAAATATTGAAATCAGATGTGACCATTGTGTTAAACTGTTCATCCGTGTAGTAACTACAGTTATTATTGATGGAGCTAAATAAATTATTATCAGGGTCTATGTTATATTCTACGTCCTGTGGGTTGTGATCCGTATATTCAAAAACTTTCAGTTCCTGTTGTTCCTGTTTGTTGATCTTTTGTTTCATGTTATTAAATGTCTTGTTGCAGATGAGTATATCCCTTCAGTGTCCTACAATTGCCTCTTGTTGCTGTCGACTCCAGTTCATAATAACCAATGTCTCTCAGTGTTACATTTTCTTCCCTCTTTGACCAAGCACAAACAATGTAAAACTAAAGATGGATTCATTTCAGTTCAAGTATCCAATTGTGCCCCTTGTGTTGCCATGAAATCAGTTTCTGATAATTAGCAGCAGCTAGTCTGACAGTGAAGATTATAGGAGCTATAGGCGGCTCTCCTGGCTTTTCACTCACATGCTGCAGATTCACTTGACTGAAGAAGGAAAGGAGATAAGGGAGTTGGGACTGCTGGTGGCTATTTGTGCAAATGTAACTTTAAATCACCCTGTCATGGCTATGGCCCGTCAGCCTGAACTCATCTCCTCGCGATATGGTTAAGAAGGTGTGTGTGCATGGTTAGTATGCAGTCTGATGCATTCTTTGATGCATAACTCTAAAGCTGTCTCTGGTTTTGTGATCAGACGTTGGCATCACATGTCGTTTTCCTGCACTATATCACTCACCACCTCCTCTGTTTTCAGGCAGATGGTGATTTCAGTCCTTCACTTGTGCATATATGAATTTTGAATATAAAATTCACTTGAAACCAGACACTCTCCTTTAAAATATTCAAAGCCCTTCAGATCAAATTAGATCAATTAAGAACAAATTCTCACTATCCACAATGAATTGACCAAGAAGAGGAAAAGTGGAGAGCAACGAAAGGGGGAGTGTTACTATAGCAACACATTTAGAGTCACCCTCATAAGAAGCAAACAGTGACATCTCCAACTGTTTTTTGTTTAAATCAGAGCACACGGTGAGAAAAAATGATAATGTATTAAATAATCAGCTCTTATCTATGACCTAAAATCAAAAATATGATCTCCCCCTGCAGTGAATCAGTCTGTTGATACAACTCACTCTCGAGTGTTTGTGTGTTCTTTTATGTGAATACCGGACATATAATCCATCATAATCCATTGTGTAATCCATCATGCGACTCAATCTGTGTGTGACAGGCGACTAGTGGTGAGGCATGTGGCACCGTCATTCAGGCAGAGTGTGATTCACTGGGGTCAGCGGGGCATGCCGCCATTGTGTGGGTTTCTATTGACAGCTGCAAGAGCCACCAAGAAAGCTTTAACATGTGAAGGAAAAGAAAAGTGTGTATGTGTGATGATGACAGGTTTTTTGTTCTGGACAGAGTGCCAAAAGGTACAAAGAAAATCAAAGTTTTTCTATGTACGTACTTGTTTGTTTTGAAGGACGTGGCAGATTTTCACTTTTAGGTGGTCTCAAAAAATATCTCCAGAATGGAAAACAGAAAAAGGAATGGGAATGGGCAGCCTTTTTTGGGGGTCAATTACCTTCAACCACAACAAAAATGCTTGGGTCAAACTAAATGCAATGGTCGGCTACAGCAGAAAAACTGGCTCAAACAACAAACAGACCACACAGATGTGACAGCTAGCAACATCTTCATGTGTCCCATTCTCCCAGTAATGAAACCCAGTGCCGTCATTGGTTTTGACACTGTGTGAGGATCAGAGGTTAAATCTGTGGTAATGGCTCGTGCAGAAGCTTTGACGAGCAATTATCCCCTACATGCCTCTGGCTGGCGTCGGGCCATTAGTCTCTTACTCATGTAATGCCTATGAATGAAAGAACACAGGGTCTGACCTCTAGCACTGCCCCAAAACCATCCCAATCTGTCCTCTCTGATTTCGGCCATAACAAAAATAACTCAATAATACATTCATGCATTTACTACCCCCCCCCCAAAAAAAACTGTATAGAAAAAAAAAATTACCAAGAAATTACACTATATATACAGAGGTGTGAAAAGTGTTTGCCCCCTTCCTGATTTCTCATTTTTTTGTATGTTTGTCACACTTAAATGTTTCAGATCATCAAACAAATTTAAATATTAGACAAAAATAACACAAGTAAGCACAAAATGCAGTTTTTAAATGAAGGCGTTTATTATTAAGGGTAAAAAAATCCAAACCTACATGGTCTTGTGTGAAAAAGTGACCCCCCCCCCCGACGTTAAAACATAAATTAACTGTGATTTATCACATCTTTCGAAAGCTGAGTTCAATTTCTCTAGCCACACCCAGGCCTGATTCCTGCCACACCTGTTCTCAATCAAGAAATCACTTAAAAAGTGAAGTAGACCAAAAGATTCTCAAAAGCTAGACATTATTTCCGGTTCCGGTTCCGTTGGACCGGTGGCGTCACACGAGTTGGCTGCCCGTTGCAACAGCCTTTTTTTTTTTTTTTAATCTTCTTCTTTCTACACCTTTCACTCTATATATATATCACGGACACACAGATCGCCCCAAAGGTCTCCCGAGTTGGCGGACGGAGCCTCTGTTTACAGCAGGAGACATTACAGCAGGAAGAGCTAGTGCTAGCTAGCACTCGGCCACCACCCGATGCTAGCGGAGAGACTCGATATACCGGGAACTGTTGCGGAAACAACGCGGGTGCCGGGCTGGAGTTTGGGCGGCGTGCGGGAAATATAAGACGGAATGATAAAGAGCGATAGCAAGAACCAGGCAGACCGCTCGGAGAAGCGCTCCGGCCACCGGCGGAGTGAAGAAGCCTCACCGTTACAGGCCCGTGGCTCCGAGAGAGATCCGTTGCTGCCAGAAATCCACGGAGCTGCTCATCCGTAAGCTGCCCATCCAGCGCCTGGTGAGGGAGATCGCTCAGGACTTCAAGACCGACCTGCGCTTCCAGAGCTCCACCGTCATGGCTCTGCAGGAGGCCGGTGAGGCCTACCTGGTGGGTCTGTTCTTCGCTAAGGGGGTCGCCATCATGCCCAAAGACTTCCAGCTGGCCCGCCGCATCCGCGGAGAGAGAGCTTGGACTTTCTGCTGCACATTCACCAACCATAATGCTCCGCACTGTGTGTCTATATATATATATATACAGTATATATATATATACGGTATATATATATATATATATATATATATATATATATATATATATATATATATATATATATATATATATATGTACATATGTTTACTAGCTGTTCTTGTTTTTTCTTGCCTTCTGATTGTTGCTCTGAGTGTTGCTATCCCTGTGCTGTTGCAATCCTGGAATTTCCCCATTGTGGGACTAATAAAGGCTTATCTTATCTTATCTTATCTTATCTTATCATGCTGCAATCCAAAGAAATTCAGGAACAAATGAGAATCAAAGCAATTGAGATCTATCAGTCTAGAAAAGGTTATAAAGCCATTTCTGAAGCTTTGGGACTCCAGCAAACCACAGTGAGGGCCATTATCCACAAATGGCGAAAACATGGAACAGTGGTGAACCTTCCCAGGAGTGGCCGGCTGACCAAAATTACCCAAGAGCGCAGCGACGATTCATCCAAGAGGTCACAAAAGACCCCACAGCAACATCCAAAGAACTGCAGGCCTCACTTGCCTCAGTTAAGGTCAGTGTTCATGACTCCACCATAAGAAAGAGATTGGGCAAAAATGGCCTGCATGGCAGAGCTCCAGGACGAAAACCACTGCTGAGCAAAAAGAACATAAAGGCTCATTTCAGTTTTACCAGAAAACATCTTGATGATCCCCAAGACTTCTGGGAAAACACTGACGAAAAAAAAGTTGGAACTTTTTGGACGGTGTTTGTCCCATTACATCTGGCATAAAAGTAACACAGCATTTCAGAAAAGGAACATCAGACCAACAGTAAAATATGGTGGTGGTAGTGTGATGGTCTGGGGCTGTTTTGCTGCCTCAGGACCTGGAAGACTTGCTGTGGTAAATGGAACCATGAACCATGCTGTCTACCAAAAAATCCTGAAGGAGAATGTCGGCCATCTGCAAGCTGAAGTGCACTTGGGTTCTACAGCAAGACAATGATCCAAAACACACCAGCAACTCCACCTCTGAATGGCTTAAGAAAAACAACATGAAGACTTTGGAGTGGCCTAGTCAAAGTCCTGACCTGAATCTGACTGAGATGATGTGGCATGACCTCAAAAAGGCGGTTCATGCTCAAAAACCCTCCAATGTGGCTGAATTACAACAATTCTGCAAAGATGAATGGACCAAAATTCCTCCACAGCAATGTAAAAGACTCATTGCCAGTTACTGCAAATGCCTGATTGCAGTTGTTGCTGCTAAGAGTTGCCCAACCAGTTATTAGGTTTAGGGGGCAATCACTTTTTCACACAGGGCCATGTAGGTTTGGATTTTTTTGCTTCTCTTAATAATAAACGCCTTCATTTAAAAACTGCATTTTGTGTTAGCTTGTGTTATCTTTGTCTAATATTTAAATTTGTTTGATGATCTGAAACATTTAAGTGTGACAAACACACAAAAAATGAGAAATCAGGAAGGGGGCAAACACTTTTTCCCACCACTGTATGTTACTGGACATCAGGAAATGTTTAAATTCAATAAAATTAAAGATATTATTTTACATCATGGGAGACATTTTTATTTTGTTTCTTTGGTCTGATTTAAAACGATGAAAAATCAAACATTTTGTTGGGTTCCTCCTGGAGGTTGTGTTAACTGAAAATTATCCTTCATTGACAGATTTTTTAAGGCATGACAAAAATCTGAAGACTGTCAATCATTTTGACAGATTACACTGAAGATGATTTATATAACTTTTATAATTCCCTCCTGTTCACTTTACACCACATAGTAAATATGTGGTATAAAGGACGAGGGGGGCGACACCCATCACAGGGACTGAGGTCACCGAAGTGGTTTAAAAACTCTTCACTGGTCGAGCCCTGGGGATGGGCGAGATTTGTCCTGAGTACCTCAAGGCACTGGATATTGTAGGGCTATCATGGCTGATACACCTCTGCAACATTGTGTGGAGGCCAGAGACAGTGCCTTTGGCATAGCAAACCGGGTTTCCTCTATTTAAGAAGGGGGACCGGAGGTTGTGTTCCAACTTTAGGAGGATCACACCCCTCAACCTCCCTGGGAAGGTCTATGCCAGGGTACTGGAGAGGAGAGTCCAGCCGTTGGTTGAACCTCGGATTCAGCAGGAGCAATGTGGTTTTCATCCTGCCCGTGGCACGTCGGATCAACTCTTTACCCTCTTGAGAATCCTCAAGGGTTTGTGGGAGTTTGCCCAACCAGTCCACATATGTTTTGTGGACTTGGAGAAAACATTTGACTGCATCCCTCGTGGTCTCTTGTGGGGGGTGCTGCAGGAGTACGACATATCGGGCTTGTTGCTACGAGCTATCCAGTCCCTATACGACTGTTGCAAGAGTTTGGTTAGTATTGCCAACACCCAGTCAAACTCGTTTCCAGTGAGAGTTGGACTTCACCAGGGCTGCCCTTTGTCACCAATCCTGTTCATAACTTTTATGGACAAGATTTCTAGGCGCAGCCAGGAATCAGAGGGTGTCATTTTCGGTGACCACAGGATCTCATCTTTGCTGTTTGCAAATTATGTTGTCCTGTTGGCTTCATCGACCAATGACCTACAGGTCTTGCTGTCATGGTTTACTGCTGAGTGTGAAGTGGCTGGGATGAGAATCAGCACCTCCAAGTCCAAGTCCATGGTGCTCAGCTGGAAAAGGGTGGATTGTTCTCTCCAGATTGGGGACGAGCTCCTGTCTCAAGTGGAGGAGTTTAAGAATCTTGGGGTCTTATTCATGAGTGAGGGAAAATGGACCGAGATTGACAGATGGATCAGAACAGCCTCTGCAGTGATGTGGATGTTGTACCGGTCTGTTGTGGCGAAGAGGGAGCTGAGCTCTAAAGCAAAGCTGTCAATTTACTGATCAATCAACGTTCCTCCCCTCACCTATGGTCATGAGCCTTGGGTAATGACTGAAAGAATGAGATCACGGATACAAGTGGCTGAAATGAGCTTTCTCCATAGGATTGCTGGACTCACTCTTAGAGATAGGGTGAGCAGCTCAGTAATCCGGGAGAGGCTCAGAGTAGAACCGCTGCTCCTCCAGTTGAGGTGGTTTGGGCATCTGATCAGGATGCTTCCTGGACGCTTCCTACTTGAGGTGTTTCAGGCAGGTCCCACTGGGAGAAGACCACGGGGCAGACCCAGGACATGCTGGAGAGACTATGTCTCCCAGCTGGCCTGGGGAACATCTTGATATCCTCTCTGAAGAGTTGTAGTCAGGGGGAAAACATGCAAAATCCATCCAAACCCCTCCAAAAAAACAAGTCATAGAGATGTTTGTATTTTTGGTATCCTTGGGGCCCCGAGTTAACATTTCTGCATGATAACATTAAAGTTAGGTGGTGGCAAATTTTTAATTTAAATATTTTTCAAAATGGCTGCCAACGACATCCACCGAAACCAAAAAGTGGCAGAGCTCAGCAACTAATGGGTTGAGTTTGATCATTTTTTCATCAAGTTATATGTTTTCTTTGGTTCTGAATCAATTTCTGAGGTCACTGAAGCAGTTTTAGGTGAAGATCACATGAAAAGGTCAATGCTAGAGTGATTCTGGGCTGAAAAACCAATAAAATGACAGATTCTGGCTAGTATTTGGTGAATATTTGTTATCTTGCCTCTAAAATATATGTATTTTTTCTACTCCTTACAGATCTTAAAAGATGGAGTGTACACTAGCGAGAGTCGGACGGTGCAGAGCAGCTGGTGAAGATTTGTCACTGAAGCTCGAATTGACAGTATTCGATCTGTAAATAAACGAAGAGGTAACAGGCTATATCAAGAGTTGGAGAGCAACTGTTCAATAAAGATTCATAGAAAGTGTGTATCTTTGCAATTGTGGGGGTTTCCCCTACAGTTGAAAGTGCTATGAGATGACTGCTGTTGTGAAATGGCGCTATATAAATAAAGTTGAATTGAATTGAATTTATATACGTCAAAATCACTTGTTGAGAGAGTCGAGAAATGGCAGAGATGCTGAATTAAGTGAAACTCAACAAGCCAAACAGTTCAGATCAGATGCTCCTGTGGATGATGGTATGAAGTTTGACTTCAAGAAATAGTTTATTTTGTATGAGTCCAATGGCATGTACATTAAGATAAGATAAGATAAGCCTTTATTAGTCCCACAACGGGGAAATTCCAGGATTGCAACAGCACAGGGATAGCAACACTCAGAGCAACAATCAGAAGGCAAGAAAAAAAAACAAAAAAAAACAAAAAACAAGCAAGCAAGAGCAGCTAATATACATATGTACATATTACTATAAAATATATATATACACACACACACACACACAGACACACAGTGCAGAGCATTGTAGCTGGATGGAATAAATAAATGAATATATGACCACAGTGCAGAGCATTGTAGCTAGATGGAATAAATATGTAAATATATAAACACCCACAGTACGGAGCATTGCAGCTAGGTGGAATAAATATGCAAGTATATAAACACACACAGTGCGGAGCAATGTAGCTAGATGGAATAATATGTAGATATATAAAAACACAGTGCGGAGCATTGTAGCTAGATGGAATAAATATATAGATATATAAATATAAACACACCCAGTGCGGAGCATTGTAGCTAGATGGAATAAATATGTAAATATATAAACACACACAGTGCAGAGCATTGTTGCTAGGTGGGATGAAACAGCATAACCGTCTATTTAGTTATCCTACATGGTATGATTATGTGCCCATACATATTCTCACCCTCCATAGCGACCGGTATGTTCCTAGTTGTATGCCGGAGAGGACCATTGTGTAAGTCTATTGCATCTTTTGCATTAAAAAAAAAAAAAAAAAAAACTATTAGTTTGTTACGTCTTTTTGCTATCTCTGCGAGCAGCCCTGCTTAGGTTGTACAGTCTGACAGCCGTTGGTAGGAAGGACCTACGAAACCTCTCGGTTGTGCACCTGGGATGATGTAGTCTGCTGCTAAATGAGCTCCTCAGTGCATCCAGTATGTCCTGCATAGGGTGGAACTCGGACTCCAGCAGAGATGACAGTTTAGCCACCGTCCTTCTCTCTCCTATCTCCTCCATCGGATCAAGGCGTTGCCCCAGGACAGAGCTAGCTTTCTTAATCAGTTTGTTCAGTCTCTTCCTATCGGCTGCAGTAATGCCACTGCCCCAGCAGACCACTCCAAAAGTGATGGCTGATGCCACCACCGTGTCATAGAATGACTTCAGCAGCGCCCCTTGTACACCAAAAGACCTGAGTCTCCTCAGCAGGAACAGCCTGCGCTGCCCCTTCTTGTAGAGTGCGTCAGTATTGTGTGACCAGTCTAGTTTATTGTTCAGATGAATACCCAGGTACTTGTAGGATGTCACCATCTCGATGTCTGTTCCCTGTATATTTACTGGTGCTGTGAGGGGCTGCCCATGCCTGCGGCAGTCCACCACCAGCTCCTTAGTTTTCCTCGCGTTGATCTGGAGGCAGTTCCGATGGCACCAGTCCACAAAGTCCTGGATAAGCCCTCTGTACTCAGCTTCATCTCCGCTGGAGATGAGACCAACGATCGCAGAGTCATCAGAGAACTTCTGTAGATGGCAATGTGTTGTGTTGTGTGAGAAGTCCGCAGTATAAAGAGTGAACAAGAAGGGAGCCAGCACCGTTCCCTGGGGGGCCCCCGTGCTACTGATGATCGTGTCGGAAACACAGTCCCGGGTTCTCACAAACTGAGGCCGGTTCGTGAGGTAGTCCAGGATCCATGATGACAGGTGCTGGTCCACCCCTGCGCGCAGCAGCTTGTCCTTCAGGATCATCGGTTGGATGGTGTTGAAAGCACTGGAGAAGTCAAAGAACATGATCCTCACCATATTCCCGGGCTTCTCCAGGTGGGACAGAGAACGGTGAAGGAGGAAGATCACCGCATCCTCCACCCCAATGCCATGCTGGTAGGCGAACTGGAGTGGATCCATCGCTGGTTCCACCAGGGGGCGGAGATGAGCAAGGAGCAGTCTCTCCAGGGTCTTCATCAAGTGGGACGTCAAGGCCACCGGTCTGAAGCTGTTCAGGTCTTTGGGGTGGGAAGTTTTTGGTACAGGTACCACACAAGATGTTTTCCACAGCTGTGGTACCCTCCCCAGTTTCAGGCTCATGTTGAAGATATACGTCACAATCCCACACAGCTGGTCTGCACAGGACTTGAGGAGCTTTGCGCTGATGCCGTCCGGTCCCGACGCCTTCCTCGCCTTGATCTTCCTCAGCTCCGTCCTCACCTGGGTCTTGGTCAGGGTCAGGATGGGGGGCTGTGTGTTGGGAGTGGGGGGGGTGTCGGTGGAGTGGGGAGTGGGTAGCAGGACTTGATTTCTTAGAGGCAGCAGTGGTTGTTGTGCAGACAGGGGGGAGGGCGGTTGGTCAAATCTATTGAAAAACAGATTCAGGTTGTTCGCCCACTCCCTGCCCCCCGTGGCCTGGGGGGAGGTATTCTGGAGCCCCGAGATGGTTTTGAGGTTTCTCCAGACCCCGCTGATGTCGCTCTGTTGCAGCTTGTCCTCCATCTTCTTCCTGAAGCTGTCCTTGCCTTCTCTGATCTTTCTCCTCAGCTCCCTCTGTACGGACTTCAGCATCTCCCTGTTCCCCGACCTGAAGATCCTCTTCTTCTCTCTCAGAAGTGTTTTTATCTCAGGGTTGATCCAGGGTTTGTTGTTTGAGTGACGCCGTATGGTCTTGGTGGGAACGGATTTGTCCACACAGAAGCTGAGGTAGCCCGTGAAGGTGTGAATGAGGCCATCGATGTCCTCACCATGTGGATCGCAGAGCTGCTTCCAGGCAGTGGCTTCAAAACAGTCCTTTAGAGTGTCCATTGTCTCCTCAGACCATAACTCCACAGTGTGCATGGCCGGAGGTTGTCTGTGCACTAGGGGTTTGTACACCGGTCGGAGATGAACCAAGTTGTGATCCGATCTCCCAAGTGGGGGGAGTTGTGATGAGGTGTACGCCTCCTTAGTGTTTGCGTAGAACAAATCCAGTGTTTTATTGTCTCTAGTGTGGCATGTGACATACTGGGTGAAAGTGGGCAGAATGGGAGACAGTGAAACGTGGTTGAAATCGCCTGAGATGAGGAGAAGAGCATCTGGGTGTTCTGTCTGCAGCCTGCTGGTTACTGAATGGATGACGTCACGCGCTGTCCCAGCGTTCGCCGTCGGATTTGCATAAACAACAATGCAGATCACGTGTGAGTGTTCTCTCGGGAGATATGTAGGCCTCATGCTAACAGCTAGCAACTCAATGTCTTTGCTGCAGTGTCGTTGTTTAACAGTGATATGTCCCGGTCTGCACCAGTTGTTGTTAACATACATGATCACTCCACCGCCCCTAGTTTTGCCACTCTCTGGTGTTCGGTCAGCTCGTATCGTGTGAAAACCCTCCAGCTCAATGTTAGCATCTGCTGCTAGTTCAGTTAGCCACGTCTCAGTAAACAAAAGGAGAGAGCACTCCCGGTAAGTGCTATCATAACGGGAGATAGCCGCTAGCTCATCTAACTTTCCCAGTATCGACCGTACATTTCCCATGACAACAGATGGAAGGGAGGGTCTGTACCTTATATTTTTTGTCCTCCGCCTTACTCCAGCCCGGCAGCCGCGGCGTTTTCGCCTCAGTTCTCTCGGTATGTCGAGTTTTTCCAGTGGGACCGGGTGGCGGTTAAATGCTAGCAGCTCTTCCCTGTTATATCGTATCCTGCTATAAACAGTGGCTCCGTCCACCGGCTCAGGAGACATTTGGGATGATCTGTGTGTCCGTGATATAAGTGGGGTGAAAAAAAAAAAAAAAAAAGTGATCAAAAGAGAGAGGAAGGGAAAAAAAAAACTCGGAATCGAGCCGCTGTTGCAAAAGGCAGCCGACTGGTGTGGCGCCGAGAGGAGAAAAAAAAAAAAAAAAAAATTACCAAGTGAATATGATGCTAAAGTTCCACATAGTTGTTGCAAACCTGCCAGTCTGGTACGTACTGATGTTGACAAGTACTGCAGAGAGTTCACAAAGGTCATTTGTGCAAAATGTTGAGAGAGAAATGACAGGCGGGGGTACGTGGTGGAGAAAAGAATAGAGACCATGATTGAGTCTGACCTTCATGCGGCTGATGCAAGGTATCATTGTGCATGTAAAACCAATTTCCTGTACAACTTCAACAAAGTTGACACCAGCAAGGGACCCAAAGACCCATCATTCCTTGCCCTTGTGGATACCATGTCTGCTAACAGGGCAACGATGTGGAATTCAACTGAACTGCAGAAAGAGTATAAGGAGATAGGAGGTACTGCTATCACAAAGAAAACATAAGAAGAGACAAGTATGCTGAACAAGAAGAGCAACCCACACAGTCAAAATAGATGTTGATATTGCTCATGAACCAATGAACCACTCACAACTGAAGAAGCTACCAAAAATATCAAGCGAGCACACTACCAGGTGGCACAGTGGCTGACAGCCATGTCTAGTGAGCCACCATAACTTCATCCACAAGATCATGGATGGGAGCAGGATGGCTCTATCTTGAAGCCCTGTGCTGTGACAACAGGGACGAAACTGGCTCATGATGACATCTTGCAAATGGTATGATGTGAATACGAGAAGTCTGCTTGTAAGGGTGCAGTTTGCAAGTGTAGGCTCATTGGTTGCACAGTGTTCTGTGCCTGTGAAGCTGGCCCGATGTGTCTCAACCCACTTACCAAAAGAAGATCAGATATTGCAGATGATAGTGATGCTGAGAGTAAGGTAAGATAAGATAAGATAAGATAAGCCTTTATTAGTCCCACAACGGGGAAATTCCAGGATTGCAACAGCACAGGGATAGCAACACTCAGAGCAACAATCAGAAGGCAAGAAAAAAAGCAAGCAAGCAAGAGCAGCTAATATACATATGTACATATTACTATAAATATATATATATACACACACACAGACACACAGTGCAGAGCATTGTAGCTGGATGGAATAAATATATGAGTATATAAACACACAGTGCGGAGCATTGTAGCTAGATGGAATAAATATGTAGATATATAAACACCCACAGTACGGAGCATTGCAGCTAGGTGGAATAAATATGTAAATATATAAACACACAGTGTGGAGCAATGTAGCTAGATGGAATAATATGTAGATATATAAACACACACAGTGCGGAGCAATGTAGCTAGATGGAATAATATGTAGATATACGTATAAACACACAGTGCGGAGCATTGTAGCTAGATGGAATAAATATATAGATATATAAATATAAACACACCCAGTGCGGAGCATTGTAGCTAGATGGAATAAATATGTAAATATATAAACACACACAGTGCAGAGCATTGTTGCTAGATGGGATGAAACAGCACAACCGTCTACTTAGTTATCCTACATGGTATGATTATGTGCCCAGACATATTCTCACCCTCCATAGCGACCGGTATTTTCCTAGTTGTATGCCGGAGGGGACCATTGTGTAAGTCTATTGCATCTTTTGCATTCAAAAAACTATTAGTTTGTTACGTCTTTTTGCTATCTCTGCGAGCAGCCCTGCTTAGGTTGTACAGTCTGACAGCCGTTGGTAGGAAGGACCTGCGAAACCTCTCGGTTGTGCACCTGGGATGATGTAGTCTGCTGCTAAATGAGCTCCTCAGTGCATTCAGTATGTCCTGCATAGGGTGGAACTCGGACTCCAGCAGAGATGACAGTTTAGCCACCGTCCTTCTCTCTCCTATCTCCTCCACCGGATCAAGGCGCTGCCCCAGGACAGAGCTAGCTTTTTTGATCAGTTTGTTCAGTCTCTTCCTATCGGCTGCAGTAATGCCACTGCCCCAGCAGACCACTCCAAAAGTGATGGCTGATGCCACCACCGTGTCATAGAATGTCTTCAGCAGCGCCCCTTGTACACCAAAAGACCTGAGTCTCCTCAGTAGGAACAGCCTGCGCTGTCCCTTCTTGTAGAGTGCATCAGTATTGTGTGACCAGTCTAGTTTATTGTTCAGATTAACACCCAGGTACTTGTAGGATGTCACCATCTCAATGTCTGTTCCCTGTATATTTACTGGTGCTGTGAGGGGTTGTCCATGCCTGCGGCAGTCCACCACCAGCTCCTTAGTTTTCCTCGTGTTGATCTGGAGGCAGTTTCGATGGCACCAGTCCACGAAGTCCTGGATAAGCCCTCTGTACTCAGCTTCATCTCCATTGGAGATGAGGCCAACGATCACAGAGTCATCAGAGAACTTCTGTAGATGGCAGTGTGTTGTGTTGTGTGAGAAGTCAGCAGTATAAAGAGTGAACAGGAAGGGAGCCAACACCGTTCCCTGGGGGGCCCCCGTGCTACTGATGATCATGTCGGACACACAGTTCCGGGTTCTCACAAACTGAGGCCGGTTCGTGAGGTAGTCCAGGATCCATGATGACAGGTGCTGGTCCACCCCTGCGCTCAGCAGCTTGTCCTTCAGGATCATCGGTTGGATGGTGATGAAAGCACTGGAAAAGTCAAAGAACATGATCCTCACCACATTCCCGGGCTTCTCCAGGTGGGACAGAGAACGGTGAAGGAGGAAGATCACCGCATCCTCCACCCCAATGCCATGCTGGTAGGAGAACTGGAGTGGATCCATCGCTGGTTCCACCAGGGGGCGGAGGTGAGCAAGGAGCAGTCTCTCCAGGGTCTTCATCAAGTGGGACGTCAAGGTAATGATGGAAGTGACGATGGGGATGATGATGATCTATAAGCCATATACTTGTAGACAGCATAATGTCACCTATGACAATAGTATTGTGGATAGGTAGAAAAAACAGGTGTCACTAGTCACTGCTACCAGTTTCATTTAAAGATGTTATCAATAAATTTGAAATCATATTTAAAAGTTACGGTTTCTGTGATCTAAAATAAGATAAGATAAGATAAGCCTTTATTAGTCCCACAATGGGGAAATCCCAGGATTGCAACAGCACAGGGATAGCAACACTCAGAGCAACAATCAGAAGGCAAGAAAAAACAAGAGCAGCTAGTATACATATGTACATATTACTATAAATATATATATATATATACGTATATATATATATAGACACACAGTGCGGAGCATTGTGGTTGGTGGATATGCAGCAGAAAGTCTAAGCTCTCTCTCCGCGGATGCGGCGGGCCAGCTGGATGTCTTTGGGCATGATGGTGACCCTCTTGACGTGGATGGCGCACAGGTTGGTGTCCTCGAAGAGACCCACCAGGTAGGCCTCGCTGGTCTCCTGCAGAGCCATGACGGCGGAGCTCTGGAAGCGCAGGTCGGTCTTGAAGTCCTGAGCGATCTCCCTCACCAGGCGCTAGAAGGGCAGCTTACAGATGAGCAGCTCCGTGGATTTCTGGTAGCGACGGATCTCTCTCAGAGCCACGGTACCGGGCCTGTAACGGTGAGGCTTCTTCACTCCGCCGGTGGCCAGAGCGCTTTTCCGAGCAGCCTTGGTGGCCAGCTGCTTCCTGGGGGCTTTTCCTCCAGTAGATTTACGGGCGGTCTGCTTGGTTCTTGCCATCGCTCTTTATTATTCTGTCTTATATTTCTTGCACGCCGCCTAAACTCCAGCCCAGCACCCGCGTCGTTTTTGCTTCAGTTCTTCAGGTATGTCAAGTTTCTCCGTTAGCACCGGGTGGCGGTTGAGTGCTAGCTAGCTCTTCCCTGCTGTATCGTCTCCTGCTGTAAACAGAGGCTCCGTCCGCCGACTCGGGAGACCTTTGGGGCGAGCTGTGTGTCCGTGATATATATAGAGTGAAAGGTGTAGAAAGAAGAATGAAGATTAAAAAAAAAAAAAAGGTAGTTGCAAAAGGCAGCCAACTCGTGTGGCGCCGGAACCGGAACCAGAAATAAAATAGTTTGAGTTGTCTATTTTTGTATTTAACATCACACTAATTACTCTATGGGCCAAGAAGGTGACAAAGATACAAACCTGATAATGGGGATAGGTCATATTCTTCTTGAAGGGTCGCAAATGGTCTTTCTCATGCCAGGACCATGGATTGCTCCACATATGGTCTTGTCATTGACAACCCTGTCAGACTGTACATGGATTCAAACTTATCAACCATGACTCCTGCACCCTAGCCACTGGGCCATAGCTCTGGGGCTCTAAAATGAAATTCAAATGACTTATTGTCCTTGACAATGTAACACTGACCTCAAATCACCCTAAATACCCTGTATATGGACCTAATACTCCCATACACCACTAGTTTAATAGAATGATTACCCAAATTGGCCCATAAATTGCTGAAATTGTCATTTTAGTGGTTTTTCAGCCCAGAAAGATCCTAGCATTGACCTTTGTCATGTGATCCTGACATTAAATTGCATCGCTGACCTCAGAAACTGACTCAGCACCCAAGAAAACCTATAATTTGATGAAAAAAATTGTCAAAATCGGTCCATTAGTTGCTGAGCTATGTTATTCTTTGGTGTTGGTAAAAGCGAGTGGTGGCCATCTTGAAAATTTGCAAATAAAAAAATGCCACCACCCAAAATCAATGTCATCATGAAGATATGTTTGCTAGAGGTCCTAAGGATGTCAAAAATGCAAACATCTCGATGACTTGTTTTTTAAAGGGGTTTAGATGGATTTCCATCTGACTACTGGAGCAGGTGGCTGGACAGAGGGAAGTCTGGGCTTTTCTGCTTGAGCTGCTGTATCTGTGTCCTGGACCTCCGGAAAAGCGGTAAAAAATGGATGGATGGAGTAAATAGTGACTATCTGATATTTTTGAGTCTTACCAGTCTCAGTTTATCGGTTCAATTAAATATTATCAGTGTTTCCTCTGGCTTAAAGGCCTTGGCATAGTGACAACATATTTTTCCGGGTGGGGGGGGGGGGCAGAAAACACATAACACTATTGTAACCAAAATATGTTCATTTTATACAATTTCTTTCTTTTTTTTTTTAATTTTGCACAGTAACTTTGCATATGGAACTTACAGTTTGAAGTACTGCACAACTGAGGCTTGAATGTTAGAATATTGGGCCAGTTGGGGTCCCACCCAGATGTCCCGTGTTTGGACTTTTTACTGGTGTCATCCTTCTCTCCTCCCTCTGCTCTCACCTCTCCTGGACCCTCTGCCTGAACACTTTCCTCTCCTTGGCTCCTCTCTTCTGTCTCATCTTGCCCTCTCTGAGCCCTGTCTAATTCAGGTTCTCTCTCTGTCTACACTGGTATACAAACAGGTTAGAAAATACCAAGTGTCATGTTTTGTCCTGCAGGATTTTTTTTGTCATGGTTTACACAGATGACAAAAATATGTGTATTTTTTTGTATTTTTATTCTAGTGTTTCTTTTTTTCCATTGAGAGAGTAGGGAAGGGAAAAAAAGCATTCATAATAGTAATTTACTCATGCATACTTAAATTATATGATCAGAGGTGGGTATAGTAGCCAGAAATCCTACTGATGTAAAAGCAGTGCTTTGAAATTAATAATTAAAAGTAGACTAAAAACTAAATTTCTAGTTGAGTTAAGGGTACAAAGCACCCACTTAAAAACTTGAGTAATGACTTCAGTCTTGAAGGTTTGAGGTTTTTCTCCAAAATTTATAACAATTTTCTTATAGTTTTCTACTTTTCTCTGTAAATTTATCTAAATTTGAAACCCTTTTCCTCAAATTTGTAATTTCCTCTTGTAAAATTGACTTTTCTTGTAGATTTGAGACTTTATTATAAATTTGTGGATTTTTATGGCTAATTTTTGTCTATATTTTAAAATAAAATTAGTTTTTTTTTTACAAAAATTTAAAGAGACTGTGGTTATTTTTTTTTATTTTTTCCTTATAACAGTTTACATTTTTGAACATAATTTTGCAGAGCTAGAACAGAACAATAATCTATCTACGTATAAATGCAAAATATCTCTGTTTGTGTTCCTCAGCTATCTCTCCAACCGTTCATCAGACTGACCTCAGATTTTATAAGTGCTTTCCTGAGGTTACAAGGGTGTGTATCACCGAGTATGGAGTTGCTCAGTGAAAATATGTAATTTCTATCAATAAAAGTTTTACTTCTGAAATGTTTCACCATTCATCCAAATTCTATGGGAATACCAAGCAGCATATATGTGTATTTTTTTCACAATGCAAAGGTTTTTTTTATTTTATGATTTATTTATTTTATCTTTATACTATTATTTTACAAAATTAAATAGTGCTTTTTTTAAATGTTATGCTGCTTGGTATCACCATACAATTTGGATGAATGGTGTAACATGTCAGAAGTAATACTTCTGCCACCCTCTCTGCTGAGCTCACTCTGCACAGTGAGTGCTTGGCTGCCAGGGCGCAGTGAGTTTTTGGCTCTGACATCTCATAGGTTGCCATAATCATGTGACACGGCAGACCATCTATGCCTGGGCTGGTTTTTCACCGGTTTTCACACATAAATTTAATGCCTACAACTCTCAGAAGTGAAAACAAATTGCACGTTTTGTATTAACATTGTGGTATCGTGATATTTTAAAAAGTATCGATACGCCCATCCCTACTCTGTACAGGTTTTTCCTGTGAACAAACGCTGGAAATACGCCATTATAGGGTAGCTCCAAGTTAGAAGCCCGTTCGTCACACAAGCAGGCACACAGTAACGGCACATTTACTGGATGCTGCAAATTCCTTTTTCCCTTTAAACAGCACACCGTGAGTCCTGGCCGCTCTAATATTTAAAATGTAAAGTTAATACTGACATGACTGTGGAGGTAATCCCATTGAGACACGGGGTCTCATTTTCAAGAGAACTGTTTGATCGAGCAGTTCTGTTAAAGCAGAGCTGATCACAGTGGTCATCTGGCGTGTAGAGGAATGAAGCTGGTCATCTTTATTTTTGTGCATAATAATTTCTGAATGATTTTAACATTTTATTTTGCTGCACTGCATCAAGGTGAAGAAGTTCTATCCCCCTCAATCGTTCGGGGCTCAAACACAACGCTGTGTCCGACGTTATGTTTTCTTCTGTGAATGTGGGTCACGTCATAGCTGTAGACCAGGCCTATTCAATTAGCGACCCGCGGGCCACATGCAGCCCAGAACCAACCTCTGAGTGACCCAGGCCATGCCAAGGAAATATAAATGTAAGAAAAAAATATGAAGGAATAATGGCCTGTAAGCGCACACACGAGCAATGCACGTGACCGTCATCTGCGCGGAGTTCAGAAGCGCCCCGCCCACGTAAGTGTTCCAGTTGGCAGGCAGAGGTTTTGTAGCGTCGCTGTCCTAGAGAAACATGAGCTTATTAAAGTACTTTAAACGCAGAAAAAAAGCAGAAGAGATATGTAAGCAATGGAGGCATATATGGTGGTTTTAACCCACTGGAAACGGGAGCAATAATGAAGTCGCTTAGCTAACATGTGTGGTGAGGCGTCATACTGTATGCAGGGAAAAGCAAGAGTGACTAAATCGCTTAGGATTGACTTCACCAGCTACTACAATATGCATCCATCCAACCATCCATCCATGAATTATTGTTCTGTTCTGGCTCTGCAAACTTATGATCAAAAGTGTAAATTGTATAAGGAAAAAAAGTCAAAATTTTACCACAATCTCTTTCAAATTTATTTAAAAAAACTGTAATTTTTAAAAAAAAATAAACAAAAATTAGACATAAAAAATCCACAAATTTATAATAACATCTCAAATGTACAATAAAAGTCAATTTTACAAGAGGAAATCACAAATTTAAGGAAATGGTTTAAAATTTAGATAAATTTACAGAGAAAAGTAGAAAACTATAAGAAAATTGTTATAAAGTTTGGAGAAAAACCTCAAACCTTCAAGACTGACGTCATTACTCAAGTTTTTAAGTGGGTACCTTTTGCATCCTTAACTCTACTAGAAATTTTTGGTGGACTGATATGTGTGTGTAATGGAACGTGTAGTTATAAAAAGAGGTTCCTACTCACACATGTGGTGATTTAAAACAAAACAAACCACAATGGTGGATCTGCAATGTTTGTTAAAGTTATCAATCTTTTCTTTTTGGGGGGGGGGGGGGGCGGGGGTTGTGCACTGAAGTGTTTGACAGTTCATTTTTTATTCAACTAAATGCACTTTGTGATGTGCCAAGGTCAGTTATGACCAGGATGTAGTATATTTTATTTCAAAAGGGAAACAAATGTTAATGCTACTAACAGTGCATATTGAGTTTTTATGTACTTTGAGATATGCCTGAGTAAGATGTGACCAAAATGATTATTTACAGAATTTTTTCTTTGTATTTATTTAATTGTTGTTCAACAGGAAAAATATTTCTGCTATTTCAAGTTCTGCTCAACCCCAGCACCATAATTGTGTTTTTATGCACTTTTGATGTGCCTTTGTCATGTGCCAAGCGCACATTTAAAACCAAGACAGTGAATAAAAAGTGCATATTTTTCATCATATTGATCTGTGTTGGTTTGAAATTTGTCATTCAACAGCTTGCTGACGATGTGCAGCCCAGTTACACGTCTTGATTTCAAATTGTGGCCCAACTGGTTTTGTAAATAAATAGCCCTGGGCTACACCTCTTTGTATTCCACTTTCAAACACAGCCTACATTTGGGCCTGTAAAGCCTTACTGGGATACCTGTTTCAGACAGGAATACTTGTGTTCTACGGGCAATGCACTAGTATGCTGTAACTCTGAATTCAAAGAAAAAAATATTAATAAAATTGTATTTAATGAAATAAATTAAATGACCCAAGATGCAGTTATTTCTGTTATAATATTTCGATATATTTATATAGTTTTTTGGAAATCTCCTCACCACCTAGACAGCAGGAAAAACCTACCCTATTTTGAAATCCAAATGTTGGCACGTTTCATAGTTGCCAAGTCTGCTTATTGTAAGTGACTTTGGGCTTGTTCTTCTCTAAAGTCGCTTGCAAATCTTGTCAGCTGCGGGTTGTGGGTTTTTTGGCTTGTTTTTTAATGTGTAGTTACTTATTTGGGCTTGCTTTGCAGTCTCATGTTTGTGTGACAGCTCTCCCAGCTCCCCACAAAACACGAGCGCGATAGTTAGTTTGTTTACAGGACCCATCCATACCCCCGTTTCCTGGTTACTGCCCCCGCCCCACTGATCTCTATAGAAAAACCAGACAGATTATTGGCCGCCAGAAGTGAAGCCACCTGGCCGCCATATTAGTACTCCCAAAACACAAGTACATCCAAATTGATGGCCGCTAAGCATGTCAAAACGATTTCTATAGTTCACTGGTTGCACAAGATTATGAGCTGTGTCTGAATACCAAGAAGTTCAAAATCTGTTGATTCTGGGAAAAGTTATTGAGGTAAAAGTGGCCGGCCAGGGGGCTTCACTTCTGGCGGCCAATGATCCATCCAGTTTTTCTATAGAGATCAGTGGCCCACCTGACTCCACTTGGCTCTGTACTCGCTAATGGGGCATGAGATGTCCAGGTTTTTTTATACAGATCAGTGCATATGGGACCTTAAATCAAAAAAAAAATCTCCATTGAAATGAATGGCAAGTGCAAAATTATCTATTGATCACAATCAAATTTTGCCACGAGTTACACATATGATGTTCGTCAGTTTAAAAAATAATTTTCCATGTAATTAAAGTTGTTGGCTGTCGTATAATAACAGAGTAATATTTAGTTTTTGTTTAAATGACTAGTGGACAACAACTCCCATCACCCCACATCACTAAACTATAATCGTGTTTAGTGCTGTTACTTGTGCAGAATGAACATGCCTTTTCTTTTGATCAGAGTTTAAAATTTTAATTTGTTCAAAGTTTTTATGTTGACTGTTTACAATAAATTTGCTGTTGCTTATGCAGAATGCATATGTATTTTCCTTTAATTAGAGTCTATAAAATTCCGTTATTCAATGCTGACTGTGTTTACAGTTAATTCACTGCAAACAAAAATAAATCTATATATCGATATATGCTATCAAGCAGCCTCTCTTTTACACAATGTGGTAGGCTGTCTGTTGGGCTTTTTTGGGCTTGTTTCCATACAGCTGGTTGCTTGTTTCTCTCGTGAAACCTGGCAACACTGGCACGTTTAGTTTGTCTGGAGGCTGCTGATGGATTAAAGTCATTGATTTTGTGAATCTCGGTCATCTTAACTTGCCAGGTACATAATAATGAACATAAATTAGTTAATTAATATTAACTAAGATAAAGGTAAAAACATCTCCTTTTTATTCCTGTCTGAAACAAAAAAAAAAACAAAAAAACTAATAAAAAGAAGATAAAATGAACCTACTCGAGCTCCTAACCACACCTGTTTGCTAAGCGACTCTTCATTACTGCTCCTGTTACCAGCGGGTTAAAATCATGATTAATGATTGACGTGATACCACGGGCGGTCACGTCTCTGCGTCCTAGTGCGTCTCAGTGCGCACTGAAAAAAAAAAAAAAAAGCTGCATTTCCGTTCTTCCAGTACAGACACAGCCGCGAACAGAAAGCCAAAGGAGTGTTTTGATTGGTTTAGATTTGATTGACCTCTCATTTGACTAATAAGAGTCTTGAATTGGGTTTCTGAAACCTTGAAGAACCAATGACTGAAAACCTAGCAAGAAGGACTTGCCTACCAACGACCGCGAATACAACGAGCCAATTGAAGCAGAGAAGTTCGACGATTGAAACGCGTGCGTCCCGTGCGTAAAATCTGTTTTGTGTAAGCCGCTGGGTGACACACATTGAGACCTGTGTGTAACGGTAGCGTTCGCCAGTCTTTTTTTATTACTACTGTTCTTATTTGTTTTGAAAAATCGTTCACCAAAACCACAATAATGGAATCAGAATCAGAATCAGAATCAGAATCAGAATCAGGTTTATTGCCATTGTTCATGTAGTACACAAACTAGGAATTTGTCTCGGTGCAATGCTGCAACATTAAACATGATAAGATAAGAGAAATAAACTATACATGTAATAAAGTGTAGGATAAGATTAAGTGATACTGGTCAACAGTTAAAATATATATTAGCCAGCAGCAGATACTGTGGAGAACTATATAGTGCAGTCGGTAATGCAGGAAGAAAACAGTGATGATTGACATGAGTCTGGTTGAGCTGCTGTACATGGTACTGTACATGATGGTGCTGTACATGAATCATGGTTTGACTGGGTCGGGTGACCAGAACCACGAGTCCGTAACAAGCGGACCAGCTTCATGTTCGTCTGACAATGAGGAACAGATGTTCACCAGCGACACTGCTGTTGTGGACAGGTAAGTGATATAAGCTAAATTATTCTTTATCACTGAAAATAGTAATAAAAATGACTTTTGACCGATCGGTAATTACAACGGTGCGTCATAGCCACATGACGGACCGTTGACGGACCATTTTTTGTGCGCCGAGCTCCTCTGTAGCGGGGGGGGGGGGGAGTTGTTATCCTCTACATTGCAGATATTTTAGTATAATTTTTAATTGGTAGGTTATTTTTTCTTGTAAAAAAAAGGCCACACATTTTTTACGTGGCATGCTTCTTTGTGTGTGGGGGGCTTGTTTGTTCATTCATTCATGAATGAATGAATAAACACCCACCCACACACACACACACACACACACAGCCCTGAGTGTCACCTTTCATTAGAGCCCAAGATGGAGCTTCTATGTTTCAGCATTCAAAAGTTACAGACGTTTTTCCAAACTGTGCCATTTGGCACAATTTGGCACAGTTCAAAAACGCCTGGGAACAACCTGAGAATAAAGCTGTGTAATATATTCATTTTTTGTGGTACTGTTACAAAATTTTGACCTCAGCTTGATAACACTTGGTTCTACATTTCTGTTGCATTTTCCAGCCAGTATCTGACAGCTGTGTGTTATTTGCAAGCATTTGTATCTAAAAAAAACACCCAGGCGAACTTTATTTTCTTCAGATTCGGTATGTTTAGATAACTGTTACTCAGTGGCAGGAGCACTTAGAGAGATTATGACTGTTTTGCCAAAAAATTCAAAGTGTTTTCTTTTAAATGAGGCCAACCCCATGAAGATGCTGCAAAGGGTTGAAGAACAGCTTTTGATTTACTTTGGGTATGTTATTTTTAGGCGTTTTTAGGGAAATTGACCAGAGTGCAAGGAGTTAATGTCTCCACTGCTTACATACCTCTTCTGATGTTTTTCCGTGTTTAAAGTCCTTTAATAAGCTCATGTTTCTCTCGGACAGTGACGCCTAGCGAGACACTCTGCCTGCCGACTGGAGTGGTCACGCGGGCGGTGCACTTCTGAACTCCATGCGGATGACGGTCACGTGTGTTGTTCGTGTGCGAGCTTGCAGACCGTCATTCCTTCAAATTTTTTTTTAAAATTTATATTTCCTCATAAAGTGGCGGCATAATTTCAAGTGTGGCGGGCTGCCACCCAGAAAAGCTACCAGAGGAAACCCTGTATTATAGAACTGCATAATCTGAATGCTGTATCCTGTGGGTTCATATTTAAAACTAAATATGTGAACCAAAACAAAATCAGTTTGGTATTTTCTTTTATGAAAATTGAAATGTACAATTTTTTGTAACAAGTGTATTGCAACATCTTGTTCCTCCCAGTGTTTAAACCAGAAACTTAGAAAAAATAAATGTATGGAAAACCCTGCTACTTCTCAAAAAATAAATATAGCATATAGTTAAAAATAATAAACAGTCATGTCCTTTTTCCAAATTGAGCTTAAAAAGAAACCTGAGAGGTGACTGGACTGCAGTCAGACAGCTGAGCTCATTCATCAGAACTAATGGTCACTGATAAAAACAGCAGTGGGGATGATTCAGCTCCATATTATGACAATCAATTAAAGGAGTGGACACTGATACTGAATGAACAACCCATGGTGATGGCATAATAACATGCAATGAGAGGTTTAGCTGACGACGTGTGTGTCAGTGTGTGTGCATGCACCGCTGGACCTTGACTGATTATCCATCTGCATGCACATTATCCTGCAGCAGGTGTGAGCAAGCACCTATGCATGTGTAATGTGTTTCACCAGGCCAATGATTAAATGTGACTGTGTGTATGTGTGCTTGTGCACACACGTTTGTGTGTCCATTGTCATCTGTCAGTCAGCAATGTCGTCTTCTCCTCCAAGTGCTGACTCATGGGGTAAACAGGACACCAGACCCTTCCTGATGGCTACTTCATCGATCTGTCTGGCTTCCTGTCAGGTGACATCTCCCTTGTCTCCTCTAAAAGATAAGTGCATGTTTACAGCCGTGGGAAATGGTGTGGCAGTGAGTGGAATTTAAGTTTCTTTCTCTCAAAACAAAGGACCACCGAGCCTACAGTCTAGTCCCAGTCAGTCTGTCCAACTATGCCACGTGCTGTTTTATCGTCACACTCCTCTAAAAATCCACTGGGATTTAGACGAATGAAAGACGGTGTCCAAATCATGCTATGTGGGCAGCTTTCTTGAGCATGAAGCATTTATATGGCGACTGAGAGAATGAATGAGTGATGCTGACAGACAGCAGGTGAAAGGATACAGGTTGAAAACACTTTAAAAAGACAAAAGTGAAATTATGGTGAAGAATACATATAAATATTATAAATAAAAATGGACATTTTTGGTCTTATTTAATTTGAATGAGGGCCCAAATAAATGGAAATGATATATCCAAAACAATTTTACTGTTCAGTAACAGAGAGAGAAAAAGAAGTCAACTCTGTTTTAAATATTTTTTTCCACCATTATCTTCGGTGTCTGTGAGGGCTCGCAATGTGACCTCAAATCAATATAATGAGAAATTCAACATTTTTCTTCAATTTTGGCTCTTTTTTGCTCTAACACATTTTCTTCTTCCTCCTATTCTTTTTCAGAGCGGATCATCGGCCTCCATCTCACCCTATCCCTTGCATCTTCCTCTATAACACCAACCCTCTCCATGTCCTCCTTCACTACATCCATGAATCTTCTCTGTGGTCTTCCTCTTTTCCTCCTGCCTGGTAGCTCCAGCTTCAACATCCTTTATCCAGTATATCCACTATCCCTCCTCTGTACACGTCCAAACCATCTCAGCCTTGCTTCTCTTACTTTGTCTCCAAACCGCTCAACCTGAGCTGTCCCTCTGATGTACTCATTTCTAATCCTGCCCCTCCTAGTCACTCCCAATAAGAATTTTATTATCTTCAACTCTGCCACCTCCACGCATGTGGAAATGTGAGTGCTGCAGCAATGCAAAGTCCGGCTCACATGTTTTCACACAGACTGGAGAGAATCACATAAATACCAGCTGATTATGTTCCATTATTCACTACAAAGCACTATTATTTCCATACTAATTCTAAAAAAAAAGATTTGTCATCTGCACACATAAGGGGACATGAACACACATAGGGGGGAAAGTATTGAGAGAAAAAAAATGAAATAATGCACATGTTGCTTAAAGGTTCTTAATGTCAGTTTCATTTATTTCTCAATGTTGCTCAGCCTCAGCATCAATCATTTCAGTATGATTGAACATTTTCCAGTTTGGCCATTTAAGACTCACAGATGAGTCTTTTTTTTCCCCACGCAGGCAAGATGCCAATTCATAAAATGTTGTGTTTTCCTTGGTGATTATGTAATGAGCTGAGGATAGTATTAGAAAGATGGCTAGTAGACAGTAGGCTGACTGCCTGGATTACTGACCAGCTGGCTCAATGAATGATGTGAAAGCCAGCATTCAGAATGACTTTCCGGATGAACCTGTGACTAATTAGTCCGTTTGGATAGCTGATTTTCAAAGGAGACTGACTAAGTGTTGGATTGATGAAAAACTAAGTGACATCAAAGTCTGTGAAGTCTTGGAGCTGCTCTCAAACTCCTTACAGACAAAAAAACCCTTCAACCCAGATCACACCTGAGAGATTAGATTCTCTTCATGCTGGGCAGATATAACAATACTTTGACAGAAAAAAAAAAAAAAAAAATTCTTACCTCCACCATGGAAAGAGCCATTTTGAGCAATACTTGGTGAAAAAAAAATCTGCAAGGAGCCATAAAATAGTATAAACTGGTCTGTTAAGACATTTTTTTTCCTAAATTGGCAACTTTAGTCTAGTAAAATTGCAAGACTTTGCTCATAAAGTTGCCATTTTGTTTTGTAGATGTTTTACTTTTTTCTTGCTCACACCATATGTGTTTTTTCCCATTAAACATGCTCCAGACTAGGGCTGGGCAATTAACCGAAATAAACCCAGAACAGACGTTTCAGTTGTACAGCCAACGTAATTGTGCTCATGTCGGTTTTTTCAGTTTTTCCCTCTCCCTGTTGTGTGCGTGTATGGGAAAGCTTTTCATGTAGTGCCCCATTAAGATGTGCCCACAGAGTTACAGGCGCGGGCACGCAACTCCAGAACCAGCGCAGTCAGCACTGTTCAGATGCAGAAGAACAACTAAAGACCACTTGTAACGAAAACAAACATGGTCTCCATCTACACAGTATGTGATGTTTGACTCCATTTCATCTGAAGATGCCAAGAAAGCCAAGGGAAGTGCATGGATACTAACACTAAAAGAAGCAGCAACTAAGTTACTGTTAGCCTCTGACGGCTATCCGCATTATCTCAGCTGTTTTACTGGACAAAAAAATGGACAAGCTAAGGCTGAATTTAAGAACCCAATTAGAAACTCAATCACTGTGTGGTGGTAACACTCATGGGTGCATAAAGGACTCTCCCAATGCAGCTAACAAGCTAATTAGTCACCGTGCACATAACATGACCCAGAAACCCTCAAGAAGTATGTGTTTTAAACCCTGGGCAATGTTTATTTTGTGTGTAAAATGTATATTATGCTCATTTACTACTGCACCACAGTGATATGATACCACACTCTTGTGTAATATTGCTTAACTACGAGCCTTGTCAGTAAGAACGGAGGAAAAAATATCCCCATAAAATATCTGATTTACGTTATTTTAAAAGTCATATTTTACAACAAAATCAGCATTCAGATTAGATGAAGTTTGCTTTTAAGGGGCCGTGCACACAACATTTTTACCCCAAACTGGGTAGGTTCGTCTACAGTTTAGCTGTCCATGTATATGACGCAGGGTTTTTGGAGGTGTGAAAGTGTAGAGATTTGAAACCAGTTTCCAGAGTGGAGAGGTTTTATCAGCACCCTTTTCCACGTCTGTGTGCACAGATTTAAACAGCAACGGCATATTACATCCCCAAGTTACAATAAATTTCAACCAGACCACACACCAAGGAGGTTGTATTTCAAGCAGAAATACAAACTCTGTGATTTAACTTTAAGCTTGATGTGTTTATAGTTAAGCTTGGGTAAAAAGGGCTCTTGACAGTATCTGTAAAACACCTCTTTTTTTTTCTTTTTTTTTTTTTACACAATAGATGCAGCTGTATAGAGAAAGATAATCAATTCATAACAAAGGAGGATTTACAGACTGAAATACATCCATAAAATGATGCCCACCTTTGTTGAATGATGAAAAAAACATTTTGAAAAATCAGAGAAAGTAGTCCAAACGTTGATGAGATTACATTCGTGAGCAGGTTTTTTTTTAATCCAGCGCACATCAACTTTTATGAACCTTTACAAACTTTTGCTAGCATTTGCAAACGTTTGCAGTGTTGGCAAACTTTTGCCAACTTAGGCTAGTGTATGTGTAACTGTTGCCAACTTAGGTTAACTTAAGCAAATGAATACTCAGCACAGGTGAGCTGACATCAGCGTCAGGCAACACTCATATAAAGATCAATGCTTATGGAGGCTTCCTGCCATCCTGGACCTGCTTTTTTGGGGGGATTCACACTACAACATTTGGACCAACTTTTACTGATGTTTTGGTAAATGTCTGGCTCTACTGACAAAAGTTGATGAAAGTTAATGATGGTGGGTATTTGTTGGCAAATGCTGGCGAAAGTTGTATTTCTTGAAAATTTTCAGCATGCTGAAAATTTACTGACTTTTGGAAATAAAAGGTGAAAGTTGTGCTCAGGTTGTAAAAGTTCCTGATCACTGGGCTAAGTTATGCAAAATTCGCCTTAGTCAGCCTAAGTTAAGCTCCATTTGCAAACGTTGACTCAAATGCTGGTGAAAACAGATGTTTTTAGATCAAAACTTACTTCAGACATGCATGATCAAAAGAGAAATAGAGAGAAGGGGGAATTAAAAAAAAAAAGAAAATATATATGCAAAAGGACAATGTACAGTATTTGGTGATAACATGATGTGTATGACTTTTTTATATATACGTATATATACACTGTATATCACTCCACTCTGTGGAGTGATGGCGGATGACACTAAGTACTACTACGTGGTTGCAGCGCTGGACGCATGCACAACACAGCAGGTGGCAAACCTGCTCCAACGGCTGCCAGCCCACGACAAAGATGACGCTCTCAAGACCGCGCTGACCCAGCGCTACACGCTCTTGGACTGCGAGAGAGCGGAAAGGCTCCTGACGCGCTCCAGGTTGGGAGATGGGTTGGCGGTCGAACTAAGACAAGATAAGCCTTTATTAGTCCCACAATGGGGAAATTCCGAGACTGCAACAGCACAGGGATAGCAACACTCAGAGCAATAATTAAGAAGATACGGAAGATATAAATAAGAGCAGTGGATATACATACATACACATAAATATATAAATATATATACAAAGTGCGAAGCATTGTAGCAAGATGGAATAAACAGCATAACCGTCTACTTAGTTATCCTACATAGTATGAATATGTACCCATACATATTGTCACCCTCCGTAGCGACCGATAATGTCCTAGTTGTATATACTGGAGGGGACCATTGTGTAAGTCTATTGCGTCTTTTGCATTCAATACTATTAGGTCATCACGTTTTTTTGCTATCTCTGTGAGCAGCCCTGCTTAGGTTATACAGTCTGACAGCCGTAGGTAGGAAGGACCTGCGAAACCTCTCGGTTGCGCACCTAGGATGATGTAGTCTGCTGCTAAATGAGCTCCTCAGTGCGTTCAGTATGTCCTGCATAGGGTGGGACTCGGACTCCAGCAGAGATGACAGTTTAGCCACCATCTTTCTCTCTCCTATCTCCTCCACTGGGTCAGGGCGCTGCCCCAGGACAGAGCTAGCTTTCTTGATCAGTTTGTTCAGTCTCTTCCTATCGGCTGCTGTAATGCCACTGCCCCAGCAGACCACTCCAAAAGTGATGGCTGATGCCACCACCGTGTCGTAGAATGTCTTCAGCAGCGCCCCTTGTACACCAAAAGACCTGAGTCTCCTCAGTAGGAACAGCCTGCGCTGTCCCTTCTTGTAGAGTGCGTCGGTATTGTGTGACCAGTCTAGTTTATTGTTCAAATGAACACCCAGGTACTTGTAGGATGTCACCATCTCGATGTCTGTTCCCTGTATATTTACTGGTGCTGTGAGGGGTTGTCCTTGCCTGCGGCAGTCCACCAAAAGCTCCTTAGTTTTCCTCGCGTTGATCTGGAGGCAGTTCCGATGGCACCAGCCCACGAAGTCCTGGATAAGTCCTCTGTACTCAGCTTCATCTCCGTTGGAGATGAGGCCGACGATCGCAGAGTCATCAGAGAACTTCTGTAGATGGCAGTGTGTTGTGTTGTGTGAGAAGCCCGCAGTATAAAGGCTGAACAGGAAGGGAATGGAGAAGATGTTGGCATTGATGGGCACAGATGGCGAGCAGTTCCTCTTTGCCCACCTTTTCCTCCGGAACCTCCCGACAGCGGCCAGAGCGGTCCTCGCCAATTCACCGCTGCTGGCCACGCAGAACTACCAGGCGTTGGCACAAGAGGTAGATCAAATTATCCTGGTGACCAGAACCTTTGCTGTGAATGCAGCGGCGTCAGAACCCAGTGAGACAGCCAGTGAGGGCGAGGAGCCATTGATGGTGGCCGCCGCAGAGGCCAAGAAGCACCAGAGGGGCAAGCTCTGCTTCTACCAACGCCGCTTTGGAGAAGACGCATGCCAATGCATGCCACTGTGCTAGTTCAAGTGCTTGGGAAACGTCAGGACCGGCAGTCGGTAGCAGCTGCAACTGCCGGTGACACAAACAAGCTGCTCTATGTGACAGACTCACGCTCGGGGATATGGTTCCTCATGGACTCCGGCTCCCAAAAGAGCCTCATCCTGCCGTCCTACGCAGACCAGCTGGCTGGAAGTAGTGGCCCCGAGCTGGCAGCCGCAAATGGCTCAGACATTAAGACTTTTAGTGAGAGGATACTGACTATATCCTTACACGGCTGTACCGACCAATGGTCCTTCGTCATAGCGGCATGTAACTTCCCCATTTTGGGCACAGATTTTTTTGTGTGCACACGGACTATTAGTTGATGTGGCTAACAGACGCCTGATTAACGCTACGTCTTTTGACTCTCTGCCCTGTACAGCTCGAGGAGCCGGGTCCACAACACTAGCCAACGTCACAGCTCCAGGGGGTAAGTTTCACACACTACTCACCCAGTTCCCAGCACTCACGGTTCTGACGTTTTTGGCAGCCATCACTAAACACGGGGTACAGCACTTCATTACCATCACGGGGCCGCCCATTTCGCACGACCTCGGTGCCTGGACACAGCTAAACTGGCCAGTGCGCGCGAGGAGTTCACCAACTTGGAAAGGTTGGGCATCTTCAGGCGCTCAAACAGCCCATGGGTGTCCCCGCTACGTATGGTGCCAAAAGGCAAGGGATCGTGGCGACCATGCGGAGATTTCTGCAGATTAAACAACGCCACAGTGCATGATCGCTACCCAATCCCCCATATTCAGGATTTTTCCGTCCACCTCACCGGGGCACGCATTTTTTCCCAAGGTGGACCTGGTCCGCGGGTACCACCAGGTCCCGGTGCGCATGGAAAACATACCCAAAATGGCAGTAATAACCTCGTTTGGTCTTTTTGAGTTCTTACGCATGCCTTTCAGTTTAAAAGGCGCGGCGCAGACATTCCAACGCATGATGGATGCGGTGCTGCGCGATCTGCCATTTGTGTTTGTCTACCTGGACGACATCCTGGTGGCCAGTGCGTCCAAGGACGAACACGTAGCCCACCTCAGGACGGTTTTCCAGAGGTTGGAAGAGCATGGGTTAATAATCAACCCGGCGAAGTGCCAGTTCGGGGTTACTGTGATTGACTTTTTGGGCCACCGCATCTCACCGGAGGGTGCAATACCCTTACCGGACAAAGTGCGCGCAGTGGCAAATTTTCCCCAGCCTCTGACGGTCAGGGCGCTGCAGGAGTTCTTGGGGATGGTTAACTTTTACAACCGTTTCCGCCCCCGCACAGCCCAGCTCATGCAGCCGTTGTACGCTGCGCTTAAGAAACAGAAACTGACGGACAGAATCGACTGGACTCCTGAATGGGAGCAGGCGTTTTTCCGATGCCAAAACAGCCCTAGCGAACGCTGCACTACTGGCACACCCGGCTCGGATAGCGCTCACGACCGACACATCGGACGTGGCCATAGGGGCCATCGTGGAACAGCGCGTCGCCGGTTCTTGGCAGCCGCTCGCCTTTTTTAGCAGGTCTTTGCGCGACAATGAGCGTAAATACAGCGTGTTCGACAGGGAGTTACTGGCTCTCCACCTGGCCATATGCCACTTCCAGTTCTGGCTAGAAAGGCGCGGCTTCACTGCGTCTGTGGACCACAAGCCACTAACATACGCTATGGCCAAGGCTTCGGAACCATGGTCGGCCCGGCAGCAGAGACAGCTGGCCGCAATCTAGGAGTTGATGACCGACATTCAGCATGTGGCTGGTAAACTCAACATGGTGGCAGACTGCCTCTCGCGCGTATTAGTGGCCTCAGTCTACGTAGGGATAGATTACACGGCCATGGCCGCCGAGCAGCTCGGCGATGGGGACGTTTGCGCGCTCCAGTCTGGACCAACAGGGTTAAGGCTGGAGAGCAGAGTACTGCAAGACGGGGGGCTCCCCCTAATCTGTGACATTTCCACAGGCCGCCTGTGCCCGGTGGTCCCACGCGCTTGGCGCCACCATGTTTTCGAGTCAGTTCACTCCTTGGCGCACCCGGGAGTGCACACATCAGTCAAAATGGTGGGAGCAAAGTTCGTCTGGCCGAGCCTGCGCAAACAAGTGAAAGAGTGGGCTGCAACTTGCATGGCGTGCCAATGAGCCAAGGTGCACAGGCACACAAAGGCCCCCCTTGAGCCATTCCATGTCCCGGCTAAGAGGTTCGACCACGTTCACGTGGACCTCGTTGGCCCCTTCCTGCCATTGCAGGGGTTTACGCGCCTCCTGACAGTGGTGGACCACACCACACGCTGGCCTGAAGCGGTGCCGCTAGCTTCCACAGCGTCTGCAGAAGTTGCACGCACTTTTTTGGTGACATAGGTGGCATGCTTCGGTGCCCCTTTGGAGATCACGGCCGACCGGGGCCCGCAGTTCGTTTCCGACCTCTGGTCCATGATGGCCTGGAGCCTGGGCGTCACCATTCATCGCACGACTGCGTACAACCCCCAGGCCAACGGGTTATGCGAGCGTTTCCATAGGTCGCTTAAAGCAGAGCTCAGGGCTTCGCTTACGGACACAAATTGGGTGGACCTGTTGCCGTGGGTTCTATTAGGGTTGCGTTCAGCACCGAAGGAGGATTTGGCTGCCTCCCCAGCAGAGCTTGTTTTTTCCCAGCCGCTGCGGCTCCCCGGAGAATTTTTGCCTGACAACCCCGCACCAAACACCGATCCATCCCCACCTTCACTACATAGCGCAGAGGCAGGAACGGTACCCGGCCAGGCCCACCACTGTTTTCCCCGCGCTTTCGTGCCAAGGACCTTGAAGGATGCGTCATTCGTGTTTGTCAGGCACGATGCCCACCGGACCCTGTTGCGCCCGCCCTATGATGGCCCGTTTAGAGTGTTGGAACCTGGGGATAAACATTTTGTGTTAAACTTGGGGGGACGCAGAGAAACAGTCTGCATAGACAGGGTTAAGCCTGCCTTCGTATTAGCAGAAAAGCAGGTGGTGTTGGCCTGAGCTCCTTGGCGTGGATGACTCCCACGGAGAACTCCCCAGGTAACTGACTCGTGAGCTCAGTCACAATGGCATGGTGAAGATGTGTTTCCCCCCCCCCCAACTCCCCAATGTTCCCCCACAGACAGACGCGCCTCCAGGAGTGCCTCACTGGCACAGCAGTGCCTCAGAGCTGGCGACCCCCCTTTACAGCCGCTACGGACGTTGGCTGAAGCCCACAGGATATGAGGGTTAAGGCCCATTCTGAGTGTTCGGGGGGGGCGGGGGGGGAACCTAGACGTTACATTCTCCACTCAGACTGAATGGCACAGGAGGAGAGAAGCCGACGGGGGGTCGTGACGGGACAGCAGGGGTGGAGACGCTAAAAGGCTGTTAGGTGGATATGCAGGGCAGACTGTGGCTTCTCCACCGGACTGCATGGTAATGCGCCTTCTCCACCAGACTGAATGATAATGCACCTTCTCTACCGGACTGCATGATAATGCGTCGACAGGCTGGGTGACAACGTAGATTGTACTTGTGTGTATTGTGGTGTGAACCCCCCAGGTCGCTAGGCGAGGATGTAAGGTATAAAAGAGAGATGCCCATCAACCTGGGTTAAGCTTCTTGTTGACTTATGGATAGAGAGAGAATAGAGTCCACTCTGATCCAGCTCACTGCCTCGCCTGCTCATTTCTCTCTCTACACTATGATGATACACTACATGCACTAATTGCCACGTTAGTGTCTAAACACTGCTCTCCGTTGGCAGAGTTCCTTATTGTAAATTGTCGGCCATATTATTTGCCGAGGGAATTCAGCAACGTGTTTGTAGCTGGTGTTTACATAGCGCCGAGCCCTAATGCTAAAGCTAATGCTAAGAAGGCACTCGGGGTACTGCACAATGCGATCAGTGAAATCCAAACTTCACACCCGGACAATTTTATGGTGGTTGCGGGGGATTTTAACCACACCAGCCTAAAGACTGTGCTCCCCAAGTTTAAACAATGTGTAGACTTTAAGACCAGAGGAGAGAATATGTTGGACTTAGTGTACACAAACACAGATGCATATAAAGCGATACCCCGCCCCCATCTCGGCCTTTCTGATCGCATGTCCGTGATGCTGCTGCCTGCCTACAAACCTTTATTGAAGCGCAGCAGGCCAGCAGTAAAACAAATCAGGATTTGGCCAGAGAGTGCAACCTCTGCACTGAAAGACTGTTTTCTGCACACAGACTGGGAGGTCTTCAAAATAGCAGCCTCCCAGGAAGACAAGACAGATGTGGAGGAGTATGCTGATACAGTCACCGGCTACATCGCGAAGTGCACAGAGGATGTCACTACAGTGAAGACCATCACTATGCGGGGTAATCATAAGCCCTGGATGACTGCAGAGGTGCGCTCGCTGCTTACAGCCAGAGATGCAGCCTTCAGAGCGAAGGACAGGATCGCCCTCCGCTCAGCCAGGTCTGCGCTCTCAAAGGGAATTAAGACGGCAAAGCGCGCCTATGAGGAGAAAATCCAGGGACACCTCTGTGACACTAGGAACACCAAGCAGATGTGGCAGGGAGTTCGGACACTGACGGGCTATAAGTCTAGGCAGGGGGTCGATGATGACGACGCTTCGCTTCCAGACAGGCTTAACGACTTCTTTGCAAGTTTTGAAGCATCAAACTCGACAATCAGAGGGAGGGCTGGCCCACCCCCACCATCGGTCGGACCAGCTTTTACCATCAACACAGCGGACACACAGAAGACCCTAACCAGAGTCAACCCACGCAAAGCTGCAGGTCCGGACAACATCCCGGGACGTGTGCTCCGAGACTGCGCGAGCGAGTTGGCGGATGTCCTGACTGACATTTATAACATCTCTCTGAGTCAGGCCATCGTTCCCAGATGCTTCAAGACCTCTATCATTGTACCGGTGGCAAAGAAACCAGTTGTGTCCTGTTTGAATGACTATCGTCCTGTTGCACTGACACCTATTGTGATGAAGTGTTTTGAACGGCTTGTCAAACCACACATTACAGCCTGCCTCCCTGCATCACATGACCTGCTCCAGTTTGCATATCGTTCAAACCGCTCCACGGAGGATGCTATAGTCACCACCCTACACTCTGTCATCACCCACCTGGACCAGAAAGACACCTACGTCAGACTCCTGTACATTGATTTCAGTTCAGCATTCAACACCATTATTCCCCAGAGACTGATGGAGAAATTACTCCTTCTCGGTCTGAACACCGCCACATGTCTCTGGATCCTGGATTTCCTGACTGAGAGACCTCAGTCTGTCCGGGTTGGAAACAACATCTCCAACTCTGTCACGCTGAGCACCGGATCCCCTCAAGGCTGTGTACTCAGTCCACTGTTGTTTACACTTCTAACACATGACTGTGTATCGAGACACGAAGGGAACCAGATTATTAAGTTTGCAGATGACACCACGGTGGTGGGACTTATTCAGAGGGATGAGGAATCAATGTACAGGGAAGAAGTGAGAGACCTGGAGGGCTGGTGCAGGGAGAACAATCTGGTGCTCAACGTGGACAAAACGAAGGAGATGATTATCGACTTCCGGCGGTCACAGCCTGAGCACGTCCCCCTCAGCATCGGCGGCCGTTTAGTGGACAGAGTAGAGAACATCAAGTTCCTCGCAGTGCAGATCTCGCAGGACCTGACCTGGAGCAAAAATTCCTTGGAGATCAGGAAGCAGGCTCAGCAGAGACTGCACTTCTTGAGGAAACTCAAACAGGCCTCTCTCCCCATCTGCATCCTCAGGACCTTCTACAGAGGTGTGGTGGAGAGTGTTCTGACGTACTGCATTGCTACATGGTACTCCAGCTGCAGTATGTCAGACAAAAAAGCCCTGCAGAGGATAGTCAAGGGGGCTGAGAGGGTAATTGGAGTCTCCCTCCCCTCTGTCCAAGAACTTTTTCAGAACCGTTGTAGGAGCAGGGCACTGAACATTGTCAAGGACCGTTCTCACCCTCTGCATAAACACTTTGAACTTCTTCCATCTGGTAAACGATTCCGGAGCATCAGAGGCAGAACCACCAGACTGATCAACAGCTTCCTTCCACAAGCTGTCAGGATGCTGAACAGTTGACCCGGAATCTCTCATACACACTACTGCACCTACGGACATTTTGTATATTATAGTTAGTTTTTCTTTTTCCCCCAAGTATGTCTCAGGGATGTGTGAATGGATGGGGGGTGGGGGTGGGGGGTGGAGCTATGTGGGAGTGTGTCTTAAATCATGCTGCTTCTTATATGGATGCCGAGAGAAACGCAATTTCATCTTGCCTGCACTACAGTTGTATGTACAGCAATACGACAATAAAGTTTGATTTGATTTGATTTTGATTTGATTTGAATTTTTTTTTTTTTAATTCCATCCACATCTTAATTGCGGACTTAGTGTTGGAGTCTATATCATTATTTTATTATTTTTTTAGATGAATGAATGAACAGGAGAAAAAGGGATGCAGAAGTAACTACATAGGAATATAAAACGAAAATTAATACTGAAACGTATGCCCAAGGGAGACGTGTTCACTCCAGAAGCAGGTCCAGAATGGCAGGAAGCCTTCACAATGTCATGCAGGTGAGTGCTTGCCCCTCCCGTCCTGTTGACCTTTCCCCTAGCTCCGCAGGCAATCAGCTCACCTGTGGGATTGGACACACCTGCTTCCCCTTCCTTGCCAGCGCTTATAAGGACCATCTAGTGAAAGGTTCAGCACTGGCTCGTTGGGTAAACTGCCTGCTTTAACGAGTAAATGTTTGGTTTTGTTGAGAGAGAAACTTTCACTCACGTTTCCTCTCCTCTCTTCTTTTTCAGGTTGCTGCCATATGTGCGGTGTGCTTCTGGGGATTGTTGTGCGCTCACCTGCTCCATCATCCTCACCCCACCTCAGCTTCCTCACTCCACCTGGTCAGACCACACTCAATCAACCCTCGACCAGCTTCATCCCGCTGGTTCGTCTATTACTGTTTGTGCTCTGTCGGGTTCCCTGTTTGGTTCATGTAAGTTGCCAATTTGGTTTTCCACGTCACCATATCCCTGCTCTCATTAATCACTCTTGTCCTCCCCACAGGCCGTGTTTTCCTCTGGCGAGTGGTGTTCTCTCTACAAGAGCTTCTCTTTTGAAATTAATCAATAAATTGCGTAAACTTGCTTCTTTGTGTTTTGAGTGTTTTCTCTGGTGTTGCTCCTCGCACATGAGCTGTTCCTTCTATCAATATGACAGACAAACGCTGATCCTTTATATGAGTGTCACCTGATGCTGATGTCACCTGACGCTGATGTCAGCTGACCTGCGCTGAGTATTTCTCCAATTTTTCAAAGCATCTGTAAAAGTCGGTCCAAACGCTATAGTGTGAATCCAGCTTTAACTTAGGCTGACGTAGGTAAACTGCATAACTTAGCCCAGCGCTCAACGCCTTTTAACAAACTAAGCACAACTTTCACCAACGTGTATTTTCAAACATTGGCAAATTTTCAGCAGGCTTAAAATTTTCAAAGAATGCAACTTTCACCAGCGTTTGCCAACAAACACCAGCAATCATTAACTTTTGCCAGCAGAGCCAGACGTTTGCCAAAATGTCAGTAAAAGTCGGTCCAAACATAGTGTGAATCCACCTTTATAGTTGCATTTTTATAATCCAGAGTTCCTCTGAGTAAAACTTCTACTTATCATCCATTGGTTACAAAAGCAGTTTTCACACCTTCATTGGATCCGTGTGTACATGTGGTTGTTTCTGTGATGTGTTGTGTGCACTAGGGCTGCAACGATTAGTCGACTTTGTCAACAACGTTGATCATAAAAATTTGCCAACACATAATTTTACTGTCGATGCATCATTTACAGACGTGGACAAAATTGTTGGTACCCCTCTGTTAATGTTATAAAAACTCACAATGGTCACAGAAATAACTTGAATCTGACAAAAGTGGTAATAAATAAAAAATCTATGAAAATTAACAATTGAAAATCAGACAATGCTTTTGAATTGTGGTTCAACAGAATTATTTTAAAAAACAAACTCATGAAACAGGCCTGGACAAAAATGATGGTACCCTTAACTTAATATTTTGTTGCACAACCTTTTGAGGCAATCACTGCAATCAAACGATTTCTGTAACTGTCAATGAGACTGCTGCACCTCTCGGCAGGTATTTTGGCCCACTCCTCATGAGCAAACTGCTCCAGTTGTCTCAGGTTTGAAGGGTGCCTTCTCCAGACAGCATGTTTCAGCTCCTTCCACAGATGTTCAATAGGATTTAGATCAGGGCTCATAGAAGGCCACTTTAGAATAGTCCAATGTTTCGCTCTTAGCCATTCTTGGGTGTTTTTAGCTGTGTGTTTTGGGTCATATCCTGTTGCAAGACCCATGACCTGCGACTGAGACCAAGCTGTCTGACACTGGGCAGCACATTTCTCTCTACAATACCTTGACAGTCTTGAGATTTCATTGTACCCTGCACAGATTCAAGACACCCTGTGCCAGATGCAGCAAAGCAGCCCCACAACATAACTGAACCTCCTCCATGTTTCACAGTAGGGACAGTGTTCTTTTCTTGGTATGCTTCATTTTTGCGTCTGTGAACATGGAGCTGATGTGCCTTGCCAAAGAGTTCCAGTTTTGTCTCATCTGTCCATAGGACATTCTCCCAGAAGCTTTGTGGCTTGTCAACATGCAGTTTGGCAAGTTCCAGTCTGGCTTTTTTATGATTTGTTTTCAACAGTGGTGCCCTCCTTGGTCGTCTCCCATGAAGTCCACTTTGGCTCAAACGACGACGGATGGTGTGATCTGACACTGATGTACCTTGACCTTGGAGTTCACCATGAATGTGTTTAGAGGTTGTTCTGGGCTCTTTTGTTACCATTCATATTATCCGTCTCCTCCTGCGGCCACGTCCAGGGAGGTTGGCTACAGTCCCGTGGATCTTAAATTTCTGAATAATATGTGCAGCTGTAGTCACAGGAACATCAAGCTGCTTGGAGATGGTCTTATAGCCTTTACCTTTAACATGCTTGTTTATAATTTTCTGTCTAATCTCCTGAGACAACTCTCTCCTTTGCGTCCTCTGGTCCATGTTTAGTGTGGTACACACCATGTCACCAAACAGCACAGTGACTACTTGTTACCCTTTAAATAGGCCGACTGACTGATTACAAGTTTGTAGACAGCTGTGATGTTAATTAGAGGACACATCTTGGTTGAATATCTTTTCTAGGGGTACCATCATTTTTGTCCAGGCCTGTTTCATGAGTTTGTTTTTTAAAATAATTCTGTTGGACTTCCGGGAAGATGGCGGAGAGACATAACGCTTAAACAGAGAGCTCTCCCTAGTCGGATTAAAAATCATTGGTAAATGGCCAACTCGACATAAATGAACCAATAAACCAAGGGATGAAAACACGAAGAAGCCGGGCACACGGACAAAAGCTGGGTAAAACTGAGAAACCCCTCTTCAACAACGCAGGAGAAATCGCTGTGCACGAGGCCCAGGGAAACGAGACAACTACAGCAGAGAAAATGGAGGACGCCAAACTCGAGGCTATGAACACTGGCATCGCCAATTTAGGTAAAGAATTAAAAAAAAGACTTGGAAGACTTTAAGCGGCAACTCCAACAGGATTTAGCGGCTCTTAAGGAAGAGCTGAAAAAAGAGATGAAGGAGGAAATTATGGGCCTCCGAAGAGAAATGGAGCGCAAGCTAACAGAAAACATGGAGGAGCTGCGCTCTCAACGGGCGTGTATGACAGAAGCACAGTCCCGAATATCGGAGTTGGAAGACTGGAAGACCGAGGCAAGCGAGCAGCTGCAGACTCTGATGACGCAAACACAGAGGATGCAGGAAAAAATAACCGACCTGGAGAGCAGGTCCAGACGGAGCAATATACGCATCTTCGGGATCCCGGAGGGCATTGAAGGCAACTCGATGACGAAATTCATGGATCATTTCTTAAAAAAAGAGCTGGAGCTGCCCGGTGAAGCGGATCTGCAGATTCAACGAGCGCACAGAGCCTCGGCACAGAACCCGAATCCAAACTCTCCACCCAGGTCAGTTGTGGTGAACTTTCTGAAATATGACATAAAGGAAAGAATCCTGACACAAGCGTGGAAAAAAAAAGATACGAATCGGCGACAAACAGATATTCTTTGATCATGACTACCCGGCAGAAATTGTGCAGCAGCGAAAGAAATATGCCAACATTAAAAAAACGCTGAAAGAGAAAAAAATTAGATTCGAAACGCCGCTAACGAAGATGAGGATTCATTGGGATGACGGCATAAAAACGTACAACACGGCCAGAGAGGCAGCGCAGGACTTGACGGAGCGAGGCTTTGTGGTGAGCGTACCCAAGGAAGGAGCTGGAGCAGCGGCGACACTGAACGCATCACGACAGCCGGAGTGGAGACAATTGAGCGGCAGAAGACGGGGGAGAGACGTGGCGCAGCGGGCCCAGGAAAAGCTGCAAGGCTTTCAACTGAAAGCCTAGATCACAACAAAGATTAAGAAAGACACAGAAGAAATGAAGGCCAAGAAGACAAGGTAAAAGAGAAACAAACGGCTAGGAGAGGTTTAAGTGATTTTTGTTGGACATTTCTAGACTAATGACTATTACTTGGATAGTAAATACAGGTCTAGGGAGGGCCCTTCACTCTGTGAGGACATTCCCTCCACCCACCAACAGGGACCAGTGGGCAGAAGAAAGGCCCAAAGTACGGAGGTCGAGATTTGTTAATGTGTTTTTATATAAATATGAGTTAGTTTTGTTGTTAAAGGGGTTAGGAGCACAAGTTAAAAAAATGGAAAAACATGAATATGGGTAAAAATCTTAAGATAATGACACTAAACGTGAATGGTCTGAACTCACCTGTTAAAAGGGAAAGAATAATAAGAAAATTCAAGAAGGAAAAAGCCGAAATTATATTTATGCAAGAGACACATTTGAGCAAGACAGAACATGAGAAACTAAAGAGATTTGGCTATAAGAACTCCTACTACAGTTCATTTAAGGGAGGAACTAAAAGGGGGGTTATGATACTAATTTCAAATAAAATACAATTTGAATGTGAACAAGACCTCCAGGATAAAGAAGGCAGGTATGTAATAATAAAGGGAAGAATAGATGGTTTGCAGATCACATTAGTGAACATTTATGCCCCACCAGAAAGTGACAAGGGTTTTTTTCAACATCTGTTTGATCTCATAGCAACACACAGTGAGGGAGTCCTAATTTGTGGAGGAGACTTAAATGCAGTCATGGATCATGAAGTTGACACAACAAGTGTTAAGAAGACAAAAAAACATGTAACAAAGTTCATAAGAACCTCACTGGCAGAAATGGGTATGGTAGACATATGGAGGGACCTGCACCCACTCGAAAAAGACTATACACATTATTCAGCAGTCCATAAAGTACACTCTAGAATAGATTACTTCATTATGAATGAAGGTGACAGACACAGGGTGAGAAATTGTCGGATTGGAGGGGCAGAAATATCAGATCATAATCCTATATACATGGAAATACAGTATATTTAAACAATAGAAAACGACAAACAACATGGAAACTTAATGTAGGACTGTTAAATGATGAGAAAATGAAAGAAAGAATAAAAATAAACATAAACGAGTATATCCAAGAGAATGACAATGAAGAAGTGGACCCAACAATACTATGGGATGCACTAAAAGCCGTGTTAAGAGGTAAATTAATTGTTGAAACAGGAAAAGCAAATAAGTCTAAACTGGAAACATATGAACAAAGATGTGAGAGACTGAGGGAACTAGAACGGAAACATCAAAGCACAAATGACCCAAAAATATACCAAGAAATTAAAGAATAAAAAATAAAGATAAAAGAAGCACAAATAGATGAAATTGAAAGGAAAAATAGATATCTAAAGCAAAAATATTATGAAACGGGGCCAAAAGCCACAAAACTGCTGGCAAAACGGTTAAGAAAACAACAAACAGTGAATAATGTATATAAGATTAAAGACCTCATCACAAATAAAACCACAGTTAACCCAGAAAACATCGAAGAAATATTCCATAATTTCTATCAAGAACTATACTCGCAACCTGAAGAAACAAATACTAAGGACACTAAAAAATTTCTATGCACATTGGACTTGCCATCAATAGGAAATCAACAAAATGAAAAGCTAACAGCAGAAATAACAACACAAGAGATTAGAGATGTGATTAAGTCACTTAAAAACGGTAAATCACCAGGTAGTGATGGGTACCCATCTGAGTTTTATAAACTGTTTATAGAAGAACTCATGTCACAGCTCCTAAAGTCATTTAATTGGACACTGAACAACAACAAAATACCTCCATCATGGAACAAAGCCATTATTTCAGTTATTTTAAAGCCAGGGAAAGATAGAGAACAATGCGGAAACTATAGGCCAATCTCTTTATTAAATGTGGATTATAAAATATATACAACAATTATATGTAAACGAATAAAGACATTCTTGACGGAATTGATAGAAGATGATCAAACTGGTTTCATAGAGGGACACCAAACACATGACAATATCAGGAGAACAATACATATAATTAATCAAATACATAAAGAAAAGAAAAGCGCAGTAATAATGAGTTTAGACGCAGAAAAAGCATTTGATAGGGTTAACTGGAAATTCCTATATAGTGTGCTGGAACGCTTTGGATTTAACGAAAAATCAGTACAATGCATAAAGACGCTGTATCAAAAACCTGTGGCAAGAATCAAGATAAACGGTAGCTTAACAGACAAAGTAAATATACAAAGATCAACCAGGCAGGGATGCTGCCTATCGCCCACCTTGTTTGCTCTGTTCATAGAGCCACTGGCTCAAGCGATACGACAAAATAAGAAATTAAAAGGTGTAACAATAAAGGGAGCGGAACACAAGATTGGGCTATTTGCAGACGATATTATAGTTTACCTTGAACAACCAGATGAATCAATAATGGAAATGACGAACTTGATAGAAAATTTTGGAAAATTATCAGGATACAAGATAAACATAACAAAAACACAAATACTGACATTCCACTATAACTCTCTAAACCAGATAACTGATAAGATCAAACTAAACTGGAAACAAAAAGAAATAAAATACCTTGGAGTGAGCATACCTAAAGATCTAAGCAAAATTTATAAAGCAAACTATGATAGGTTGGAACAAGAAATAAAAAAAGATATTGATAGATGGTCAATCTTAAATATGGATCTGAATTCAAAAATTGAGACAGTCAAAATCAGCATACAACCTAGATTACTTTACCTCTTCCAGGCTCTACCAACAGAGATTCCAGGTGCCCAGTTCTCAAAGTGGGACAGGATGATATCGAGATTTGTTTGGGGAGGTAAAAAACCAAGAGTGAAATATAAAACTCTCCAGTTACCAAAAGAGAAAGGAGGCATGGGCCTACCGAGTCTAAAGGAATATTACTACTCAGCACAAATAAGATATATCATATGTTGGTGCGACGGAGGATATGAGGCAAAATGGAAAGAAATGGAAAAGGAAATTGAGGGACTCCCAGTACAAAGCATAATAGGAGATAAAGATGCATATAAGCAAATCAAACAAATAGACCCAATCACTAAATTTACTTTGGAACTGTGGTATAAAATAGTACAAAAGTATAATATAAAGGAAGACATAAAGCTATTGAAATGGGTAGCATTTGACAGTCAGTTTGAACCGGCAAAGCAAGATGGGGGATACAAAAATCTGGTGAACAAGGGAATCACAGCATGGGGCAATATCGGAAAAAAGATCTCGGGAGCTTTGTAAACATCAGAAGAAAATTTAAACTAGAAAAATCGGAATTCTTCAGATATCTGCAGATGAGAGACTATTATATGAAGAAGATTAGGCATAACCTCCAAACAGATGTGAGCGAGATTATACAATTCATTTTAAGCTCATATGCATGAAATAAAATAAGAATTATTTCAAAGCTATATCAGAAACTTATGGCAAACAAACATTCAAGTAACTTTAAGCATAACAGAAGAAAGCTGGCAGGAAATATGGAAAACACAACACACATCAACAAATTCAAGGACATGGAGGGAATTTGGATGGAAAAACCTGATTCGCTTTTTCATTACACCACAGATTCAAAGAAAATATACAAATACCCAATCTTTATGCTGGAGGGGCTGTGGGGCTCAAAATGCAGACCACTCACATATGTTTTGGAAATGCTGCAAAATCTCATCATTCTGGAAATCTATACATGTGACAATACAGAGGATATTAGGATATAATATACAATGAACTGTAACCTGATGTACTTATGTGATCTTAAAAGAGACAATGTAATACAGGCTGAGGACAGATATCTAGTTAAAATCTTGTTGATTGCATGTAAAAAAAACAATCACAAAAAAATGGCGATCAGAAGTTCTTCCTGACCAAGAACAATGGACTGACATTGTTGAGGATATACGTCTGATGGAAAAACTAACATATCGACAAAGAATACAAGAAGGACTATATGAAAAAAAAATGGCGGAAATGGACACACTACAAAGTGCAACAACGAGACAGAAATTGAAAGAATAACCAAAGACACTGGAAAAACCAGAAGAATTAAGAGATGGAAACTAAAAACTTGATGCTCCAACATTTGTCCCCCCCACTTTTCTTTTTTTTTTCTTTCTTACTCTAGCTCCTTTTTTTAAATGTAGACTGTGATCTAAATGTAATATGTATGATGAAAAATGAATAAAAATCTAAGTTACAAAAAAAATAATAATAATAATTCTGTTGAACCACAATTCAAAAGCATTGTCGGATTTTCATTGGTTAATTTTCATAGAATTTTTATTTATTACCACTTTTGTCAGATTCAAGTTATTTCTGTGACCGCTGTGGGTCAATTTTGTCCACATCTGTAATTTTAAAGTTTATGGGCATGCTGCAGAAATGTTCAGTTGTAACGGCAATGCACTACCAGAACTACTGCGGGCAGTAGTGCTTCTTTTGTCCGGTTTGCCTGAACAATTTCCAGCATGGAAAAATAAACATGGAGAAGAGGAGCTAAAAAGAAGTGAGACCCAAACTTTCGAAAGTATGGTAACATTTTACTGAAAATAAAGAAACGAAACAAGTAAAATGCTGACTCTGCAAAGCAGACTTACAGTGGCTTACAGGATCAGACTTACAGCAGACTTACAGGGATAGCAGAATCTGTAAAGCGCTTTGGTCATCCAGAGATGAGAAAAAGCGCTATATAAGTGAACGCCAAATACCATTAGGGGGCGATTGTGGCACAGGTGTAGTGTGACCTACTACTGATCAGAGGGTCATGGGTTCGATTCCCGCTCTGCCTGCAGTCTGCATGTCGAAGTGTCCTTGAGCAAGACACTGAACCCCCAGTTGCTCCTGGTGGCCAGGCTAGCGCCAGTGTGTGTATGGCGGCTCTGCCGCCATCAGTGTGTGAATGTGTGCGTGAATGGGTGGATAGCAGGATCTGTAAAGCGCTTTGGTCATCCAGAGATGAGAAAAAGTGCTGTATAAGTGAACGCCATATACCATTTTATTATTTGATGTGAAAAAGTGCTTCCTGATTTCTCATTTTTTTGTAGGTTTGTCACACTTAAATGTTTCAGATCATCAAACAAATTTAAATATTAGACAAAACACAAGTAAATACAAAATGCAGTTTTTAATGAAGGTGTTTATTATTGAGGGAAAAAAATCCAAACCTACATGGCCCTGTGTGAAAAAGTGATTGCTCCCTAAACCTAATAACTGGTTGGGCCACCCTTAGCAGCAACAACTGCAATCAAGCGTTTGCTATAACTGGCAATGAGTCTTTTACAATGCTCTGGAAGAATTTTGGCCCACTCATCTTTGCAGAATTGTTGTAATTCAGCCATATCAGAGGGTTTTCGAGCATGAACCCCCTTTTTAAGGTCATGCCACAGCATCTCAATCGGATTCAGGTCAGGACTTTGACTAGGCCACTCCAAAGTCTTCATTTTGTTTTTTTTAAGCCATTCAGAGGTGGAGTTGCTGGTGTGTTTTGGATCATTGTCCTGCTGCAGAACTCAAGTGTGCTTCAGCTTGAGGTCACGAACAGATGGCCGGACATTCTCCTTCAGGATTGTTTGGTAGACAGAAAAATTCATGGTTCCATTTACCACAGCAAGTCTTCCAGGTCCTGAAGCAGCAAAACAGCCCCAGACCATCATATTACCACCACCATATTTTACTGTTGGTATGATGATCATTGGCATTTGTAGCGGTGGGTTTTTACGGGACAGAGGTGCTAACCCTGCCCCAACCCTCCTCACTTTCTCATCCGGGCTTGGGACCGGCAATGGTGGAGTGTTCAGTGAGTTGTCAGATACCGTCAAGAAGCTCCCCTCTGGGCGAGCCCCCAGCGCTGATGGAGTTACAGCAGAGGTGATGAAAGCCAGCCTCACTTGTATCACCCCTCGGCTGGAACATCTGTGCCACTTCATCTGGGCAGAAGAACGTGTCCCTGGGGAGTGCAGGGACGAGGTCATTCTGTCCTTCTATATGAATAAGGGTAACCGTCGGAGCACAGCCAGCTATCATCCCATCACACTGCTGTCCATCCCTGGCAAGGTTATCACCGCTGTCATCCTGAGCCGCATCCGCCCCCCCGCTCCTTGCCAAGCGCTGTCGCCAGCAGGCTGGCTTCACCCCTCGTCAATCCACAGTGGACTGCATACTTGCTTTGAGTGTCCTGGCACAGCAACGGAGGGAGTACCGCCAACCCCTATATGCGGCCTACGTCAACCTCAAAGCTGCCTTTGACTCCCTAGACAGGAACGCCCTCTGGCAACTCCTTCGTGGTATTGGAGTCCCGCCCAAGTACATCAACATTCTCCGGGATCTCTACACCAACACCACGTGTAGGGTACGTGCCGAGGGTGATACAGTCATGTGAAAAAATGAGGATACCCTGTATAAGCCTGTGTGTGGGTTGTTTTTTTTAACATATTTGGACATATGGATATTTAATATCACTGTTTAAAATACTGGGAGATTTATGTAAATACAACAACTAAACAATTAAAAATGAATTAAAGACTTTTTACAAATTTTCTGTAAAATATAATTCTAAACAAATAGTGAGGAATAAGTTAGGATACCCCCCATCTTTTTTAGGACACCCCCACATTCATTCCCACTTAAAATGGCTAAAATCAATGTTAAAAAATGTAAATAAAAACAAAAACAAGGTTAGACATAGATATGTGAACATTTCTTAATAAAGAACTGAATATTTAATAGGGTATCCTAATTTTTTAACATGATTATGTCAGACCCTTTTGTCACCACCTCTAGAGTCTGGCAGGGGTGCGTCACCACACCAAATCTCTTCAATGTTGCGATTGACTACTGGGTCAAGAACGCAACGGAACGCTGCCCCAATCTCAGAGCTGACTTCCAATCCCACTTCACAGACCTGTGCTATGCGGACGACGTGGTACTTTTTGCCACACATATAGACATAATCGCTGAGGCACTGGAGCTGCTTGCAGAGGAAGCATCACTCCTAGGCCTTACCATCAGCTGGGCAAAGACAAAAATCCAGTCACTGTCAGACTTCTTACCACCACCACCACAAGTCATCACCATCAAAGACGAGCCTGTTGAGACTGTCAACAACTTTGTCTACCTCGGATCTAAGATCATCAGCTCCTGCTCATCAGACCCAGACATTATTCACCATCTGCAACTGTCTTACAGTGCTTTCGTCCACCTCCAGAGAGTCTGGCGGAGCGGGAAGATCCGATTCCATGGTTCCGAGACCTGGACCCTCTCCACCACAACCACCCACCATCTGGATACATTCCATCGGACCTGCCTCCATAACATCCTCAGCATCCAATGGTTCCACCACACCACAAACGATGAGGTCTACAGGAGGGCAGGCTGTCCTATCCTCATCTCCACCATCATCAGAAGAGGGAGGCTGCGGCTCCTCAGTCACGCAGCTAGGCTGGAAGGCAGGACACCAGCTAAGCAGGCCCTCTCTGCCAGCGCTCGTCCCCCCCCCCCCCCCCCAGGGCTGGCAACGCCCCCGAGGTCAGCCCAGCCTGTCCTGGACGGCCCAAAACCTTTTCCAGACTGATAGATCTCAATTACTTTGTTTCTCATTTGTTCCTGAATTTCTTTGGATCGCAGCATGATGTCTAGGTTTTCAGGGTCTTTTGGTCTACTTCACTTTGTCAGACAGGTCCTATTTAAGTGATTTCTTGATTGAGAACAGGTACGGCAGTAATCAGTCCTGGGTGTAACAAGAGAAACTGAACGCAGCTTTCCAAAGACGTGATAAACCACAGTTAATTTATGTTTTAATGGGGGGCAATCACTTTTTCACACAGGGCCATGTAGGTTTGGATTCTTTTTTTTACCCTTAATAATAAACACCTTCATTTAAAAACTGCATTTTTTTTTGTTTACTTGTGTTACTTATGTTATCTTGGTCTAATATTTAAATTTGTTTGATGATCTGAAACATTTAAGTGTGACAAACATACAAAAAAATGAGAAATCAGGAAGGGGCAAACACTTTTCACACCACTGTATGTATTATTGTTGATTATGTAGTTTATGTAGTTTTATGTTGATTTTGTAGTTTATGTAGTTTTATATGAACGTTAGTCATACTTTTCCAAAGTTTTTCATAAATATGAGACATTTTTTTCCTCATAAGATACAATACAACTATTTCCTCCTAAAATCTGAAGGGTTCTTTGTGTTGTTGTTTTTTTTTTTTGTCTAAGCCACAGGGGTACACTAATTATGGACAAAAGAGTCTAGACGGACAGTAAAACCAGGAAAATGGCAACAGAAACAAACAAACAAAAAAAACACACTTGTCTCAAGTCTTCTTATGGAAAAATTCTATGTTACACTGAGTTATATGAATTTTTATGACTATGAGTATGAATTTTTCTTTATAAAGCTTAATGTGTATACCTAGGAAACGAGTTTGAGATAATGGTTAACCTTTTAACATCTAAATATACTTCTAAAGTGTAAAAGTATATGCTTATATTTGAATTTCAAAATGATAATTACTAAACGTTTTATCTAAACCATGCATGGAATAAATATATTTTGAGATCAAAATGACAAAAATAGAAACTGAAGAGCTCTTCCATTGCCTGAAAACTAAGAATCTTACCCATACCCTTCTCAGATCTCTGCCTTCAAGGGTGACTACAAAATAAATTTAGAAAAATGACTGTTTTTTCTCGTTACAGGACAAACTTGAGCATGGATTATGGAGAAAATCTTGAAAAATTGGCATCCAGAGGAGGCAGTCCTGTGAACTGTATGATTAATTGGTTTCTTAATATGTTGATCAACAAAATAGAAACTATAAAGTCTGACAAGTAATTAGAGTATTTTGACTACATGGCCATAAATTGAAATAAGTAAATTATAATTTGGTTTGTAAGGCAAAGATTAATCTGAACTATGTGATCACATAGTACAAAATTTAAAAGAAAACAATTATTAAGTGACTGTATTTCAAATTTTTAAGCTAGATAAAATTATGCCACAATAACAACAAGAAGTATGACAGTTGGATACAATAATGTTTTTCTTTTGCTTTTTTCTTTTTGAGACACTGAGACCTTAGTTTTATTAGAATTCATGTCCTAAGTGACAGTGATATTCAGTGTTTCACAAGATGTTTGACACCATGGTTAAGTAAAGATAATATTGACGAAGGATCCTTTCTGTAAGCATGCTTAATCAAAATGCAGGCACCCCTGATGACACACTGTCAGTGGGAGAAGGCCTCAAGCCCTGACTGAAATATAGTTTGATTCTAAAGTAAACTGACTATTGATGTTTTGAAGCTTGACATTTACTGGACTTAGATGACCTGATTATTACATTTAGAATGACTTCAGATGACACTGATAATCTACCTTGTTCTACCTTTTCTGTTCTTCTTTCTTCTTTTGTTTGATGTCTGTTTTGTTTTGTCCTGAATTATTTATTTGGTCTATGTTTGTCTACCTGCCCTTGGGGTGATGTAAAAAGAAAAAGAAAAAAAGAAAAAAAGAGGGGGCAATATCAGGAATATACTTTATGAACAGTTTCCTTATTTGTAGGCAATTTTTTTATTTTTCCCTATATATTCACTTTGAGACAATATTTTAAGTTTGGCAAATCTTGTTAATTTAGAGACAAAACTGATTAAATTTTGGTTGGTTTAAAATACATTGTTATAAATCTCCTTGGTGGCCGGGCCCCGGGGGTGGACGAGATTCGCCCTGAGTACCTCAAGGCCCTGGATGTTGTTGGGTTGTCATGGTTGACACGCCTCTGCAACATTGCGTGGAGGTCGGGGGCAGTGCCTTTGGCATGGCAAACCGGGGTGGTGGTTCCTCTCTTCAAAAAAGGGGACCGGAGGGTGTGCTCCAACTTTAGAGGGATCACACTCCTCAGCCTCCCTGGGAAGGTCTATGCCAAGGTACTGGAGAGGAGAGTCCGGCCGTTGGTCGAACCTCGGATTCAGGAGGAGCAATGTGGTTTTCGTCCTGGCCATGGCACATCGGACCAGCTCTTTACCCTCTCGAGAATTCTTGAGGGTTCGTGGGAGTTTGCCCAACCAGTTTACATGTGTTTTGTGGACTTGGAGAAGGCATTTGACCGCGTCCCTCGTGGATTTTTGTGGGGGGTGCTTCAGGAGTATGGGGTACCGGGCTTGTTGTTACGAGCTATTCGGTCTCTGTACGACCGTTGTGAGAGTTTGGTTCGTATTGCCAACACTCGGTCGGAGTCATTCCCAGTGAGAGTTGGACTCCGCCAGGGCTGCCCTTTGACACCGATCCTGTTCATAATTTTTATGGACAGGATTTCTAGGCGCAGCCAGGGAATGGAGGGTGTCATGCTTGGTGACCACAGGATCTCATCTCTGTTATTTGCAGATGATGTTGTCCTGTTGGCTTCATCCAGCAATGACCTACAGCTCTTGCTGGGACGGTTTGCCGCTGAGTGTGAAGTGGCTGGGATGAGAATCAGCACCTCCAAGTCTGAGTCCATGGTCCTCAGCCGGAAAACGGTGGATTGTCCTCTCCGGGTTGGGGACAGGCTCCTGCCCCAAGTGAAGGAGTTTAAAGGCCAAATGTCACTTAACAGGGTACTTTAAATATCTTGAAACTAGATATAAAAGGGAACCGATCCGTTCGGGTCTTGGTGCATATGCTTCAGTAACAACGGAATATTCGTTAATTTAAAACTGCCGCGCTTGGCCTGACACGGCCCCTGGAATCGCCTGGGGAAGAAGGCGGAAGTGACGAAATCGATTGTACCCTAGTTTGATGCTTGGGGTATTTCAGTTGATTGTTTATATGGAGACTGGAAGGTTGAAGTGAGCAACAAGAAAGAAAAAATTGGATATTTCACCCATACCTTAAAACGGGACTATCAGGGACAGCTGGGTAATAAGGGACACTTCTCTGGGAAATGTTTTCATACCTGTCAAGTGAGACGTTTTCGCCGTACTTCAACACCGTAAAAAGCGGCTATAAGGGACGGCGGAGCAACAAGGGACACCTCTCTGGGAAATGCCCCAAATGCAACTCATGTTGTTATTGTCAAATATTTTAAGGATTCATGGATATTTGACAATAACAACACAACTCAGCGTCCGGCGCAAAATTAAAAAAAAAAGCAGAATTCTGTATTTGTCAGGCGATCTCTCTCTGTTCCACAACCGCTGCACAGCTGAACGTGTTAAACCATTGTCCTAATGACTTCTCATTGTAGTGAGAATAGCTCACGCTGAGCGATCAGCCCGCCCCGACAATCTGACTAATGATTGACTCCACACTTCTCACTGTAGTGATAATAGCTCAGGCTGAGCCATCTGCCAGCACCAGCTGTGGGGGATCACACACAGGACGTGCTCCGCAACACACTCAATTTTTTTTCCCCGTATATTTTTCTTTTGGGCGTACAGAAATGGCAATACGCCCGTTTTTGCTAAAATTGCATTTTCCCCGTATTTTCCTTAAAATATCTGACAATAACAACACAAACTACATTTAAAACATTTCCCAGAAAAGTGTCCCCCACAGCCGCGCTTGGCACCAAAATACGGCGAAAACGTCTCACTTGACAGGTATGCGCCTCCATTTTCATATTGATCTGGTCAATTTCTTGACAGCAGCGGCTCTCCTCCACTGTAATAATAATGGCTTCCGAAAAATCAATATTTATGGGGCGCCCTCGACAGACCCCCTTCGACTTCGCAATTCTGGAGGCGATTAATGTTCAGTTCAATGACATTTTCCACTGGTTCTGCTCTCTGGTCATCGTTGGAACTGTTGTCATCAGACAAAGCATCTGATTCCGTCTCGGACGGCTCGAACCTGTAAGGTTCAATGCCTCTGTCACTGTCTGAACCACTGACAAAAAAAAAGACAAAAAAAAAAGACAAAACTAAACTAATTTGTTCACAATCGCTGTCACTTTCCGTCATGATTGTCCAATGTTGATAAGTGTGAATGTGGATAGGCAGGGCAGCCAGGGTACAACTGGTGATGTCAAAAACATGGGCGTGGTCTGGACTGGCTGTCACAAGCCAGCAAGCAAGGTGGGGCCTTCACCTGGTGTATTTTGTGCAATTATGTAAATACAGGTGGGTGATATGGTCTCCGGTATGAATATTTGGTTTAAGCTATGTGTATTTTATCTAAATTCGTTGTCATTTAGAAAAAAAAATTACGTGACATTTGGCCTTTAAGTATCTTGGGGTCTTGTTCACGAGTGAGGGGAAAATGGAGCAAGAGATCGGCAGACGGATTGGAGCAGCATCTGCAGTGATGCAGACGTTGTACCGGTCTGTTGTGGTGAAGAGCGAGCTTAGTTCTAAGGCAAAGCTGTCGATTTACCAGTCAATCTACGTTCCTACTCTCACCTATGGTCACGAGCTTTGGGTAATGACCGAAAGAACGAGATCGCGGATACAAGCGGCTGAAATGAGCTTTCTCCGTAGGATTGCTGGACTCACCCTCAGAGATAGGGTGAGGAGCTCAGTCATCCGGGAGAGGCTCAGAGTAGAACTGCTGCTCCTCCACATTGAAAGGAGTCAGTTGAGGTGGTATGGGCATCTGATTAGGATGCCTCCTGGACGCCTCCCACTTGAGGTGTTTCAGGCACGTCCCACTGGGAGGAGACCCCGGGGTAGACCCAGGACTCGGTGGAGAGACTATGTCTCCCAGCTGGTCTGGGAACGCCTTGGTATCCCCTCTGAAGAGCTGGAGCAGGTGGCTGGGGAGAGGGAAGTCTGGGCTTCTCTGCTTGGAACTGCTGCCTCCGCGACCCGGACCTCCGGAAAAGCGGTAGAAGATGGATGGATGGATGGATGTTATAAAAGAAGACACTTAATGTTTGAAGAATAAAAGTTATTGGGGATGAACAATTATTGATATAGGTTAAATTATTTGGCAAACTAATAAGAACTATTAAAATTATAGCTAATTTAGCTTGTATATATACAGTGGGGCAATAAAGTATTTAGTCAGCCACCAATTGTGCAAGTTCTCCCACTTAAAAGATGAGAGAGGTCTCCAATTTTCATCATAGGTATACCTCAACTATGAGAGACAAAATAAGAAAAAAAATCAGAAAAGCACATTGTCTGATTTTTAAAGAATTTATTTTCAAATTATGGTGGAAAATAAGTATTTGGTCACCTAAAAACAAGCAAGATTTCTGGCTCTTACAGACCTGTAACTTCTTCTTTAAGAGGCTCCTCTGTCCTCCACTCATTACCTGTATTAATGGCACCTGTTTGAACTCGTTATCAGTACAAAAGACACCTGTCCACAACCTCAAACAGTCAGACTCCAAACTCCACTGTGGCCAAGACCAAAGAGCAGTCAAAGGACAACAGAAACAAAATTGTAGACCTGCACCAGGCTGGGAAGACTGAATCTGCAATAGGTAAGCAGCTTGGTGTGAAGAAATCAACTGTGGGAGCAATTATTAGAAAATGGAAGACATACAAGACCACTGATAATCTCCCTTGATCTGGGGCTCCACGCAAGATCTCACCCCGTGGGGTCAAAATTATCACGAGAATGGTGTCACGAGAATGGTGAGCAAAAATCCCAGAATCACATGGGGGGACCTAGTGAATGACCTGCAGAGAGCTGGGACCAAAGTAACAAAGGCTACATCAGAAACACACTACGCCGCCAGGGACTCAAATCCTGCAGTGCCAGACGTGTCCCCCTGCTTAAGCCAGTACATGTCCAGGCCCGTCTGAAGTTTGCTAGAGAGCATTTGGATGATCCAGAAGAGGACTGGGAGAATGTCATATGGTCAGATGAAAACAAAATAGAACTTTTTGGTAAAAACTCAACTTGTCGTGTTTGGAGGAGAAAGAACACCATACCTACTGTGAAGCATGGGGGTGGAAACATCATACTTTGGGGCTGTTTTTCTGCAAAGGGACCAGGACGACTGTCCGTGTAAAGGAAAGAATGAATGGGGCCATGTATCGTGAGATTTTGAGTGAAAACCTCCTTCCACCAGCAAGGGCATTGAAGATGAAACGTGGCTGGGTCTTTCAGCATAACAATGATCCCAAACACACCGCCCGGGCAACGAAGGAGTGGCTTCGTAAGAAGCATTTCAAGGTCCTGGAGTGGCCTAGCCAGTCTCCAGATCTCAACCCCATAGAAAATCTTTGGAGGGAGTTGAAAGTCTGTGTTGCCCAGCGACAGCCCCAAAACATCACTGCTCTAGAGGAGATCTGCATGGAGGAATGGGCCAAAATACCAGCAACAGTGTGTGAAAACCTTGTGAAAACTTACAGAAAACGTTTGACTTCTGTCATTGCCAACAAAGGGTATATATCAAAGTATTGAGATGAACTTTTGTTATTGACCAAATACTTATTTTACCGAGGAACTTTCCAATTAATTCAATAAAAATCCTTCAGTGTGATTTTCTGGATTTTTTTTTTTTCTTATTTTGTCTCTCATAGTTGAGGTATACCTATGATGAAAATTGGAGACCTCTCTCATCTTTTAAGTGGGAGAACTCGCACAATTGGTGGCTGACTAAATACTTTTTTACCCCACTGTGTATATATATATATATATATATATATATATATATATATATATATATATATATATATATATATTGTATGCCTGATAATAATGGGAATTTCTAAATTAATAAATTAGTAAGTTAAAAGGGTATTCCATTGATAACTTGGTAGGATGAATGAGGTACTTTGTGGAATTTAAACCAAAGTTGATGAATTTAATGACCTTTTAACAGATTGGTAAACACGGAAAAACGAAGCGGAAGAAAGTTAAATACTGACATAAAAGATGAGTATATTATGGGTAAATGAAATCTTGAAAATTACTGGTTTAAACATTCATGATATGTCTGAGGAAATGCAGACCAAGGGACCATCAAGCAGGTAATTAAGTGTTTATTTTTCTTTGAGGTAAACTCTTACTGGTTGCATGAACACAGACTGAAATCCTGAGCTTAATCTGCTACCTTTAATCCATCCCGTCATAGAAACAACTAATATGTGAATGATCACTAACCTATAAGCTTGCCTTGACATGTCTACCTTCGAAACATAACATTTTTTGCACAATAACACATTTCAAATGAATTGGGTTTATCTTGTATACAGGTAAGTGGTAAGTATTTGGAGATATGGTTGCTTTTGTTCTGCTTTCTCCATAGATAAAAGCAGTAAACAAAATAAAACTAAGAAGATGCTTCTTCTATTGGCAGAGTGTAGAAGGAGACTGAGGCAGATAAGGAGGGGCCCGGATTGCCATCATGGGGACATTGTGAAGATGCTGACGGCTTCATTTCAACGAGCAATAATTCAAGTGCGACTATACAAGGGAAAGAGGATCATCTGCCTGAAACCACGCCACAAAGGTCCTGTCGATGGCCTTCACAGCTGTCAAGGTTGCAGAAAGATCCCCAGCGGGGAATCAACCATTGCAAAAAGGTCCCGAATCCAGGACTCATCAACAATGCCCACTAACCACTAGTGAGCTCTTTTGTTGGTCACCTGGCGAGGTGAATGAAGCAGTGGGACAAAGAATTGTTAAAAACACGGTTTTCAACATCATAACTTGTAACCACTTTTCTTCTATACTGAGTTATATGAACTTGTATGAATATGAATATGATTTTTTTCTTTATAAAGCTTAATGTGTATACCTAGGAAATCCTGTTACCATATTTGGAGTTGCTGAGTAGTGGAAAAAACAGACTGAAGGATGCTGATGTGACTGTGAACGTTCAGTTCTATCACTGACTGTTCAGCTTATTGCTAGTGTTTTCTGCATGGACCCAGCAGATACAATCTTAGTCATGAATGAAATAATCAAGAGGCTCAGCAAACTTTATCAATTGAGTCATGAATGAACTATCAAGAAGTGACCTCACCCGACGGCCCCTTGGATATATATAGCCAGAATTACTCTGTTAATTAAGCCAATGCATTGCAGCGGTCTGTGAAAGCTGTACTCTGTATTGTCTCCCGCTGATCAGTACATATTAAATTTGCTAAAACTTTGATCCTACCTGATTTTTAATAAGGAGTTTTTCCAACATCTTCTCACTGGAATATTACTAATGTGAATACATCATAATAGCTACACACCTTTAACATGTAGTCTATGAAAAGGACCCACAAAACATCATAGAGCACTTTAAATTTAACTTAAAATTTAACTAAATTTTCTGGTCTTCTGGACTACTTATCTACAGAGTCACAACAACAACCATGTCAAGGCTCTTTATACTGTTAAGACCCTACAACAATATAGATGAGAATTGGGGGTGTCACAGTGGTGTTAATGATAACCATGATATTTTAAATCAATATTCATTAATTGATTTTCACAATCCATTTACAGTTACTGACCATGTTCACATGTATATGAATAAACTGGTTATGATTGGATTTCTGGAGTTATCGGATTATTCAAGTGACCATGTAAACAGTATAATCCAATAAAGGTTATGTAACCAGGGTCATTAACTCAAGTGGTTTACCCTCCAATAATCTTATTATTTAGTGCATGTAAACATGATAAAATGGATTATTGCCATTATTGGTTTATTCCCAGTAATTGGTTTACTGTGACTATGTAACTGGGGTCACTGTTCCATCTGGCTGACAAAATTAATGCTTTTCTTCACATTTTCTACAAATATCACAATATGTTCAACAAGGTATTTCAGGTTAGCATAATAATGGTGAAAATTTGATACTATGACGACTATCTCCAAACAAGGATTTAGGGACAGCAGTGAAAAAAGTCGCTTTTAACAGCAAAGAAACTCAAGCAGAGCCAGTTTTTTTCATGGGTTGCCATCTGTCACAACCAGTTTGGGGGCAAAATAAACAAAACCACATTCCCTAAAGTGTTTTTTTAGAACCACAGAAACAAAGCACAATAAAGCACAGCTAAACCCCTATTGATTAAGGGTGATGCTGTTTTGGTGATGTTTTGCAGATGTACAGTCAATACACCACTCATAATGAAAAAAAGGACAAAAAAAAAAAACTAATTTCACCATGTCCCCTCTCTAGTTGAGGGTGTTGACAGATGTCTTCTGAAGGTGTGAACGTATATCCTCTGGCAGAGTGATGCAGTGGGACTTTGGGGCAGAGCAAAGACCCATTTGGATCTTTCTGTACATCTCTGTCAGCTCTGTCAATTTGCTGGTTTCCTGTTTGTCTGCACAATCACAGAAAAAAAAAACATTTCAGTGTTCGCACCATGACCTCATTCACAGCAATGATCCACAGTCATTGCCTCATAAAGGTTCATTATAAGCGGACAGACTGACAGCATCTCTGCTATTGCTCTTTGAATGATAAGCTTTAAATGAAACAGTTTTGACATTTATCAAAACCAGGTATTTTTTTATGACATGGTTTGCATGCAATAAACACGTAACACTGTAAGTTCTAATATAACACATAACAACTGGGTTCAGGATCACAAAGTGTGAGATGCAGTTTGTATGACATTTCATAATTAATAAACAAACAAGCAGGCACCTCTTTTTCTGCAAACTATGGAATAATTGTCTAATCCTGGCATCAGTACATTTGTAAGGCTGCCTTTTCAACATTTATTTTTAGCACCTGAGTCACTGGTTGGCTATTAATCATAGTGGTTTGGGGCCTATGAAAGATGTATTGATATTGGCCTATGTTTTCATCTATGGCTACTATGAAAACTTTTAGTTTAGTTTATTTAAGAAACGTTGAAAAAAACCCCACTTTTGATAATTTAGAAATTATTTCCTAACATCATTTCTCTGGTAGAGTGCTAGTTTATAACTACAGTAATTTGTTAAATATGTAATTTGCAGTGTGGTACTGTTGGAAATGTCCAATAATCAAGTGTTACTATATAGTTTGATAAACTGACTTGCAGCTGCCTTAATAATCTAACTTTTTGGTTTATAAATTGTCAGAGGGGATAATCACAATCCTACACCGACTCATTCAGAGTTCCTTATTTTGTTAAAAATGTCAAAAAATGTGCACAGTGTACAGTTTCTTTTCACGCCTCACAATGTAATACATGCTTCGTAGTCACTCCATCTGAAAATGCCAATAAGAAGGCAAAGTGTAAACAACAGCCAGATTGCTTTTATTTTTGTTTGTCTAGCCTCCACACAGACAGACCACTGCTCACCTGTCTTTTGTTACAAATGTCAGGCTCCATACCGGCAATACAGAAAAGCTGAGGTTGGATTTATCATCCTGATTAGTGTTTAGGACTAGCTGTGTGATGATAATAATTACCTCCGCCAGGAAGGTTATGTTTTTGCCAGCGTTGGTTTGTCTGTCTGTCTGTCTGTTAGCAACATTACTCAAAAAAGTATGAACGGATTTTGATAAACTTTTCAGTAAAGGTGTGTAATGGCATGGGGAACAGATGATTAGATTCTGGTGATGATCTGAGAGTGCATACGTCCACCAAGGGCTTTGTTTGTATATGTACAGCAGGATTACACAAAAACTATGGGATGGATTTGGATGAAATTTTCACCAGAGGTGGTTCTTGGGCTAGAGACGACCCCACTACATTTTGGTGATGATCTGAGAATCCATACCTCTGCCAAGGCTCTTATGTTCTCACAGAGTGTTAGCAACAATACTCCAAAATTAATGGACAGACTTTGATGCAATTTTCACCGGAAGTGGCTCTAGGTCTACACACAAACCTATTAGATTTTAGAGATGATTCATGAGGGACGGAAGGAGCCTTGGCCAACGTATGCACCCTCTGAGTGCTTTTCTAGTTGAATAGCGGCTTCATCCAGAAATACCAAATGCAGCTATCCAGAGCTAGCTAGAAACCTAGCAGGCTCTACCAAAGCCAATGAATTGGCTGACTCTGGTAAGTTACAGTATGTAAACTAGAAAAGCACTCGGAGAGCGCAGACCTCCGCCAAGCGCCACAATTCCCCCCATACAGTGTTTGTGTGTACGTTTTCAGATTCCTTGAGCATGTAAACATATGAGTAGCAATTGGATTCACAATGATTATTTGTTTATTTGACAGGGACAGTGCAATAAAGACACAATTAATCAATGACAATCAATGTGATAGTGATAGGATTAGTGGTTCAGTAGTAAAAGCATTGCCTCCTTGGCGGAGGTAATAAACTGAAGTGTTGCTGTTGTGTCCATCTCCTCCACTGACGGATGCAAATTGGGTAGACAGGTTGCCATGGGTTTTATATTATATTATTTTGGGGTTGCGCTCCGCGGCAAATGAGAATTTAGAAGCTTCGCCGGCAAAGAGCTCGTTTTTGTGCAGCGCCTATGGCTGGCCGGTGAATTTCTGCCAAATGCGCAGCTCCTATGGCTGGCCGGGGAATTTCTGCCAAAGAATCCGTCGGCGGACAGCTGCCCGTGTGAGGTTTTGCAGTTGCGCGCAAACACAGGCACGCTGGCGGGCCCAGGCCAGCAGTGTTTTCCGCATGCTTTTGTGCCTAAAACGTTGAAGAATGCAGAGTTTGTGTTGCAGACACGACGACCAGCGCCCTCCATTGCGCCTGCGCACATGTTGAAAATGGCCCTATGTCACAGTGTTGAAAAATGCTTTAAAAAATTCCTGTATCCAGACGGTGAACCGGATCACCCCCAAAATTTAATCAGTTCTTCCTTGTACCATTTCCAACAACGCCTGAAAGTTTCATGGAAATCCGTCCAAGACTTTTTGAGTTATCTTGCTAACCAACAGACAAACAGACAGACAGACAGACAGACAAACAAACACACAGACAAACCCCGGCAAAAACATAACCTCCTCCTGGCCTTTTCGGCCTGGCGGAGGTAATAAACTTTGCTACAGCTCTGGAAAAAAAATTAAAAGACAAAAGAGACCACTACAAAATTATCACTTTATCTGGTTCTAATATTTATATGTGTTTGAGTAAAATGAGCTATTTTATTTTATTCTCTACTAAAAACAATTCACCCAAATTCCAAGTCAAAATATTGTCATTGAGTGGATTTATTTAGAGAAAATGACAACTGGCAAAAAAAAAAAAAAAAAAAAAAAAGTTGCTTTTTAGATGTGCTTTTTGATCATTAACAGAAACAACAGAAAACAAGTTCATGTTCATTTTTAAACACTACAATACTTAAGTTTTAACTTGGGAAGAACTCAGAAATCTGTATTTGTGGAAAAACTGATTTTTATTCCCAGCTTTTATATTACCATGCTTAGATGATTACTTAATCAGTACCTCCTTAGGTAGACTGAGGTGTTATTTCTTTTGTTTTTCCCAGAGCTGTATGACTGGTGGACAATAGCCAATTTTGTTTAAGTGTCTAAAATGACAAAGCTATTGTATTTCATATTATACTGACACCTGCGTTAGCAACATTCAGGTATAGCAGTTGAAAACAGCTAGTTTTTGGGTAGCAATACTAGTCTTAACAGAACAACCTAGTATTAAATAAACAAACAAATCATGTTTTAATGCTTTGCCAGGCTTTACTTTTGTAAAAAAATTTTTATAAATTTAAGACACTTTCAGATCTTTTAATGACCCACATAAAACCCGAAGACACCATGTCACCATCTCACAGCTGTTAATACCTTGACAACACAGAGTAACTTCTCAAGATTTGTGTTTTAGCTGCAAAATCTTTCTTTGAGAAACTGAATGTCATTATTATGCAGCTCACGTTGCCATGTTGTTATCTAGCTCAGCGCTGTACTGTATGTGATAAGTTGTATTATCATGTTCGAGAGAAACAGAAGCTGTGTGTGTTTTGGTTCAGGCTAGGCTGAACACCAGCCAGTAACAGATGGTGCTGTCATGGTACAAACAACACGTTTAATGTTGGATATTTTTATACCACCCTTCACTGTACACTCCCTTCAAAAAAACTGCAAAGCAATCCTGTTGCTAAAATGCTAGAAGATGCTGAATATATACAGTATCTAACAAAAGTGAGTACACCCTTCACATTTTTGTAAATATTCTATTATATCTTTTCATGGGACAACACTGAAGATATGACACTTTGATACAATGTAAAGTAGTCAGTGTACAGCTTGTATAACAGTGTAAATTTGCTGTCCCCTCAAAATAACACACAGCCATTAATGTCTAAACTGCTGGCAAGTTATAAATACATCAGAAATGCCATACAAATATCCATTTTAAATGGATATAGCCTTAGCTGGGAGAAAGAGGTCTTCAGGTGGTTTCCAGTCATCCTCGAGTGTTTCGACCCTTAACCACTACACTCTCCGACTGGTGGGTCAGCAGTGAGTGGCCAGTTCACTGCCCCTCTCCTCCCAGCTTCCAGCTAGTGTCCTCCCTCTTCTACCAGAGCCAGCAGCAGGCTCTCTCAGCCGCTTCTCCCAACCTTCGAATAGCGATTTTACGCTTGTGCCCTCTGATTCCTACTTTTGTCATCATGTTCCACACAGATTGAGCTGGGAACCCTTGACACCCCACCTCCACTGCAAATAACCATGTCATCCACCCTTTGTCTTGACATTCCTGGGCCAGCTGTTGGTATCTGGCCTTCTTCCTCTCTGCTGCCTCCTAACAATTCTCCTCCCATGGGACTGTTAGTTCCACCAGAATAACCTTCCTACCTTCCCAAGACCACATGGCGATATCTGGTCTTAGGGTTGTGGAAAGTATCTCCTCTGGGAAGTGGAGTTTCTTCCCACGATCCACCTTCATTTCCCATCCCTTAGCGGAAGTTTTGTTTTTCACCTCCCAGGTTGACTGGCTTCTGCCCCTCTTTCACAAAGCCAATAGTTTTAACCGATGGTTGTGCTTTGGCTGGATGTTTCCTTCTTCGTTCCTGTTCCAAGATTTCCACCAGTATTGTCAGCACCCTATCATAGCGCCACCTATATCTCCCCTGCACTAGAGCAATGCTGCACCCTGATAGAGTGTGTGCCATAGTCCCTCTTGCTCCACACAAGTTGCACAAGGGGTTCTCCCTCAATCCCCACTTGTGCAGGTTAACTGGGGTTGGAAAGGTATCATATACTGCTCTGAGCAGGAAGGAAATTCGGAAAGGTTCCAGTCGCCATAGGTCAGTCCGTGAGATTTTCCGTGTAGGCAGTTCCCACCTGGTCCAGGATCCTTGAATTTCGAGCTCGATGGCTTTAGCTCTTCTCCTCTCCTCTTCAAGGTTTCTGACTTCTTCCTGGATTAAGGTTCTTTTTTCCCAAGGGGTAGACTTTGACCACTGTTGAAAATGAAATGTTCCTAAGCCTTGTCGTCCAATGCAGGGATTTCCAATGATCTCCCTAGTCATAAGGGAGCCTTCTGCTTGACTGATGGCTTTAGTGGCAGACCACTTTCGCCCTGACCTTGTTTGCATTCCCGCTTCTCAAATAAGATGGTCCTTGGAGTCCCGGTATGTCAGCGAAAGTCTGCACTTGGCTACCTTAAATTCCTCCACTACAGAAAACAGCGGGAGTTGAAGCTGTCCCGACCTTATGTATAGCCCCACAGATGTAAAACTTGGGAGGTATTCCTAACCATCTACGAAGGTGCTTGTTGAATTTCCTTTCCAGTCCTTCAACCCATGTTAATGACACTTCATACACGATGAGCAGCCACATAAGTCTTGGAAGCAGGCCATGCTCATAAATCCAGCACTTGTATTTTCCAGGCAGCCCAGACCTATTGATTTTCTTCAACCACTCCTCTATTTGATGTTCTGTGTTGCAGATGTTGTTTTTGTCAGTAAGGCTATTGTCGTACCATTTTCCCAGGCACTTGATAAGGTTTTCTTTTATGCTTGAAATGACTTCCTTTTGCATGAATAGTTTGAACTTCTCTGTTGGTTTTCCCCTTTGGATTACCAGGCACCTTGATTTCTTGGGTTTAAAAGTCATCTTTGCCCAGGTAGCCATGCTGTCTAGTTCAGCTAAAATCCATCTTGCCTGCACATGGGTTGGAGTTGTTATAGTGAGATCGTCCATGAATCCCCTGATTGCTGGCTGCTGGCTTCCTGCAGCAGTCACTGGGCCTCTTGCCTTTTTATTTGCTGCGGAAATGATCAAGTTCATCCCCATGACAAACAAAATGGGCGAGATGGTGCACCCTGTCACAACACCTTTTTCAATAGGCTGGAACTTTGTTGTAAACTTCAAGGTCTGAAATCGTAGTCTGATATCTGCCAAGTGCTGTAGCTGGTGAGCAATCCCTTAATATGGTCTGGAATACGGTACTGGTTCATGGCTACTTTAATCAAACTATGGGGAATAGATCCATATGCATTGGCACAGTCGAGCCAGCCAACTGTGAGGTTTCCTTTGGTCTCTTTTGCCTCCTGTACTAATTGGCTGATCACCCCTGTGTGTTTCAGGCATCCAGAGAACCCCTCAATACCCCCTTTTTGTATGGAGGTGTTGGTGTAACCATTCTGGATCATATATGATGTCATTCTTTTGGCTAGTATGGAGAAAAAGATTTTACCCTCCACACTAAGCAGGGAGATTGTCCGGAATTGACTGATGCGAATTGAGTTTTGTTCTTTGGCCACCAAACACCCATTTGCTCTCTTCCAGACTGTCGGTACACTCCCCTTTGACCAAATTCTTCGGATAAGCTTCCATAGCCTCCTGAGTAGCTTAGGGCATTTTTTGTATACCTTATATGGTATACCACTGGGACCTGGGGCAGAGGATGATTTGGCGTGCTTCACAACATCTTGGACTTCTTTTCACGATGGAAGTTTTGTGCTTAGTATTGAGGTTGGAGGATCCACATCACAGAGGTTTGCATTCTCAGCCAGGGCCTTGTCTTCTGAAGAATGACTGAAGATTTCCTTCAAAAATTTCTCCACCTCCTCCCTAGAGCTTGTTAGGGTCCCAGACTTTGTCTCCCCTAAGAAGGATTTTACAAATCGGAATGGATGTTTGATGAACCGGGCTCTTCCTGCTTCCTTCCTTTTCTGCCTTTTATTGTGCAACAAAAGTGAGTACACCCCTAAGTGAAAATGTCCAAATTGTGCCCAATTAGCCATTTTCCCTCCCCGGTGTCATATGACTCGTTAGTGTTACAAGGTCTCAGGTGTGAATGGGGAGCAGGTGTGTTAAATTTGGTGTTATCGCTCTCACACTCTCATACTGGTCACTGGAAGTTCAACATGGCACCTCATGGCAAAGAACTCTCTGAGGATCTGAAAAAAAGAATTGTTGCTCTACATACTGATGGCCTAGGCTATAAGAAGATTGCAAACACCCTGAAACTGAGCTGCAGCATGGTGGCCAAGACCATACAGTGGTTTAACAGGACAGGTTCAGGTTCAGGTTACTTTATTTGTACCTGTAGGTAGATTTGTTTTGCAGTCTGGTGATATCCATATTTACAAGCCACAAATTACATTCAACATAGACACAAACACAGGCACACATGAAATTGACTATGAACATGATAAAAAATACTCAAGACTCCATCAATCAGGGTATAAAAAGACAAAGAGATGAGAGAAAATCCAGAGGTAAGAGAGAAGAGTCATATTAAAAGTTAAAAACTAGTCAAAGAGGTTAAAAACTCAAAGGTCTAAAACTCTAAAATATTTAGAACCCAAGTAACATCCTACAAAAATAAGTAAATATAAAATGGAGTTAATAAATCCTGGTTCCGGTGCCACACGAGTTGGCTGCCTTTTGCAACAGCGGCTCAATTCTGAGTCTTTTTATCTTCCTTCTTCTTTCTGATCCGGCACACCTTTCACTCTATATATATCACGGACACACAGATTGCCCCAAAGGTCTCCCGAGTCGGCGGACGGAGCCTCTGTTTACAGCAGGAGACGATACAGCAGGGAAGAGCTAGCTAGCACTCAACCGCCACCCAGTGCTAACGGAGAAACTCGACATACCGGGGAACTGAAGCGAAAACGACGAGGGTGCCGGGCTGGAGTTTAGGCGGCGTGCAAGAAATATAAGACAGAATAATAAAGAGCGATGGCAAGAACCAAGCAGACCGCCCGTAAATCCACTGGAGGAAAAGCCCCCCAGGAAGCAGCTAGCCACCAAGGCTGCTCGAAAAAGTGCTCCGGCCACCGGCGGAGTGAAGAAGCCTCACCGTTACAGGCCCGGTACCGTGGCTCTGAGAGAGATCCGTCGCTACCAGAAATCCACGGAGCTGCTCATCCGTAAGCTGCCCTTCCAGCGCCTGGTGAGGGAGATCGCTCAGGACTTCAAGATCGACCTGCGCTTCCAGAGCTCCGCCGTCATGGCTCTGCAGGAGGCCAGAGAGGCCTACCTGGTGGGTCTCTTCGAGGACACCAACCTGTGCGCCATCCACGCCAAGAGGGTCACCATCATGCCCAAAGACATCCAGCTGGCCCGCCGCATCCGCGGAGAGAGAGCTTAGACTTTCTGCTGCACATCCACCAACCACAATGCTCCGCACTGTGTGTATATATACTGTATATATATATATATATATATATATATATATATATATATATATACGGTATATATATATATAGTAATATGTACATATGTATACTAGCTGCTCTTGTTTTTTCTTGCCTTCTGATTGTTGCTCTGAGTGTTGCTATCCCTGTGCTGTTGCAATCCTGGAATTTCCCCATTGTGGGACTAATAAAGGCTTATCTTTTCTTATCTTATCTTATCTTAAATAGGTACCTAAATTATGTGCAATATATTGTTACAGCTTGTTCAACTCTTTGACAGCAGCAGGAATAAAGCTGTTTTTGTAGCGCTGGGTTTTACTTTTTGGGACAACAAACCTCCGTCTTGAGGGAAGAAGCGGAAAGTTGCAGTGCAAAGGGTGGGAGTCATCATTTAAAATGGAGGTAGCCATCCTCTGTACTTGTCTGGTGTACAGGGATGTCAGGCTCAGCTGTGACTCACCAAGCAAACGACTGGACCATCTAACTACCTGATCCAAGGATTTCCTCTGTTTCAGTTTTATCTGACCAAACCATGACACTAAAGAAAAGGATAAAACAGATTCAATAAAAGCCCGATAAAACATTGTCATTATGGTTCGGTCAATTTGGAAGCGTGCAAGTTTTCTCAAGCAATGCAAATGTTGCTGACCCTTTTTGCACACCCTTTCACAGTTCTCCTCAAACTTTAAATTACTATCAATAATCGTCCCAAGATATTTGTAGGATTGTACACATTCGGTGGTCTGGCCTTTTAGTACGGTGACTTTGTGCCTGGGAGTTTTCCTCCTAAAGTCAATAATCATGTCTTTAGTTTTTGTCGTATTCGGCTGCAGGTAAGAATCCTCACAACAGTGAACAAAATCATCAGCTACTGGGCCGTGGCCACTCTCACCATCCTGGAGGAGACTGACAATAACTGAATCATCAGCATACTTTATAATGTGTCTGTTGTCATGTCTGCTCCGACACATGTTTGTGTACAGGATGAAGAGTAGTGGTGACAACACACACCCCTGAGGAGAGCCAGTAGAAGAGCACTTTAGGTCAGACAATGTACCATTGACCCTTACTCTCTGCGTCCTGTTGGTTAAGAAATCCAGAATCCAACCCACCAGATTATTGCTCAAATCAAATTGTTGCAGGAGCCTTTCAACTAAGATATGAGGTTGGATTGTATTAAAGGCGGAGGAAAAGTCCACAAATAAAAGCCTGGCGTGTGTCCCATTAAAATCCAGATGTTTAAAAAGCATGTTAAACAGAGTGACAGTAGCATCCCCCACTCCTCTGTGAGGCCTATAGGCAAACTGCAGAGGATCCAATGCATGCTCAGTCTGTTTTAGGACCTCACATCTGACCAGTTTTTCAAAAATTTTCATTAAAATTGAAGTCAAAGCAACTGATCTAAAGTCGTTTACCGTTTTAGGACAGCTGGATTTTGGAACGGGAACAACCACGGCTTCTTTCCAGATCTTAGGCACATGTTGTGTCTGTAAGGACTTATTGAAAATGTAATGAAATATAGGACTCAGTTCATGTGCACAGGACTTTACCAAGCGCCCACATACGTATATTATCAGGGCCTGTTCTGAGTGGACAGGTTCCACTCAGAACAGGCCTCGCCACGGTCAACCAAAGCAGTTGCGTGCACATGCTCAGCGTCACATCCAGAGGTTGTCTTTTGAAAATAGATGTATGAGTGCTGCCAGCATTGCTGCAGAGGTTGAAGGGGTGGGATGTCAGCCTGTCAGTGCTCAGACCATATGCTGCACACTGCATCAAATTGGTCTGCATGGCTGTCGTCCCAGAAGTAAGCCCCTGTTAAAGATGATGCACAAGAAGAAAGCCAGCAAACAGCTTGCTGAAGACAAGCAGACTAACGACATAGATTACTGGGACCATGTCCTGTGGTCTGATGAGACCAAGATAAACTTATTTGGTTCAGATGGTGTCAAGTGTGTGTGGCGGCAACCAGGTGAGGAGTACAAAGACAAGTGTGTCTTGCCTACAGTCAAGCATGGTGGTGGGAGTGTCATGGTTTGGGGCTGCATGAGTGCTGCTGGCACTGGGGAGCTACAGTTCATTGAGGGAACCATGAATGCCAACATGTACTGTGACATATTGAAGCAGAACATGATCCCCTCCCTTCGGAAATTGGGCCGCAGGGCAGTATTCCAACATGATAATGACCCCAAACACACCTCCAACATGACCACTGTCTTCCTAAAGAAACTGAGGGTAAAGGTGTTGAACTGGCCAAGCACGTCTCCAGACCTAAACCCTATTGAGTATCTGTGGGGCATCCTCAAACGGAAGATGGAGGAGTGCAAGGTCTCGAACATCCACCAGGTCTGTGATGTCGTCATGGAGGAGTGGAAAAGGATTCTAGTAGTGACCTGCGAAGCTCTAGTGAACTCCATGCCCAAGAGAGTTAAGGCAGTGCTGGAAAATAATGGTGGTCACACAAAATATTGACACCTTGGGCCCAATGTGGACATTTTCACTTGGGGTGTACTCACTTTTGTTGCCAGCGGTTTAGACATTAATGGCTGTGTGTTGAGTTATTTTTAGGGGACAGCAAATTTACACTGTTATACAAGCTGTACACTGACTACTTTACATTGTATCAAAGTGTCATATCTTCAGTGTTGTCCCATGAAAAGATATAATAAAATACTTAGCAAAATGTGAGGAGTGTACTCACTTTTTACTCACTCACTGAGTTGGGCGCATGCGCACGCAGCGACCGGCAGCTGGTGAAAAAGTACGTCATCTGTGTGTCTTGTTTTATGCACTTTAATGTGTTTTTACAATATTCTCTGTGTCGTTTCTATCCTGGAATGTTTGTGGACTGTATGGTGAAGAGCTCCCTGGTTCCATCAACATGGACTACCTCCCCTTTTTTGCACTGCTGCTACTTGTCCTCTGGCTCTTTGTCTCTGAAGTAAACGCGTTCGGCATCATGGCGGGCAGGATACATTATTCCAGGGACATGTTGCTGCATTTAAACACGGTTGATACAGCGGCTGTGATTGAGCCTAAGCCGCAACTGCCGGACTTTATTTTGAGAGACGTTCATGGACACAGCGGTGAAAAGAGACGGGAGAGACGGAAGAAAAAAACGCGGAAAACGTGGAGGAGTGAAATTGCGCCTGAGAAGACGTCAGTTTGGTAACATTCCTCTTCCTTCTATGATTTTTGGGAATGTACAGTCTCTGAGAAACAAGGTGGATGAAATTCAAGGGAATGTACGCTACCAGAAGGACTTTAAGAACTGCTGCGTCATGGCCTTCACCGAATCTTGGCTTAATGCGCATGACCGAGACGCAGATCTGTGGATTGACGGCTTTGGAGCCCCGCTGCGCTCGGATCAGCAGGAAGAGGTAATGGGGAAACGTCAGGGGGGCGGCGTATGTTTATACAGTAATAAGCAGTACTGCACATCTGTCACGGTCAGAGAGCGCATCTGTACACCCAATGTGGAGCTGCTGTCTGTGTCACTACGCCCCTTTTATTTGCCTCGCGAGTTCCCCCAGCTTTTCATCACAACTGTTTACATTCACCCGAGGGCAGACGCTGACTCCGCCTGCAGCACAATCTTTGATGTGATCCAGCAGCTGCAATCAATTTCTCCAGAGGCGCCAAACTTCATTCTTGGGGATTTTAACCATGTTTCTTTAAAGAAGACACTTAAAAACTTTTATCAGTATGTCTCCTGCCCAACCAGGCGAAAAAAGACATTGGACCTGTGCTATGGATCCATAGAGAGGGCCTATAAATCACTCCCCCTTCCTCCTGTAGGATCCTCAGATCACAACTGTGTACATTTGCTGCCCACATATAAAACTGCTCTCAGAAGAGGCAAGGTGGAGATGAGAGACATTGATGTGCGGACAGAAGATTCAGTGCACAGCCTCCAGGAATGCTTTGACAGTACAGACTGGGAGATGTTCACACTGGCCTGCGGGGATGATTTGGACTCTTTGGTGGACGTCACATGCTCATACATGGCTTTCTGTAAAAATAAGATCGTTCCACGTAAACGTGTCAAAATATATCCCAACAACAAGCCATGGGTTACAAAATCAGTTAAATCCTGCTTACAGAGGAAAGCACTTGCCTTTAAACAGGGGTCTGTTTCTGAACTACAGGTTGCCACAAAAGAACTGAAATCCGAAATTTTAAGAGCAAAACAGAATTATAAATTAGAATTGGAAAGCAAGATGGCAACAAAGAAACATGGTTCAGCCTGGGCCAGTATGAAAACTATTGCAGGCCTTCAGAGCACAGAGCGCAGTAATCGTGTGTTTTTAGATGGTTTTAATTCAGACACAGAGCTGGCTAATGCTCTTAATTGTTTTTATGGTCGTTTTGACTCCTTTGATTTTAGCACTGAAACCCAAGATTTGAAACAGAAACTCAAAGACAATCAGCACTTTAATATTGAGGTGCAGGATGTTAAAAGGGAGTTCTGCGCTGTAAAAGTGAACAAAAGTCAGGGCCCTGATAATATATGTGGGCGCTTGGTAAAGTCCTGTGCACATGAACTGAGTCCTATATTTCATTACATTTTCAATAAGTCCTTACAAACACAACATGTGCCTAAGATCTGGAAAGAAGCCATGGTTGTTCCTGTTCCAAAATCCAGCTGTCCTGAAACGGTAAACGACTTTAGACAAGTTGCTTTGACTTCAATTTTAATGAAAATTTTTGAAAAACTGGTCAGATGTGAGGTCCTAAAGCAGACTGAGCATGCATTGGATCCTCTGCAGTTTGCCTATAGGCTTCACAGAGGAGTGGAGGATGCCACTGTCACTCTGTTTAACATGCTTTTTAAACATTTGGATTTTAATGGGGCACACGCCAGGCTTTTATTTGTGGACTTTTTCTCCGCCTTTAATACCATCCAACCTCATATCTTAGTTGAAAGGCTCCTGCAACAATTTGATTTGAGCAATAATCTGGTGGGTTGGATTCTGGATTTCTTAACCAACAGGACGCAGAGAGTAAGGCTCAATGGTACATTGTTTGACCTAAAATGCTCTTCTACTGGCTCTTCTCAGGGGTGTGTGTTGTCACCACTACTCTTCATCCTGTACACAAACATGTGTCGGAGCAGACATGACAACAGACACATCATAAAGTATGCTGATGATTCAGTTACTGTCAGTCTCCTCCAGGATGGTGAGAGTGGCCACGGCCCAGTAGTTGATGATTTTGTTCACTGGTGTGAGGATTCCTACCTGCAGCTGAATACGACAAAAACTAAAGACATGATAATTGACTTTAGGAGGAAAACTCCCAGGCACAAAGTCACCGTACTAAAAGGCCAGACCACCGAATGTGTACAATCCTACAAATATCTTGGGACGATTATTGATAGTAATTTAAACTTTGAAGAGAACTGTGAAAGGGTGTGCAAAAAGGGTCAGCAACATTTGCATTGCTTGACAAAACTTGCACACTTCCAAACTGACTGAACCATAATGACAATGTTTTATCGGGCTTTTATTGAATCTGCTTTATCCTTTTCTTTAGTGACATGGTTTGGTCAGATAAAACTGAAACAGAGGAAATCCTTGGATCAGGTAGTTAGATGGTCCAGTCGTTTGCTTGGTGAGTCACAGCTGAGCCTGACATCCCTGTACACCAGACAAGCACAGAGGATGGCTACTTCCATTTTAAATGATGACTCCCACCCTTTGCACTGCAACTTTCAGCTCCTTCCCTCAAGACGGAGGTTTGCTGTCCCAAAAAGTAAAACCCAGCGCTACAAAAACAGCTTTGTTCCTGCTGCTGTCAAAGAGTTGAACAAGCTGTAACAATATATTGCACATAATTTAGGTACCTATTTATTAACTCCATTTTATATTTACTTATTTTTGTAGGATGTTACTTGGGTTCTAAATATTTTATTGAGTTTTAGACCTTTGAGTTTTTAACCTCTTTGACTAGTTTTTAACTTAATATGACTCTTCTCTCTTACCTCTGGTTTTTCTCTCATCTCTTTGTCTTTTTATGCCCTGATTGATGGAGCCTTGAGTATTTTTATCATGTTTATAGTCAATTTCATGTGTGCCTGTGTTTGTGTCTATGTTGAATGTAATTTGTGGCTTGTAAATATGGATGTCACCAGACTGCAAAACAAATCTACCTACGGGTACAAATAAAGTAACCTGAACCTGAACCTGAACCACTTTTGTTAGATACTGTTATCCTCATGCTTTCTGTAACTGCAAAGAAGCCTGATGGTCCTGATTTTATCATCATGTACGAATGACATGCAAAAGAAAAAAGAAAAAGGGCTATTCAGCAGCATCTAAAAGCCTGAGTATGCACTTCATAGTCAGTCTATGCCTCACGCTGATGTTAAAGCAGATAACTGAGGTAGTACTTATGTGTGAATATCAGGTCTATCATCATAATGTGTGCTGTTCTGATGCTGGGAAGTACCTGTCAAAGAGACAAAAGTGACATCAGCAACCCCAGAGCAAAAAAATCCATTCTCACTAACCCAAGTCAAGTCTACATACTGATGCTCAGTCATAAACCGTAGCTTCACAGTGTAATATGGGTACTCTTACAGTGCATTTGTTCAATGTAGTCTGAAACAGCCCTGGACTATAGACAAGACTGCTGGTAAAACTGCTCTGCTGATGTCGTCACTGCTGCAAGGATGTGTGACCGTGGTAACTAGGAAATTCTGAAGAAGCATTTTGCAAATGAAAGCCGTTTCTTTTAACATGAGCATAGTGTGTTTAAAAATTTTCCCCTAAACACTCATACAAAGGTTTTATACCTGAACGCGATTATATAAGTAGTATATGAGAGACGAGCAACTGGAAAACAATTTTTCAGCTGTGATTTTACACAACATGGACTTCCTGCTTGAAGCATTTGCCCAAAAGCTACATGTTCTCACCCAACTACTTGGTTATTGGGTCACCCAAAAAAATGCAATATGGTTATAAGTTCATATGTTCTGGGCTGGATGTTTGGGGGTCTGTGTGTTGCACTTCTTTCGTTTTCGACGCATTGGAAATCTTATCTAAAAACACAATCCTGTCATTAACAATGTCCTGTGGGTATAAAAAGTTTACACACCCCTGCAAAAATGTCAGGTTTTTATAATGTATAAACTTTTCCCACATTTAGCATGACCTATATTCTGCACACACTCTTAAACTAAGGGTGCTTTTACACTTAAATTCATTTAAGTTGGTCCGAATCAGTTGACAAGTTTGTTACTTTGTATCATTTTCTCCTTGGTTCGGTTCCCTTTCACACAGGCAAAAATTCAAGCAGACCAAACTGTGTCACATTAAATCCTGTGAGACTTGCATCAGAACGTTCTCTGTTCTTATTGGTCAGATTTTTTTGCTGTGAGAACAGGAAAGGTACTGTAAATACAGGAAGGAGGATGACTACTGTGTATTTATCCATTTCTGGGGAGAAAACAATACAAATCGTAGTGTAATCTACAGGGGCACGGTGGCAGAGTAGTTAGCACTGCGGCAGCACAGAAACTCACCCTTGGCCAGGGGATCCTGGGTTCAATCCCAGCCCCCGACCAACAGTGATCTGTGTGGAGTTTGCATGTTCTCCCCGTGTCTGCATGGGTTTACTCCGGGATTTCTCCGGTTTCCTCCCACATGCCAAAAACATGCAGGTTAGGTTAATTGGCTTCAACTGGGGATTCTAAATTGTCCTTAGGTATGACTGTGAGAGTGAATGGTTGTCTGTCTCTCTGTGTTGGCCCTGTGATGGACTGGCGATCTGTTCAGGGTGGACCCTGCCTCCTGCCCAAAGATGCTGGGATAGGCTCCAGCCCGCCCGCGACCCGAAAAGGATTAAGCGGAAGAAGATGAATGAATGAATGAATGAATGAATGGTTATCATTTATTACATACGTGCATATACCACTTTCAGCAAATTGTACACTTAGAAAATGAAGTGCAGCTATGGATGGAAAACAACATGTTAATGTTCATTAATCCTCCAGAACCGTGACATGCTCAGCCACAGATATTTTCAAAGCTCCATCAGGTATGTACAGTGGCATAAAATGTTCTACAGTTTGCTGCTGGTCCTGTTTTAGTGTGGTCCCTTTCTCACCTGCAGGACTGCACCAGAGTTCACCAGTTGATTTGAATCGAGACCACCTCTTTCAGAAGGTCTCGGTACGGTTCTTTTGGTGCGCACCCGAGTACGATTACCGTGTTTTCATCAGACTAAACAAATTGCACTAACAGAGAAAATGAACTTGAGTTCAACTGAAACGAACTAAAGCCTGTAGGTGTGAAAGCCCCTAATACTTTATTAAAGCACCTTTTGATTTGATTATAGCATTCAGTCTTTTTGGATAGAAGTTCATCAGCATACTTGGCTTGGCAATATTTATTCACTCTTCTTTGCAGAACTCCAAACCTGTGAGATTGCAAATTCATCTTTTGTACAAAGCTCTCTTCATGACACCACACACACAGATTTTCAGTTGGATTTAGGTCTGGTCTCAGGCTGAGACATTCCAGAAATTAATATTTTATTTTGGCAAAACCATTCTTTTGTTGATTTCAGCTTTCTAGCAGACACCTGAAAGTTTGGGGTCAAAATTTACTGGTATTTGAAACTGTTCATAATTTCCTTCACCTTGACTAAAGCCCCAGTTCTAGCTGAAAAAAGCAACCCAAAAGCAAGATGTTGCCACCTCCATGCTTCACCATGGGTACTGGGCTCCTTTGGTGATGTGTAGTGTTGTCCATCCATTTTCTTCCGCTTAATCCTTTTCGGGTTGCGGGGGGGGGGGGGCGGGGGCTGGAGCCTATCCCAGCATCTTTGGGCGAGAGGCAGGGAACACCCTGGACAGATCGCCAGTCCATCACAGGGCCAACACAGAGAGACAACCATTCACTCTCTCAGTCATACCAAAGGACAATTTAGAATCCCCAGTTTGATGCCAATTAACCTAACTTGCATGTTTTTGGCATGTGGGAGGAAACCAGAGGAATCCTGGAGTAAACCCATGCAGACACAGGGATAACATGCAAACTCCACACAAATCACTGTTGGTCGGGGGCTGGGATTGAACCCAGGATCCCCTGGCCAAGGGTGAGTTGCTGTGCTGCTGCAGTGCTAACCACTCCGCCACTTTATGCCAAATATACCTTTTGGAAGTGCAGTCAAAAAGCTCAAGCCTGGTTTCATCTGACTATAACAGATTTTCCCACATGCTTTTGGGAGATTTGATGTACTTTTTTTTTTTAAGTTAGGACTATGAAAAACACAATAGAGTGTTGTCACAATCAGAAATTACTGTATCTACATCAGAGTTTCAGTGTTGCTGTAGGCCTTTTGACAGCCTCCCTGACAAGTCTCTATCTTGTCTTTTCATCAATTTGGGATGGATATCCAGCTCTTGGTAATGCCACTGGCCTAGCCAGCGCAGGCTCCGCTGGCTAGGCCACGTTCACCGTATGGAGGATGGCAGAATCCCCAAAGACGTCCTCTATGGAGAACTGGCAACTGGCAAGAGAGACGTTGGCCGCCCACAGCTGCGTTTTAGAGACGTCTGCAAGAGAGACATGAAGGCCCTGGAGATCAACACAGAGCGCTGGGAGGACCTTGCAACGGACCGCTCCAAATGGAGAGGCACCCTGACCAGACAGCTCAAGGCGGGTGAAGAGAGACTGACTGCTGCTGCAGATGAAAAAAGGACCCGCAGGAAGAACCGCCACAAACCCAGCAGCACGGAGACCACCCACAAGTGCGACCTGTGTGACAGGGACTGCCATTCGCGCATCGGCCTGTTCAGCCACAGGCGGCGCTGTTCCAGCAGAGTAAACGTTTAGGATTCTCTTCCATGGTCATCATAGACCGACGGAGGCCGCCGCCGCCGACGATGACGACGGTAATGCCACTATTATCCCATATTTTCTCTACTCCTTGATGACCGTCTTCATTGTGCTCCATAGTATGTCTAATGCCATGAAAATGTTTTATACTCTTGTCCTGACTGATACCTTTCAACAAGGAGATACTTTATAAACTCTCTGTGAAACCATGTCTTTTGCTGTAGGATGTAACTAAGTAAATGTCAAGAAAATCCTACTAGGATAGATTAATGCTTTTTGGGGTTAATCAGAATCACTTTAGTTAATGCCAGGTGTGTACACAAAAGACCAAATGTAATTAAATTAAACTGTGATTCAGCAAAGTATTAGTTTAAGGGTGTGTAAATTTATGTAATCATCTTATTGTATGTTTTTGTTCTGACAGATTTGTTTGTTTTTCAATTGAATTGTACAGGATAAAGGTGACATTAAAAGTGGGAAAAGTTTGGAAATGATTTGCAGTGCTCTCATTTTGTTAACATCATAAAAATCTGCCTTTTTAACAGGGCTGTGTAAACTTTTTATAGCCACAGTAAAAGAGAAACACATTTATTCAATAAGAATACGTAAATCAGGCTTTAGTGCTACTGACCTACAGTAGTAAGAGTGCATAAAAAAACTGAGATTTTGTTCAATGTTATTTCATTAAAATACAGATACAAAAAAGTCTCCTTTGTAAATCAGTCAATAAGAGAATATACAGGCAAATTAAATGAATGAGAATACCAAATACAAACGTTATTGATATGTCAATTGACTGACTAAAAAAAATAAACATTAACACCTGCCTGAGGGGGAAGAAAAGTCCTGTTTGCTGCCTGTAAGTGGGATAATGTGGACATGAATTTGTGCATCATGTACAGTATGAGTGTAATACTGTCTGAGATAAAATTCTTGTCTGTGGGAGATAATGTTCCTGGCAGGAAAACCATTAAAATCTTCTTCACTTGTCTTCCGGCTTCATTTCATCCCCCTTCCCTTTCACTTCCTTTCCACCGCAATCTTAAAACACCCAAAGCAACAAGCCAGGAGAGTTCACCTTCAACTTCTGAAAATAGGTAAGACAGAAGGAAGCAGACAAAGGAAGAGAGTCTATCATCATGGGCTCAGTTAACCCTGATGGGTTTCTCTTGAGTGTAGGCTGAGACACAACTTCAGGCTCTGCCTTTCATCCCACCCCACTCTGTAGCTCTGCTGTCTCATGCCTCATGTTTTCTTTCTGGCACTCATACATTTTTACTGTCTTCCTCCTGCTCAATCTGTTTGGAGTGGACACAAAGCATTATCGCTCTTAACTGCCACAGTCGGCCAAGGAAACACAGACATGTACCAACACACACCACAGAAAGCAAGATAATTTTTTTAAAAAGGCAAACAAAAGAGGGGAGGGAGAAAGGGTTTGATATTTATAGCGCAGAGTTTGGGATGGGTGAAAAAATTTCAGTGGAATAAATAATTCCAGTACAAACTTCAAAACAGCAGATATTTTTATTTTATTGAATCTCAAAAGATATTTGGGTGTCATTTGTTGTTTAATTTGCCAGTCATGAACAGGCTTTGAGTATGAAGGTCTATGTGGCAAGAAAAGCTTATGAAGTAAATCTGGTATTGACTTAACTTGCCATAAAGTAGTGGTAATACAAGCATAAACCATTTTATGGTACAATGAGAATAAAATAGATTACTAATATGGACATGTCAACACTTATGTCCACTGCAGAAAAGTGAAGCTCTACTTCCTGGATTTTGGGCACAGCCATCTTGCACTTCCTGAAGCCAGAGTCTGTGCCATAAAGGAGAGCCGTGTGACATAACGCACGGCTCAGGAGACGCACACACACAGGCTTAGAGTAGTTCAAAGAGTTTATTAACAGCAGGAGTGAATGAGTGCGTGTCTGCGGGATGTAAATGTGTTGGTGATGGTGTCTGCTCCAGGCACAGAGGCAGGTGACCGTACAGCCGAGCAACCCTATGGAGAGAGCACAGGGAGAGGGTGACGGGCATACACCAACACAGGAGGGATTTATGGCGAGAGAAGGACTTACTTGGTGGGTCAGGACAGCTGGCACAACAAGGGGGCGAAGCCCGGAAGACAGCCACCTGGAGAGCTCCGTACAGCAGCGAGGATTGGGCGATGGAGTGGAGATGTCCGCCGCTGGGGAATCCACCTGTGCACAGGGGAGAAGACTGAAGAAAAGAGGTAAGCGATCTTCTTACCAAAATGGTGACGCTGAAGGGAAGTATGCTCACAACGGTGAGGGACGAAGTCTGACGGCTTCAGGCCGAGCCTCCGGGCGAGACGGCCTTTATCCCTCGCCGCTGATGATTGTCAGGTGTGTGAGCAGGTGGCGCCGCTGATGAATGGCGCGGCGTGACACCGTGGCATCAAGCTCTTGTCCACACAGCCACCTATTACACCCCATAGGTAGCTCTCTCAAACACAAGGCTGAAAACTAAATCACTTACATTTTTACCACTAAAAGGGTGCTATCTTGACTACTTTCCACCGTTTGGGCTACTTTCCTTGACACTGCTTGCACTACACTGTAAGCAATCGCTGTTAATTTACAGCCAAGTTCCAACAGTAATACACTGTATTACTGTAATACAGTTTTGTACTGTAATTTGCAATGCATTGTGGGCTGTTCAACATGAAGCAACAGTACACAGACCATCAACAGTATGCCAATGTTTTAAAATACAGTAAACTACAGTACTTTTTAGAATGGGTGTGGCAAACTCGTGAGGGAGAATTTGGAAAGCCTTTTGAAGCTTTAGGACGTGCTGCTGAGCAAGTCCTGTGTCATCTGCCTCAACTGGATTGTGCATCTACAAATAAAGCAATTAAAAACTAACTTATCTTTATTTCTTTTTCCAGTAGAGTATTACCAAAATTATGTTTGAAAAAGTCAGTGAGCTCAATCTTGTGTAACTCCACATGTTGTTCTGACAAATTATAAGAGACTTTGATATTATCAACTTCATAAGCATGTAATGTTATTGTACAGCCCTAAGCTGTATTTTGTTTGTTATTATTTTAGAGTGGCAACACTGGAATAAAACCAGGGAGAGGAACAATGACCAACAAGGTGGTGATCATCTCTCTTTGACAGACAATTGATGGATTGAGCCTTCGCCAACGACAGATCTCCCGCCTTCTGGCTGCATTAAATTGTAAGGGGGTGCTTGTGACGGCGATGACTGATGAGGCCGATGCGTGAAGCACATGGCATATCGCAATCGGGACAGATGTACATAATTGGCTGAGCGGATGACACCGACTGCTGTAGGCGTCTCTGTTGCTGGGCGGCACCGTGACGTGCTTTATGGTGGGCATCCAAAAGGGCAGTTCTCTCTCTCTCGAAGAGGTCAACACCTTCATGGCAGATCTTTCGCCAGATGGGATGGTTCTTGGCCTGCATTTCACATGTCACAGGATCAATACCACACGACTTGAGTGAGGCTTTGAGCACGTCTTTATACCGCTTCCCCTGACCACCGCCCTTCGTCCAACTGGCCAAATAACAGGACTTTAGGAATGCGCTGATCTATCATCCGAACAACGTGGCCGGTCCAGCGCAACTGGGAACGTATGATGAATGACTCGATGCTGGTGATATTGCACCGGCGGAGGACCTCTGTATCGGCAACTTTGTCTCGCCACGTGATTCCACACAGCTTCCTTAAACACCGCATGTGAAACTGTTCAAGTTTCTTCACATGGGGGCGATAGGTTGTCCACGACTCGCACCCATAGAGAAGTGTAGATAGAACAATGGTGCGATAGACCTTGATCTTGGTGCTTAGACGAATGCCACACTTTAACTATAGACAATGCTGTAGGCAAGAGACTTTGATGTTATCAACTTCATAAGCATGTAATGTTATTGTACAGCCCTAAGTTGTTTTTTGTTTGTTGTTATTTTAGAGTGGCAACACTGGGAAAAAAAACAGGGAGAGGAACAATGACCAGCAAGGTGGTGATCATCTCTCTTTGACAGACAATAGTATTGAAGCAGTTACAATTTTTGTCATGTTTTCATGTTTGGCAAGTTCTCTGACATGCAAAGTTTTAGTTTACTGCCATTGCAACTGTTTTGTTTTTTTTTCAGAATCTCTTTGGCTTTTGTATTTGGGACATCTAACAGCTTGTATGTTTTATAATTACTACTGTTTTTTTTACAGTATAAGTATTCATGTTGATACTGCCTGTTTAAATAAACATTTGTGCCATTAAATCCCTTTGTAAGTTGTTTATTATCTAGCGGGTTTGAACACCTGTCTGGAGCCCACAGAACAATTCTAATTTTAGTTGCATTAAATATTGGGATTTTAGATGTTTGAAACTTCTAAACTGATTCACTGTATTATTCCTGTCTACAGTAAACCATGAAAATTTAAAGCATCCCCAGAATGTTACTGTAAATTAGAATAGTTATAGAAACATACTGCATTTTAGTTTTAATGTAATAGGCTGTGACTATGTAGGTAAAAGTATGAATACTGTAAAAATACAGTATGTTGCTGGCATCTCTGCTGCCAGTACTTGACTGTAAATTAAATAAATACAGAAATATACTATTTTTCACTTTTACAGTAATGAGTTGCAAAGTCATTTCAAAGTAAGAATACTGTAAAGTAATGGTAAAATGCTGGCAACTCTGCTGCCAGCATTCTACCATTATTTTATAGAAAAAAATCTTTACAGCGTACTTACAAATGTACTTACTTACAAAATGTGCAATATACATGGAAAAAGCAACTTTTCTGTGTATACTACACATTTGCCAATGGTGGGTAAATGTGCAACTTAATAGTATTTCTGTGAGACTGGTGGGACTAATGATGACTACAGCCAACAGAAAGTTCAGAAAAGTGAACTAAAATGAAGTCATTAGGAAAGTTCACCAAGTAGGGCTGGGAATCATCACTGATTTCCAGAATCGATTCGATTCCAATTCTTGAGGTTCTGAATCGATTCAATTCCATTAAACCTCTACTTAATAATAATAATACTAATAATAATGCATCGATTTTATATAGCACTTTATCATATATACTCAAAGACGCTTTACAAATAGGTACATTATTCATTCACTCCAGACAGACAATGGTAGTGGCAAGCTACTTCTGCAGCCACAGCTGCCCTGGGGCAGGCTGACGGAAATGTGGCAGCCAATCTGCGCCAACGGCCTTTCCGGCCACCACCAAACATTTTTATACATTTATACACATTCATACACAGTGTTATGGGCACTGGAGGCAATGCGGGTGAAGTGTCTTGCCCAGGGACACAACGGCAGGATATCTGGGGACAGCGGGATTCGAACCACCAACCATCGGGTTATTAGACGACCTGCTCTACCTCCTGAGCCACTGCCGCCCCACTACTTAAAAAACTTTCGCTTGATTCTGGGATTTTGGCCAATTATAGACCAATATCTAACCTCCCCTACTTTTCCAAGATCCTCGAAAAAGTATTCGCCAATCAACTATGCACCTTTTTAGAAAAAAAATTCTATATTTGAGACATTTCAGTCAGGTTTTAGGAAACATCACAGCACAGAGACAGCCTTAGTGAAAGTTACTGATGACATACTTATGGCATTTGACAAAGGACTTGTCGCCGTCCTTGTTTTATTGGACCTCAGCACTGCATTTGATACCATTGACCACCATATTCTGCTAGAGAGACTTGAACAGCAAATTGGCCTGAATGGAACAACGCTACGATGGTTCCAGTCTTATCTATCAGATCGTTCCCAGTTTGTTCACGTCCATAACAAGTCCTCTACTCAGACCACGGTTAGCTATGGAGTTCCACAGGGATCAGTACTTGGACCAGTACTGTTTACATTATACATGCTGCCTTTGGAAGACATTATGAGGAAGCATTCTATTCATTTTCATTGTTACGCTGACGACACTCAGTTGTATTTATCCATCAATCCAGATGATCCCAGCCAGCTGGGTTTACTCCAGGAGTGTCTTAAGGATATCAATACCTGGATGAACTACAACTTTCTATTGCTGAATACAGATAAAACTGAAGTCATTGTCCTTGGCCCCAAACATGCTAGAAGTACTGTTTTTAGCAAGATAACAACACTAGATAGCATTGCATTCGCTTCTACGTCTTCTGTTAGGAATCTTGGAGTTGTCTTTGACCAAGATGTGTCTTTCAACTCTCATATACAGCAAACCATTAAGACCGCTTTCTTCCATCTGCGTAATATTTCTAAAATTAGGTCCATCCTGTCTCATAAAGATGCAGAGAAACTTGTCCACGCCTTTATCACCTCTAGACTTGACTATTGTAACTCACTTTTATCAGGTTGCCCAAATAAGTCCATAAAGTTTCTCCAACTCTTTCAGAATGCAGCTGCACGTATCCTTATGAGAACAGGGAGAAGAGATCACATTACTCCAGTTTTAGCATCTTTACATTGGCTCCCAATAAAATATAGAATTGAATTCAAGATATTGCTCTTAATCTATAAAGCTCTTAATGGTATGGCTCCTTCTTACCTGCAAGAACTCTTAGTTCCTTATCATCCAACCAGAGCTCTGCGCTCCCAAAAATCCAAACTACTAGTGGTCCCCAAGGTATCTAGAAGTAGATTGGGAGGTAGAGCTTTCAGCTATCAAGTTCCCTTCCTGTGGAACCATCTTGCCAGTTCAGTTCGGGAGGCAGACACTCTCTCTTTATTCAAGAGCAAGTTGAAATCTTTTCTCTTTGATAAGGCCTTTAGTCAGAAATGCTGCCCCTGCCAGGCCTTCACTTGCATGTGCAGCCTGGCCAGGCTTAGGACTGGACTGTTTGGCTTTGAATGTTGTATTTGTATGTTTGTTTTTGAATGTAGCTACTCAACCCAGCCGGTCGAGGCGGATGGCCATCCTCTATGAGCTATGATTCCGCCCGAGGTTTCTGCCCGTTAAAGGGAAGTTTTTCCTCGTCTGCGTCGCCACAGTACTTGCTCTTTGGGGTCTCTGCTGGGTTCCTATAAACTAAGAGTCTGGCCTAAACCCACTCTTTTCTGTAAAGTGCCTTGAGACAACCTGTGTTGTGATTTGGCGCTATGTAAATGAATTGAATTGAATTGAATTGAATTGAATTGCGATTCGATTTGATCCAATCCTATCTGATCCCAATTCAATTAGGAAAATTTGTCATGAATGCCCTTCAGGGCAGGAAAATGAGACCCACGCGCTGAACTGTGAGTTTGGGCAATTTATTGAAAAGACACAACAAACAAACTTCAACACAGTGCTCAAAACACAAAAAAACAAGCCAAGGGGAAAACTTACAGATTTTATGCACCAGAGCAAGGCAGGGCTCTGGTGGAGGCAAGGCAAATGCAAACCAAGACAGCAGTAATTGGAAAAGAAAATAATTCCCTTTAAATAGTTAATAATTCCCTTTAATAATTAAAACCCTTTACATAATTAATGACCGGTGTGGGTATCTGAATGGACAGGAGAAGGCAATGACATATAATTCGGACCAACTGGAAATAACGAGGAAGCCATCGGAGCTGACAGCTGGCAGGGCCACGCCCACACAGACTAAAACCCCCAGAAAGCCACTGACAGCTGTCAACCCCGAGAGAAAGAACACAACAGAATACAAACACAATGACGTGGCAACAAATGGAGACAGGCAAACTCAAAAATACAATACACAAACTACAGTGAAAGTAAACGGGAAAATAAATCATACTGAGAAACAATATAGGATCTGTGACAACTCAAAAATGACAACAGTACAAATATGAAAAAAAAAAAAAAAAAGCAGACAACCTGAGCCCGGTGCAATCCCCCCACGCTCAGAACGTGACAAAATTACCATTTTAACAGCTATTTTATATGCCAGGAAAAAAAATCTTTGAGACCTAATGCTGCAAACTGCAGCAGGAATACTCCATCTTTGTTAATACATAAATTATGGCATAAAGAACTGACCCAAAATCAGTTACAATAATGCACTTTTTATTACTTATCTTATGATTTCACAAAGTGCTAACAAGTGCTTTCTTTAGTGCAAATGGTGTGTAGTGTCAAGTTAACAACCCAGAGTCAGTAAACAAATTCAACGCATGAAGCATGTATATATATATATATATATATATATATATATATATATAATCTCACTGTATTTCAGTCCCTCCAGGATTTCGTTGGCTGTTTTTCTGATTGCTGTCGCCCAAAAAGCCTGAATTTGTGGGAACTTTTCCAAAAAGTTGCACTAAAAGTTGTGACATTTTTAGAGTTTTTTTGCACTGAAAATTTTGTGAGAAAGTACAGATTTTAAAGTAGCTGCTTTATCCATAGTTTACAGTGATGCTATTCTATGTAACATCACAAGAAAAGGACAGGATTGCCAAAAAAATTCCTGTTAAACAGTGATTTATTTAGAATTAAATGCTCAGGAAAACTGTCAAAAAATGAACAACATTGTATTCTTGCTGAGAACTTAAATAAAAAAAGATAAATAAAAGAATCAGCCATCGCAACAACTAAACTGCATCGAATGCATGTTAAGAGTATGAAGCAAATTATAGCAGCACCTTCTTGAATCTTGAATTTGAAAACTAAAACCCCTGAAAAAATCTGAGGTCTTCTTCTATCCTAAAATCCACAGCGAAGCAGGGATGGCTCCTCCACTGACAGCCTCTTCCCTTCAGAACATCTCAGTGCAGGATGGACCTTGGAGTAGAAACCCAGTCTTCACAGATCTTAAGGGGAAATGAAAAGGAGAAAATATTTCAAAGTAAAATTAATAATCATATTTTTAAATCCCCACACCACAGTAGGGTTTAATAATTTAGGTTCTTTTATTTTTGTTGTTTATATTTTAACTACAAATTAACTTTCAATTTTTGAAAAGGATTTCAATTCATTTCCTGGAAGATGTGTTCATTTCAGTTTAGTTCTATTGAGTAAAAATGGCTTGTTGTACTGCAGCCTTTAATAATTCTGCCATTTTCATGGATGAATTATTAGTTTACGACACAAACGTTAAAAAAAAATATTTTAACTTACCCTCAGCAGCTGTAACAGTCTCCCTCTCTGGTCTGCTGTCGTTCTTCGTGTGTATCGTTTGAAAATTGTTTATCGTCGACTTTTATGTTCTACTACGACGCTGCACGTAGGACAAAACCGTTTATCCCTGCTTTATGAGAAATATTCGGGAACAGCTAGAGCCATTATCCACAAATGGCGAAAACATGAAACGGTGGTGAACCTTCCCAGGAGTGGCCGGCTGACCAAAACTACCCCAAGAGCGCAGCACCGACTCATCCAAGAGGTCACAAAAGACCCCACAACAACATCCAAAGAACTGCAGGCCTCACTTGCTTCAGTTAAGGTCAGTGTTCGTGACTCCACCATAAGAACGTGACTGGGCAAAAATGGCCTGCATGGCAGAGTTTCAAGATGAAAACCACTGCTGAGCAAAAATAACATAAAGGCTCGTCTCAGTTTTGCCAGAAAGCATCTTGATGATCCCCAAGACTTTTGGGAAAATACTCTGTGGACTGACAAAAGTTGAACTTTTTGGAGGTGTGCGTCCCATTACAGCCGGCGTAAAAGTAACACAGCATTTCAGAAAAGGAACATCATGCCAACAGTAAAATATGGTGGTGGTAGTGTGATGGTCTGGGGCTGTTTTGCTGCTTCAGGACCTGGAAGACTTGCTGTGGTAAATGGAACCATGAATTCTGCTGTCTACCAAAAAATCCTGAAGGAGAATGTCTGGCTATCTGTTTGCGATCTCAAGCTGAAGTGCACTTGCGTTCTGCAGCAGGACAATGAAAAATGTCCTGACAATGCAAATGACAATGCAAAGTTGAGCAGGCCAAAATTCCTCCATGGTGCTGTAAAAGACTCATTGCCAGTTATCGCAAATGCTTGATTGCAGATTGGGGTGACTGTGGAGCAGGTGTAGTGTGACCAACTACTGATCGGATCGATCGATCTCAAGCTGAAGCGCACTTGCGTTCTGCAGCAGGACAATGATCCAAAACACACCAGTAAGTCCACCTCTGAATGGCTTAAGAAAAACAAAATGAAGACTTTGGAGTGGCCTAGTCAAAGTCCTGACCTGAATTCGATTGAGATGCTGTGGCATGACCTTAAAAGGTGGTTCATGCTCAAAAACCCTCCAATGTGACTGAATTACAACAATTCTGCAAAGATGAGTGGGCCAAAATTCCTCCACAGCGCTGTAAAAGACTCACTGCCAGTTATCGCAAATGCTTGATTGCAGTTGTTGCTGCTAAGGGTGGCCCAACCAGTTATTAGATTTAGGGGGTAATCACTTTTTCACACAGGGCTATGAAGATTTGGATTTTTTTACCCTTAATAATAAACACCTTCATTTAAAAACTGCATTTTGTGTTTACTTGTGTTATCTTTAATATTTAAATTTGTTTGAAAATCTGAAACATTTAAGTGTGACAAACATACAAAAAAAAGAGAAATTAGGAAGGGGGCAAACACTTTTACACTCCACTGTACAGTAAGTTTGTTCTGCTTCAGAAAGGATGATAAATGTACAAAAAAATTATTGGGGCTCAACATGGCAACTTTAGGTTTAATACAGTTTTCTGAGCTTCTGAAAGGTCTTTGCTCATCATCAAGGTAACCTATGCTGCAGAGTTAATTGGCTATGGAACAGGCAATGATTAAGATAAGGCTTGTACACAAAACGACTGTAAAATAACATTCAACACAGATTTTGCAGGTATGCCACTGTGCACAGGCGGCAAGGGTATCTAAACAGTATCACTGAGAAATTTTCTTTGAGAGGTTTACTCCTAAATATGTTTTTGTATGGTAGATTAAGTTGCTAAACAACAAAACATGGTATTTGTTTAATAGGTTTTTTGTGACTAAGTCTACCCAATGAGTTGTTTTTTTACATGCTCTAGACTGTTTAATAACCAAATGATGAGGTGAGGTGAGCTGTTAATTATTTAGGACATTATGAACTTATTCTAATCACAGTCAATGACGGAGTAGCTCATTCCAGCCAGATGAAATCATCCCAAGAGTTCTCTTGTCCTTTGACCTTGACCTTGAGCACAGCCTAGATGTAGACCCACACGAGGATTATTGTACATGAGTTTGCTGAACACTGGGACACTTACCAAGGAGGAGCAATGAGTTTTATGAATTTATAAATGCCCAGATCTCCTAATCCTTCAACTCAACCAGGATGCAGACAAGCCTAAGGGTAAAGCCTGCTTCAGGCTGCATTTCATGCTGCATTTGTAGTTTCACTCCCGCCCGATAGGTAGTGTCAAGGCGCTGATGCGCCAGGATTTTCACCAACAGAGAAAAGGCGGACTTCTTCACAAAGTTTCTTTTCAAATATAAAGTCCATTTCTGCTGTTTGACTTCCCGGTTTTAACTCCTTTTCCACAAAGCTGCTACTGCCGCTGTCAAAGTATGTATGTATGATTCATGTATGTTTTTATTCTCGTTTTCCACCTCCTCGTTGTCTTCTTCGTCTATTGATGAATGCTGTGTCGATATCGCCACGTCGTGAATGGGACATTCAGTCTTGCGCATGCACTTTTCAATGGGTTCAGGTCGTGCACAGGCGGTGCGGTCACAGAATTTGGGCTGCACGTGGTCATCCGCAGTCAAGCACTCCGTACACTAGCGGAGTGGAGACGATGACGTAAATTTCATCACACAAGGTTTCCAATTACACGTACGCGGACAGCAGAGGTGTAGCATGAAGCAGGCTTAAGGATCATTGTAAGTGAGCTTGTTGAGAATTCGGGCAATTGCCTAGGAGAAGTATTGCTTTTTTCTGAAATCACAAAGGTGCCCAGACCTATGACCTTAACCTTGAATACAACTTGGGTACAGACCTACCTGAGGTTTATTGAGAGTTAGTTTGGTGAACCTTGATGCAATTGCCTAGAAGGAATAGTGATTTTTCTGAAATCACATACGTAAGTACCAGATCTCCTGGCCTTTGACCTTGACATTGACCTTGAGCACAACCTGGATCCAGACCCACCTGAGTTATCATTATTGTGTGCAAGTTTGGTGACCATTAGGGCAGATGCAGCGACTCCTGTGAAATGTTGAAGAATGGACAGACAATGGATGCCACACCATCACATAAACTCTTTTCAGCTTCTCTAGAATGCGCTAAAAACTACCAGGCCTGCATAATCAAGACTAAAGCTGTCTTTACACACAGCAAGGACTAATACATTTATGAAATTGTACAACAGTTGGATCTAACATACAGTAACTAGTTAATGGCGCAGTTATAATAATTGTTTTACCTGTAACCCTCCTTGATGTTTTGCTTCTTTTATTTTATATGAACTATTGTGAAATCTGTTGACTTGTGCATATTTTTATTGATGAATGATATTGGTCAATTTTATGCAAACTGTCATAATCAGATTGGGAAAACCTGGGTAAATCTATTGTGTTAATGTTCACAGTGAAACAATTTTTCACTCAACAATAAGGCTAAAGTTAATGATTTGTTTTATACCAATATGAATTTAAATATCTTTGCATTTCACACTCCTGCTGTGACAACATTATTTAGATTTTTCTAGAAAAGAAATTAGTTATCGACAGGAATAAATGGCAGATTATTAAATTAAAACATTGCTTAATTTCCCTGAGTGCAGTCAAGTAAAAAATATTTGGTATGTTACAAAGGATATGACCATGCAAGCAACTTTACCAAATGCAACAAAAACAACACTGTAAACATGATAAGGTCATACAAGAAAAAATGTGTTCATGAACATATATGCTCTCTCACAAAGAATCAAAGACAGAGAAGTTTGAACATTTTCAATGAGGAAAGTCTTTTTTTCTTGCTCACATGGATAAAATCCTGTTGCTTATAAACTACACACAGGAAAGACTAATGGTCCAGAGATTGCATGGTGATGGCTAACTGTAGAACGGAGAGGAGAGGAGAGGAGAGCAGAGGAGAGTTGTGCCAAGCAGACAACACTCTCGCAGCGCTCACTGCTGACTCTCTGCTACACAAGCACTCCCTGGACAGTGAAAATAATGCTCTGACTTCATAAAGCTTTTTCTGACACACAAGCTAAAAAACAATCACAAACACAGACCTTTCCGATGTGTGTGCATGAGTGTGTGCAAGTGAGAGAGAGAATAGAGTGAACCCTTTGACATGTGCATGCTACAGTGATTTTCATCTTATTAGGAAATGAACACAAAGTATGCCTAAGCAAAGAAATTGTCTAAAAGTGTGCAGGGGGGAAAAAAAAAGACACCGCATGTCCACAAATACATGTTCAGAACGCGACACTGGTTAAGCTAAACGGAGATAGGGAAACCACTGTGAGACAGCATGACAGTTGGCAGGGACAACGGACACATCATGGAAAAACACAACAACCTCCTCCAATGATTCAACACACACCAACAGCAGCGGGCACCACACCGGTCACACAGACTACACGTTGACAGATTGCTGGCATTTACCTTTTTGTGCGTCGAAACATGTTGTTAGCAGAAGAGGCTGTGTTGGCAGATGAACATGAGAGCAGCTCAGCCTCCACACGTATGTACGCATGGAAATAAACACTGGCGCATGCACACGGAGGCAGTCAAGAAGAGGTAATTATTAGGCTCCACAATGGCATGTCACACACAAACGCGCACACACCATAACCATGTGCACGTGAGCATGCCTTCAGGCATGTGTGCAAAGGAGAATGGATATTTGGCAAATGTCATCTGTATTACAGACGAAGAAAAAACAGAATTTAAGTGAGAGAACGAGAGGGAACATTCTGCCAGAGCATCCTTCTCAGATTGTGAGTCTGCTTTCAAGGGTATCGTGCCAAGCCAGGAAGTGTGCAGCGACAGAGTTAAGGGGGAGGGGGGGGCACAAGGAGAGAGAGACGACAGGGGAGGGAGAACAAGAGGAAGGGGGGGGGGAGAGCAAGAATATGCAGAATGAGGGAGGGAAAAAAAACTGTATGGGGGGACAGAAAGTGTGACTGCGAAAAAGACAAGAGGATGAGCCAATCAGAGGTGGAGAAAAGAGGGGACAGTGAAGCGAGGATTAATGTGAATGATGAGCGGGGGAGGACTGCAAAGAGGATTTTACTTTTACATGCGTTTGTTACAGTGTCCATGAGCATCAACAGAATGGCACTGATATGATTAGAAAAACAGAAAGAGGCCCCATATTGTGCAAAATGTTGTTTTCTGTGTTTTAACATTTAACAAAAAAATGCAGCCAAGGGTCAAATATTAAAATATTAAAACACTCACTTCATAGAGAAATACACACTGATTGATTTAGTTAAGCTCTCAAAGAAACAGGCTGATTACACTTCCTGGGTTGTATGACATAAACCAACAAGCCCAGACTTCTGTTCTCTAAGGGCGCTTTCACACCTACAGGCTTTAGTTCATTTCAATCGAACTCAAGTTCGTTTTCTCCATTAGTGCGGTTCATTTTGTCTGGTGAGAATACGGTAATCGCACTCAAGTTCACCCCAAACCAACCGTACCAAGACCACCTGAAAGAGGTGGTCTCAAGTCGAATCAAATGGCAAACTCTGATGTGGTCCTGCAGGTGAGAAAGCGACCGCACTAAAATGGGACCAGCGGCAAACGGTAAAACATTTTATGTCACTGTACATACCTGATAGATCTTTGAAAATATCTGTGGCTGAGCACGTCACGGTTCTGGAGGATTAATGAACATTAACCCCTTGCACTCCGGGCAATTTTCCTAAAAATGCCAAAAAATAACGTGCCCAAAGTAAATCGAAAGCTGTTATTCAACCCCTTTTTTTTTTTTTTTTTTTTGTTACTTATTTGTACCCGTAGGTAGACTTGGTTTGCAGTCTGGTGACAAGCCACCGGCTGCTGGTCGCTGCGTGCGCGAGTGCCCTAAACCTACATGTTTTTGGTATGCGGGAGGAAACCGGAGAAATCCCGGAGTAAACCCACGCAACACGGGGAGAACATGCAAACTCCACACAGCTCACTGTTGGTCGGGGGCTGGGATCGAACCCACGACCTCATGATCCCCGCGATCCCCCGGCCAAGGGTAAAACTGTGCTGCCACAGTGCTAAACCACTGCGCCACCGTGCAGCCACACCACCCCTTTGCAGCATCTTCATGCGGTTGGTCTCATTTAAAAGAAAACACTTTGAATTTTTTGGCAAAAAAAACATAATCTCTCTACGTGCTCCGGCCACTGAGTTACAGTCATCTAAACATACTGAACTTGAAGAAAATAAATTTGGACACAGTGTTTTTTTGGATACAAATGCTTACAAATAAAACAGCTGTCCGATCCGGCTGGAAAATGCAACAGAAATGTAGAACCAAGTGTTATCAAGCTGAGATCCAAATTTGGTAACAATACCACAATAATTCAATGTAGAATCTTCATTTTGGGCTCTAATGAAAGGTCACACTCAGGGCTGTGTCTGTGTGTGTGTGTGTGTGGGGGGGGGGGGTTGTCCCCCCCCCGCTAAAAAAGACGGAGTTCGGCCCTCGCTACATGATGGATTACACTCCTTGCATGTTTTCACAGCGCCCCCCCCCCTCGCTACTGAGTGTGTGTGGGGGGGGTTGTCCCCCCCTCCTCGCTGCAGAAGACGGCCATCGCTACATGAAGGAATAGACTCATATGCTTCCCCCCGCGGACCGGGGGCGTTCGGACCGTGAACGCCCCCCCCGCTCCTCTTCTGCAGCGGGGGGGTGGTGTTCACGGTCCGAACATGGCAAATGAACCGTTTATCGCGGCGCACGCACTTCGTACTTCGTGCGCAGTACAGTTGTAATTTACCGATCGGTCAAAAGTCATTTTTGGATTACAGTTTTCAGGGAGAAATAATAATTTAGCTTATAACACCTTACCTCTTCACAGCAGCAGAGTCGTGGCGAACTTCTCTTCCCCATTGTAAGACGAACGCGACGCTGCTCGGCTCGTGGATCCCGATCAAAACATAATTCCATTATTGCGGTTTTGGTGAATGATTTACGACCTTTGTCGTCGGCCTCCGTCGGTCTATGATGACGGAAGAGAATCCTAAACGTCTATTCTGCTGGAATGAGTGCAGGTCCCACTTGTGGGTGGTCTCAATGCTGCTGGGTCTGTAGTAGATTCGTCCAGCGTCCTCTGTTTTCATCTGCTGCAGCAGTAAATCTCTCTTCACCCAGCCTGAATTTCTGTGCTTCAATTGGCTCCTGCGTTCACAGTAGGCGGGTCCTCCTTCCTAGGTTTTCATTCATTGGCTCTTCAAGGTTTCAGAAACCCAATTCAAGGCTCTTATTAGTCGAATGAGAGGTCAATCAGATGAACTAATCTGTTCGCGGCTGTCTCTGCAGTTTTTTTTTTAGTGGCGCTTGGACGCCACTACATCACCATCATCACCTACACCACCACAATCTGGTCTATGCGTCAGAGTGCCTACGAGTGCGCCCTCGTGCGTCTTAGGACGCAGAGACTTGCCCGCCCGCGGAACAACGGAGCGCAAGTGGTTAACATGTTATTTCCTATCCACAGCAGCGCTTCATTTTCAAACTGTACGATTTGCCGAAAGTGGTATATGCACGTATGTAATAAACAATAACCAGGGCGATGAAAACCCCCCGTAGATTACACTACAATTTGTATTATTTTCTCCCCAGAAATGCATAAATACACAGTAGTCATCGTACTTCCTGTATTTACCTTTCCTATTCTTGTGGTAAAAAAAAAATCTGACCAATAAGAACAGAGAACATTCTGACGTAAGTATGAATGAATGAATTTATTTCGGATAGTACATTACAGGTTAAAAGAAACTGTATAATATAACAACAAGGTCAAATTAGACAAAGACTCCTTCTACTATACAATTCCACGTGAGTTATCCGAAATGGGTGATGGCTGAAGCCGCAGCTTATATTGCCTCGCGGGATAGTCTCGCGGGATTTAACGTGACGCAGTTTGGTCTGCTTGAATTTTTGCCTGTGTGAAAGGGAACCGAACCAAAGAGAAAATGACACAAAGTAACAAACTTGTCAACTGATTCGGACCAATTTATTTACCTTTTGTTCCTATTAGAGACAAAAACAGAAAGGAGATGTCTCCACCCTCCCTACATGTTTCTACTGTTCACTGCAGCCTTCGTCAGACATCTCCTTTGTTTTAGTCTCTAATAGGAACAAAAGGTAAATAATTAAAAGAAGACAAAATGAACCTACTTGAGCTGATTCAGACCAAGTTAAATGAATTTAGTTGTGAAAACACCCTAAATTGGCAAACCAACGCACCCAACCGCCTCTTCTCTTGTGACCGGACCACTAAACAAACCACGACCCAATTAGATTAAGTAGTTATTAATATTAATGAGCAGGATAAAAATCAAATGTTTCAGAACTCTAGAGCTTTTATGATGAGCTCTAGACCTACATTTTATGTCAGTCCTTGAGGATGTCAAAACTTGAAAAAAATGGATCCCTGGAAAATGCATAATATGGGAGCTTTAAAGGGTGAGAATGTTAAAATAGTTCATATTATTTTGTCAGCTGATGCAAAGGAAAAAAAAAAGACAAAACCCAAGAAGACATGAAATTCACCATCAAGTTTCATCATTATTGTCATGTCTGGACATGGTCTCCAACCTTGTTCATGCTTTTGGTTTAGTTTTGGATTTAGTCTTTGGTTATTTAGCTATGTTCTGTTTCCATTTCTTGTCTGGTTTTGGTCCCGTATGCCCGTCTCTTATGTTGCATGTTTCCTATAGCCTCTCGCACATATGTTAGCCTTAATTAGTCCCAGTTATTTGTTATTTCCCCTCATCAGTGTCTGTGTAGATATATCCCTCTCAGTCTGTAGTTCTTTGTTGCATCGTAAACATGTGTTATGTGCCATCAACCTCATCCTGTTCTAGCCTAGTCTGTTATCTTCACCTGTGTGTTTAGTTTTGGGTTATCCAGCCTCAAGCTGCGCTCTAAATTTATTAAACGTACCGAACTTCATCTCTGCTTTGGGTCCGTCTTTGCTGCCTCCACAGCAGCGGTACATGACAATTAGTGATTGCTTCATTTGAATATTGATGGGAAAGAAGGAAGGAAGCAAATAAAACGTTGACCACATTGCATGTAAAGTAACCCAAATTTGAGACCTTTTTTCTGCTAAAAAATAACCAACTTCCCTGTACATTTTCTGCTTAAAGTGATCACACATTTTTGTATAATCATAATGGATAATGGATTCATGGCTAACAGGGTTGGGAATCACCAGAGGCTTGAGCCACAATGCAATATTCTCGTGGTCTTGTGATACACAAAGTATTGCAATAGCATATATTGTGATTTCCCATCCTGACCTTTGCCTTGTCCAACACCTGGCTTAGATCTCACGAGTCTCTCCTTTGTTGTGCTGACCTAACCAGACAGAGAGTATTTAGCACAACCTAGAGCAGTGTTTTTCAATCAGAGTGCCCTGGTTTGTTCAGGTTTCTGTGGGAAAATATCTAACTTCACTTGTTAATTAGTCCAAAAAATTGCAAATAATTTGTCGCTGTTGTGCATGGGTTCTCTAGGCATCTATGCACAACAATGGTAAATTATTTGCAATTTTGGACCAATTAACAAGTGAAATTAGATAATTTTCCACACAGACCCAGTTAAGAAGCATTGATCTAGCAGACTGAAAACTCAATTGGATTTTATTACATTGGTACCTAAATAGGTAAGTTTATAGCTGCCACATTCACAATACTTGTGTCTCTGAATCGATACAGTATCAAGACGGAAAAGTATCGTTATATTATGCTATATCAAATTTTCCCCAGACCCCTAATGGTTACGCAAAAGCTTGGGGAAACATTTTATCCTATTTTTTTTTTCCACAATATCTTTATTGAACCTTTTTTTTTTTTTTTTTTTAACAAACATGATACAAACAATCAAACACTACCGCTAAAGTACTACAAAAAAAAAAAAAATGCACTAAAAACACCAACAACCACCAACAAAATCAAGTCTTCAACAATGCTCCTCTGTTTAGTCTAGACAATCCAATACATAAGTATACATATTATGTTCACCAGTTTGGAATTTACAAGGTCCACACACATCATTCACCTTCTTCTTCAAGAGTTATGTTTAAATTTTTTACATAATCAATAAAAGGTCTCCATATATTCTCAAACACAATTTCCTTTGATTTCAGTATATATGTTATTCTTTCTAATGGAAGGTTTGTTAACATCTGTCTTAACCACTGAGTCACATCTGGTCTATGAGTCTTTTTCCATAATAGTGCAATACATTTTTTGGCATTAAGCAAACTGAGGTCTATGAATGTTCTTTCACTTTTATTAAAATTATGCTTTTCTGACTTCCGGTTATGGCTGCCACGTAGGACGGACGTGTCTCGCTCTGCTCTGCTCCTGGAGAAAAAAAATCGGCAAATAACTCTCTCATTTGGGACAGAACGTATCCCAGCGTTTGGGCGAGGATATGTCGGCGAAGCCTAAGGCTGGAAAACCAGGAAAAGGAAAAAGCGAGCCGCCGAAACAGTCCAAATTAACGGACTTTCAGGTCTGTGACGCAGCAAACAGGGCTCCATATATGGCGGAGGAGGCTGGCAACGCTGCGATTTCTGCGGGGAATGGCGCAGATGCGCTGATGGCTGCCATGAGTTCAATGAGAGCGGACTTTTCCTCTAGATTTGATGGGATTATGACAGCGTTGGAAGGAATAAGAAAGGAATTGGGTGACTGTGTAGAACGAACGGCGCAGATGGAGCTCCGTCTCGCTAGTGCTGAAGATGACGTCACCCGTCTTCAATTAAAGGTGCGCACTTTGGAAAAAAAAAATAAATCTCTGGAAGATAATATTTTGGATTTGGAATCTCGGTCGAGACAGAATAATTTGAGGCTGGTGGGTCTTCCAGAGGAATCAGAAGGTCGGGACGTATGTTCCTTTCTGGAAAAGTGGATTCCGGAGGTGCTGGGCAGCGAGGAGTTGCAATCAGCAGTGGTTCTGGAAAAAGCACATCGCATTGGCCCACGGAGAGATAAGGGACCGCCGAGGACCTTAATTATGAAGTTTCTTAACAACAGAGACAGGATGAAGATCTTCAACGCTGCACGAGCTAAAAAAGGAGAGATTAAACACCAGGACCAGCAGGTGCGGTTCTACCCAGATTTGGCCACAGGAATCCAGCAATTGAGGAAGCAGTTTGATCCCGTACGTAAGGAGCTGCGCAACCTTGGGATTCGTCATGGTGTAATCTATCCTGCGAGACTGCTGACCACGTATGAGGGCAGAACCCACATCTTCAAGACCCCAGAGGAGGCGCAGGAGTTCATCAAGAAGATCAAAGAAGAAGAAGAGACTGGTGGGAGCTAAGCATGAACAAAATATAAGGTAGAATAATTAAGCATTTGCACAGGCATCTGACTGACTTGAAGTAAATAGTAAGTTTACAAAATATAGATTGTATTATATATTAAAAAAACAAAACAAAACAAACAAACAAAAAAAAAAAACTATGATGTACAAAGTTGTTAAAAATTTTGGAGTTAAGTTGGAAAACTACAGAGGAGAGTTAATGTTACGTCATTAAAAGCAGTAGAGTTAGGGTGATTGGGAGGATGAAGAAGGAGTGGCTTAGGCTGTTCCCCGTGGGTGTGGAACGGTCGATGGCTATATCGGGAGACAGAATTTTTCTTTTGATTTTGGGGGGTTTGCCACAAGTGTGGGAAGGGGAAATTTGTTTGTGTGTAGTTTGTAGGATGAATGTTCAACCACTCATGTTTTTGCTTCTCTGTATGAGCATGTTTACACTGCAAGGTAATCCCAAACTCTCTATTGATCATGGACCAAAGTGTTAATCTTAATTTAACTTCATGGAATTGCAGAGGTCTACAAAATTTAAAAAAACTTAAACAAGTTATGAATAAAATAAAGGACATGGGTTCAAGAATTGTGTTTTTACAAGAAACTCATCTGATAGAGGAGGATGTTAAAAGAATTAGGAGTAGATGGCAGGGAAGTGTATTCACCTCTTCATTTTCATCCCGAGCCAGGGGAGTTATGACTCTCATACATAAATCAGTTCCTTTTCAAGTGAAAAATGTAATTGGAGACAAATTTGGAAGATATGTAATCATTCAAGGTTCTTTGCTATTAGAAAATATAAATCTTGTGAACTTATATGGTCCCAATATAGATGATCAGAAGTTCTTTGCTAATTTATTTCTCATCTTATCATCACTTACAGGGCAACATATAATAGCAGGGGATTTTAATTGTACATTGAATCCAGGTGTGGATAGATCAACAGGACTGGATTGTACGCACATTGGATGTAGGATGACTATTAATCATTTTATGAAAGAATTGAGATTGTTAGATATATGGAGAGAAATGAAACCACAAGTTAAAGCCTATTCTTGTTATTCCAGTACCTACAAGACATTCTCACGTATTGATTATTTTTTGATTTCCACAGAATTAAGGTCCAAGATTCAAAACTGCTTTTATGATAACATCGTGATCTCTGATCATGCACCCTGTTGTCTAATATATGTAGATAAAAAATTGACAAAGGAATCAGGTAGATGGCAATTTCAGCATAAATGGCTTCAGGATGAGGAATTTGTCAAGTATATAGAAAAACAGATAGACGAGTTCTTTGACATCAATACTACACAAACATCAGCATGTGTAAAGTGGGAGGCTTTCAAAGCTTTTATTAGGGGGCATATTATTAGTTATACAGGATCAAAATCTAAGAAGACTCGAGAGGAGAGAGCTAAATTGGAACATAAAATAAAAAATCTTCAGGAAAAAGTGTATGCAGGAAGTGACCCAAGGTTGGAGAATGAATTACTGATTTTGAGAGCTGAATACGACAAAAAATCAGCGAATAGAGCTGCCTCGAGTCTTCTAAGATTGAAACAATCTTTTTATGAACAAGGTGAAAAATCAGGAAAATTATTAGCATGGCAGATTAAACAATTGGAAATTAAAACACCAATTACCAGTATTATAAGTAATGGACAGGTAGTTATAGATCCTTTAGAAATTAATAGAGCCTTTAGAGATTACTATGAAAAATTATATGATACCAAAAATGAACCTGATTTAACAAAACTAAATGGGTTTTTGAACGAACTATCTATACCGTGTATTCCAAATGAAAACAGGGAGATATTGGAGTCTAAAATTAGTCAAGAAGAAGTTGGGCTAGCCATTGATAATATGAAATCAGGAAAAAGTGCAGGACCAGATGGTCTTCCAGTTGACCTTTATAAAAAATTTAAGAATAAATTAATAAAACCTTTTTTGGAAATGGTTTTAGAAGCATTTCAAAATAATAATTTACCATCATACATAAATAATGCCTTAATTATACTGCTGCCAAAACCAGGTAAGCCCTCTAATAAATGTGAAAATATGAGACCAATAAGCCTATTAAACGCCGACCTTAAGATAATCTGTAAAATTTTAGCAAGACGAATACAAGAAATTTTACCAAATATTATTAATCGAGATCAGAATGGCTTTATAAAGGGTAGACAAGGCTTCCATAATGTAAGAAGACTATTTAATATTATCTATTTTAATAAAGAAGCACCGGATACAGCTCTCCTATCATTGGACGCCGAAAAGGCCTTTGATAGAGTTGAATGGCCCTTTCTTTTTGAAGTCCTACAAAGGTTTGGACTTGGAAATAATTTCATAAAATGGGTTCAAATAATATACAATAATGCTACAGCAGAAATCCTAACAAATAACAATATTTCAAAACCAATAAAAATCAATAGAGGATGTCGACAAGGCTGTCCACTCTCACCTTTACTGTTTACTATGGCAATTGAACCTTTAGCGATAGCGATACGTTTACATTCACAAATATATGGAATTAAAGTTGGACCAACAGAACATAAAATCTCCCTGTACGCCGATGATATAATTTTGTTTATGTCGAATCTAAAAAAATCAATTCCAACCTTGTTGAATTTAATAAAGAATTTTGGGGAAATATCAGGATATAAAATAAATAAAACTAAATCTTCAATATTAATGCTAAATGAGACCCAGAGAAATTACCCAGCCCCTGAGGTAAATCAATTCAATGTTGTAAATCAGTTTAAATATTTAGGAATCCAAATTATGCCTAAGCTAGAATCAGTCGCCAGTGTCAACTATGAAGCCTTAATGTCAGATATCAGTGAGTTAACTCAGAGATGGATGTCACTACCAATGTCGATGATCGGGAGAATCAATATACTTAAAGGTAATATTTTACCTAAAATACTTTATTTATTTCAATACATTCCCTTATCACCACCTTTAGATCTATTCTCAAGAATAAAAAAAAAGTTAGTGGAATTTATATGGAACAACAGGAGGGCTAGATTACGTCTGTCTTTATTATATTTACCATTTGATCGTGGAGGTCTGAAATGTCCAAATTTTATGTTGTATTATTGGTCGGCACAACTGAGGTCTATGACATATTATTTTTCATCAAATGATCTCCCTCACTGGACTGAAATGGAATCATACAATTTACCTTTACCTCTTCCCATATTCATATACTCAGATTCGGCAAAAAAATTACAAAAACAAGTTAAAAATCCATTTGTAAAGCATATGATCAAAATATGGTGTGAAGCTAAAAACTATTTAAAAGAACCACAGTTATTGTCACAATTTAGTCCAATATGGGGTAATCAATATTTTAAACCAGGGAGAGCGGACGCTGTATTTAAAGTATGGAATTTAAAAGGGATACAAAAGATTCAGGATTTATATTTGCCATGTGCAGACAACATAATGTCTTTTGAAGAGCTGAGGATCAAATTTAATCTCAATAGAACACATTTTTTTAAATATCTTCAACTTAGAAACTTTATTCGATCAAATCAAAATAAAGCTCTCACTCGACCTATTTATTCATCCTTGGAAAAAATGATGATGAAAGATAGTAAAAGAAAGGGTATTATTTCAGAGTTTTATAACTCATTGACACTATCTTCAAGTGAAAATTCACTGAAAAGATTAAACTACTGGAAAGAAGATCTGCAAATTGAAATTTCAGAGGAACAATGGGAATTGGCTTGTACAGAAGCTCAAACCAAATCAATAAATGCACGCCTTAAATTGATACATTTCAAATGGTTAATGCGGATGTATGTTACACCGGAGGAGTTAAATAGATATAACAAAAATATACCAGATACATGCACAAAATGCATGGAAAGTAAAGGAACCCTATTTCATTGTTTATGGGAATGTAGATTAATAAGAATGTTTTGGGAAGAGGTGAGGGTAACAATTGAAAAAATAATCTCAAAACAAATCATATTGAATCCTAAACTGGTTTTGTTGGGTCTGTACCCAGAAAAGCATAATTTCAATAAAAGTGAAAGAACATTCATAGACCTCAGTTTGCTTAATGCCAAAAAATGTATTGCACTATTATGGAAAAAGACTCATAGACCAGATGTGACTCAGTGGTTAAGACAGATGTTAACAAACCTTCCATTAGAAAGAATAACATATATACTGAAATCAAAGGAAATTGTGTTTGAGAATATATGGAGACCTTTTATTGATTATGTAAAAAATTTAAACATAACTCTTGAAGAAGAAGGTGAATGATGTGTGTGGACCTTGTAAATTCCAAACTGGTGAACATAATATGTATACTTATGTATTGGATTGTCTAGACTAAACAGAGGAGCATTGTTGAAGACTTGATTTTGTTGGTGGTTGTTGGTGTTTTTAGTGCATTTTTTTTTTTTTTTTTTTGTAGTACTTTAGTGTTAGTGTTTGATTGTTTGTATCATGTTTGTTAAAAAAAAAAAAAAAAAAGGTTCAATAAAGATATTGTGGAAAAAAAAAATTATGCTTTTCTGGGTACAGACCCAACAAAAACAGTTTAGGATTCAGTATGATTTGTTTTGAGATTATTTTTTCAATTGTTACCCTCACCTCTTCCCAAAACATTCTTATTAATCTACATTCCCATAAACAATGAAATAGGGTTCCTTTACTTTCCATGCATTTTGTGCATGTATCTGGTATATTTTTGTTATATCTATTTAACTCCTCCGGTGTAACATACATCCGCATTAACCATTTGAAATGTATCAATTTAAGGCGTGCATTTATTGATTTGGTTTGAGCTTCTGTACAAGCCAATTCCCATTGTTCCTCCGAAATTTCAATTTGCAGATCTTCTTTCCAGTAGTTTAATCTTTTCAGTGAATTTTCACTTGAAGATAGTGTCAATGAGTTATAAAACTCTGAAATAATACCCTTTCTTTTACTATCTTTCATCATCATTTTTTCCAAGGATGAATAAATAGGTCGAGTGAGAGCTTTATTTTGATTTGATCGAATAAAGTTTCTAAGTTGAAGATATTTAAAAAAATGTGTTCTATTGAGATTAAATTTGATCCTCAGCTCTTCAAAAGACATTATGTTGTCTGCACATGGCAAATATAAATCCTGAATCTTTTGTATCCCTTTTAAATTCCATACTTTAAATACAGCGTCCGCTCTCCCTGGTTTAAAATATTGATTACCCCATATTGGACTAAATTGTGACAATAACTGTGGTTCTTTTAAATAGTTTTTAGCTTCACACCATATTTTGATCATATGCTTTACAAATGGATTTTTAACTTGTTTTTGTAATTTTTTTGCCGAATCTGAGTATATGAATATGGGAAGAGGTAAAGGTAAATTGTATGATTCCATTTCAGTCCAGTGAGGGAGATCATTTGATGAAAAATAATATGTCATAGACCTCAGTTGTGCCGACCAATAATACAACATAAAATTTGGACATTTCAGACCTCCACGATCAAATGGTAAATATAATAAAGACAGACGTAATCTAGCCCTCCTGTTGTTCCATATAAATTCCACTAACTTTTTTTTTATTCTTGAGAATAGATCTAAAGGTGGTGATAAGGGAATGTATTGAAATAAATAAAGTATTTTAGGTAAAATATTACTTTTAAGTATATTGATTCTCCCGATCATCGACATTGGTAGTGACATCCATCTCTGAGTTAACTCATTGATATCTGACATTAAGGCTTCATAGTTGACACTGGCGACTGATTCTAGCTTAGGCATAATTTGGATTCCTAAATATTTAAACTGATTTACAACATTGAATTGATTTACCTCAGGGGCTGGGTAATTTCTCTGGGTCTCATTTAGCATTAATATTGAAGATTTAGTTTTATTTATTTTATATCCTGATATTTCCCCAAAATTCTTTATTAAATTCAACAAGGTTGGAATTGATTTTTTTAGATTCGACATAAACAAAATTATATCATCGGCGTACAGGGAGATTTTATGTTCTGTTGGTCCAACTTTAATTCCATATATTTGTGAATGTAAACGTATCGCTATCGCTAAAGGTTCAATTGCCATAGTAAACAGTAAAGGTGAAAGTGGACAGCCTTGTCGACATCCTCTATTGATTTTTATTGGTTTTGAAATATTGTTATTTGTTAGGATTTCTGCTGTAGCATTATTGTATATTATTTGAACCCATTTTATGAAATTATTTCCAAGTCCAAACCTTTGTAGGACTTCAAAAAGAAAGGGCCATTCAACTCTATCAAAGGCCTTTTCGGCGTCCAATGATAGGAGAGCTGTATCCGGTGCTTCTTTATTAAAATAAATAATATTAAATAGTCTTCTTACATTATGGAAGCCTTGTCTACCCTTTATAAAGCCATTCTGATCTCGATTAATAATATTTGGTAAAATTTCTTGTATTCGTCTTGCTAAAATTTTACAGATTATCTTAAGGTCGGCGTTTAATAGGCTTATTGGTCTCATATTTTCACATTTATTAGAGGGCTTACCTGGTTTTGGCAGCAGTATAATTAAGGCATTATTTATGTATGATGGTAAATTATTATTTTGAAATGCTTCTAAAACCATTTCCAAAAAAGGTTTTATTAATTTATTCTTAAATTTTTTATAAAGGTCAACTGGAAGACCATCTGGTCCTGCACTTTTTCCTGATTTCATATTATCAATGGCTAGCCCAACTTCTTCTTGACTAATTTTAGACTCCAATATCTCCCTGTTTTCATTTGGTATACACGGTATAGATAGTTCGTTCAAAAACCCATTTAGTTTTGTTAAATCAGGTTCATTTTTGGTATCATATAATTTTTCATAGTAATCTCTAAAGGCTCTATTAATTTCTAAAGGATCTATAACTACCTGTCCTTTACTTATAATACTGGTAATTGGTGTTTTAATTTCCAATTGTTTAATCTGCCATGCTAATAATTTTCCTGATTTTTCACCTTGTTCATAAAAAGATTGTTTCAATCTTAGAAGACTCGAGGCAGCTCTATTCGCTGATTTTTTGTCGTATTCAGCTCTCAAAATCAGTAATTCATTCTCCAACCTTGGGTCACTTCCTGCATACACTTTTTCCTGAAGACTTTTTATTTTATGTTCCAATTTAGCTCTCTCCTCTCGAGTCTTCTTAGATTTTGATCCTGTATAACTAATAATATGTCCCCTAATAAAAGCTTTGAAAGCCTCCCACTTTACACATGCTGATGTTTGTGTAGTATTGATGTCAAAGAACTCGTCTATCTGTTTTTCTATATACTTGACAAATTCCTCATCCTGAAGCCATTTATGCTGAAATTGCCATCTACCTGATTCCTTTGTCAATTTTTTATCTACATATATTAGACAACAGGGTGCATGATCAGAGATCACGATGTTATCATAAAAGCAGTTTTGAATCTTGGACCTTAATTCTGTGGAAATCAAAAAATAATCAATACGTGAGAATGTCTTGTAGGTACTGGAATAACAAGAATAGGCTTTAACTTGTGGTTTCATTTCTCTCCATATATCTAACAATCTCAATTCTTTCATAAAATGATTAATAGTCATCCTACATCCAATGTGCGTACAATCCAGTCCTGTTGATCTATCCACACCTGGATTCAATGTACAATTAAAATCCCCTGCTATTATATGTTGCCCTGTAAGTGATGATAAGATGAGAAATAAATTAGCAAAGAACTTCTGATCATCTATATTGGGACCATATAAGTTCACAAGATTTACATTTTCTAATAGCAAAGAACCTTGAATGATTACATATCTTCCAAATTTGTCTCCAATTACATTTTTCACTTGAAAAGGAACTGATTTATGTATGAGAGTCATAACTCCCCTGGCTCGGGATGAAAATGAAGAGGTGAATACACTTCCCTGCCATCTACTCCTAATTCTTTTAACATCCTCCTCTATCAGATGAGTTTCTTGTAAAAACACAATTCTTGAACCCATGTCCTTTATTTTATTCATAACTTGTTTAAGTTTTTTTAAATTTTGTAGACCTCTGCAATTCCATGAAGTTAAATTAAGATTAACACTTTGGTCCATGATCAATAGAGAGTTTGGGATTACCTTGCAGTGTAAACATGCTCATACAGAGAAGCAAAAACATGAGTGGTTGAACATTCATCCTACAAACTACACACAAACAAATTTCCCCTTCCCACACTTGTGGCAAACCCCCCAAAATCAAAAGAAAAATTCTGTCTCCCGATATAGCCATCGACCGTTCCACACCCACGGGGAACAGCCTAAGCCACTCCTTCTTCATCCTCCCAATCACCCTAACTCTACTGCTTTTAATGACGTAACATTAACTCTCCTCTGTAGTTTTCCAACTTAACTCCAAAATTTTTAACAACTTTGTACATCATAGTTTTTTTTTTGTTTGTTTTGTTTTTGTTTTGTTTTTTTAATATATAATACAATCTATATTTTGTAAACTTACTATTTACTTCAAGTCAGTCAGATGCCTGTGCAAATGCTTAATTATTCTACCTTATATTTTGTTCATGCTTAGCTCCCACCAGTCTCTTCTTCTTCTTTGATCTTCTTGATGAACTCCTGCGCCTCCTCTGGGGTCTTGAAGATGTGGGTTCTGCCCTCATACGTGGTCAGTAGTCTCGCAGGATAGATTACACCATGACGAATCCCAAGGTTGCGCAGCTCCTTACGTACGGGATCAAACTGCTTCCTCAATTGCTGGATTCCTGTGGCCAAATCTGGGTAGAACCGCACCTGCTGGTCCTGGTGTTTAATCTCTCCTTTTTTAGCTCGTGCAGCGTTGAAGATCTTCATCCTGTCTCTGTTGCTAAGAAACTTCATAATTAAGGTCCTCGGCGGTCCCTTATCTCTCCGTGGGCCAATACGATGTGCTTTTTCCAGAACCACTGCTGATTGCAACTCCTCGCTGCCCAGCACCTCCGGAATCCACTTTTCCAGAAAGGAACATACGTCCCGACCTTCTGATTCCTCTGGAAGACCCACCAGCCTCAAATTATTCTGTCTCGACCAAGATTCCAAATCCAAAATATTATCTTCCAGAGATTTATTTTTTTTTTCCAAAGTGCGCACCTTTAATTGAAGACGGGTGACGTCATCTTCAGCACTAGCGAGACGGAGCTCCATCTGCGCCGTTCGTTCTACACAGTCACCCAATTCCTTTCTTATTCCTTCCAACGCTGTCATAATCCCATCAAATCTAGAGGAAAAGTCCGCTCTCATTGAACTCATGGCAGCCATCAGCGCATCTGCGCCATTCCCCGCAGATATCGCAGCGTTGCCAGCCTCCTCCGCCATATATGGAGTTTTGTTTACTGCGTCACAGACCTGAAAGTCCGTTAATTTGGACTGTTTCGGCGGCTCGCTTTTTCCTTTTCCTGGTTTTCCAGCCTTAGGCTTCGCCGACATATCTTCGCCCAAATGCTGGGATACGTTCTGTCCCAAATGAGAGAGTTATTTGCCGATTTTTTTTTTTTCCAGGAGCAGAGCAGAGCGAGACACGTCCGTCCTACGTGGCAGCCATAACCGGAAGTCATTTTATCCTATTTTAGTTGAGAAAAAGTTAAAATGAGAAGCAACGTGCCCCTAAAAAGTCTCCTAACTTATAACTAATGGTTTTAATTTGCAAATCCACCCTCTACTCACAAGTGTTCAGTTCCATATTATTAGGAAACCAATGTAGTGATATACCGTATACACATGGTATAAACTATTTTTTTAAACTGTAACAACAGTTCCTTTAATAACTCGTGGCTCAAACCTATAGTCCCCCAAGTAAGGATAACTGAAAATAAGTGCAGTACAGCCGATTCCCCAATTGATGGCATTAGTCACTGTGAGGGCAGGCTAAAACGAATGTTTATGATCGTGCAGAACTCAGATTTGGACTGGGTAACCTTTTTTGCCGAACAGGGTTCATGTGTAAATTACTCCAGATTAATCAAGAATGGAATCTGTTCAGGCTGGCCACACACGAATCACTGCAGTATTTATCTGATAATGCATCGTATTGTTGTATTTAAATGAGTGTTGGGCATACAGCTTACAAACAGCAAGCTACTTTGCAACCTACCTCAGCTATTATGCTTCAAGCGATAACTGACTGACACAATGTCGATTTTCTGCTGTTGTTGTTGCTCTTCCTGCCTTGGGTTTTGCATATACAGTGGTGTGAAAAAGTGTTTGCCCCCTTCCTGATTTCTCATTTTTTTGTGTTTGTCACACTTACATGTTTCAGATCATCACTTACATGTTTTCAGATCATCATCAAATTTAAATATTAGACAAAGATAACACAAGTAAACACAAAATGCACTTTTTAAATGAAGGTGTTTATGATTAAGGGTAAAAAAAAATCCAAACCTACATGGCCCTGTATGAAAAAGTACCCCACCACCACCACCACCACCACCACCGGTTAAAACCTAAATTAACTGTGGTTTATCACATCTTTGGAAAGCTGAGTTCAATTTCTCTTGTCACACCCAGGCCTGATTACTGCCACACCTGCTCTCGATCAAGAAATCACTTAAATAGGACCTGCCTGACAAAGTGAAGTAGACCAAAAGATCCTCAAAAGCTCGACATCATGCTGCAATGCAAAGAAATTCAGGAACAAATGAGAAACAAAGTAATTGAGATCCATCAGTCTGGAAAAGGTTATAAAGCCATTTTCTAAAGCTTTGGGACTCCAGCAAACCACAGTGAGAGCCATTATCCACAAATGACAAAAACATAGAACAGTGGTGAACCTTCCCAGGAGTGGCCGGCCAACCAAAATTACCCCAAAAGCACAGTGACGACTCATCCAAGAGGTCACGAAAGACCCCACAACAACATCCAAAGAACTGCAGGCCTCACGCCTCAGTTAGAGACCATATGCAAATTAGCTAATAGCTATACACTCTACGTGCAACACATCAGATTGATTGTCTTTGATTAATTGTCTATGTTTATTGCGCTGTCCCTGTCAAATAAGAAAGAGACTGGGCTAAAATGGCTTGCATGGCACAGTTCCAAGATGAAAACCACTGCTGAGTAAAAAGAACATAAACACCCATCTCAGTTTTGCCAGAAAACATCTTAATGATCCTCAAGACTTTTAAGAAAATACTCTGTGGACTGACAAGACAAAAGTTGAACTTTTTGGAAAGTGTGTGTCCCATTACATCCGGCATAAAAGTAACACAGCATTTCAGAAAAGGAACATCATGCCAACAGTAAAATATGGTGGTGGTAGTGTGATGGTCTAGGGCTGTTTTGCTGCTTCAGGAACCATGAATTCTGCTGTCTACCAAAAAATCCTGAAGGAGAATGTCTGGCCATCTGTTTGCGATCTCAAGCTGAAGCGCACTTGCGTTCTGCAGCAGGACAATGATCCAAAACACCCCAGCAAGTCCACCTCTGAATGGCTTAAGAAAAACAAAATGAAGACTTTGGAGTGGCCTAGTCAAAGTCCTGACCTGAATTCGATTGAGATGCTGTGGCATGACCTTAAAAAGGCAGTTCATGCTCGAAAAACCTCCAGTGTAGCTGAATTACAACAATTCTGCAAAGATGAGCGGGCCAAAATTCCTCCATGGTGCTGTAAAAGACTCATTGCCAGTTATCGCAAATGCTTGATTGCAGATTGAGGTGACTGTGGAGCAGGTGTAGTGTGACCGACTACTGATCGGAGAGTCATGGGTTCGATTCCCGCTCTGTCTGCAGTCTGCATGTTGAAGTGTCCTTGAGCAAGACACTGAACCCCAGTTGCTCCTGGTGGCCAGGCTAGCGCCTGTGTGTGTATGGCAGCTCTGCAGCCATCAGTGTGTGAATGTGTGCGTGAATGGGTAGATAGCAGTATCTGTAAAGCGCTTTGGTCATCCAGAGATGAGAAAAAGCGCTATATAAGTGAACGCCATTTGCAGTTGTTGCTGCTAAGGTTGGCCCAACCAGTTATTAGGTTTAGGGGGCAATCACCTTTTCACAGGGCCATGTAGGTTTGGATTTTGTTTCCCCTTAATAATAAAACACCTTCATTTAAAAACTGCATTTTGTGTTTACTTGTGTTATCCCTGTCTAATATTTAAATTTGTTTGATGATCTGAAACATTTAAATGTGACAGACATACAAAAAAATGAGAAATCAGGAAGGGGGCAAATACTTTTTCACACCACTGTACAGCCACAAAAGAGAGAACAGAGTGATGCCATGAAATATTAATAATTACTGCGGATGGCAAAAAGTCTACTGTTCCCTATAGCGATTAGACAGAAATGAGCTCATAATATTATTTAGATAAAAATGAAAGTCTGCAGCACATATGAAGGATTTATATTAGGTTTTTGCTATACAGACACTAGGAAAAATAAATAGATGTTTAACTTTCTGAGGGATTTAAATGAAAATCAAATAATACTGGCAAACAATGGGGACTGTTGGTATTTTGAAGCAGTCCCACATACTGTACACTGTTGTAGAGTTGTAAATAAAGGTACGTGTGCATCTGTAGCTCAGCAAATCTGTGTTGTTTGGGTAATGTTTGCAACGATTCCTTTACAACTCAGCTTAAAAAAAGATAACAGAATATTGCATATTAGTGACCGATTATAAGAATGCTTGGAGTGGCACACTCAGAGGGGGTTCAACACAATACTGATTTTAAGAATTTGTGGTATAAATTAGGGATGAGCCGATACCACTTTTTCAAGTCCGATATCGAAACGGTGACTTTTGAGTATCAGCTGATACCGATCCAAACCCAATACCGTCTCTTATTTCAAACAATAAAAGTACAGAACATACTTTGGTAATGACTGGCTGATTTTGCACACATATAAAAACATAAATCTAAAAGACAATGAATATATTACAAATTTGACTCAGTTTACCAACGCTGCTGCTTTTTTTATTTTAAACTTTGTAACATTGGCAGCATTTCACTGGTCAGGACCATGTAAACATGCATTCTGAAGTTTTAAGTGCAAGTTTATGCAAAATTTTAAAGCTGAGTATTTAAGTTAACATTCAAATGAAATTCAAAGTGCTACTTTATGCATGAGGTAAAATATGCTGCAGTTCTGAAAATAAAGGAACTCACCCTTTAAGTTGTATTTTTGTCATCTGTTGTTAGTATCATAAGTATTCCCCTGGTCCTTGGTTTATTTAGTAGTGTTTCTGATATTATTCTCTGTCCATTCTGAGTTTTTAGGTTTGCGTTTATTTTGAAGTCATTTCTGTTCCATTTCCTGTAGTCTTATTGTTGTAGTCCTGCTTCCAGTTCTCTGTTATGATTTGCTACTTAGAATAGAATAGAATAGAATAGAATAGAATACACTTTATTTTCCACTTGGGGAAATTTGCTGTGGACTCATGGTGCTGACACAAACCTCACATTGAACTACAAGGCATCACATCACAGCATAACATCTGCTCACATATATTGCACACTACCCCTATTATACATATTATAAAAACAAATCTAAAACATAAGCAAACAAACAAAGAACATGTAAATACAAGTTAGGATCACCATGCTGTTGTACCATCCTAGAAGCAATTTACGAGCCTAATAGAAGCAGGTATGAAAGAGTTTTTAAACCGGTTTAACCTACATTTTGGTACTCTGTATCTTCTACCAGAAGGCAAGAGCTCAAACTCAGAGTGAAGGATACGTGAGGGGTCCTGCAGAATTCTCTGTGCCTGCCTGCACACACACTGCTCATAAATGGCCTTAAGGGAAAGCTTTTCATTTCTCCCCATCATCTTCATGGCAGCCTGGACCAGATGCTGCAGCTTAGATTTGGTCTGCACAGAAATATTAAGTACATGTGACAACAATCTCCCATTTTCTTCATAGGTCTGGGCTATGGGGTAGGGTGGCAAGACGGAAGCCTTATCTTAAGAAGAAAAACATCCAAGCCCAACTACATTTTGCAAAAACACATTTGAAATCTCCCAAACGCATGTGTTAAAATGTGTTATGGTCCGATGAAACCAAGATAGAACTTTCTGGCCATGATTCCAAAAGGTACATTTGGTGCAAACACAACACTGCTCATCACCAAAAGAACGCCATATCTACAGTGAAGCATGGTGGTGGCACCATCATGCTTTTGGGCTGTTTTTCTTCAGCTGGAACTAGGGCCTTAGTCAAGGTGGAGGGAATTATGAACATTTCCAAATACCAGTCAGTGTTGGCACAAATCCTTCAGGCTTCTGCTAGAAAGCTGAAGATGAAGAGGAACTTCTTCTTTCAGCACAACAATGACCCAAAGCACACATCCAAATCAACAAAAGAATTGCTTTACCAGAAGAAGATTAAGGTTTTGGAATGGCCCAACCAGAATCCAGACCTGAATCCTATCAAACATCTGTGGGATGATCTGAAGATGGTTGTGCACAGGGGATGCCCTCGCAATCTGACAGATTTGGAGCATTTTTGAAAAGAGCAGGCAAATATTGCCACATCAAGATGTGCCACGCTGATAGACTCCTACCCAAAAAGACTGAGTGCTGTAATAAAAGCCAAAGGCGCTGCAACAAAGTATTAGTTTAAGGGTGTGCATATTTATGCACAACCAGGTTATTGTAAGTTTTTTATTTTTCCCCTTAAAAGATTTCAGTTTGTTTTTCAATTGGATTGTACAGGTTATAGGTCACATTAATGAGGGAAAAAGTTTTGAAATGATTTATCTTGGTCTCATTTTTTTACATCACAAAACCCTGGCATTTGAACAGGGGTGTGTAGACTTTTTATATCCACTGTATCTCCAATTTCAATAAAGACACCATGTATTTTTCAAAACATTTCATAACAATAGAGGTTAACGCTACAGGTCTGTAGTCATTGTTGTCAGTAGGACAGGATTTCTTTGGAAGTGGAATGATGGTAGATTTTTTTCCAAAGCACAGGTACTGCGTGAGAGTCTATAAACTTTTAAAAAATGACGCACCAAGCTGGAGTTAGTATTTCTGTAACAGTTTTTAGTAGAAGGGCAGAGATGCCATCAGGGCCAGACAACTTCTTTTTGCATCTATGACTGAAGAGTGGCTGAATTTTCAGAGGGTCGACTACAAGCCTAGAGCAGGTGTCAGCTGTAGGGACTTCCTGCATTGCATTCCAAGGAAAAATCATATTTATCAAATCTGAGAAAAAAGTCAATGAGTTCATTTGCTTTAGCCAGTTCATCATTTGATATCAGGCCTTTTCTTTCAGTATTCATGTTGGTTGCAGCTTTAATGGAGTCCCAAAGTTTTCTGAATCCTTAGAGATAAAATTCTGTTCTGTGACTTCTGTTTCCTTTGTGCATTCCTTAACATCTGATTGAGCTCCTTTTGTACCATATTTAAACCCAATCTGCCCTGATTCCTAAAGGCCATTTTTTCCGGTTAATACAATTCTTTATTTCTTTGGTGATATATGGTTTGTTATTGGGATACACTTTAATTACTTTTTTCGCTACCACAAAATCCACACAAAATTGTATATACTCTGTAATAGCGTCTGCGGCCTCATCAATACCAAAACCATGAAATATATCCCAGTCTGTGCAGAGGAATGAACCTTTCAGCGTCTCAATACTGTCCTCAGACCATACAATCATTGTCTTGAGCTGTGGTTTACTGCTCTTCAAAACAGTCTTATAGGTGGGAATAAGATGAATTGTATTGTGGTCTGAGTTTGATAGAGGGGGTTTTAACTGGGCACTGTAGACATTTTTTATATTTCCACAACACTTGTCTAACACCTTATTGTCCCTCATGCCACATTTACCATATTGTTCATAACGGGGTAGAAAGAGTTTCAGTTTACAATGATTGACGTCCCCCAAAATGAAAATAGGAGCCTCGGGTGTATGTTGCAGTTGACTATGCACACAGTCTGCAATTCGAGCTCATGCTCGAGCCGCATTTCCACTGGGGGGGGGGGGGGGGGGGCACATAAACTGTACAGATAATAATATTGCCAAACTCTCTCAGAAGATAAAATGGTCTTAAAGAGAGGCACAACAATTCAAGATCAGGGTTACACACAGCCTCCCTCACAGTGTAATTTCTCCAAAAACTGTCCCCCAGAAAAACGCCGGGCCGTCCTCCACGGCTCTTCCCCAAGTTTTCCTCCCTGTCTAAGCGGATCAAAGAGAAACACTCCAGCTGCATCAAGGAGTTGGGAATGTCTGCTTGGAGCCAGGTCTCTAAACACCAGAATGTCTGCCTTCCGGTATTCAAAATATACTTTCACAATAGTGCGGAGCTCATCCATTTTGGTCCAAAGAAAGCGTATGTTGCTTAGGATCATGCAGGGCAGTGGAGGTCTGCTGCCCCTCCGACGGAGACGCTTTCGAATCACCCCCCTCACCACCACCATCCCACCTTTTTCTGCAGAAAGGCAGGATTTTAACCACCTCTGGCAGGCTGGACAGGTCGACAGGCGATGTTGTTCCCGTGTAATGGAGAGACAGCAACACTTCTGTCGTAGTGACAGCTCGCTTCCCATGTGAGGAAAAATTTGGCACATCCTCAGCCAGTCCACAAAACATAAAAATCAGTAATAGTCCCTGTGCAAATAACACCATGGTGATGGCCCCAGCACACTACTCATACATACAGCTAAAAAGGGAATAAAAACGATCAGAACATACATTTAAAAAAAACATGATAAGAAATACAACAGTAGGAGCACTAAAGTCCGGATCACCAGCAGGGCAGCGTCACCATCTCTCTTTACGTTTCTCTTTGCTAACGCTCATCAGCCTCCGAGTTGGAAAAGCAGTGGATGGTGATGCGCAACACACTTCCTTCTGCTCAGTTCTTGACAGAATTCGGCATACTTGTGTTGTATGTGAAATGACGCGACGCACTACGCTGTGGGAGCATGCACGCACAAGTGACATCAGGGCGCCTCAGGGTATATTAGGCGACTGCCCAGTGCCAGCGGCCCTCTTTTCTGCTCTTCCTGCATCTACCTGCTTCCAGCCACACACTGTTCTGTACATTAAAACTTCAATAAAGCTAACTTCAGCACGTGGTGGTGTCCGCTCATATTTCCAGACATAGCAACACTCCTTTACCGTGATACTTTTGCAAGTGTTTTATCAAGTTGGTGGTGTTAAAATTGTAAACACTGGTGCCACCCTGCGAAACAGTTCCGTAATTTCACACAGTGAACACACCGATGGGGGGGCCTACAGACAGGCTCCAGTGACACGTGACACTCATTGCTTCTGTATATGGAAGCCGTGCGCAGCACGGCTGAGAACACTGACTGCACCTTCATTTTAATATTAATGTATCAAACCAGTAAATTACTTTTATTCCTTACTGGTACCGATCCAGTCATTTTGCCTGGATCGAACCCGATACCGCAGATCAGATCGGCTCATCCCTAGTATAGATGGGGAGGAAAAGGGCAAATATTTAGTCTGAGTAAGTCTCATTCTTTAACATTTACGTACATAGACAAACATATACAGTCATGTGAAAAAGTTAGGATACCCCATTAAATGTTCAGTTCTCTATTAAGAAATGTTCACATATCTATGTCTAACCTTGTTTTTATTTTTAGTTGCATTTATTAACATTTATTTTAGCCATTTTAAGTTGGAATGAATGTGGGGGTGTCCTAAAAAAATGGGGGGTGTCCTAATTTATTCCTCCCTATTTATTTAGAATTATATTTTACAGAAAACCTGAAAAAAAAGTCTTTAATTCATTTTTAATTGTTTAGTTGTATTACATGAATCTCCCAGTATTTTAAACACTGATATTAAATATCCATATGTCCAAATATGTTAAAACACACACACACACACACACACACACACACACACACACACACACAGAGGCTTATACAGGGTATCCTAATTTTTTTGCATGACTGTAGCAGCACTTTTCTTATATGCCACAGTGGATGAGTTCTGACATCATCTGCTCGTCCTAGTTAAAACAGGAGCTGCTCTGCAAAGCCCAGCCAAGAGCGATGTCATCGCTCAGTCTGAGTGTGCATATGTGTCCACCCCCCCCCTTCCTCTTTGAAACAAATCCACCAAATGTTAAAGCCGACGTGGGGTGACAGTTGCACAGTAGTGCTGAAGGGAGTAATTCAATAATGGATGTCGTCTCTAATGTGGGAGTCTGGATGGATGAAATATACATGGGAGAGAGGAGAAGGGGGACAAAGAGGGGAGAGGGAGGGGGAAGGTGGTGATATCAGTGAAACACAGCGGGGGGTCACAGACGGGGACAGGCAGCATGATATCATATAGAAGACAAGATGGGTGTTTCTGTGTGTCACATGGGAGAGAGTTAGAGGGTCGAAACTTATTTAACCTCTTATGGTTTCATATTTACTGATCCATCTGCCCTTCACATCACTCTTTCTCCTCAAATCTACTGCACGTTAACAGTAACGGTCTTGAGCTCCACTCACAAAGGGACGATTTATTGATGGTTATAAAAAGAAAATCTGAAAGCTGCATCAAACAGAAGGGTGGGGCAAGCGCCGACTGTCGGCCTTCTCCATGTCAAACTGTGACATCTGCCACCCTGCCACATGGGTCACAGGTCACGGATAGAACACACACAATGACAATGGGCAGCATCCATGTCTCTCACAAGGGAAAATACACACAAGCAGGAGGGGTAAATTAAACACGGGCACCCCAGGCACTTATAAGCTAATATTTTCTGTTGGAGGACATCATCTCATCCCTGCACAGAGAGAAGGCATACAGAATACTAAGCTGAGACATACTCAGCTCTGTGCAGGGAATTAAAACCATGCTTCTTATCTGCAACACTCAACCTTAGTGCAATAATAAAAGGACAATAACTGCGTACATGATAGATATGTCACAGAGTTATGTGGTGCAAATCCTGCTAACACTGAATAAAATGAGTTTAAAGTTTAAAAAAACTTTTATCAAGGATTATCATTATCTCAGTTTTTTTTTTAAATAATCATGGATGATTTTACCCTCAAACCAGGCTGTCAGTGACGGAGTAGCTCATTCTCGCCTAATGAAATCACTCCGAGAGTGCCCAGATCTCCTGACTGTTGACCTCGACCTGAAGCACAGCCTAGATGCAGACTCACTTGAGGATCATTGTGTATGACTTTACCAAAGACTGGGGCAACTGCCTAATAGGAGTAACAATTTTCATAAAATCATAAATGCCCAGATCTCCTGATCTTTGACAATGACCTTGACCTGGGGCACAACCTGGATACAGACCCACCTGAGGGTTCTGACGATGGACTCCGTGTCATATTATTAGCTCCTTTTGGTTTTGCCGGAATGAGCTAAAAATTACCCCGACACGTAAGTATTTGCATCAATTTGATTCTATTTGAATTACTATGCGAGGGGGTGGGGGGGGCTGAAAAGTTCATAGGCTCAATGGTTCATAGTGGTCAAATTTGATCAAATGTGGTTTATTTTTCAACCGCAGGGATCCAAGCGCTGCAACACCAATGGAAGAAGTGTGTGGACCGAAGGAGAGACTATGCCAAAAAATAAACTACATTTGGTCAAATTTGACCACTATGAACTTTTCAGCCTATGAAGTTTTCAGCCCTCCCTCGTATTTATAACTTTTGTGTATTCCATTTGTTTAGAATTACAATAATGAATTTATTGTCAAAAAATTTAATCAGTTAAAATTTAGGAAACAAATTTTAAGGTGAACAGGACTGTATTTTCATGAAAACAAATATTTAAAAAAAATTAACATTCAAAAATGTTTAGAAAGGTCAAGAATTAAGGTCTGTATTCTTCAAAATATGTATTACTGAAAATAATATCTTACTATTTTTTACAGGTCCTAAATAATCATAATATTTACATCTGAGTAGCTGGATGACCAGTGGCAAATAGAGATACCATATTCTGTAGGTAATTATAATGGCTGGCAGCACCTTCAGCGTGGTGATAACAGGATACATTAACAATTGTTCATTGTATTTATTGTAATCTTATAAGTAAGCTATGTATATGAAACGTGACTAGCTCAGTTTTTAGCCATGTTCTATCTAATGTTTACATATTTATCACCAGTAAAGATGTCACGGCCAACAACATGACTGGGTTGATGTGACGTCTCTACCAAGCAGTTAGTGCAAGAGTAAGTGTGACACCTACTGGCCAGGAGGTCAGAATGTTGTCCCTGTCACCTATAAATATGCCATGTTTTTGTTTTTGCAGTTCATTTATGTCTGACTGACAAATGCACATCACATCAACTTTATTAGTATGTCTTATGGGAAAATTCTTAGAACTGAAAAGATGGAAAACTGTTACACCATTAAAATGCATAAAGTGCTGAAAGAGTTTTTTTTATTTAGTCTTAAGATGTAACAACATTGAAATAATACCACCCTCCATGTTCAAAGACATTTGCAGACCTTATGCTGAGGGCGGTTTTCCAAATTCAGCCTGATTTGTTAAGTGTTTATATCAGCAGGAGAAGCAGTAAAAAAAAAAAAAAAAAAAAAAAAAAATGTGCAAAATCTTATGAATATAAAATATGAATGAAGATGAAGCCCCAAAAAGACATCAGTAATGGTTCATCATTAATCTAAAATTAAGAAGGCAAAAGAGGAAAAGCAAAGCAGCTTTTCTGGGGTGCAGAGGAGAGAATGAGAGGGACTCAGAATTTCAGCACCACGGACAGAGACAGCCTCGCTCTCACACGCTTCAGCTATCATACGTTTCAGCTATCATACCCACCAAATGTCACGTTCAAATTAAGCAAATTGAAATCAGTTTTGCCATACTTCTCCACATCATTCACCTATCCAAATTACACACTCAACATCTCCAGAGGATTCTAATTCATTGCCCTAAATCTAATCCATCTCTGTGGAAAAGCCAGCCGTTCGTCATCCACTCACAGAAATCGGTCACGCTTTACAAACCAGATTTTAAAGCTAAGACTGTGCCTTCACATTTTATTAGTAGGAAACAGTAAAAAGGGTTAGGGGAAAATGCACATTTTTGGTGAGGTAGCTTATCTCACCCTGCAAAAACAAAACAAAAAAAATCCAACTGCTAATTCAGAAGGGGGGGTAGTTTGCCACTAAAATTATAAAATACCAGTGTATTTTTGATCTTTTCCAGTTTAATATTCTCCTAATGCAGCCTGGCTGGTTTTAAAAATTCATGACTAAATGTGACAAAAGCTTTACTCACTGGTACTCGACTTTAAACAGTAAAAACATCAGACCTTAGAAAGAATTAATAAAATACAACAAAAAATGTGTTTCAGCAGCTGAATGTTGTGGTGGTCTCATTAGGTTCCCGCTTCAACGGTGTCTAGGACTTTAGCTGAATAAAGAACATGTTGATTAACTGAACTCCATTGATGATGAAAGCATATCAAACAAACCAAATTACTGTAGAGCCTGGATATTTTATGAACTATGGTGCAGAAGGTTTCAGATCATTACAGGAATGTATGAATAAAAAACAGGTTTATTTTATAATACATAATGTGCAATCTATTTCACAGCCAAATAATCTTTTTTAACAATTTGGGGTAATAGTCAGAGGTAAAGAAGAGAGAATTTGATTTTAACAACGATGAAGATTAGCACAGTGAAAAAAAAGTCAGCAATCTTATTTTTTTTTAATATACGACTATTTTTGACAGAAGCCTCCAAACAACTTTTCCCATTTTAAAAGTTCCTTTTCAGACCTTATCTGAAAAATGTGCACCATGTTTTGTTTTTTTTTCTGGCAGCTCGGTGGCACAGTGGTTAGCACTGTGGCCGCACAGTAAGAAGGTCACGGGATTGATTCCACCCTTGACCATCGTGGGTTCGATCCAACCCCCAGACCATTGGTGACCCTTCTGTGTGGAGTTTGCATGTTCTCCCTGTGTCTGCGTGGGTTTTTCCCAGGTACTCTGGTTTCCTCCCACAGGCCAAAGACATGCAGGTTAGGTTAACTGGCATCAAACTGGGGATTCTAAATTGTCCTTAGGTATGAATGTGAGAGTGAATGATTGTCTGTCTCTCTGTGTTGGCCCTGCGATGGACTGGCGATCTGTCCAGGGTGTACCCTGCCTTTCGCCCAAAGACGCTGAGATAGGCTCCAGCCACCCTGGCAACCCGAAAAGGATTAAGTGGTAGAAGATGGATGGGTTTTTTTCAAATAACAGCTTCTGAAGTTGTCATTCAGTCAAACTAACAAAAGGAAATGAGCAAAAAATTTTATTTTCATCGTACGATACTTAAGCAATATCACATATCAGAGGTCATGCTGTTGTTAGGGAGACAGCAACACCACAGTGATCTGTCATAGATACTGCATTTATACTGTTGTATAATAGCAGTTTCCTCTATCATTATATCGGGGGGGGCACCCCCCCTACAGCCCCCCCAGAGTGTCAAGTTAATTTTATTTTTCTATATAGAGCCATATCACAGCAGAAGTCATTTTAAGATGCATTCACTATAGAATGAGTCTTTACCTTGTCCTTTAATTAAACAAACTAAATATCCTTATGTTATTTATCTTATTTACACGACAGCAGCTCATTTCTGTCTCTTCTCTTCTCTTTGCTCTGTCAGGCAGCGGGGTGGAACTCCACTGTGCGTAAACACAGACATGTGCGCACCGAAACACATAAACACGACATGCACACACACACAAAGACACATGCACAGTGCGCACATACAGGTGAACACACTCACACCAACAGGGAGAGGGCGTGTAGGAAAGCATGTTGTGTCAGCCAACTGAGAAGCAGGAAAAAAATATCTGTGTTTTGAAAATGCACCCAGGGTGACAAAGGTTGCAACACTAGCTCTCTTGCTAGTAGCAGCCGAAGTAGCTCTCCTGCTCCGGGTCCAAATGTAGAAAAAAGCCCAAGTGCGGCACACCCTGCCCCAACAAGCAGCAAAAGTCCGGTCATCAACAGATGACAGGTTTTGACCCAGAACATCTTGCAGCCTGCATGCGAATCTCATAAATGGGTTAGATGTGTCAGACTTCCCATATCAAGAGGCTCTGGAAATGTTCTTCCAGAAGCCCAGAAAAATACACTGCAGTGACAAAAGCTGCACACTTTGTGGATAATTGCCATATAAACAAATGTTCAGATATTTCATTCAGTGTTGTTCAAATATTCTGATGTTTTGTTCAATAATTGTTTGTTTTTTACAGTTTTTATTTTTACTGACTGCTGTTATTAAAAGAAACCTATGAACCCCATGATTATTTTAAGAGTCTGTCATTGTCATCCTTCACGCTGCCCCCCCGCCAAAAAAAAATACATATGTGGTCAAGTGGGCTAAGCTGTTAGCATGCACACCTACAGCCTAGGAGAGGAAGAGACTAAAAAGAGGAGTTTTTCTTTATCATCTGATGCTTTAAAGCAGTAGACATAAACCTCAACTATAGCCTCTACCTCTACTACATCACTACTATAACTTCTGGCTACATCAAAAAAAAAAAAAAAAAAAAAAATATATATATATATATATATATATATATATATATATATATATATATATCAGCATTAAAATGAAGGTAAAACCGCTGAGACTCAAGTAACTAACTTTTTATATCTAGGTGATTTCATATTAAACTTCTTCCAATGAATTTACATTTGAACTTTAGTCTCTCTTTCTCCCCCCAATAAATTCTTTTTTTTTTTTAGAATTACAGTTTTTGTAATTGTATTGCTTTTTGTCTTTTGTTTTTGTAAATTTCTAAGATCTCTATCTTAAATTTGTGACTTTTGCTCTCACAAATCTGCAATCATTTTCTTTCTTTTGTGAAAATGCCCCATGGAGCAACTGGTTAGGGAAAAGAGCTGCATGCGGCTCCTGAGCCACAGGTTGTAAAAACCTGCTTTACAGCAACAAAGGACCAAAAAAAAAAAAAAAAAATTGTCTCATTCCCCAAACAGCTGACAGCTGAAGTCATGTACTCCTTCTACCCTCCCCCCATCCACTCAGGGCATCAAGGTCACAGCACAACTCTCCTACTGCTGAACTTTCATTGCACAGTTCACTGGTGCAGCAGACTGGGGTGTCAGCGAGCCTGTACGAGTAAAAGAGCTCACGCAAAGCTGAAACGAGCTGCAGCTGCTAGACAAGGCTCCAACTGGTCAATAACATCATTTGACCGTGACTGTCTATCAGGAAGCTGAAGGGCTTCCAAGTCTTTTAAAAATGCTTTTCCTTGCTGGTCTAGCTACAGACAATCCTTCAGCTCAGGTGGTTTGCCCCCATGCTCATACAAACACAAAAGCACATGTTGTGGAAAATAAATAACCGATATATCATTATGATTAGATTTCCCTTAAAAGACTGCCAAAAGGCTGGGAATTATCAGGCTTCACAATTAAAACCATATTTTAAAAGATGTTACACAACAGATACATACACACATTACAACACTATTTTAATATTAAAGAGTTAGGTACTGTTTGAGTTTGACAGTTTATTCACACACACATCACACATTATCAACAGCATGAATGAATTACAATATAAATTGTCAACAGCGTGATTAGCAGTATACAATAGGCACAATACTGTAGGGATGCATATAAAGGAAAATCATGAAAAAGCTTAAACCTACCTGCTACTTTTTCGGGGAAGAGGTAGATCCTTCTGGTGAGAAAGAGAAAGTCAAAGAGTACAAAGAAAGAAAAGAGAGAGACAGCAGACAAAAAGGTTAATGATTTTTACACATCATGTAATCTGTTTCTATCAAACTCACTGCTGATAGAAGAAGAACCAGAGAAGCTTACGGTGCAAGTTAGTGTAAGAATAGATGTTAATTATGAATTAGCAAGACAATTTCTGTAATGTCTCATTATAAGAACAGTAAACAGCAGCAAGACTGAAACAGATTTAACTCATTACACTGACATAATTATTAACTGAAGACAGGCAATTACTGAATTTCTGTCATATTCTCAGTTAAATGTGGAACATCTTCTATATCTCACATACATCGTTGCTGTTGATTTACTTCCTTTGTGGTCAGTATCTTTTGTTTGTCAGTATATAAACGGGATGTGAAATAATCAAATTCAGAAAAGGTTCAGCCTTAGACTGATACATTCTCCATTTGTGCAGCACTGAAGAAATTATTCATATAATATTAGGAGGGATAAATCTCCAAATTCACAGTTTTGGTTCATTCTTTTTTTTTTTTTTTTAATCTCTACAGACAACAACAGCGAGACAAAATATTCTTGCTTTTACAGGCATGACTACAGTATATTATGAACTAACTTTTTGAGGATTGTACAGCTTGAACTTCAACATTATTGTTTGGGGAATACCCAGTAGCTGGGTTACCTAATGAATTACGAGATGTTCTGCGATCACATGCTGGTGTGCTGCTGGAACTGTGTGCTGCAGACTGAAAATCACAACTTCCGTTTTTTCCGATGAGAGAATGGTGGAAAATTCTACTACCATAGGAGGTGTATCTTATAAACATATTCTAAACATCTTATAAACAGATGTAATGCACTATCAAACACTGAAAAATGTTAAACTTTTTCTGCTTATCAAAGCTCCAATTCCAAACTCAATGTTGATCGCCAAATCAAAATATTTTGATTTGTTGGTTGTCTACAAAACCTCCTGAATCTCTCTTCATCCACCCTCAGTTTCAGTCTTGAATCAGAAACTGGATTATTCCGGCAATTTTAATTCCTGTAAAATGGGATGAACTTCTTTCTTTCTGGGATGTGGACTGTAGGTGGCAAGAGAGTTGTCTGAGGGACCTATACAGCATTACGTAGCAGAGAAGAAACCATATACTCATATATATGTAAACATATGTGGCTGAAAAGTTTGTGGGAGTATGAATGGTAAATGCTGTCAAGTGTAGATGGCTCCACAGAGAAAAAAACTAGTTTAACAATGTAGAACCTTAGACTGTACTGTATATGTAGAAGGATATCATAGAAGCTCTCCAAAAATTAAGCCTGCCCTCTAGTGGCTGGCTGCAAGATGCTGGTAAGCAAAGCTGAAGCTAACAGTTTGGGGCAAACTGGAAATTGTTCTGTTTAGTGTACAAGAAGCTTGCAGAGCAGGACAATATTTCCTGCTTTTTCCTGAAAATTATATGTTGTTTTGTTTGTTAAGATCTTGTATTAATAACTGACAGAAGAACTTAAAAGCTAACCACAAACAACAACATAGCGGGACAGCTGTTGGGGCTAACCATTGTCATGATCCGAGCGCCGATCTCATCCGCGCTCGGGTCATACGTCATCTCCTGCAGGCTTGCAGGAGATGACCATTTTCTGTTTTTGCCCTGTGATCGTTTCCTCTATGTTCTACCTTGATTGTAATTTGTGCATGGGAGTGTCGTTTTTTTTTTCTTTTTTCTTGTCTGCCGGCGCACTCCTGTTGTCATCATGGTTTTTTTCGTCTTTGCTGGTCCACTCCCCCCTGGCCTGCTTCCCCTTCCGCCCACCCTGGGGGGGTGGGGTGAGGGGCTTGGGTGTCACTGGGCGTTCAGAGCCTGCCCTCGAGGGGGAGGTACTGTCATGATCCGAGAGTCGATCTCGTTCACGCTCGGGTCATCCGTCATCTCCTGCAGGCTTGACAGCAGTGAGTACCTTCTGGCTCCCCAGGCTCTTATTGTGACAGCGCTCGGGGGAGCTTCCTGCTGTCAAAGCCTGCCAGCTGTTCTGCATTAGGGCTCGTTGGCGCCCGGCATTTAAGCAGACGCTGAATGCAGCCCAGTGCAGCAGTCTCCGTCGAACTTCCTGTCAAACATCCCTTTTCATTCCTCGTCCACGGACAGTATCGTAAGTGTGCTTGTTCAGCCTTACTGCCTCTGTTCCCGTGTAGTGTGTTTTAGCCCATCGTGGCCCTTTACTTTGTCACTTTGTGTTACCCTTCTGTTCCTGAATAAACATCATTGCAAACTCACCGGAGACTTGTGGCGTCTTATGGTGGCTCGCGAGGGCCACCGTGACAGCCATGAGGAAAGATACACTAAAGCATGACATGAGTGGCAGCAACCTGAATTAGCCAGGCGTAAGCGTATGGAAGACATTCCCAGTCCCAAAGAGTCCCCAGAAACTTTAGGGTTAGATCTTTAGTTCCACAGAGTATTTAATTAGTGGTGGGCATTCAAAGCACAATTAATCAAATTACAGTGATCCCTCACTTATCGCGGTTAATGGGTTCCAGAACCGACCGCGAAAAGTGAAAAACCGCGAAGTAGCGTCACCCCTAATGACGTCACCCATAAATAACACATACGTTCATTCGCTCACTCTCTCTCATATGATACGTGTGTGTGTGTGTGTGTGTAAGTGTACATACATACGTAGATGTAAATAAAGTGTACATAAATATGTTTTTAGAACTCTTATTTTTATAACAAGATACGTAACTCAAGATGAAGATGATTTACGTACTGCACAGGTTAATGAGAGCTTTACTGCTCCTCAGGTGACGCCTCATCGTCAGGTGCTAGAGGCGCAGGATTGTCGAGGGCAGCTGCAGGAGGCGGCGTAGTGGCTCGACGGGAAGACTATTTCACACAAAAATGGACAAGAGAACCCTGTCACTCTGCAGGAAGAGAAGCTGGGTAAAACGTCTCGGCCAATCAGCTTGCGAGGTAAAACGTCTCGGCCAATCAGCTTGCGAGATTCCCGAGCAGTGAAGAGGTGGGCGGAGAGGAGTGGAGCGGTGGTCAGAGGTGGATTTTGAGTTGAGCGGCTGTCCGTGTTGATACCTGATGTTCTAATGTAGTCTCCCTGCCTTCTGCTAGCGCCCGCCCATTTTTTCTCAATTTTGAATTTTTGATGAATATTTCTGAAAAATCCGCGATGCACTGAGGGCGCGAAAGGTGAAGCGCGAAGTAGCGAGGGATCACTGTAATCCCAATTATATGTATTGGTGATTAATCATGTGATGATGATTAATCACCTGACCATGAATAACAGTTATTTTGCCACTGCCCGCATATGGGTGAGAGAGCGAACACGTCGCATTAATGATGTGTCATGTGCTCAATTGCGAATAGTGAGATTAATTACAATTGTGACTGTAATACCCACCGCTATATTTAACCATATTCTAGACATCCCAATACACATACAACTATGAACACCGATATAAAATGTTTTTACATTTAAAGAGATCACTTTAGTTTTCCTAGTTGCCAGACATGTAGCTATAGCCTTGCCTCAATAGGACACATGCTTTGAGCATGTCCCTCCCTTAATAGCAATTGGGGACATATATTTAATGTGTTCTCGTGATTGTAGACAGATTTTAACCCGATTTACACGCCGCTATCTCCAGAATAAGGCCCCCAAATTTAGCTTACAAGTAAATGCTTTAGCTTTTTCTCATCACTTACCTTTTTTAAGCGGAAGTCAAACAAAGCTCTATCATTTCTGCGGTGGTTAAAGGAGATATTTTCCTTCTTACCTTTAGAAAAGCTCCAATATCAAATCAGTAAACATCACAAGAACAAGTAAACTGTAATACTGTTTTCAAAATTGCAGTTTTGCAATTTTACTTACAAATTTTACTTACTTACAAATACTTGAAAACATAAGAAAGCCCTTGTCTAGTTTTGTGCATGTATTTGTTTTCTTTTTGCCCTCTTGAGCCTTAAGGGGGATTTCATCTTTGTATTTTCTATGTTGTACTATTGGTGTAATACTGTATATACAGCCGTGGACAAAACTGGTTGTACCCCTCTGTCAATGAAAAAACCCACAATGGTCACAGAAATAACTTGAATCTGACAAAAGTGGTAATAAATAAAATTTCCATGAAAATTAACCAATGAAAATCAGACAATGCTTTTGAATTGTGGTTCAACAGAATTATTTTAAAAAACAAGCTCTATTAGATATCTATTCACGTCCATAAAAAGCTGTTTGAAAAATGATCTCTCCTAAGTGCTCAAAGACTTCAGAGCTTCAGGAACCACCAGGTTGAGCAGAGCCAAAATCAATTTAAAAACTGTTGCTGCTATATTTATGACACTAGGACACAACTGTAAGCACTGTGATGTGATTATAATCTACTGGAATAAATCTGAATGCTGCTTGTTGTGTATCCATTTCCAATATGAAACCATTAAACATTTGGTTAAGATAGGTTCAGGTTACTGACAGTTTCTATTGCCAGCCTGTCCTGGACTACTTATCAAGCCATTTTCTGTCTCTAAAAGGCTTAACAAAAAAGTAAACATCTTTTTTTAAAAGCTTACAGAGAGCCATGTCAGTGAATAGAAATTAATACCCCTAATAACAAGGCCACACAGCATAACGGGGGATGCAGTTCCTTTTTCAGAGAGGGGTTTCTTTTTCTGGTTCCCCCAGACCACCCTGTTGACTTTGTATATGTAAACAGACTTTACACAGCCCAAACAGAGAGAAGCTGATGAAACAAGACTTGACAGTTGGAGCGCTCATCTCAAAACAAGCTCATTACCAGCACTCATCCAATTCAACGCTGGCAGAAATCCAAGCAAAATAATATGAAACTTGAAAAGCACTCAGCCAAGGCTCCTCCCCTCCTTCCCTTTGTTCATCGATCTCTCCGGTACCTCCCTGCCTCCCTCCCATCATACAGTGTAAGATAGGGCCTCGGCGGAGGTATGCGCTCATGGATCACCTCCAAAATCTAATGGGTTCATCTGTAGCCCAAGGACTACAGTACCTCAAGTGAAAATTTCACCAAAATCCATCCAGTAGTTTCTGCGTAATCTTGCTAAGCCATTGCTACAAGATTACGTCTTGGTAGAGGTATGCACTCATGGATCACCTATAAAATGCGTGGTGGCAGAGTGGTTAGCACTGCGGCAGCACAGCAACTCACCCTTGGCCGGGGGATCCTGGGTTTGATCCCAGCCACCGACCAACAGTGATCTGTGTGGAGTTTGCATGTTCTCCCCGTGTCTGCGTGGGTTTACTCCGGGATTTCTCCGGTTTCCTCCCACATGCCAAAAACATGCAAGTTAGGTTAATTGGCATCAAATTGGGGATTCTAAATTGTCCTTTGGTATGACTGTGAGAGTGAATGGTTGTCTGTCTCTCTGTGTTGGCCCTGTGATGGACTGGCGATCTGTCCAGGGTGTACCCTGCCTCTCGCCCAAAGATACTGGGATAGGCTCCAGCCCCCCTGCGACCCGCAAAGGATTAAGCGGAAGAAGATGGATGGATGGATGGATGGGTTTGTGTGTAGCCCAAGATCCACTTCTGGTGAAAATTTCATCAAACTCTGTCCATTAGTTTTTGAGTAATCTTGCTAACGTGCTTAAGACAGAAAAGCGGTCAATGTGCAGATCGGTATTCATCAATCTGAACATGATCAGATCTGAGATGGGGTACGCAAATTTTCAAGTCTTTGTAGACTCCTGTGCAGCAGAGAAACCTGCAATGTGGGAGAATTATTTCATATCAAATTATGAGCAGTGCAAGCTGTCAGGTGATATGTTTGCCTTGTGTTATATTTAGATGAGAGTTTTGATAAGTTACTTTAAAGACTAAAGAGGCTACTGTTAACAATTATAAATGTTTTATCCATATTTATGTGACTGCAGCCAGTATTAAAACAGATTTAAACTGAATTTTAAAAACATTGTTTGATGGAATGTATAAAACTGAGTTTAGTTTCTGAAATATTTTCTACTGTTGCAGCTGAGCTGCAGGTTTTTTTTCAGTTGTCATTTTATTACTGTATTTATACATCTGTACTGAAAGGAGTCTCCTGTGTGAGCACTGTGTCAAAATAATATTCTAAAAAGTATTTCTTTGACTTTTTTTTGCTATGCAGTAGTTCATAATAGTTATCCCTTACAAATTATCCGTTAACTAAACATAACACAGCTTTATGCACAGAAGCAGTGGCGGCTCCTAGGAGGAGGCAAAGGAGGAGGAGCTTCCTCAGAAATCTGAGAAGAAGAGAAGAAGTGATTCAAACATTGTGATAATAAATGTATTTTATATTATACATACAGTATATTATTGTGCAACATGTAGTCAGAACCCTGTCAGAAGTCTGCAGGAGTTAAAAACGGGCTTGTCACTGTGGGAACATTAATCGGCCAATCAGAAATTAGTTTGTAAGGAGACAAGTGTACTTTCTGAAATTATTTAGCCAATAAGAAATCAGTTTATATTTGTTGCTATGGAAAATTCACTATCTCCTTGCATTGACAAAAAAAAAAAAACAGAAGGAGACGAACTTCTAATTAATCAGTCAGTCTTTTGACAACACCCGTATTGACGCATTTCAACATGCTGAGTACTACTGGTATGCACAGACGGGATATCCAGCAGTATTTACTTGCTAACAAGTTTAGGAAACTACAATTTGCACCCCAGTTTCAGATAAAAAACAGCCCAAGGCCTTCCCCTAAATTGGACATTATAAAGAAGTCAGTGATGCAGCAGGATGGCACTCAGTAGACCTGGACGAGCGGAGCTAACCTGCTTAGCAACGCTAGCCTTGGCTTTGCATTTTGCAACCACTAAATTAAAACTGGATCTGATGACAGGAAGATTTATCCAGATCCATGTAAAGATGCTGTAACTGAAGACACTGTAACTGGTGAGTTAAAATCTATTGCTCTCTTGTATGTGTCTATGCCTGTGTGCTGTTTTGCTTTCAACTCTTTAAATGATTATGGAAAATATTTTTCATTGGTGCTCAGTCTGACTAACGAACAGGACCTACTGGGCCCAATAATGAATAATGACCTTGACCTCAACTTGGATACAGACTTAAATGAGGGTCATTACGAGTGGCTTTTGTGAGAATTTAAGTAATTGCCTAGGAGGAGTAGAGATTTTCCTAAAATCATTTAAGTGCCCAGATCTCCTGACCTTTGACCTTGACCTTGGGTATTATTGGATGCAGACCCTCCTGAGGATCATTGTGAGCGAGTTTGGAAATCATCGAGGCAATTTCCAAGGAGAAGTACCAATTTTTCTGAAATCACATAAGTGGCCCGTTCTCCTGACCTTTGACCTTGAGCACAACTTGGATGCAGACCCTTGTGAGGATCATTGTGAGTGAGTTTGGTGAGCATCGGGGCAAATGCCTAGGAGTAGCAATTCCTGTGAAATATGGATGGACAGATGGACAGATGGACAAATGAACGGACAGACAGATGGACGCCACATCATCGCATTAGCTCCTTTCAGAATGTGGGAATGTGACAAGGCTGCATTTACACCTGGCATTAAAATGTGTTTTTGTGATCAGATTAAAATCAGATAGTGCTTCACCACATACATTTATACCTGTTATTAGCATGCACCTGACCCTATCTGACCATGCAAGCAGGTACAACATCACAACCTCTGCTTGTCTGTGCAGTGGGTAAACAAATACAACAACAAGGGATAAAGAAACCGGACCATCAATGGTAGAGTAGCTCATTGAAATCACCCCAAGAGTGCTCAAATCTCCTGAACCTTGACTTCGACCTTAGGCACAGTCTAGATGCAGATCCATCTAGGACCTCTATTCATGAAAACCACTTACAGCTGATTGTAAAAACAGACCTAAAACAAATGGTAGGAGTTTTTTGGATGGATCACAATGCAGACGTGAAAGATTCTGAATCGGTTCACAAACGTAAAAATATAAATTTTCATGTCCGGAATGTCCAGAATCCAGCAGCAACCCAGTTCTGCCAATGAGCTGAGAGGAAGTAGCCAGGTACTGAAGCACCTGTAGTGGGATATACTGTATGGTAGGTAACTGTAAATGCATTTAGAATGAAAACTTAAATTCACCTTGCATTTGTTGAATCATCTCAACTAATTATTAAGCTTATATAGTGTTTACTCTTAAATTTTACTCAGACAAATGAAACAGCCATTTAGTGAAAACTATAGTTGCAATAACGGCAAACTATTTGCACATAACTCTTCCAACTGGTCTCATCCACTCAAAAATTTTGTTAGTACTTGTACAAAATTTCTAGATACTAAAAGATTGTTGAATGTCATAAGTTAACAAAAAGTGTAAGTCACATTTACTCACCTATCTGTTTGTACACATGGTTCTTATGAGTCCCACTGGAAATAAATTGGTAGTCTTTGCAGGAGCTAAGCAAATGCAACACTAATGTAATACTTCTTAACCATAATGAGAGTCACAGCGTCTCCTTGCTATCAGTTGAATGAAAAAACATATCACTTTGATTTGTGTGCTGACTATAGAGGTTTTTCTCCCATTTTCACACTTCGTGCTGAGCTCTACTAATCATCTGCCATCATATTTCCCTCAAAGACATGCCAACTCTATCAATCTTAAGCAATTAAATTATCAAGAAAGTAAATATAAAAACAGTAAAATGTCAAACTGCAACAAAGACGGCAAGAGATTTAAGTAGCTAACTATTTAAATATTTAAAAAGAGCAGTACCCCATTGTGGGTGTTTTTTTTTTTCTCAAAGTGGGTGACATCATCTCTGGGTATTTTCTGGTATGCTTACACACTGCATCATCAAAAGGAAGTGAGCTCGGACAGAGTGACTCAGAGAGCGCCCCAGTGGAGTCTGTCTGTGTATGTGTGTGTGTGTGTGTGGGGGGGGGGGGGCTAAAACAGTAGTTAATGGATAAAATCCCAGCACCTGCTCCCCTCTCAACGGTCTATCCATCCACTACAGAGCGACTGTACAGCATCATTGCCATGTTACTGGTCACCTCACAGATCAAGTAACCACGACAACTTCTCCAGGTACCAAGTTAAGAGTTTATTGCTTCAAGAATACACTACTTTCAATTCAATTCAACTTTATTTGTATAGTGCACAGTCACAACAAAAGTCATCTCAAGGCGCTAAGTTACTTGAAGTAACTGTATATTTTCTGGACCAAAAAGATTGTCAATACACTGAGGAAAAACATCAGATGATCAGTGTATAAAGGAAATATTAGTCGTCATGAATTCATGAATTGCCATGACATGCAAATGTGATTTAAAAAAAATCTGAACTGAACAAGTATGCCTTGCATTACTATGTTTTCATTTTCATTTAATTCATGAGCATGTCTGAGCATTACTGCCAATAATCATGCTTCAGTGCACACCACTGTTGTTCCCAATTAGCAATTTCTCAATTAAAAACAGAAAAAAAAAGATAAATGAGAGAATTTACAGGTTGTCTTCTTTAACTCTGCATCATACTCTCTATGCAAGACTATTTTACCTCCCCAATATTTTGGCTTGTCAGTGTCGATAAATAAACTGTGTAATTATATCCTACTATTTACGCATCTATATTCTAATAGAAAAAAGAAGCAACTGCCACCTTGGGAAAACACAAAATCCCATTTCATTCTGAAGACATGACACCATAATCATGGGAGAGCATGCTTATATGATTGTTCACTATTTAAACCAATTTGCAGTCTTCAAGAAAACAGAATAGAATAATACATCCTATTTTCTTCTTACACTTTCTCTCACACATATTAAACCATTCAGTCCTGACAATCACAATACAGCAGGATATTATCAAGCGCTCATAAAAGAACCAACTGTCTTTTATTCTCATGGAAACAAAAGCTCTAGTTTCAGCAAAAGTTAGGATTTAACCTACGTGAACAAACACTGAAGACAATAATTGACCATTTTTACAGCTGTAATACAATATAAACAGAATCACAGCCCACACTTCATTGGCATTATGTGTAGCATTCTGGCTCTACAAAGGGGGGCTGAAAAGTCCATAGTGATCAAATCTGATCAAATGTGGTTTATTTTTCAACATAGTTTCCCCTTCGGTCCACACACTTCTTCCATTGGTGTTGCAGCACTTGGATCCCTGCAGTTGAAAAATAAACCACATTTGGTCAAATTTGACCACTATGAACTTTTCAGCCTATGAACTTTTCAGCCCCCCGTCATATGCTGTGTTGTTTCTCCTCCGGGGCAGCACGGTGGTGCAGTGGTTAGCACTGTTGCTTTACAGCTAGCAGGTTCCAGGTTCAAATCCCCATGCTGACAGGGGTAGAAACCTTTCTGTGTGGAGTTTGCATGTTCTCCCTGTGCTGTGTGGGTTTACTCCGGGGGCTCCGGTTTCCTCCCACAATCCAAAGACATGCATGTTAGGTTAATTGGTTGTTCTAAATTGTCCCTAGACAATTTAGATCTCTATCCCTAGATATCTGTCTCCTACAGGCCCTTAGAGTAGAGGGTTAGTACTAGTGAAACACTTTGAGTGGTCTTTGAGTCTAGAAAAGCGCTGTATAAGTACAGGTCCTTATCCCCTTATCCCTCCTACTACTACTACTACTACTACTAACCTGCACTTATATAGCGCTTTTCCTGCTAATTGACCAATTGCAGCTGCCTAACCACTCAAGGCTCAACCTTCGTAAAGGAGGAATCAGTCTGCAGATCAGCACAGAGATGTTAGATGCACTACCCCAGGTAGGAGTGCTCCTCCAGAACTTTGGGGAGCCAGACTATTCTTTGTTTCCTACCTTCCCCTCTAATGTGGGGATTTGTAAGCATTATCTTTGCATCATCTTACAATCAAAACCTACCTTAAATCTGTTCCAAGATTCCTCCGTGTGCACAGGCGGACCGGATCCTCTCCCAGCAGAGTTAGAACACCCATCCTCTCACACACCATATCTCCCTCGCAATAGAACTGTACTCACGAGCTGTATACGTCCCTTCATCTCCACCAGCAGTGTGGACACCTGGAGCATTCTTACCGGGACACCAACTGCTATCTACTTACACAGTAAGAGCTGCAACTTGTCAAGAGAAAAGTCACTGCCTCATTCTCCTGATAATCCTGCAAGAAAAGTAAACACAGTTAATTCATTAGCCCAACTATTGCTTCCTGAATACTTACCATTTCTCTCCCCGCAGGGTTGTCAGGTTCTTGCCACGTAGTTATTTCGCCATTCTCACTTTGTAAATAAACTCACTAAAACTGCTATTGCGTCTCCTGCTTTGTTTCAGCAACTGGGTCAATTCTCTGAAATGTCAGTGTGATGTGAATGTCATTTAATGTGTCATGCTCTTATGTGAAACAGATTAAAATATTAGACAACTTTGCCTGAAGTGAAGGCAGTGTCTTTTTTTTTTTTTTTAAAAAAAGGCTTTTATTTTGCAGTGTATGTTTACTCAAGGACAAAGTAAGCCAATCCGAAAGAAAAGAAAAATGTTAATATGCTGCTGTTCTGGGCAGAGTTGCAAGGCTTCTGTTCTGTTTCTGCTGCCAAGACTGTCAGCAGATTGCAAGGGAAAAGTCACACAGCAAATTCTTCACTTTAACAATCTACGTTTTACTTACAAGAAAGACCTGGACAGAGGTCTCAGCTCAGATCTTATGTAATGTGACATTTCAATGAAATGTGCGACTCAGCTAAGGTTCACTACTCTCATGTAACACTGGATAAAGTTAGAAATTTTAAGATGTATTTTTTTGTCTGTTTCAGGGATTAAGTTGGGCACAAGCTTTCGTGATTTAAAGGTGTCTGCCATGAGAATTTAAGCCCCGCTGCAGTACTTCGTATATTTGCAGCTATTCCCAAATATATTCTGGCTCAGATCTAATGCTTTGATGTGCACTTTGCTCTCCCAGAACAAAAACTACCCTCTCTGAATAATACTGACATCAGAAGTACATGGCAAGACAGAACAAAGCAGTGGACACAGACGTGAGTAAAGGCACTTTGCAAAGAGAGCAGGATCTGCCGCACTGACCACACTCGCATCCCCTGTGCTTAACATATTGGAAGTGGGCACACTGCCTAGAGCTAAATATTGGACAAATTATCTGAGAGAGAGATTATTTACTCCACCTCAAAATAAAAAGGCCAATACACAAATAACATCAAACCTATTCATGCATCTCTCAAAAGTACCCACAAACAAAATAGCTAATTTTTTAAAAAAATGTCATGCCTCATCCCTCAGTAAACATAAGGTCTGTCCAATTCCTCAGAGACAGAAGACTCCAGATTATTTGTCAGTTTGTAGAAAGTATGTTCAACCCTCAAACAAACCACAATTATACAATACAGTCTCTGGACCGGGGGCGGTTCTCGGAGCTTTAGGGGCACACACCAACCCTTTTCTGAGAACTCTCTAAATTCACATAAAAAAAATTCCACATTTTCAGTTTAAAAAATCTCTAATTTAGATGATGGAGTAGCCTGAAACTGTACACAAGTAAACGTAGGTTATCTTTGTATATTATTACTCAAATATACATAAGAGTAGTTACCCCAAAATAGTTAAGAAGTTACTGAGATGTGACTTTAGTCTGGACAGTTTGAGGTTTTTCTCCTAAATTTATGCCAGTTTTATTCTAAATTTACTACTTTTTCCATGTAAATTTGAAAGATCTGTTCCCACTTAAATCAGCTTTTTCTCATAATTTGTGTGTAGTGCTAATTTAGGTTTTATTCTTGTACATTTTCACTCTCATAAATTTGTGAGGTTTTCCTCATAAATTAAAAATCAAAAATAAAATAAGCAATGATGCAGTATTTTCTGTTATATTATAGGCTATTTATAGCCTATTAATAGCCTATTTTCCAACCCCCACCCCAGGTGAAAACCTCACGTACTCTGAAACCTAAATGTTTGTAGGTATGCATACTCTTGCTGAATAAATTCAGATGGACCCAAAAACTATGCATAACTGCTGAGGCTGGCGTCATACAGTGCCTGTAGAAGAGCTGCAGCAGCCTCCTATCCCCTCACCTTTCCTGCTGTTGGGATAGGGAGAGCCCAGGGGGATGTGTGAGAGGACAGACCATACCATTTGCATGGCGGGGGGTGTTTCCATTTTCAAAAGTTTAAACCACAAACTACTGAATATGTTTTGGATGTTATTTCAGCTTGTCAAAAACTCACCAAAATTTTATAATCCCAACTTTTCTCACTCCAATTTTTAGGGGTGCCGAGTTTCAATTTAGGGGTGCTGCAGCAGCCCTAAAAAAGGCTTAACGCCACTCATGCTCTGGACCACATCAGTCTAGGCTTGGTCTACCATCTTATTTCTTCCTGGTCATCCAGATTGCAAATTTAGCCAGGCCAAATATAAAGTTCATCAAAACCAGACTGTCACACCAAGACTGTTTGTCTCTCCTTGGAGACGGGAGTGTTATGCCGCAGCTAAATACGTTCTCAATGAGAGTATTAATGGTTGGTCTGGTGACCAATGTGGACCAAAAAAATGATGGCCACTACTGCTTGTGAGAAAATTCTGGGAAAATGAGATGGTCAAGGACCAATGGAACGGTTTCTGCAAACTCTTATCCATGGATTGTTGTTGAGTGCCAAAGGTTAAGGTTTTTAACTCATCTTAAAACCCATTTTTATTCTTTGGCTTTTGACCCAGTTTGAGACATTTTACTTGTTTTTGTTGCTTTTATTGTATGACTATTGTTTTATTTGTGCTGTTTTGTATGTTTTAGCTGTATTGTATTGTTTTTGTCTTATGTTTTTATATTTTATTTATCATTGATGTACAGCACTTTGTGTCAGCTGTGGTTGTTTTTAAAGTGCTTTAAAAATAAAGATCAATTGGATTGGATGGATACAAGAATGATTTAACTTCATGTGAACTTGATGACGTCTACTGGTTTCTGGGCCAGTGACTACTACCCATTAATCACCCATAATTTTATTGTTTCCCAGATAATTGGTACCAGTGTCTGTAGTCTGCCATTTTTGTTTCTATGCTTTGTGTTTTGTTTTAAAAATCCTAAACTTAATAAAACTTGAATGATTAAAAAAAAAAGAATGTCAAAGACAGAGTAGCTCATTCCAGCCTGATGAAATTATCCTGCGAGTGCTCAGCTCTCCTGACCGTTGACCCTGATCTTGAGCACAGCCTAGATGCAGACCCACATGAGGATCATTGTACATGTGTTTGTTGAACATTGTGGCAATTACCAAGAAGGAATAATGATTTTCGTGAAATCACAAGTGCCCAGATCTCCAATGATCTTGACAACAACCTTGAGAACAACTTTGATGCTGACTAATCTGAGGATCTTTGTGAATGAGTTTTGTGAGCAATCTGAGCAATTGCCTTGGAGAAGAAGCGATTCCCATGAAATGTGGATGGACAGACGGACGCTGCACCATTGCATTAGCTCTTGTCAGTTTCGCTAGAATGAGATAACGGGAGTCTCTCTGTTCTTTACTGTGTACTTAGGCCCAAGAACTAAAAGAGAAACTGCAAATTTCTCCCTCAAGCCTCCCACCCCCATTTGTAAGACACCAACAACATGGGGTAATTCTCATGTTGATGGCCCAGTGATGGGCCATGGTGGTGATGGTGGTGGGCGAAGGGGTGGTTTTGTTTTTGTGTATAGCATCTGTATTAGCACTGTCCTCCTCATGCCAACAACTCCTCAAACAACCCAATAATAGTCACCTAAATTTAAAATTTCTAGGAGTGATGCATTTACAGACACACAACATGGACTGGATGCTGTCACATACAGTATTGGGAGTAACACGTTACAAAGTAACACGTTACTGTAACGCCACTACTTTTGCAGTAACGTAAGTAAGATGCTTCTCAAAGCGAAGCTGTCACTGGGACTTTTTGGGGCCTTTTGTGCCACCTTCAAACAGACTACTATCAAAGTTTAAGAGTGGCTGAACACAAAGATTCTCTTTACTTGGGACAACAGTGCCATCCTCACACAAACCATAGCTAGGGTTTGGGAGTGGTTGGCCCCCTGCCTTTGCCTGGCCACGTGTAATGACTGGACAAGAAATGTTTACATCAACCTCCCCCTTCCCCACAGCATTGTTTTCCCACAGCAGGTCCATAAATACAGCCAAGTCCCAAGCCTAGGACAACTGCAATCGGCAGCTTTTCAACCACACCGACAGTCAATAGATATGGTTGTTCATCAATGGTAACAGTCAACTCAACTGTTGGATAAGGGTGCTTATCCCCATGAACACACAAACAGTCCTCTTGTCTGCTATAATCTATTAGGCTCACGGTACAAGGTCCTTCTTAACTAGAGACATAAAGCTACCACTGTCCAACAGAGCAGTAACCTGCTGGCCATTAACAGTCACAGTTTTATAGTGCTGTAGCCTCATTTCCCCAGACCCCCCCCCCCCCCCAGGTTGTGGTGCATAGCAAGCACTGCCGAGTTTAGTTTTACGCATAGGACACACAGAAGCTTTATGGCCTGGCTGTTGACAATAAAAACAATGTCCTTACTAGGGATGGGCATAATTTACCGATTAACCGATAATTGATCATTAAGAATTTCACCGAGGAAGTTCATTTTCGTCGACAAACCGTTTTTTTTTTTAAACAATCCGAATGTAGGTTATTAGGCCTAGTGCACGGCCGTCCTCAAACAATGCAATGCATTTAACTGTGCCACTGGCAAAATTTGGGCACCAGGGGGCAACATTACACCATCGCCGTACCCTGGCGTGCCTCAGTTGATACATGCGAGCTTCCGTAGGGCAATCGCCAAATCATGAAGCGGTTACGGCGAAGTGTTGCGTGGGACCATTTCAATTTAAAAAATGACCAGGTGTACTGCAATCACTGCAATACAGCATACAAATATACCTCATCGACAACGCAAATGATGTATCATTTGAACACCACTCATCCAAGCCTGATAAAAGACACTGCACCTCCTTATTGGTCCATGGAACACCCTTATTACGCGAAGCCATTTTTGATAGAGAATAAATGAAAATAGCACAGCAATACTCTGTACTCTGAGTACTCAATACTCACAATACTCACAGTAACAATACTCACAGTGCTCTGCACTGTGTGTCTGTGTGTGTGTGTGTGTATATATATATTTTATAGTAATATGTACATATGTATATTAGCTGCTCTTGCTTGCTTTTTTTTTTTTTTTTTTTTTCTTCTTGCCTTCTGATTGTTGCTCTGAGTGTTGCTATCCCTGTGCTGTTGCAATCCTGGAATTTCCCCGTTGTGGGACTAATAAAGGCTTATCTTATCTTATCTTATCTTATACACTGAAAAGAAACCGCCAACAGTGGTTGCGCGCTGAGTAATGGCGGTCGTGAAGATTCTTTTTTTTTTTTTTTCAGAAACTTTATTGAGAAGGTCATGAAGATTCGGTAGAAGACACACACACACGTGTGTGTGTGTGTGTGTGTGTAAGTGTACATACATACGTAGATGTAAATAAAGTGTACATAAATATGTTTTTAGAACTCTTTTATTCTTATAACAAGATACGTAACTCAAGATGAAAATGATTTACTGCACAGGTTAATGAGAGCTTTACTGCTCCTCAGGTGCTAGAGGCGCAGGATCGTCGAGGGAAGCTGCAGGAGGCGGCGTAGTGGCTCGACGGGAAGACTATTTCGCACAAAATGGCACAAGAGAACAGCAAAAAGTTCCACGCGGCTAGACTAAGCAACACGAGCGATAGAGCAATGAATGCGGTCTTCGTTTGTTGGGTGGCCGCTCGGCAGGGAGAGAAGCTGGGTAAAGCGTCTCGGCCAATCAGCTTGCGGGGTGAAACGTCTCGGCCAATCAGCTTGCGAGATTCCCGAGCCGAGCCAACACGAGAACAGCAAACAGAGAGAGAGGGATTTGAGACAGAGAGGTGGATTTGAGTTGTGCGGCTCTCCGTGCTGATACCTGATGTTCTAATGTAGTCTACCTGCCTCGTTACCTACCTAAAAATGTTAATGATTAACCGATTATTAATCATTAATTCTCCCGACGATCGGTGAAGAAAATTTCACCGAATGCCCATCCCTAGTCCTTACTGTGTCCGTGCTGGTTTGAGGCAGGGCTGAAATTACCTAGAGGCTCCTGTCCAGTGTCTCTCTTCACTGGCCGGTGCTGGACCGGTCTCTGTGCTGTATTGTTGAGGTGTGAAATCGGTCCTCCTCACCGAGGATACTGTAAAGCCAACCTAGTGGCTGCAAGCCTCTCCATCGGTTCATACTCCTTCACCCAGGTCCTCATCTCTGCAGGAAGTACCCAGAGTAGTTGCTCCAGAATGATGGTCTCACCAATCTCTTCCTTGGTATGCTGTTCCGGCCAAATCCAGTGTCGGTAGAGTCCCTACGGGCAATGGTAAGTCTCGGTAGGGGTCTCACCAGGTGGGACTGTCAAAGATCAAAGCTGCAATTGGTATGTTTCTGGTGAGATGTCAAACTTTGTCAATAGTGCTGCCTTCAAGTCACGGAAAGAATGGGCCCACTCCTCATCCATTGCAGTGTAGGCCTCCAACACCTTCCCATGTTTTGGCCATGCGCTCAAAGTGCAAAAAATAATTCTCAAGGTCCTCCTCCGTCTGATAGGGTGGTACTTTTGGTTCACGTCTATACTCTGGACGTAGCTGCTCAGGGGCTCCACTGGAGTCTTGTGGTGGAATAAGTAGTGTCTCTAATAATGCTGCTGACTGCCTATGGCGGGGTGCTGGTATTGGCAGATCAAATCTGGGACTGCTTGCTGTTTCTGTGGTTGGTGTTTGCCCTGGATAGAGTGGGTTTGGAACCGGTGGGGCTTGGACAGGTGGCTGGATGGCAGCAAGTTGCCCAACCTGTGGAACTGAAATTCTTAGGCTCCTAAGTTCTGCCAACAAGCCCTTCTCTCTCCTGCTTTGTGCCACCAAAACGTCTCTCATCATAGTCAATAATTCTACCCCCGGCCCACCTACTGGGGCTGCTGACGCACTAGATCCAGCCATTTCATCATCTTCCTTTGATGCCGGAACTGTCTCCTAGGCTGGATCCACTGCCACAGTCACAATCTCCTCTAACTGCTCTTGTTGCTTTTGGGAACGAAATCCTGTATGCTGCCTAGAAAGGAGGGTTGCTCTCCTCCGACTTTCCATCCCACCACTGCCACCACATATCATGGAGTTCTACTTCAACTTCTTCAAATATTCAAAAAATGATGGCAAAGTCGAACAGATGGTGATAAGCCTTTTATTTTGCCGGCCTGCCAAGTGAAAAAATTATATGTAAGTGAGGAGGAAAAAAATGGTGAAAAAAAATGAGAAGGAAAATAAATAGTCTCTGTACCAAACTGTCTCTTTTAAAATGGAGTCCTCTATTAACTCCTCCTCAAAAATGGGGGAAAATAGGACAACTTCTCATTTACAGGCTGCAGAACACATCACCTCCTCTATAACAACAGTCACACTGCTCAGCCCCACAACAACCCCCTTTTTAAAGACCAAACCCCTTCCAGTGGGTGTATTAGGATGCATTCAGACCAGGATAGTCCAGGGGTCATGGTTCGATTGGGCGGGGAATGTCGAGAATTTTCACACCTTCGTTTGGTTTGCATTCACACTGCAGCGGACCAAACTGCTTGGACAACATCACGCAGTTACAACAACTGCTCGTTTGGGGCACTGTAGCTGAAATCGCCAGGAAGAAAAAATCTCGGCGAAGAAGAAAATAAGGCTCATCGATTGACCATGACCAAAAATGGAAATCTGTTCCCTTCAGCCGGGTTGTTTGTTCGCCACAAACGAGACTTTTTTAAAAAAAAATTTCTCCTCTGCTTTCACCGGTAAAAGGATTTCTCGGATTCGCGTGGTTGTCTTTATTGTTATTTTCTATCCAAAATGTACTACGGTAAATGCCACTTCCTCTTCTCAAACTACGTGTTGCTATGGTTACACAAACGGCGAAGGGCACTTCTGCCCTTTGGTCTACTGGATACTCCATTTGAATTCACACTGCAAGCAGAGTGCACCAGACTTCATTTGCAAGAGAACCAAGACCCCCGTTTTCAGGGGGTCCAGACTTCCCTTGTTTGGTGCGCACCAGAGTTCCAACGTGCATTCAGATGGCACCAAACGAACCTAACTATCCGCAGAATCCACTGTTTGGTCCTTTGGTCCGGACCAAACAGTGGCCATCTGAATACGCCCTTATTCATGAAAAAATCCATCCATCCATCTTCTTCCGCTTAATCCTTTATGGGTTGCGGGGGGGCTGGAGTCTATCCCAGCATCTTTGGGCAAGAGGCAGGGTACACCCTGGACAGATCGCCAGTCCATCGCAGGGCCAACACAGAGAGACAGACAACCATTCACTCTCACAGTCATACCTAAGGACAATTTAAAATCCCCAGTTTGATGCCAATTAACCTAACTTGCATGTTTTTGGCCTGTGGGAGGAAACCGGAGAAATCCCGGAGTAAACCCACGCAGACACGGGGAGAACGTGCAAACTCCACACAGATCACTGTTGGTCAGGGGGTGGGATCGAACCCAAGATCCCCTGGCCAAGGGTGAGTTGCTGTGCTGCCGCAGTGCTAACCCCTCTGCCAAACAAATATTCCTATTAAAAAAACACTTCATAATGCACCATCTTCCAATATATATTTATATATAAAGACAAGTTTTCCCCCACACAAAGTCAGTTCATTTACAAAACAATATTTATTAAAATTCATGACCACAACCCCTGGGTCACCTGACCACAAAGTGCACAAAAAAACCATATTTAATCTGCTTTAATTGGTTCAATCTGTTTGGCCCACTAAACGTCTGAATCATGAATGGAGGCAACTGGGCAGACGTGCAACGGAACAAACCAGGTGTGCATTTGTATGGTACGCCAGAATGAGTGCTTTTCCCAATGTGGCAGAACAACCAAGTGCACACCCTTGGCTGTGCTACAAAAACAGGTAAGGGGAGAAAGAGATGAATGTTAGCTATTTTAATATAATTTACAAACATAAGATAAGATAAGATAAGATAAGATAAGCCTTTATTAGTCCCACAACGGGGAAATTCCAGGATTGCAACAGCACAGGGATAGCAACACTCAGAGCAACAATCAGAAGGCAAGAAAAAAAACAAGCAAGCAAGAGCAGCTAATATACATATGTACATATTACTATAAAATATATATATACACACACACACACACAGACACACAGTGCAGAGCATTGTAGCTGGATGGAATAAATATATGAATATATGAACACACAGTGCAGAGCATTGTAGCTAGATGGAATAAATATGTAAATATATAAACACCCACAGTACAGAGCATTGCAGCTAGGTGGAATAAATATGCAAGTATATAAACACACACAGTGCGGAGCAATGTAGCTAGATGGAATAATATGTAGATATATAAAAACACAGTGCGGAGCATTGTAGCTAGATGGAATAAATATATAGATATATAAATATAAACACACCCAGTGCTGAGCATTGTAGCTAGATGGAATAAATATATAGATATATAAATATAAACACACCCAGTGCAGAGCATTGTAGCTAGATGGAATAAATATGTAAATATATAAACACACACAGTGCAGAGCATTGTTGCTAGGTGGGATGAAACAGCATAACCGTCTATTTAGTTATCCTACATGGTATGATTATGTGCCCATACATATTCTCACCCTCCATAGCGACCGGTATGTTCCTAGTTGTATGCCGGAGAGGACCATTGTGTAAGTCTATTGCATCTTTTGCATTCAAAAAACTATTAGTTTGTTACGTCTTTTTGCTATCTCTGCGAGCAGCCCTGCTTAGGTTGTACAGTCTGACAGCCGTTGGTAGGAAGGACCTACGAAACCTCTCGGTTGTGCACCTGGGATGATGTAGTCTGCTGCTAAATGAGCTCCTCAGTGCATCCAGTATGTCCTGCATAGGGTGGAACTCGGACTCCAGCAGAGATGACAGTTTAGCCACCGTCCTTCTCTCTCCTATCTCCTCCATCGGATCAAGGCGTTGCCCCAGGACAGAGCTAGCTTTCTTAATCAGTTTGTTCAGTCTCTTCCTATCGGCTGCAGTAATGCCACTGCCCCAGCAGACCACTCCAAAAGTGATGGCTGATGCCACCACCGTGTCATAGAATGACTTCAGCAGCGCCCCTTGTACACCAAAAGACCTGAGTCTCCTCAGCAGGAACAGCCTGCGCTGTCCCTTCTTGTAGAGTGCGTCAGTATTGTGTGACCAGTCTAGTTTATTGTTCAGATGAATACCCAGGTACTTGTAGGATGTCACCATCTCGATGTCTGTTCCCTGTATATTTACTGGTGCTGTGAGGGGCTGCCCATGCCTGCGGCAGTCCACCACCAGCTCCTTAGTTTTCCTCGCGTTGATCTGGAGGCAGTTCCGATGGCACCAGTCCACAAAGTCCTGGATAAGCCCTCTGTACTCAGCTTCATCTCCATTGGAGATGAGACCAACGATCGCAGAGTCATCAGAGAACTTCTGTAGATGGCAATGTGTTGTGTTGTGTGAGAAGTCCGCAGTATAAAGAGTGAACAGGAAGGGAGCCAGCACCGTTCCCTGGGGGGCCCCCGTGCTACTGATGATCGTGTCGGAAACACAGTCCCGGGTTCTCACAAACTGAGGCCGGTTCGTGAGGTAGTCCAGGATCCATGATGACAGGTGCTGGTCCACCCCTGCGCGCAGCAGCTTGTCCTTCAGGATCATCGGTTGGATGGTGTTGAAAGCACTGGAGAAGTCAAAGAACATGATCCTCACCATATTCCCGGGCTTCTCCAGGTGGGACAGAGAATGGTGAAGGAGGAAGATCACCGCATCCTCCACCCCAATGCCATGCTGGTAGGCGAACTGGAGTGGATCCATCGCTGGTTCCACCAGGGGGCGGAGATGAGCAAGGAGCAGTCTCTCCAGGGTCTTCATCAAGTGGGACGTCAAGGCCACCGGTCTGAAGCTGTTCAGGTCTTTGGGGTGGGAAGTTTTTGGTACAGGTACCACACAAGATGTTTTCCACAGCTGTGGTACCCTCCCCAGTTTCAGGCTCATGTTGAAGATATATGTCACAATCCCACACAGCTGGTCTGCACAGGACTTGAGGAGCTTTGCGCTGATGTCGTCCGGTCCCGACGCCTTCCTCGCCTTGATCTTCCTCAGCTCCGTCCTCACCTGGGTCTTGGTCAGGGTCAGGATGGGGGGCTGTGTGTTGGGAGTAGGGGGGGTGTCGGTGGAGTGGGGAGTGGGTAGCAGGACTTGATTTCTTAGAGGCAGCAGTGGTTGTTGTGCAGACAGGGGGGAGGGCGGTTGGTCAAATCTATTGAAAAACAGATTCAGGTTGTTCGCCCACTCCCTGCCCCCCGTGGCCTGGGGGGAGGTATTCTGGAGCCCCGAGATGGTTTTGAGGTTTCTCCAGACCCCGCTGATGTCGCTCTGTTGCAGCTTGTCCTCCATCTTCTTCCTGAAGCTGTCCTTGCCTTCTCTGATCTTTCTCCTCAGCTCCCTCTGTACGGACTTCAGCATCTCCCTGTTCCCCGACCTGAAGATCCTCTTCTTCTCTCTCAGAAGTGTTTTTATCTCAGGGTTGATCCAGGGTTTGTTGTTTGAGTGACGCCGTATGGTCTTGGTGGAACATGGAAGTAAATGAGAAAATGTATGGCGGGTGTGTGCACGTGTGTGTGCATGCATGCTGCTTAAGCAAGCAAATCACCCACAGTACATAGTTGTGCGTAGGTGAGTGTGCATATAGCCGTCTGTATGAATGTTTGCGTGCCTGCAGTCAGGGACGAGGCTGCTCCGTAACACAGAGAGAGAGCGAGAGAAAGACAGAGTGTGTTCTCCTGTCTTTCTGTTCTTGACAAACCACCTTTTTTGTGAGGACATTTTTCCTTGAGGACATTTGGCTTGGTCCTCATAAGGAAAAATGTCCTCACAAAAAAGCATTTGTCCTTATGAGGACAAATGCTAAAAATGCTAGGTGTAGAAGAGCTGGAAATAACGAGGCGGTTTTGTATCACAAAAGCAGAGTCTTTAATGAACAACTCTTCTATCTTGTCTCATCATGGTGCAGAGCTTGGCAGAAGGCAAAAAGAGAGAGAATTCTGCCCAGCTCGCTGGTTAAATACAGGCACACATCCAAGACATGCAAAACACAAGCTGAAATCCCCCGTTATCTAAATCCCCATTAGTCCTGTTAACTCCTCCCTCCGTCTTGGGAGGTGATGGGAAAACCTCTCCTCGCTTAAGGGGGTGAAGGTGTCAAGTCTGTTGCCATGGCGTCCTGTGACGTCATTGGTCTTCACACAGCGGTGAGATTCCTTTGTCCTTTCAGAGGTGTGAAATTCCTTTGCATATGTTGCCCCACACATTTCCACATGCTCTAACGTATGCAGGTATGGAATATATGAGTAATATATACCACACTAGGATTCATTCCCCAAAGTGCAAGATACACTATTATGAATACAAGTCAAACAATCACACAAATAAATGATCTGATAAACAAATAAACAAGAGTTCCAAAACAGTCGATGTCCCATTCATTTTCAATAATTAGGTATTCTGTAATTTTTCTATATAGTGCCAGAACACCATGATTCCTTTAAGAGTTTGTCGCTGTTGGCCTTCACGCTGCCCCCTCCCCCCAAGGTTGTAAACCTAGGGGAAACATTAACCGTGTTTACATGGTCACAAGTAAACTGCTTATTGGAGTAAACCAATAAAGGTAATAAATGGCTTATGGTGTTTACATGCACCAAGTAAACGGTTTATTGGGCAAATAAACTAGGTGTGTTAATCCGTTTTCTCATAAACCAATAATGGCCTTTAACTGATAAAGGTAATTGGCTTACTCTGTTTACATGACAGTTTGAATAATCAGGTAACTCCAGAAAGCTGATTATAATCGGTTTACTTGTGACCATGTAAACGGGGTCACTATTCAGGTGTAAAAATGGCTTTAGAGAATGGAAAATAGGGTTTGTTAGAATATGATGTCATATTACCCAGAAAGTGCAATCGGCATTTTTTATTTTGTGTTGAAAGTTTAAAGTGTAGCATCATCTGGTTTGGCTCATCAATAAAATCATTCTTCATCTTAAAGACATTGTTTCACCCAGGAAAAGTCTGGTCAAAGAATTGCTTTTCCTCCCAGGACCACAACTGAACCAACACTCCTTTGTTAAGCAAACCTAAGGAATGCTTACAATGGATTAACCTCTTGCGCTCCGTTGTCCCGTGGGTGGGCAAGTCTCTGCGTCCTAGAGCGAGGGCGCTCTCGTGCGCTCTAGGACGCATGATGGAGATTGTGATGTAGGTGGTGTATGGCGTCCAAGCTCGCACTGAAAATAAAAGCTGCAGACACAGCCGCGAACAGATTAGTTCATCTGATTGACCTCTCATTCGACTAATAAGAGCCTTGAATTGGGTTTCTGAAACCTTGAAGAACCAATGACTGAAAACTTGGCAAGAAGGACCCGCCTACCAATGCAGTGAGCCAATTGAAGCACAGAAGTTCGCTGAGCTGTTTTGTCTACAAAGGCTGGGTGAAGAGAGACTACTTCAGCAGCCACAGGCAGTGCTTTATTATTATTTTTTTTTTAATTCCAGCAGAGTGTTTAGGATTCTCTTTCATGGTCATCATAGACCAACGGAGGCCGACGACGAAGGTCGTAAATCATTCGCCAAAACCGCAATCATGGAATTATGTTTTGACCGGGTCGCGAGACCAGAACCACGAGCAGACCAGCGTCGCGTTCGTCTGACAATGAGGAAGAGAAGTTGGCCAGGACAATGTGGCTGTGAAGAGGTAAGGTGTTATAAGCCAAATTATTTTTTATCCCTGAAAATTGTAATCAAAAATGACTTTTGACCGATCGGTAAATTACAACTGTGCGGCGCACGATGTCTGAAGTGCGTGTGCCGCGTTACACGGTTCGTTCGTCACCTCCGGACCGTGAACGGGGGCCCCCCCCCGCCGCTACGATTCTGTAGCGGGGGGGGAGCCGCGGTGACAGCGCTGCTGTGGCCACATCGCCACATCCGAGTGTAATCCGTCATGTAGCGATGGCCGATCTCCGTCCTCTGTAGGGAGGGGGGGGGACAACCCCCCCCCCCACACACACACACACACACAGCCCTGAGTGTCACCTTTCATTAGAGCCCAAAATGAAGCTTCTACATTGAATCATTCAAAAGTTACAGACGTTTTTCCAAACTGTGCCATTTGGCACAATTTGGCACAGTTCCAAAACGCCTGGGAACAGCCTGAGAACAAAGCTGTGTAATATATTCATTTTTTGTGGTATTGTTACAAAATTTGGACCTCAGCTGGATAACACTTGGTTCTACATTTCTGTTGCATTTTCCAGTCCGGATCTGAAGCTGTGTGTTATTTGCAAGCATTTGTATCCAAAAAAACACCCAGGCCAAATTTATTTTCTTCAAGTTTACTATGTTTAGATGATTGTAACTCAGTGGCCGGAGCACTTAGAGAGATCATGTTTTTATTACCAAAAAATTCAAAGTGTTTTCTTTTAAATGAGACCAACCCCATGAAGATGCTGCAAAGGGTTGAAGAACAGCTTTTGATTTACTTTGGGCACATTATTTTTTGGCGTTTTTAGGAAAATTGACCGGAGTGCAAGGGGTTAACTTACATCATAAATAAACTGCAAACTTCCCCAACTAAGACAGGTTTATATTCAACAGGCATCCCATAAACTTTAAATGCATTTCCTAAGGCCCTAGGATTATCCACAGCTCAACACTACCCTTGTGGACGTCGCTGGGATAGACATTCACTGTTGACTTTACATGGTGAACCAAGTTTTTTTTGATTAAACATTAAACTCTTTCCAAGTTCATTTCTCAGAATAATTTCCAGGACACCATGGAAAAGCAAATTGACTCTGATGTTCGGTGTGGACAATCGTTTGGGTTTAAAATTCTTATTAATCCTTGATTTTAAATATGTGCATGTTAAAATGTTTAAATGAATGTTTATTTTTGCATGTTAATTTAAAAGCACTAGTTACAAAGTTGCATGAATCACTAAAGCTAGCTTAGACTTTATACATAAGTAGGTTAAGGAATCTCCAGTGTATTAAAATGTGTATCATTCCGTGAGGACCGGTATCAGCCAATCATCACCCAGCATATGCTGGGCTACAGCTCTTTCATTCCATTGGTTCCTTACAGACAAAAGACTGTTTGTTCATTGGACTAAAGTTCATAAAACCTGCCCACGAAGGAAGACTATTGGCTTGGGCTTCTGTCAATCCCCAGGAGCCCGCGAAAGTTATCTGAAGTTAAAAAGAAGGAGACGCCCTCCTTCACTTCAGAGCAGTATCAGAGTTTCTGTCCCTTCAGTTTTTACAGGGAACATGGAATATTGTGTTTGTGTAAACTTCTGTGTATTTTAATGTTTTTCTTTAAACATCTGGGAATTAATTATTTCTTTTGAGCTCAAAATTCTTTCAAATGAAGTCAGACTTCACATTCACAGGCATTCTATTTTTCTAACTTTTTATCCGGTTAGACTTTCTCTAAACTCACCGTGTGTTTTTTTTTCAAGGACGGACCATCTCCATACTGGAAGCTATTTTCAACCCCACGAAGTCAGAAAAATACCTTTTAATTTTGCTATTGGGATCAGATTTTTTAATTATTCTCAAATTCCCTTGGGAGAAGCTGCTGACCCATGAAAGCCTTGACACAGCTCGCCATCACGCTGCCTAAAGAAACCACCATCGCCACCTGTGTCCTGACCCAAGCTCCAACTAATATTGCAGTCAAAATCTCATCTTGTGACTGTGGACTTTGGAAGCTGCTGTACCTTGTCCGAATATCTGCTGGCAAGATATTCTGGTTTTGGGTGCCATCTGCAACTAAAGCTTCAGAAGGAGCCTCAACAACAGGACTACAACGCAAGGAGTCATGTGAGCAATTTCTCTTCGTTTCATCTGCTGAATAAAATGACAGAGATTTGAGAATAATTCAACATCTGATCAGATACAAAATTAAAAGAGAATTAATAATATTTTTCTTATTAAAATTCCATTGTTACTTTCTTAAGAGTAGTCCAGAATTTTCCATATAATTAGTTAATTTTCTCCATAAATCTGTGTCCAGTATTATTCATAAGTTTCATTTCAACTCTTCCAAATTCATGCTAAAGTCCATGGTTTTATAGATGTGCTCACATTGTTACTCTATCCTCAGTTACGAATTTAATGTGATGGTTAATGTTGATCATTTCACCTGTTAACAAGTTATTTGAATGTAAGATCATTTAATCAGAGTTCATTTAATAAATCTGTAAAATGAGAGAAGTTGTTGGGAATATATTCCATTCTGAATCTGTCTTCGAAGCCCCAGTATCAAATTCACTAATTTGAGACTGATTGATTTATATAATTGATGATTAAACAGGTATAAAGTGGAATTAATTAATAAATTGTTCACAAGAGAGTGAGCTGGTGCCCCCAAATGAGTGTTCACTATCAACTTTTCTGTGTGTGGACCCGGAGTAAATCTCAGGTCCCGATACACTAATGCAAATTAAATAATCTTTATACTTGGTCATAATTATAAATTAAATATTGCTACAAAAGAAAGGAAGTGCATGACTTCTATAAAATGAGCATGACCCATGGTCTTATTTTAAAAGTTTGAAACCCACAAAAAATGCCAGTATGCACAGTATATACAAGATATTGAACTACTGCTGACACTGTGCCAAACTCTCACTCAAATTCATCCCAAATTAATCCACAGTAAAGCGTCCAGTCCACATTCACAGATAACCACTGAGGCAATCATCTGTATGAAACCAAAACACATCACACCATTAAACGCACAACCCTCCTCCTCCCTCCCTCCTCCTTTTTTTCTGGTGTGAAAGCAGATCCTGGCTGTAAAGGGATCCAAATATTGTAATAGCCACTTAAATTAGGTCTACTGTAGCCCACAGCTGCTGCCTTCTTCTAATCTATGCTGCCCCCACCCCTCCCTGCTAGCCTTGAGCCCTTTCAGTCCATCTTGCTGCTGGTGGTTGGTCTTCCTCCCTGAGGGTGCACATGGCTGTTAGGCCACCATTAGTCCTGCTAATGGGTCTGACAACTGCACCACATCCTCAGCATTTAGATCTCCTCTGTCTGCGATATGGATATCGATCACTTCAATGGAACTGGAGAGTACAGGCAGGGGGGATGGGAGTCGATTATACATTACATATAAGCGCAAATGTTATGCACACACAAGACATAAACACAACATGTTTAATGTGCACACAGAGTCACACATAAACAACTTTATAGGACTTAAATTCATTTCCTGGACACATACTCTAACATATAAACTATGCCTTCCGCTTACATCATGATTTATGTAATGAAGACTTTTTTTGTGTATTTTGTATACTTTATTGGTCCCCAGAGGGAAATTCAGGGCATCCACTTGGATGGATGAGGCAGCCACCGTATGGCGCCAATCCCTTCACCATTCACACACACATTCACACCTTGGGCCACTTTAGAGTCTCCAATTAACCTAACTTGCATGTTTTTGACCTGTGGGAGGAAACCGGAGTATCTGGGGTAAACCCACACAGACACAAAAAGAACATGCAAACTCCACACAGAAGGGTCACTGATGGTCAGGGGATGGGTTCAAACCCACGATGGCCAGGGGTGGAATCAATCCCGTGACCTTCTTACTGTGCTGCCACAGTGCTAACCACTGCACCACCAAGCTGTCTATATCCCCATTATTAGACTGTGTGAACAAATTTAGCTCCCATATGATGAGTAATAACTAAAATAAAGGCACATATTAAAATACAATCAGCATCTCACTAAAACTGAAAGTGAAATAGGACCGCCATGATCTTCTAAGTGTCTTTTCATGTGCAGAAGCAAGAGGGTTGCCTTTGTCTTGCCGAGTCTCTGCATGCTCTTTCCCATTAATGACACTGTTTTCTCATAAGTTTGTCATCTCTCCATTTCCATCAACTGCGTAAGAAAATCTATGATGAAAAAAAAAATAACATCTGAAAATGTAATGATAAGTAGCTGACTGTCTTCGAGTTTACAAACTGAATTCTGCCAAAACATTCATGTCAGCTAAAGTAACTGAGTTGGGCCAGATTTTACTTAACAAAGGTTTCTAGTTATTGGAAGCAGAAAAAAAATCCTTACTTGAAGTGTAAGAACACAACAGTGAAGATTTTTTTTGATTGACTGATATTTACGTGTCCTGCACCTATGGTGCCCAGCCCATATGAGCTTACAAGACCTTGTAACACTAATAATGTTGATGGCCACAAGTCCAAATATACAGTTCATCAAACTTGAAAAGAAAAAGAAAGATACATTCCATGACATAACATAGCACATCACATAAAAGATTAGACTGCCTCAATTGCCATGCCTCTTCTATAAATCTTGGCCAAAGCAAAAGTCTCAACATTAAACAGAATATCAGACAACCAAAACAAGTCAGGATTCTTCAGTTGGATCTTTTCATACAGGGTGAAGAATTACTATTATCAAAATATGAGCATGTGTGTGTGTGTGTGTGGGGGGGGGGGTTATAGTATACAGTGTCAGTGTACTTTGTTGATCATCACAGCATCAAACTAGAGGGCACTCAGACAGTGCATACCTCTGCAAAGGATGTTTGTCCACCAATTAAAATGTGTCAATTGATATCATCACAAGTCATATGTGCAAGTGTATTTTCAAGCTTGTTATGTCATTGTTTTTTATGATTATAGCAAAAATTAATTAACCCCTTGCACTCCAGTCAATTTCCCTAAAAACGCCAAAAAATAACGTACCCAAAGTAAATCAAAAGCTGTTCTTCAACCCTTTGCAGCATCTTCCTGGGGTTGGTCTCACTTAAAAGAAAACACTTTGAATTTTTTGGCAAAACAGTCATAATCTCTCTAAGTGCTCCGGCCACTGAGTTACAGTCATCTAAACATAGTGAACTTGAAGAAAATAAATTTGGCCTGGTTGTTTTTTTTGGATACAAATGCTTGCAAATAACACACAGCTTCAGATCCGGGCTGGAAAATGCAACAGAAATGTAGAACCAAGTGTTATCCAGCTGAGGTCCAAATTTTGTAACAATACCACAAAAAATGAATATATTACACAGCTTTGTTCTCAGGTAGTTCCCAGGCGTTTTGGAACTGTGCCAAATTGTGCCAAATGGCACAGTTTGGAAAAACATCTGTAACTTTTGAATGATTCAATATAGAAGCTTCATTTTGGGCTCTAATGAAAGGTCACACTCAGGGCTGTCTGTGTGTGTGGGGGGGGGTTTGCCCCCCCCTCGCTACAGAGGATGGACATCAGCCAATGCTACACAACGGATTAGCCTCATGTGGCGATGTGGGACAGCAGCGCAGTCACCGCGGCTCCCCCCCCCTCGCTACAGAAGAATAGCGGGGGTGGGGGGGGGCGGCGTTCACAGTCTGTACGCGGCGAACAACCCCTTGTACCGCAGCGCACAAACTGCGCCGCACCGTGCCGCACAGTTGTAATTTACAGATCGGTCAAAAGTCATTTTGGATTACAATTTTCAGGGATAAATAATAATTTGGCTTATAACACCTTACCTCTTCACAGCAGCAGAGTCCTGGCGAACTTCTCTTCCTCACTGTCAGACGAACGCGACGCTGGTCCGCTCGTGGTTCTGGTCTTGCGACCCGATCAAAACATAATTCCATTATTGCGGTTTTGTGCTTCCATGATTGCGGTTTTTGGCGAACGATTTTTCAAAACAAATAACAGTAGTAATTAAAAAAAGACTGGCGAAGGCATGTGTGTCACTCAGCCTTCGTCGTCAGCCTCCGTCGGTCTATGACCATGGAAGAAATCATAACGTCTACTCTGCTGGAACCAAAACAAAATAACCACCGCCTGTGGCCGAACATTCCGATGCGCGAATGGCACTCCCTGTCACACAGGTTGCATTTGTGCATGGTCTCCGTGCTGCTGGGTCTGTGGGGTTCTTCCTGCGGGTCCTTTTTTGATCCGCTGCAGCAGCCAGTCTTCACCCAGCCTTAAAAAAAACAGCTCGCGAACTTCTCTGCTTCAATTGGCTCACTGCATTCACAGCGTTGGGAGGCGGGTCCTTCTGGCTAGGTTTTCAGTCATTGGTTCTTCAGGGTTTCAGAAACCCAATTCAAGGCTCTTATTAGTCGAATGAGAGGTCAATCAGATGAACTAATCTGTTCGCGGCTGTGTCTGCAGCTTTTATTTTCAGTGCACGCTTGGACGCCATACACCACCTACATCACAATCTCCATCATGCGTCCTAGAGCGCACGAGAGCGCCCTCGTGCGCTCTAGGACGCAGAGACTTGCCCGTCCGTGGTACAACGGAGCGCAAGAGGTTAAGTTAGGTTAATTGGCATCAAACTGGGGATTCTAAATTGTCCTTAGGTATGAATGTGAGAGTGAATGGTTGTCTGTCTCTCAGTGTTGGCCCTGCGATGGACAGGCCATCTGTCCAGGATGTACCCTGCCTCTCGCCCAAAGATGTTGGGATAGGCTCCAGCCCCCCCACCCCCCCACCCCCGGCCCCAGCGAGTCGAAAATAATTAAGCGGAAGAAGATGGATGGATGGATGGATGGATGGATAATGAAGAAGCCCTATCTCACAATGTTAAAAAAGTGAAAAAGTGTTTCAGATTATACATACTGATCTGGATCAGCCCCAAAATACAATGGGTTCATCCTTGGCCCAAACCAGAGTGGTGGCCTAGTTGGTAGAGCATCTGCCCCACACCCAGGAGGTTGTGGATTTAAATCCCAACTGGGTCGTACCAAAGACCATATAAAAATAGTACTTTCCACCTTCTAGCTTGGTGTTCAGCATAATAGAATGGGGAAAGGAAAGTTAACGTTAGCGCACAGAGCTCCCAGAGGACTGACCACCCCCACTGTAGCTTTCACTACTCACAGCAGCTGTGTGGCCTAGGGTCAGAGAAACAGAGATGGGAACCACCCCATACACCATATGGTGTTCCACATGCTGTGGAAAGGATTAACTTAACTAACTTGGCCCAAGGGCCATCTGTGATGAAAATTTTATTAAAATCCATCTTGTAGTTTTTGCATGATTCTTCTAACAGACAAATTAACCACAATAACAACATATCCTCCTTGGTGGAGGCAATAAGAGATCCTAAGTCACGCCCCTTCTACTTCCACATATGGGACCTTAAATCGGAAAAATCTCTACTGAAATGAATGGCAAGTGAGAAATTATCCTTTGATCCTGAACAAATTTTGCCAAGAGTTACACATGACGTTTGTCAATTTAAAAGATAATTTTCCATGTAATTAAAGCTGTCAGTTGTCATATAATGACAGTAATATTAAGGTTTTGTGAAACCGCTTAGTGGACTACATCTACCTGTCTCGGACTATACATGTCACCAAACATGATTATAGCGGTTTTCCTCTCAAAGCTCACCTCCTGCTTTCTGACTGATGAAAGAAGCATCCAAGGAGGAGAAAAACAACACAAATGTATTTTGAGAGCCAGAGCTAATCCAGAGGACTGTTATGGCCCTTTTCCACTAGCACCTACTCAGCCCGACTTGTCTTGACTCTACTCAGCCTGACACGTTTTAGGTCGTTTTCCATTACAACTGAGTACCACCTCAAGGTGGGTGGGTTCTACGGCTGTCACGGTAGAGGAATTTTCCCTGTGGTGACGGTGGATAACTTAACATCATGATATGCGGTATTATTGCAGATGTTTTTAGGACCCTGTGGTCTCGTATTTAAACAGGGTTCATAACTTATGTGGCAAACGATGGAAGTTGTGAGAAACTCACTGCAGCTCCGCACTCAACTTTATGCGTATGTGTGACAATTGTGCGGAGCTCCGGTCTTTCTACAGGCATAAACTGCTGATTTTGTTAAAAAAAAAAAGATCATTTTCATAAAGCATAGGCAGTAACTCCAGTATTTCAACTACGGCGTGTGTAGACTGGAGACTGCAGCGACATTCAGCTTATTTAAACAGGACAGCCTCCGTGCAGGACCCTGCGTGGCTCTTGTCTCCGTGATTTTTGGATTTTTGCCACTGTCCGAAAAATCACGTTCAAACTATGCAGTAGCTGTTTCGCTCTCAGAGCTCAATTGTCAGGATCATAAACACTCCGCTCAGAAGAAAATAATATGCTTTGTGCCCTTTCAGTGCCCAATGTCACGGCTGTATTTAGCAATTCGTTCAAATGCTTCCGCCACTAACTGCCTGCTGGAGTCTGTCTGGAGAGACAGTGTCCCACATGGTGCTGGCACTGTCAGCACCCGGTGCAGGGTGCTAGCGGCGGAAGCACCCAGTGCTGTGGAAGCTTCCACAGTACTGAGTGCAAACATGCTATTGGCAATAAAAAATACACTTACCATTTAACAGTTTATTTAATAATCAATAGGGGCACATAAGTGAACAACGAGATATAGCCACACACACAAAAAAAGTGAACACCGCAGTTGTTGCGGTTGCTCGGTTTCCTCCGCGGTATACTTGTCCATAGTGTGGTACTACATAATTGTGGTTATCGCTACAGCCCTAGTGAGTTCAGGAAGGTGGTCCATTATGCTGACATGCTGACATTTTGTCAGAAGCAAATACTTATTACTGATACTAATTAATTAATACTAATACTTATTACAGCAAGCGCAAAATATAAGCAAAGCACGGAGTTAGCATTGATGGCTAGCTAGGTAACTAACTAGCTAGCTTGTTGTCTGCATACAGGAGACAATGGTGATATCCTCGTTTGTTCAAGTGAGCTTGCCATCAATAGGATAAATAACATAAAACATGCTTAAAATCATAAAACACCATCTTCCCTGTGAGCAGCCATCAGCTTGGAGACCTCCTGGTATTTCATTCTGGGTCGCTCCACCGGTGGCGACGGGGATGAAAAGTTCATAGTGGTCAAATTTGACCTAATGTAGTTTATTTTTCAACCGCAGGGATCCAAATGCTGCAACACCAATGGAAGAAGTGTGTACACCAATGGGGAGACTATTGAAAAATAACCACTTTTGGTCAAATTTGATCACTATATGAACTTTTCAGCTCCGTCGCTGGCAGAGCGTTCCAAAATGAAATACCAGGTCTCCAAGCTGATGGCTGCTCACAGGGAAGATGGTGCGTGTTTTGTGATGGTGTTGATTTGTGTGTAGCCATTTATTTTGTTGATTGTCACAGAAATACTTAAAACTCACGGCCAAATTTACAAATGGCGGTTATGACTCTTGTGAAGACGTCGCTCTCATCTACCAACGTTATGCCCTGGCCAGTCAGTGGCCTGCAATCTGTTGATGTCACATTTTCAGCTCAACTCAGCACGGCTGGAACCTCACTGAAGTAGGTCCCAAAAACGGTAAACCCTACAAACCGAGTAGAGTTGAGACAAGTCGGGCTGAGTAGGTACTAGTGGAAAAGGGGCTTTAGTTATTTCCCCCTGGGTGCTCTTTGAAAATGATGACGTAAGTTACGCGAGTCTGTGTTTGTCGTCTTTCAATTTATGTATTTTGACAACCTTCTACTTTAACAGACAACAACCTATTTAAGTGGAAAATTATGTTTTAGATTGACAAACATGTGTGTAACTCATAGCAAAATCTGATTGGGATCAGTGATGGATTGCATTCATATAGTGTTTTTCATGACACCCAAAGATGCTCTACAATGAGTCCATTATTCATTCACTCCACAGACAATGGTAGTAGTAAGCAGACTGATGGAAATGTGGCTGCCAGTCCGCACCAATGGCCTCTCCCACCACCACCAAACATTTATTCACATTCACACACCAGTGTCACAGACACTGGAGGCAAGATGGGTAAAGCGTCTTACCCAAGGACACAACAGCAGGGTGGGGGGAGCGGGATTTGAACCGCCAATCTTCCGCTTATTGGACGACCTGCTTTACTTCTTGCGCCACTACTGCCCCAAAAGATAATTTCTCTTTTGCAATTCACTTCAATGGAGATATTTTCTGATTTAAGGTCCCATATGCAAAAGTAGAGGGGATGTGACTTAGGCTTTTATTGTTAAAGACGCACTCTGGTGGATATAAATCTCCTATAAAAGCAAATCTACATTGTCTAAAATGGTATCTTTTTTATTTTTTTTATACTTTATTGATCCCCAGAGGGGAAATTGAGGGTATCCACCTGGATGGATGAAGCAGCCACGGTACGGTGTTATCCCTTTACATTCACACCTAGGGCCACTTTTAGAGTCTCCAATTAACCTAACCTGCATGTCTTTGGCCTGTGGGAGGAAACCAGAGAACTCCCGCAGTAAACCCACGCAGACACGGGGAGAACATGCAAACTCCACAGATCACTGTTGGTCAGGGGCAGGGATCGAACCAGGGATCCCATGGCCAAGGGTGAGTTGCTGTGCTGCCACAGTGCTAACCACTGCTCCACCGCACCACCTGTGTCAAAATCTTTTTCACTTTCGCCCCTCCTTCAAATGTCAGGATCCGTGATTACTAGGTCCAACCCAATTCCCACAAGGCTAATGGCTAGCACTACATTTTCAGAATAAATCCTGTGATAAAAAGACGTACCAATTGAAGGACATGCCCAGTTGTATGCACAGTGGCCCAGGATAATCACTGAAACAGCATCGGTTCTTAAAAGCAGTTTAATGGTAAACTCCATCTTAATTTGAGTCAAGCTTTCAAGGCATCTGGTTAAAACATTCTAACTAGCCTGGAGAATAACTTTAATTACGCCAGAGAGTCCTGATTGGCTCAACACTACCCACGTGCCAGCGCCATACATAGTTCCTCACCAAAAACGCACCATCTAAACTTGCCTTTTTTCAAGGGGCAGGGCTTAAGTGAAACTTTAAAGCAAAAAAAGCAGAGACATAAGACATCTGAGTGATTTCGCTCTTGATATGTCTTGTAAGTCAAAGATCTTACAGACATGTTAACAAGAAAAAAAAAAGCTCGGTTTTAGTGGAGTGTCAATTTAAAATTAGTTCTTGAACTGAAATGCCCTTCACTCATTAGCTCTACTATCTCAACTGTATATTTTTTGTTTGTCTCCATGATAAGTGGCAAAAACAATTAATAAGTTGACCTTGAGCATAACCTTGTATGCAGAGCCACCTGAGGATCATTGTTATGAGTATCGTGAGCGTCCAGGCAACTGCCTAAGAAGAACAGAGATTCTTACCAATTGTGGATGATAAACAGATGGATAACTGATGTAACACCATGGATCAGCTCATTTTGCCCGCTCCTTGAACAAAAACCAATGTTAAACACCTCCATCTACTGTAGATCTCCCCAACAGTGGAAAGCTTCAACATACATTTAAAGTTGAGCAGTTCACTTGTGTTTCTCAGGTCTTCCAGAAAAGTAGCTGTGTAGGACAACCACTATACCGTATCACTCCAATATCATTTCAACAAAGAAACTTAGATGTCATATGCTAGGAGAATTCACCTAGGGAAGGATTTTGTGGTACAATGTACAGCAGAGTGCTTTTACTGTAAATTAATTCCAGAGGAAGTAGAGCAGCAAACAGTAGCTGTCTCTGTTGATTATTTTCACCCACCTGCCACACAGAGGAAAGCCTCAGAGGAAGCTCTTACTGGTGCCTAGACATGTCGGTAGCAATCTAAGCAAAGTGACTGGCTCACATCATGCTAATGAAACAAAAACTCCTTAAACTGGCCAAAGTCCTCACACATTTAATATTATAAACTTATAAGCAATCTATTGTCATTTCAAAGGACAAAACAGGTCTGCACCTATGATCTAGACAAACTGAATCATATGTGTAAAATCCTATCCACACTATGTTCTACAAATTGTCTTTTGGGGGGATTTTAATCATATATGTTCAAAGACATTTCCTTTCCCTTCATAGGTTTCCCTCATTTGTGATTCCTGCCCCAACTCGTTTCACCTGTGTCTATCTGCACACCTGTACTCAACCTCACTCCTTCCAGCATTCACCAACTGTAGTTCAATTTGGTCTTTGTCAGTGTCTCTATTCTTTGATGCTAGGCTTTCCAGCAACTTTGCAAACTCTTGGCTTGTGTTTTCAACTTTTCATTCTCCTAGTTTTCCCTTTATGCAGTTTTCATTACTTGTGACCTTTTCACTGTCATTTCATTTATTTGCTTCTGATATATGATGCTCCCTGGTGATTAAAGGATTCTGGAATTAAGATTTTTGCAGCCTGGACTCCTCCATCCTTCCTCCAACTTCCTCAATGATGCCAACCCCACAAATTCTGGCATACAGCGTGTTATATCTTGGACATCTGGACATCATGAATACCAAAAGAAATGGACCTAGGTTTTGACACAGAAGACTGGTAGAGTCTGAAGTTAGGGTGACACCCTACATGAAGTTCTGGAAGTTTGGCTGAAAGCTGGCATTAGGCATGGGCCTGAATTATAGCTGAATGCATCTGTGTTGGCTTTCCATAAAAAATATTCAAATTACACATAACATTTTTACAGAAGATTAAGAAAAAAATACAATAACTAGAAAAGCACTTGGAGAGCGCAGACCTCCGCCAAGCGCCACAGTTCCCCCCATACAGTGTTTGTGTGTACGTTTTCAGATTCCTTGACCATGAAAACATGTGACAAGCAATTGGATTGACAATGATAGGATTAGTGGTTCATTAGTTATTCACGAAAATGGCATTTTGCGTAATGGCGGTTTTCTTGTGGACGGTGATCCGGATCACCACCAAAATCTAGTCATCTGTAGGATATCCCATTTCTGACAATCTGTGAAAATTTCATGAAAATCCGTCCATAACTTTTTGAGTTATCTTGCTAACAAACAAACAGACAGACAGACAGACAGACAGACAGACAGACAGACAGACAGACAGACAGACAGACAGACAGACAAACCAATGCCGATGAAAACATAACCTCCTTGGCGGAGGTAATAATACAATACTCTCTTCTCAGAGGAGAGGGGAGGGTTGACCTTGCAGCATACACTCCTGGTGGGTGGGGGTATGGGTGGAGCTAATTAGAATATTCATACAGCCACATATACTTAAGTAGGTGGAAGATGTAAATGATCTTTCCAAGCAATTCTAAAGGTGCATTCACACCAAATGTGAACAGGCAAATTTTTTGTGCGGTTCGATTAAATTATAACTCAGTGTAAACAGACATGAACAGTGAGGTGCAGACTAGGCGAAGCTGTCTTTAAAACTTCTGCAGCTGTGTTCAACCTGCTGTAGAAATTCCCAAAATAACGTCATGCTTATGTTTTTATTATCTGACCGGGGTCTCACCTGAAAATTATGTCTCAAACCTCCAACACTTAGATGATCCCGTGTTGATGTTGCTAGCTAGCTTGCTAGAACGTCCGTGGCCGGAAACCCGGGGGTAAATAACTCCAAAAACCCAATTCAGCTGAAGAGTTCCCGGTCCTCCTGTCTCCCGGTGAGTAAGTTTCATTTTCTAACTAGTTTACTCTGCAACTGTGATAATTTTACTACGTCCGCTAGCTAGCTAGCTGCTAGCATAGCAAGCTAGCGAACGCGCGACGATGAAAATTTGTGCGTACCCGCATCTTCCCATTGATTTTCTATGGATTTGCGCCGCCCGTTCGCGTTTGGCATGAAAGTACCTTAAGGCAATGAAAGTTTTATTGTGGGTAAAAAGCCACAATATACTATTTTGGGCAATACATATTTGTTTTTCAGGTGGTTTTAGAGCCGCCAGAGTGCGTCTTTAAAAGTGGGCTCCTGTCGCTGGTTGCCCATGTAATTACTGCTTGATAGCATGTAGTTATTTGGTGTAAAATGTCAAAAAAATGACTGTTTCACAGCATTCAGCATGTTATTGGTGACACTTAAAAATCAAAGCAGGGGTGCCTTAGTTTCATATCCTACTGAGAATATGTTACACATATCCAGATGATGTATGGCAGGGGTCATCAACTGGCAGACTCCGGTTCGGACCCCCAAGCCTTTTGATACAATTTGGGGAAAAAGGGAGACAGTTTTGTTTTGATGGGGAAAAAAGTGGAACTGAACTGTTGTATTGGCGGCTGCCCAAACAGATTATGGCATGAGCCCTTGGGCACTCTCCTGCTGCAGACTCTCTCCACAAAAAAAAAAAGAAAAAGACTCCCCTCTCCACTGTCCCACGAGCGCCACTCTCTGCAGAGACTCTGTGGCTCCAGCTGCTCCAGAGGGTATGCAGCGGGTCACAAAATCACGGTTTGCTGCGAGAAACACACACACACACAAGGCCGACAGCCAGGATATCCACCCCAGACAGACACGCTTTGTTTCAGGTCTGTATTGATGAAATAAAGCGCTGTTGTGAAATTGGGTGTATTTACCGGGGCATTTCTTTCACTATTCTGCCAAGAGTAATTCATGCTGGGATGCAGGGGTGAGGTCATTGGTTACGGAGGCCCTTTTCATAGCCTCCAATATCATGTAAAAACTCTGTAAAAGCTCAGTGTTACTGAACCTTAAAACGTTCCACCTCCCCTTTGCCTGTAATCATGGAGTTATAGCTCCACCCATGCTGTAACAGAATTTACTGTTGAGATGAGAAAAATCTAATAAAAGAGAAAAACTCCAGAGTCCAAGTCTGAACCTCCGCAGAAAAGAGAAAAAAAAGTCACTATCGGCTGATATTGCAGGTAAGAAAGGCTCCTAAATCTTACGTATTTTATGGAAACAAACTCATACAGTAGGTTATATACAGTACAAACAAATGAAATAATAAACCTGCCAGCTGATGTCCAGTTCAGCATAACACCAATCTCTGTGAGATTGTTGATATTCATAAAATCTGTTCTTCTGTCATGCCAAATAAAGTTACGTACAGAGAGGAGCTTCTGTCTCTTCTGCCATGCGCCCTCAGTTCTCACCAGTGTCTCCTCCTGGCACCGACGATCGCTATCATGTCAGGCGCAGATGAATTAAGACAAGCTTTTTTGGTGTGTTAAATCCTGGCGCATTTAGCAGGAGATTGACAAACGTAAACCTTAATAAATCACCTTGCGCCAGTCATTTAAATACTCCCCTCCTTCAAATTTGCACTTTGACATGACAACTCCCACAAATACATATGCAATGAGGCCAGGTGCAAAATTAACATAGTCCACGCCTTTCCACCGCTAATTTTGCCCTGCGCCCTCGACAGTAGTTTTTTAATGCCAAAATAGGGCTTTGCGATGGCACAGCACGTTAGTAAATCTGCCCCATGTGTTCTCCTGTATTATAAAATTTTAAATTATATATTTTGTTTGGAATTGAACAAAGAATTCATTTTAATTTTTTGTTTAAAAGTTTATATAGAGCTAAAAGCAGCTAAAACAGCCTAATAAAATGATGTGTGAAAGCAAGTGAAATGACACTGGCCTGTCTGTAGACAGCTGTGGTCTTCTGAAAGAATGTCCATGAAATGATGGCAGTTTTTAAAAGCACATTTTGAGATAAATTTGTCCATGTGACAGATTTCTCTTCCATTTGTTTTAATAAGAGACGTTGGAAGTAAATTCATAGGTCATTACAAATACTTTGCTTTAAAAGAACCAAGTTGTCACACAGTGGGAGGGAAAAAAATCCTGAATAGAAAAAAAGCATCAAGATGCATTGAGAATGGTTTTAGAATCAAATCAGAGTTCTGAATCATAATCGAATCATGAGGTGCCTAAAGACTCCTACACCTAGTTCGGACCTCAGCTGGAGAGCAGGACCGACTTATCGGACCTCTTGCAGTTTTAGTTGGTGACCCCTGATGTATGGTATATGTACCTGTGATACATTAGAACTCCATATATTCTCTCCATGAACATTATGGATATTTGATAAATCCACAGAAGCATACTGTATATTACTGGATCATTCTGGATACAGTTCCTTTTTGTCCAATGAAAGATTTATCAGTGCAGTAGATTTAACCTCTTAAAACTCCGGTGTTCCACCCGTGGAATGTTTCACATTGGCGGAATGCTAAGGGGATTTAATCCCTGTGAAACTATACTACTACTACTACTACTACTACTAATAATAATAATAATAATGGATTAGATTTGTATTGCGCTTTACAAGTCAAGTGACATCTTCAAAGCACTTACAGTGTGTCCATTATTCATTCACTCCAGACAGACATTGGTAGTGGTAAGCTACTTCTGTAGCCACAGCTGCCCTGGGGCAGACTGACTGAAACGTGGCTGCCAATCCACGCCAACGGCCTCTCTGACCACTACTGAACATTTATACACATTCATACCCAGTGTCATGGACACTGGAGGCAAGGTGGGTAAAGTGTCAGGTACACAACGGCAGGATGACTGGGGAGAGCGGGATTCAAATTGCCAACCAGTTATTGGACAACCTGCTCTATCTCCTGAGCCACTGCCACCCTGGCAAACTATGTTTACACAGTGGTTTGTTTTAGGAGTAGCGCATAAAGTCATTGCAAGTGAAAGCATAGCAACATGTAGCTGTTAAGTGCATTTTAGAACTGGAACATGCTATTTATAGTATAAACAGTACAGTGTGTGTGTGGGGGGGGGGGGCGCTAAGACCAGATACTGGCAAATCCTGTCAAAAGGATGTGTAAAAAATTCTAATTTAAACCGTTTTAAGGCTATATCTTCCTGTCCTATTGGTGAAGCATTCAGTAGCCTAAATACTAAATACCATGCAGCCTACTGTTGCTACAAGAAATATCAAAATGTTAATTTTCACCATCTATAAATGTTAGCAAAAGCATGTTTATGGTCAATCTAGGGAAGAGATTAATTGGCCTAAAATTCTCTACATATTATTTATCTTTAATAATATCAGGGGTTCCCACCTGCAGCCTCCTTCTCCGGATGATACCGGAATCATCCATGACGCGCGCCTGGGGCTCCACACCTCTCGGCGGGTCTCGTGGCCTCTCGTTTCCAGGTGACCAGCGAGAAGAAGGTCAACTCTCGCGTGGCTTTTAATGAACTCGATTTTTTTTTTTTAAACTACTAAACCAAAATGCTTAGGAGAGTCACTGTCATAACTTCACAACAAAAAGAGATGTATTATTCCCTTACATCCCCTTGAGTAGCTGGAGCTGTTATTATAATGAATGCGGTGACCAGTATGAAAAAAAAACTTGATCGTGCATTATAATAAAAAAAGTATTTAAAGTGAACAGCGCTTAACAAATGCTGCTCCTGTGCTCCATGGTGGCACCGATGATTTTGCTGCTCTGTAAAATGCTCAGTATGCAGCAGTCTGCTCGGTCGGATCACTGCGCTCTGCAGGAACTAAAGTCCAGCTGACAATCGGAAGAAAACTCCCAGAGTTCAGAGGGTCATCACACCGCAGATTAGATAAAGCAAACAAGTCTGCAGGCATCTTCATTCATAGATTAAAGTGATTTTTTTTTCCCCCTTCTGTAGCTCATAGCGCCAGTTCCAGAAAAAAAATCGTAAGTCATTTCCTTACTTTCAACAAGCGGCCAAACTCCACAGAGCTACGCACAGAGAAGGCACCGGCGCAGGCATATTGCACACCTCTCCATTACAACAAATCTCGGCCGTGTGACACATCCAAGCTGTCTCAGCATTTGCATAAAAAAGGCACCATCACCAGCGAGGATCTGCAGCGACTCGACCTGTCCATCGGTGGGGAAAATAGACGTAAGACACACTGGCAGAGAAAGCAAGTCGGTCCCTCGGCGTGTTTTCGTCCTCTGGTTCACGGATTTGTCCGTCTTCAGGTGTGTGACGCGCTTGATCTGCTCTCTGCCGCCTTTGCCGTGGAAGATGAACGTATGTGTCGGCTGCACAGGCTCCCATCCATCCTCGGCTCCGCCAACCACCCACTTCCTACTACCGAAGCATGGTTAACCCCTCAGCGACCGGAGACTGACATCACCGTGGAGGAGGTCCGTGGGTTCAAGCGTGTGCATGTCTAAATCCTGCAAAAGGGAATTTTTAGGTAGGAAGGATAAAAGAACAAATGTTTTATCGCTGTAAATGACATAAGGCAGTTAACTTTGGACTTCTGATGGGACTACAGATAACCAGAGGTGGATACTTCTTCTTCTTTTAGATTTGATTGGTGGTTGGCAACCAGCTTACAGGTGCATTACCGCCACCGACTTAACACCAAAACTGAATATGAAAAAAAATATACGTTTACTTGTACACTTTGAGTTACTTTTGAATGTAAGTAATCTAAAAACCGTCTAAAATGTGCTTCTGTAATCATTGTAATAACGTTTGGTTAGGATTGCATCTTTAGTTCACTGTTTTTAGTGAATTTATGATTTTGTAGAGGGTGTAAGGAAAGGATGTGGAGGCGAGGCACGAGCGTAGGTCGACACAGGTTCTTTATTGACCCTCTAATATAAATACAGCCTGTGGACCCCAGCGTGGCCCGCTGGGGGCCATGTGTCAGATAGGAGAGCTACCGCATTTGGTATAACAAACTCTTTTATACAGTTATACAGAGAGAGAGAATTTTTTTTTTTTGTTTTGTTTTTTTTTTTTGTTACTTATTTGTACCCGTAGGTAGACTTGGTTTGCAGTCTGGTGACAAGCCACCGGCTGCTGGTCGCTGCGTGCGCGAGCGCCCTAAACCTACATGTTTTTGGTATGCGGGAGGAAACCGGAGAAATCCCGGAGTAAACCCACGCAACACGGGGAGAACATGCAAACTCCACACAGCTCACTGTTGGTCGGGGGCTGGGATCGAACCCACGACCTCATGATCCCCGCAATCCCCCGGCCGAGGGTAAAACTGTGCTGCCACAGTGCTAAACCACTGCGCCACCGTGCACCGTGCAGAGAATGCATGGCACATTAGCGTAGTGATATACATATCAGTCAATACATATCATTAGCGTGACAAACTGGCGCCCGGATGTCCTCTCCTTGGTCCGGGGACGTATACATGACAGTCCATTGTTCTGATTGCCCCCGGGGCTCTCTGTCTGTATGTAAGTTGTCCTCCGTTTCCTCCAGCCCTGCTGAGTGTGAAACAGTGTCCGTCTGCAGTGTGCTGGTGTAACGGATGCCAACTAGTACTGTTCGACGTAGAACGTTAGTAAACCTCCCTCCCAAAGCCTCATACAGTATCGGTAGCGCTGAGCTATCGGTCGGACCTTTAGCTCAGCGCGATCGTGCTGTGTCTCCCATGCTCGAACTGTGTAGTTGACTGAGAGGTCGCGGGTTCGTGTCCCGTGTGGGGCGAACTGCGCAGGATGATCTCTGTCACACTGGGTCACCACAGTTTTGTTTATTTAAAGGTACAATATGTAAAATTTGGGGTAAACTGAATTTTGACATTTATTGCAGCGTAACACCTTAACTTCATTTTCATTGTTACATATTCACTCCTAAGTAAAAGCTGTTGCTTTTTCTGTACCTGAAATTATGTTGTTTTTTTGTTTGCTTGCTTGTTTGTTTTATATACTCAGGAACAGGGTCCTTCTCTATATAGGCAGCCATCTTGGACCACCATAATGTCTTTCCACACTTTTATGTCAAACTTTACACAAATGGCTTCTGCAAGTTCTTCTGTATGCTTTGGAAGAGGGTGATGATGACTGATAAAATGTGAAGCAGCTGCATTTTGAAATCTGCTGTTCAACTGTGCCACTTATTACACATTGCAACTTTAAAATCAGAGCTGAAATCATTGTCCTTCTATTCTGGGTAGGAAATATTTATTTTATTACAATTTTACAAGAAAAATTTAATATTTATTAATCAAAAATACACATTTTCATGAAAATCCCACAGATGTATTAAAAAAATAATTTACAGGGAAAATGTATCTAATGTATAAAAAAAGGCTCCCAAATTTATCAGAATAAATTCTCAAATCTAAAAGAAAAAGTTACAAAATTAAACACAACTTTACAAAAAAGGTTACACAATTTTATTTAGTAGAAAGTTATAAATTTAAATCAAAAGCCTATAGAATTTATGAAAAAAATAAATTTTTGAAGAAAAAGCAACAAATTTATGAGAAAACAACTGCAAATTTATGAAAAAAGAGAAAATCTAACAAATTGGTAAGCATAAACTTCTTACTCAGGTAACTTTTACGTAGATACTTTCTTAGACAAGTGATTTTTTAGTGACTTCTCATACTTACTATACTTGAGTAATTAATATCATAGGATAAACTACCCCTCCATAGATTGCCACCTTTTCATGGTGGAGGGGTTTGCGTGCCCTAATAATCTTAGGAGCTATGTTGCTGGGGGCAACTTTTCCTTGGTAGGGCTTCCCAAGACAAAGTGGTCCTAGGTGAAGGGCCAGACTAAGAGTGGTCTAGTATGAAAAAAGTTACATCAACGACCCAGTGTACTCAAAAGCATCATAGTGGGTCTGACCTCCAGTGGGTTCACCACCTGCAGGAGGGGTCAAGGGAATCATGGTGCTGTGTATGAACCGGGCAGCAGTCTGGGCTGCTTGGATTGCTGCCCAAACCACTGGCTAAGCCGTAGAGTATGGATGGATGGCAGGCAGGCAAACTACTATTACTTGACTACAATTTCTGGCTGTCTACCCAAACTCAACAAAAAATAACCAGTCAGTAACAATGGAAAATCTGTACCAATGTGTTATGACAAAAATGTACCTTTTATTGTGACCAGCACAATCTGCACCTGTGCAACACTCATGAATTTTAATCCTGATATATACCACACCTTTCAGGTGGAGGAGCTATCTTGGCAAAGCGTAAGTGTTTGATAACAGATTTAAGAAGAAAATGTCTTCAAAATTAGATGGAATGCTGTACAGGTGCATCTCAGTAAATTAGAATATAATCAAAAAGTTGATTTATTTCAGTAATTCAATTCAAAAAGTGAAACTCATACAGTATATAGATTCGTTACACACAGAGTAATATATTTCAAGCGTTTATTTCTTTTAATTATGATGATGTGGCATGGTATGGCGGCGATTGGCCTGTGGTACTGGTGAGGTGTTGTGAAGGCCCAAGTTGCCAAATCAGGTGCCAGGTCCTTTCATTTGGAAATCAAGGTCCCAGAGTGTGAAGGAAGAAGAATCAAAGTTGCTTGAGGTCCAGTGCGAAGTTTTCACAGTTTGGGGAGCCATGTCATCTGCTGGTGTTAGTCCACTGTATTTTATCAAGTCTAAAGTCAGTGTAGCCATCTTACCATGAATTTTTAGAGCACTTCATGCTTTCCTCTGCTGACAAGCTTTATGGAGATGCTGATTTCATTTTCCAGCAGGACCTGGCACCTGCCCACACTGCCAAAAGTACCAAGACCTGGTTGAATGACCGTGGTATCACTGTGCTTGATTGGCCAGCAAACTAACCTGACCTAAAATAGAGAATCTGTGGGGTATTGTCAAGAGGAAGATGAGAGACACCAGACGCAACAACGCAGACTGAAGGTTGTTATCAAAGCAACCTGAGCTTCCAGAGCACCTCAGCGGTGCCACAGGCTGATCACCTCGATGCCATGCAAAAGGGGCCCAGACCAAGTATTGAGTGTGTACATAGACATACTTTTCAGTAGGACAACATTTCTATTAAAAATCTATTTTTTCTTATGGTTCTCATGTAATATTCTAATTTCTGAGAAACTGAATTTTGGGTTTTTATTAGTTGTAGCCATAATCATACAAATTAAAACAAACAAAGACTTGAAATATATCACTCTGTGTGCAATGAATCTATATATGAGTTTCACTTTTTGAACTGAGTTACTGAAATAAATTAACTTTTCAGTGACATTCTAATTTATTGAGATGCACCTGTATATACACTAATGCACATTAATTTAAAAAATTTACTTCAACTTGTAAAAAAAAAAAAAATGGAAGCCAAGACAAAACTGCTGTATTTTCAGTGAGGGACAGTGGGTGTGGATATTTCACTTCGCTGTTGGCAGGACAATAAACAGAAAAAATTCTCATGAGTAAGTATTGAGGGGGACACTATAATTATTACTGCAGTAAACATAGAGGAAATCTTTATTTCCATTGTACTGACTAGAAAAATTATGGGTAAATAACTCAAGGGTAGTGTCACTGTTTCCATTTTTATTAATAATCATACAGAATGCTATAAAACCAACTAAAAAAGTTTTTTTTTTCAAAAATTATATTGTTGAAATTTTATTATATAATTTTACATTTTTAATCCAACCAAGCTCCCTATAGAGATTGCTGGTGACACTTTGTGGACCAAATTAAAACCTTTTTTCCATCTATGTATAGCATGGGCACTTCAAATGCATTTTATTCAATTACAGTATGTAAAATATCAGATAGTATACAGCTGAAACCAGAAGTTTGCATACTCTGTATAAAGGGACACAACCTTTTTTTCCTCACTGACATTAAATCAAACTAAACTTTTCTTATTTTAGGTCAATAATGATTACCAAAATTATTTCTATTTGTTTAATTTTTTGTATTTGCTAAATAATCTTTTAGAGAATTTTTTTATGACTTTCTTCAAAGTCAGAAGTATAAATACAGCTAAGATTGCTATGCCTTTAAACAATCTGGGAAAGCCAGATGATGATGTCATGGCTTTGGAAGCTTCTGATTTATTGACAATGTTTGAGTGAAGTGGAGGAACACCTGTAGATATATTTTAAGGCACACCTCAAACACACTGCTTCCTTGTGTAACATCATGGGAAAATCAAAATCAGCCAAGATACCAGGAAGAGAACTGTGGACCTCCACAAGTCTGATTCATCCTTGCGTAGTTTCCAGATGCCTGAAGGTGCCACATTCATCTGTTCAAACAATTATACACAAGCACCATGGGAATGTCCAGCCATCATACTATTCAGGAAGAAGATGGGTTTTGTGTCCCAGAGATGTGTGTGTTTTGGTGCAAAATGTGTGTATCCTTGACCTTGTGAAGATGCTGGCTGAAGCTTTTAAAACAGTGTCATTACACAAGTCCTGTACCGACATGGGCTGAAAGGCTGCTCAGCAAGGAAGAAGCCATTACTCCAAAAGCAACACAAAAAAGCCAGAGTACAGTTTGCAAATGCATACAGGGACAAAGACCTTAATTTTTGGAGACATGTCCTGTGGTCTGATGAAACTAAAATTGAACTGTTTGACCATATTGACCATTGTTACATTTGGAGGAAATAGGAGGAAGTTTGCAAGCCTGAGAACACCATCCCACCTGTGAAGTACAGGGGTGGCAGCGTCATGTTGTGAGGATGTTTTGCTGCAAGAGGGACTGATGCACTCCTCAAAATAGATAGCATCATGAGGAAAGAAGATTATTTGGAAATATTGAAGCAACATCTCAAGACATCAGCCAGGAAGTTAAAGCTTGGGTGCAAATGGGTCTTCCAAATGGACAATAACCCTAAGCATACTGCCATATTCATTACAAAGTGGCAACAAAGTCAGTGTTTTGGAGTGGCCATCACAAAGCCCTGATCTCAATCCTAGAGAAAATTTGTGAGCAGAGCTGAAAAGATGTGTGCCAGCAAGGCAGCCTACAATCCTGACTCAGGTACATCGGTTCTGTCAGAAGGAATGGGCCAGAATTCCAGCAAACTATTGTGAGAAGTATGTGGACGGATACCCAAAACATTTGACCCAAGTCATACAATTTAAAGGCAATGCTACCAAATACTAAGGAAATGTATGTAAAAATAGGACATTGAAAAAAGTAATAAAAAATTCTCTAAAAAATTATTTAGCAATTCAGGATGAGCAACGTGGTTTTCGTACTGGCCGTGGCACATTGGACCAACTCTTTACCCTCTCAAGAATCCTTGAGGGTTTATGGGAGTTTGCCCAACCAGTCCACATGTGTTTTCTGGACTTGGAGAAAGCATTCGATTGCATCCCTCACCATCTCTTGTGGGGAGTGCAGCCTACATTTAGGCCTGTAAAGCCTAATTGGGATACCTGTTTCAAACAGGAATACTTGCGTTCTATGGGCAATGCACTAGTTAATTACTGATTACACTGAAACATTTCAGGGTATAAAGTCCATGATTGTGTTCACACAATGAAACCAAATGATGTCACATTGTTAAACATTTTCACAATAAAAGTTGATCAGAGGTGGTCTGTGTGTCAGTGTGGAGAGAAAAAAAACACACACACACACAGGAGAACACGCAGCTGGAGACAAGAGGAGGGAGAAGGGGAGGAAGATTTTAGTGGCTTTTAGCATCATGGCCTTAATAATCACCATCTCTCTGAACAGACAGAGTTGGCAAGCTGTAGTCTCTCTCACAGTAGGATTTAGTGCTGATAGATCACTGAGTTCAACGTCAGCATTCCAAGATCCCCAAATCAACAACCTGACCAAATGATTCAGGGTTGTATCGCTCCGTCTTAAGCCCAATTCATAGTTGCAAAAATGTGCTGGTACATGAGCAAGGAGAAAGTGCAAGCTCCATTTGTGACATAGGTAGTATTAAGTAGTAATATGGCGGCCGGGGCTCCCGGGGAATAATAAGGGGTGATGGACTGCCTTTCCGGTGGTGACGTTACTCGGGGTATAAAGGGCATGACAGGAAAATGCTAGTCCCTTTTCATCACTGACCCCTTGTGCTGTACGGAGCATCTGTGGTTCTTGTTACTGTTATAATAAAGTATGCTCGACTGCACGCTGAGCCTCCTCATTAAACCGAGTTATGGACATAACATTTGGCGACGAGGTAATAGGTATGAAACGAGCTGTCACTACTTTTCAGCCGCTTTTGGAGGTCCCAGGCGAGCCACCGGTACCCTGGGCTAGATGGTACACAGCATTTCAGACTTATCTGATAGCCCTTGACCTCGGTAAGCTCGAGAAGTTGCGTGTGAGGGCTATTTTGGTTCATAGTCTCGGTATGGAGGGTCAGAGGATCCTTAACATGCTAGGAGAGGCTGAAAATTATGAAGACGTGGTGGAGTTAATGGTGTGCTATTTTCGCGCCCCTGAGAATGTCATAGTCCAGCGTATAAAGTTTTGGCAGCGCCACCAGCAGATAGGGGAGTCGGTGCAGCGTTTTGTCATGGATCTACGTCAGCTGGCCGGGGAGTGCAACTTTGGAGCCCTGGAGGATGAAATGGTTTGTGACCAATTGGCGGAGCACGTCCTTTGTTCAGCAGCGTGGTCGAGGCTATTGACCTACCCGGGTCAACTGATGTTAGCCATGGCTATGGACATTGCCCAGCAGTGTGAGGCAGCAGAAAATTTGGCTGAAGACCTCCGTGGAAGAGACACATTGAGACGTGGAGAACCAAGTGAGAGGACACTGGCTGTGGACCCGGACAACGAGGACGGCATGAGTGAAGAAGAGTATGCAGCCGTTTTAAGAATTAGGTCCACCCCGGGTACGCCAAGGTGTTATGGCTGTGGGTCCGCAAGGCACCGGTATAAGGCAAGAGAGTGTCCGGTGAGGGGCAAGAGATGCGGCAAATGTGGTCTTTTACATCACTTCACCAGAGCCTGCAAGAATTTTGAGTGGGAGGACCGAAGATGTGGAACGGATTTCCCCGCTGTGGATCCCACGACTGTGCATACCGTTTCCCCGAGCATGTATGGTTACATCTACTGCAACGTGTTGCTGGATGGCGTGGAGGTTTCACTGTTGGTGGACACATGAGCGATCGGGTCGGTGCTGACCCTGTCCACCGTGGAGAGACTGTTCTCATACCACCATTTGTAGTAGTAGTAGTAGATTAGTTTATTTGACAGGGACAGTGCAATAAACATAGACAATTAATCAAAGACAATCAATCTGATGTGTTGCACATAGAGTGTATAGCTATTAGCTAATTTGCAACTCTTGTCCCTGGATGGGCTTTAGAAAAAAGAATCAAGATAAAAAATATACACAATAACCACATACATCAATGCAGAAAAATTATAAATACACAATTATAAATATTATAAATATTATAAATACACAAATATAACAGCCTGACTCACATTTAACATAAATATTATAAATATTATAAATACACAAATATAACAGCCTGACTCACATTTAACACATATAACATAACTCACATTTGCCTATTTCAGGCCTTCCTCCCTCCGTCACTCACTATAAACAAACACATTTATTCCTTCCCTTCATTCACTCTCACTTTGCAGACAAATAATTCATACATGAGTACATTCTTGTTTATTTTTCAGCCAGTTTTTAACATTTTTAGTGAATGTTTTAAAGTCCGTTATTATTTTAATTTCATTTGGCATTGTGTTCCAGATGTGACTGCCCTTTATAGAGAAAGCTGTTTGTCCAAATGTGGTTCTGCGGTGGAATATTTTACAGTTATTGTTAACAGAACTCCTGGTGGCTCTGCTGCTGTCCTGTCTTTGGACGAAACCAGCAAGTGGCTCGGGTGCTGATTTATGGAAACATTTGAACGTTAATTTCAGAAGACAGAGGTCAATGAAGCTCTCAAAACTCAATAGGTTGTATTTTTTTAAAACATTACAGTGATGCCACCTAATGGGCTTTGAGGGAGTACAAGGAGCCATGTTACGGTTATGGAGAAAGCAGGTTGACCGTGGTGGGATCACTGGAGCTGACAGCGAGGTATAAGTCAGCGGTGATGACCAGAGTCCAGTTCGTGGTGACCGCCTCAGGGTCAAACATCTTAGGCTGTGATATGTTTTACGGCCTGGGATTTAGGATCGCCAGCGGTACTGGAGAAGAGTGGTTGGGCTGCGGATTGTGGGACCGACCACCTCTGCACGTGGAGGACGACGCAGTCTGGGGCATTGATTGGCCTGGTGAGCTGGAAGGTGATGAGGACCGGCGCTGCAGAGAACTAACACGGGAAGATCCCGATGCCAGTGTCCAAGTTGCTCTGGTTGTGGGAACTGGATGGCACAGCGGGACACCCAGAAAGACTGCTGGTGCTAAAGTGAAAGAGAGTGAGGCAGGACCGGCTGGCACGATATTATGGCACGGCAGACACCAGCATCACAGGAGGGCTTCGGACCGGGTCGGTGGGCCGTCCCGACCCAGGAAGGAGGCCCGGTCACAACACAGTGGACGGAGGAAGCATGATCGAGTTCCCCTACACATTGGTGATGAGGTCTTACGAAGGGTAGAAGCTCAGCTGAGGGGCGTCCATAAAAGAAGGAAGCGACTAGATGAACAGGAGCAGCTGAGAGTGGTGGCTGCCCGGGCAGATGGCTACTTGGGATTGTCAGACACATCGTGGAGACACCCAAATGAGCTCTGGCATGTGGTGGAGAAGAGACGCCAGCGCATCTCTGGAGGCCAAGAGGCGGAGGCGCTCAGAGTGGGATCCACGGGATGGAGACCCAGAGGGGGGTCCTTTCATTGGGCCGGTCAAATGACTGGGGTGGGGGTGTTATATGGTAAATGTTTGTGTTGAATTAAGACCCCAGGTCATTTAGTTAGTATGTTTTGCTGGGGGTTTTTTTCTGTTGTGTGTTGGCCTGAGTTGTACATACTAACTGAGAAAGGTAAATCCCCAACACTGTTTAAAAAAAAAAAAAAAAAAAATTAGTTTGGAAAATTTGTTTTGTGTGAAATGCCCAGGTTGTGGGGTGGAAGTGTTGGGGTGAGGGGCCACCAATAAGAGAGTGTATATAGTATTGTTTATGGTTTGCTGTGTTAATTTGGAAGTATATCTATATATGTGTTTTGCTGGGATTAATTTAATTTTAGGAACACGGCTGTTTTTTGTTTTTTTTGGTTGTTCGTTTTTTAGGACTGTAATAATCAAGGCGGCAGAATAACCCGCCTGGCCATGTAGGGGGCGGCAGCAGTCTACCTGGCCCTCTAGTATATGTTGTACAAGGGGATAGGTATGTCTATTTATTTTTGTACATATGGTTTCATTGTTAGTACGTGAGTCGGGTTCCAAATTTTTGGATGGCTTAATTGGTATGCTTTGCATTTTTCTACAGGGGGGGAAATGCTAAGTAGTTATATGGCGGCCGGGGCACCCAGGGAATAGTAAGGGGTGACGGACTGCCTTTCCAGTGGTGATGTCACTTGGGGTATAAAGGGCATGACAGGAAGAGGCTAGTCCCTTTTCATCGTTGACCCCTTGTGCTGTACGGAGCGTCTGTGGTTCTTGTAATTGTTTAAATAAAGTACATTTGACTGCACGCTGAGCCTCCTCATTATACCGAGTTATGGACATAACAGGTAGCTGCCTTGGCACCCCTACCTACTTTCGAGAGCCGCCTCGCCATCCCAGGCAGCTGCCTCACATGTCACACTCACAGAGATACAGGTGCATCTCACTAAATTAGAATATCACCAAAAAGTTGACTTATTTCAGTAATTCAATTCATAAAATGAAACTCATATTTTATATAGATTCATTACAGGCAGTGATATATTTCAAGTGTTTTTTTGTTTTAATTTTGATGGTGATGGCTTGCAGCTCATGAAAACCCGAAAATCAGTTTCTCCAAAAATTAGAATATTACATAAGATCAATTTTTAAAAATTGATTTTTTTAATAGAAATGTTGGCCGACTAAAAGTATTTCCATGCACACACTCAATACTTGGTCAGGGCTCTTTTTGAATGAATTAATACTGCATCACTGTGGCATGGCATGAAGGTGATCAGCCTGTGTTACTGCTGAGGTGTTATGAAGGCCCAGGTTGCTTTGATAGCAGCCTTCAGCTCATCCGCATTGTTAGGTCTGGTGTCTCTCATCTCCCTGTTGATGATACTTCATAGATTCTGTATGGGGTTTAGGTCAGGAGAGTTTGCTGGCCAGTAAAATATGGTGATACCATGGTCATTAAACCAGGCTTTGGTACTTTTGGCAGCAGTGTGGGCAGGTGCCATGTCCTGCTGGAAAATGAAATCAGCATCTCCATAAACCTTGTCAGCAGAGGGAAGCATGGAGTGCTCTAAAATTTCCTGGTAGACAGCTGCATTGACTTTGGACTTGATAAAACACAGTGGACTAACACTGCCTATAGAGCACACCAAAAAGCTTATTCAAGGTACTTAAAGGATGCACGGTCCACTTACTTCTCCAGTATCATCAATAAGTGTCCTGGTAATTCCAAACAGCTTTTTTTCAACAGTAAAGCACCTCCTAAAACTGCAGTTATGCTTACACTCAGAAGCCACTGTTGAGCAGTGCAATGATTTTATGAACTTTTTTAGTGCTAAAGTTGATACTATTCACTCACATCTCTTCAGTGCTCCCATGCTGCCGTTACTACCTGTGTATTGGCAGAACAAGCTTCCACAGCCATTTTGCTGTTTTCATAAGACTACACAGGAAAAAGTTGAGTCAGGGTTTCTTCTGGTAACATTTCTGGGTGGCCGCCTGCCATGCCTGAAAAATTTCTGCCACTCTATCAGGAAATATAAATTTAAGAAAAAAAACATGAAAGAATGACGGTCCACAAGCGCACACACAAACAACGTGGATGACCATCATCTGCGCAGAGTTCAGAAGCGCTCTGCCCGCGCATTCCAGTCGGCAGGTAGTGTCTCGCTACGAGTGTCACTGTCTGAGAGAAGCATGAGCTTATTAAAGTGCTTTAAACACGGAAAAAAATCAGAAGAGGTATGTGAGCAGCGAAGGCATTTATCATGGTTTTAACCCACTGGTACCGGAAGCAATAATGGAAGAGTTGCTTAGCTCAGAGATTCCCAAAGTGGGGGTCCCGACACCCCGGGACGTCCCGAGATGCTGTGGGGAGGGGGCGGGGTTGCGAGATGATTTTCACAATCCTCCTGAGGTGATTACGCAGGTGACATGTCACTTTAACTGCACCACAGTAAATGTCACAGGTCACACACAGATCAGTGTGCACCAGTAGATTTCATCTGAACATCTCAAATCAACACACTATGCTTTAAGCCTAGGATTTTATTTTTAAAAATGAAATGGTTGTTAATACTGACCAAAGACAATGCAGAGAGGCCAGCGGAGACGGCAGCAGAGAGCGGAGAAATGCCGTCAGAAAGGCCATCGACTTCTGGCGCGAGGGTAGGAGGAGGAAGACAGCACCGTACAGAGCTCCATAAGCAGTCGGAACAGCCGCCAAGTGTCGCAAGTATCGAGAGGAATATATTCAGTATGGATTCATGCATCGTTATCAGTGAAGTACAACATCCCCAATGTGTAGTCAGAATCAGAATCAGAATCAAAATCAGAATCAGATTTATTGCCATTGTTCATGTAGTACACAAACTAGGAATTTGTCTCGGTGCAATGCTGCAACATTAAACATGATAAAATAAAAGAAATAAACTATACATGCAATAAAGTGTAGAATAAGAGTGAGTAATACTAGTCAGCAGTTTAAATATATTAGCGAGCAGCAGATAATGTGGAGAACCATATAGTGCAGTCGGTAATGCAGGAAGAAAACAGTGATGATTGACATGAGTCTGGTTGAGCTGCTGTACATAGTGCACGAGAGTCAATAAGTCATTTAGTGTTCAGCAGTCTGATGGCAGAGGGGAAGAAGCTGTTCATGTGACGGGAGGTTTTAGTCTGGATGGACCGAAGTCTTCTACCTGAGGGGAGAGGGGCAAACAGTACGTGACCAGGGTGTGAGGGATCGGCTATAATCCGGCCAGCACGCCGCCGGGTCCTGGAGATGTACAGATCCTGGAGAGATGGGAGCTTGCAGCCGATCACCTTCTCAGCAGTGCGCACGACGCGCTGCAGCCTTAGTCTGTCCCTGGCAGTGGCTCCTGCGTACCACACGGTTATGGAGGTGGTGAGGATGGACTCAATGATGGCTGTGTAGAACTGCACTAACATCTTGGTGGGTAGCTTGAGCTTCCTCAGCTGCCGCAGGAAGAACATCCTCTGCTGGGCCTTTTTGATGAGGGAGCTGATGGTTGGCTCCCACTTGAGGTCCCTGGTGATGGTGGTGCCTAGGAAGCGGAAGGAATCAGCAGTGGTGATGGGACAGCCTGTGAGGGTGAGGGGGGGCAGAGGGGTTGTGACTTTCCTGAAGTCCACAATCATCTCCACTGTCTTCAGAGCATTCAGCTGCAGGTTGTTGTTGTTGCACCAGGACGCCAGCTGGGCCACCTCACTCCTGTAGGTGGACTCGTCGCCGTTGGAGATGAGCCCGATGAGGGTGGTGTCGTCCGCAAACTTGATCAACTTGACAGACTGGTGGCTGGAGGTGCAGGAGTTGGTGTAAAGGGAGAAGAGTAGGGGGGAAAGTACACAGCCCTGGGGTGATCCGGTGCTGATGCTAGCAGAGTCTGAGACAGTCTTTCCCAGCCGCACATGCTGCCTCCGGTCCGTCAGGAAGTCAGTGATCCACCTGCAGAGGGAGTCAGGCACGTTGAGCAGGGACAGCTTGTCCCGGAGCAGAGCGGGGCAGATGGTGTTGAATGCGGAGCTGAAGTCCACAAACAGGATCCTGGCGTAGGTTCCCGGGGAGTCCAGGTGCTGCAGGATGGAGTGGAGGGCCAGGTTGACTGTGTCGTCTACAGACCTGTTGGCTCGGTAGGCAAACTGCAGCGGGTCCAGGAGGAGGGTGGTGATGGACTTGAGGTGGGGCAGGACCAGGCGCTCAAAGGACTTCATGACTACAGAGGTGAGCGCTACAGGTCTGTAGTCGTTAAGACCAGTGATCCGTGGCTTCTTGGGGACAGGGATGATGGTGGAGGATTTGAGGCAGGACGGCACGTGGCATAGCTTAAGGGAGGTGTTAAAAATGTCTGTGAAGACAGGAGCCAGCTCTTTCGCACAGTGTCTCAGGGTGGAGGGAGACACGCCGTCCGGACCGGGGGCCTTGTGCGGGTTCAGTCTGGAGAACTGTCTGTGCACGTCCTGCTCACTGATGACAAGGGCAGGGGGGGAGGAGGGGGGGCGCCTTTGATGAAGTAGGGACCGTGGAGGCTGTGGAGCTGGAGGGAGGGGGGGAGTTGGACACAGATGACGGGTTGTCAAAACGGGCATAGTGTTGGGACAATCTTTGACAAAGGGCTTTGTCATCCTGACCTTTAGGAGCCTGAGGCCGATAATTGGTGATTTGCCTCAGTCCTCTCCACACAGAAGCCGAGTCATTAGCAGTGAACTGCTGCTGGAGCAAGCACCTTGGTAGTGTGTACCAAGGTGCTTGCACATGAGTTTAAAGCCTGTAAAAATGCTCAAACACTTGAAAACTAAGCACCCATCTCTTGCCGCTAAACCGGCAGATTTTTTCCGCCAAAAGGAAAGAGAATTGCCAGGCCAAAAGAAAGTCATAACTAATCAAATAACAACCACTACCAAAGCTCAAAGGTGGCATATTTAATTGCACAGGCAAAAATGCTAACCAGGGCTAACCAGGGCTTTCACATCAGGATGTGAAAAGGCTACAGAGTAAAAAAGGTTTGCTGAAGGAGACACAGTCTGTCATGATTCAGTCTGAGGAAACACTCCCTAAATCAGTTCTAATAGGATACACGTATTTCAGTGTCAGAGAATACATCCCAAAGCCACTCAGGTGCTATGAATGTCAAAGGATGGGTCACACTGCTCAGCAATGTAGGGGAAAGCTAAGATGTGCTAGATGTGGAGGGGAGCACGAATATGGTAAATGTGACAAGAACGCCAAAGTAAAGTGTTGCAACTGCGGAGGTGAGCACAGTGCTGCATATGGAGGATGTGTTGTGCAGAGGGAAGCTAGACAAGTCCAGGGAATCAGAATAATTAAGAAAATCTTGTATGCAGAAGGTCTAAAGACATTTAGAGTGGCAGGAATAGTCAGAAACACAGCAGGCCTTCCTCAGAGAAGTTCAGTTCAAATGGAAGCCCAGCAATCAATGGGTCCCATGCAAGCACAGGATTGTGCAGCTGCAAGGAATGTTTGTGTCCACAAATGCAAAATGGATGATGACACATTGACAGGTAAGAGGACAAACTTTATAGTTTTTATCTGCCACACCATGAATGTTGCTGCACAGCTACAGAAGAAAAGTGACAGAATCAAAACCATTGTGGAAGCAGCAGGAAGCTTCCTAGATGTGAAAGATATCACAGCCGACCAGATTCATGCTTTATTGAAAGCTGAAACTGGGAAGACTGCACATGCTGAAACAAGACCTTAATTATGGTACTACACATACTACAGTGGAATGTGAGGAGTCTTATAGCAAACGGACAAGAACTCAAGAAGTATCTTTACGAACTAGAAGTTGTTCCACAGGTAGTGTGTGTACAGGAGACATGACTTCAACCTCACTTAGATTTTGTTATTCCAGAATACAGTTCAATCAGACAGGATAGAATTAACAGTGTAAATGGAGGAGGATGTGCCACTTTCATTAAAGATGGCCTGGCGTATAGGGTGATTCCCTCTCCTGAGGATATAGAGTGTAATATTATTGAAATATGTAGTCCAAATGGACAAGGAAATATTAAGCTGATTAATTATTACAACCCATGTTGGAAGTTAACAGCAGATATTTTCAGTGTTATGGCAGGGGAAGGGCATATGAAAGAGGTATGGTGTGGAGACTTTAATGCCCACAGTAGCTTGTGGGGAAGCACACATACAGATAATGGAAATGTTGTGAAAGAGATGTTAGATGAAAGATCGTTAATTTGTCTAAACAGTGGTGAAGGTACCAGGGTGGACGGGCATAGGGGCACATTATGTCATGGTGGCCGCTGGGCCGTCATCAGCCCCGGCTGTGCATACACCTGCCGCCAATCACCAGCAGGCCTTAAAAGCTGGCATCGCTGTTGGCTCAGCACGGAGTCGTCTGCCTTCTTCGCCACGCGACGTGTCACAGATTCATCCTCGAGCCAGAGCATCCACGACACATCCTCGTCAAGCCTTGTCACGTAAGAACCAAGATATCTTACCTTGTCAAAGTATTATCCCCTGCGCACAGGTGGACTTCCCTGGCGGCGGACTTGTCTCCCCAAGTAACGGAGCCTCTCCTCCTCCTCCTCGGAACTCCTCCACCTCACCACAGCACCAAGCGTCACGCTCACTGAGCCACAGTGAGCCACAGAGCCAGCAAGAGTCCCCCAGCGTCACCTGCAAGTAAGCAGTACTTGTTATTACACCTCCGTACTGTGAACAGCATTAATCCACCTGTGCTTGTGTGTTTCCAGGGTTGCCAGGTCGCGGCGGGATTGGCTCAGCTCCAGCAGTTCCTCAGCATCGCACTCACTCACACCTTCACACACATTACATTCTCGATTTAATAAATAATTGTCTAATGGTCTACTCGTGTCAGCGTCTGTCTCCTGGGTCAAGTAATCATGTCAGTACGACTCCATCGAGACGACCCAGCAGACAGCGCGCTGTCGCGCTGTCTTAACACTCTTAGCGCCCGGGTAGACCTAATAGCCCATCAACAGACAGTTATTTTAAATCAGTTAACCCTAATTAACAACCGGCTGGACCGCCTAGAAGGACACCAGGCGTTCCCCCCGGTCACCGGGGCGTCACTAGCCCCTGCTAATTTACCGGCTAGTCAGGCCCACCAACCTCCCTTACCTCGCCTCACTCCCGTACCTACCCCTGCCCGCTTTAGCGGCAAACTTGGGGAGGCATGAGGTTTCCTGCTGCAGTGTAGTGTTTCATCGTGTTCCTGGCGATTTTCCCACAGATCATAGCAAGATAGGGTTTATTTCCAATCTGCTCGAGGGAAGAGCTTTAGCTTGGGCATACGTGATTATGGCAAAACCCAGCTACGCTCAGTTAACTTACCAACAATTTGTAGCAGATTTTTTGGAGACTTTTGACCACACGGATCGGGACGCGGTGTTAGCTGACCGCCTATTAAATCTTCAGCAGGGCAGTAAATCTGCAGCCAATTTCGCTGTGGACTTCCGGGTTTTAGCTGCAGAGGTGGGGTGGGGGGACTCTGCTCTGTGTAGTATTTTCCTCCGTGGCCTTAGCTCAGAGCTGAGGGATGAGCTAGCAGCACGGGAAAAACCAGATAGACTAGGTGAATTAATCTCACTAGCCATTAGTGTTGAAAACAGGCTGAAGAAGCGGGCAGCAGAACGTAGGGCTGCCAGCCGCTCGGTTAAACCACGCCCCCGCTCCTCTCGGCCATCCCTGCCGGCTCTGCCTCCGCTGGAGGGACTTCCGGGGCAGGAGGAGATGATTGTAGGACAGTCAGGTGTTTCGGCGGCTGAGAGACAGCGTCGAAGGGATCTGGGCCTGTGTTTTTACTGTGGTAGTGGGTCCCACGGGGTGGCTGAGTGTAACAATCGGTTAAAAGGGGAGGTCCGTGGGTCACAGTAGGGGGACTCACAGACGTAGACCAGAAAAAGCCCCTCACCCGTTGTCTCATAGCCATTAGACTAATCTACAAACACAGGGAACATACAACACACGCTCTTATTGACTCTGGGGCTGAGCAAAGCTTCATTTCTGAAGACCTGGCAACCCGTCTGGGCCTCAGCTGTCAACCCCTCCACCCGCCTGTCAACCTTATCACGCTGTCTAAGACCCCGCTCACCACTGTTTCCCACCAGACGGCCCCTGTTTTGGTGATTACCTCTGGGAACCATCGGGAGGATATCCGGTTCTGGGTGCTGCCCGTCTCCACATCGCCTGTTATCCTGGGTTATCCATGGCTACGCCTTCACAACCCCACGTTTGATTGGCAGGCGGGGAACATCACAGCATGGAGCTCCTTTTGCCTCAGTGCCTGTCTCCAGTCTGCAGCATGTGCCCCCTCTGTCTCGGTGACCCCTCCCACGCTCCCGCCTCCGGATCTATCCAGAGTACCAGAGGTCTACCACAATCTGGGAATGGTATTTAGTAAGTCACGGGCGCTGTCCCTTCCCCCCCACCGGCCCTACGACTGTGCGATCAACCGCCGGGTGGGGGCCCCACTACCGGCAAGTCGATTATACAGCCTGTCAGCTCCAGAGTGGGAGGCCATGGACACGTACATTAAGGAGTCCCTCAGCTCTGGAATCATCCGTCCATCCTCTTAGGCGGTGGGGGCAGGATTCTTTTTTGTGGGAAAGAAGGACGGTTCCCTGCGCCCCTCCATTGACTTCCGGGGCCTTAATGAGATCACCATTAAGGACAAGTATACACTGCTCTTGATGAACTCGGCCTTTGACTCCCTCCAGGGGGCGTCATGGTTCACGAAGCTGGACCTTCGCAACACCTATCATCTGGTGCGCATCAGGGAGGGCGACGAATGGAAGACGGCTTTCTGGACCCCAACCGGCCACTTTGAATACCTTGTGATGCCGTTTGGGTTAACCAACGCTCCGGCCGTTTTCCAGTGTTTGATCAATGACGTCCTCCGGGACTTTATGAATTCCTTTGTGTTCGTGTATTTGGACGACATCCTGATCTTTTCACGCACATTGGAGGAGCACCAGGTGCATGTTCGACGGGTCCTGCAGCGCCTCCTGGAGAACCAGCTATTCGTCAAGGCCGAGAAGTGCGAATTCCACACAAATTCAACGTCCTTTTTGGGATTTATCATCGCCCATAACCAAGTGCTCCCGGATCCGGCCAAGGTCAAGGCGGTGGTGGATTGGCCCACTCCTACGTCCAGGAAGCAATTACAGAGGTTTTTGGGCTTTGCCAACTTTTACCGTTGGTTTGTGCCGAAGTTCGGGATCATCGCTCGCCCCCTGACCAGCCTTTTGTCCCCCAAGACCCCCTTCCGCTGGAGCGAGGAGGCTGCTGCAGCGTTCGGGAAGCTGAAGGAGGAGTTCGCCTCTGCCCGCGTTTTGACCCAGGTGGACCCGGACCTGCAGTGCTTGGTGGAGGTGGACGCCTTGGACTCTGGAGTTGGGGCGGTCCTTTCCCAGCGCTCCCCCGTGGACGGGGTGATTCGCCCATGCGCTTTTTTCTCCCACTGGCTGACGCTCGCCGAGAGGAACTACGGCATCGGGGACAGGGAGTTTCTGGCTGTCAAGCTTGCCCTGGAGGAGTGGAGGCACTGGCTGGAGGGGGCTGCCCAGCCGTTCATCGTCTGGACAGATCATAAGAACCTGGAGTATCTCCGGACGGCCAAGCGGCTAAACTCCCGCCAGGCTCGCTGGTCTCTCTTCTTTGGGTGGTTTAACTTTACCATCACCTACCGGCCAGGGAACAAGAACACCAAACTGGACGCCCTCTCCAGGCAGTTCGAGGAAGAGTCGTCTGGGGACAATGACGAGACCATCCTGCCAGCATCCTGTGTGGTGGGCGCCCTCGTGTGGAAGATCCGGGACAGAGTCAGGAAGGCATAGGAGAATGAGCCCGACCCAGGTGTTGGTCCCCCGGGCCATTTGTTCGTCCCCTCGTCGGTCAGGGGTGAAGTTATCCAGTGGGGCCACGCCTCCAAGTTGGCGTGCCACCCGGGAATCTCCTGCACCATCAACCTGCTCCAGAGAGCCTTCTGGTGGCCAGGGCTGAGGAGGGATGTTACCAACTATGTCTGGGCCTGCGCTCAGTGCGCCACCGGGAAATCATCATCTTCCCCCCCGGCAGGTCTTCTCCATCCTCTACCGGTCCCTTCTCGCCCCTGGTCCCATGTGGCTCTGGATTTTGTGACAGGCCTGCCCCCTTAGGACCATTTCACTGTGGTGCTGACAATAGTGGATCACTTTTCCAAGGCCGCCCATTTTGTACCACTCCGGGGGCTGCCTTCGGCCCGGGAGACAGCGGATCTTCTGGTTCAGCATGTGGTCCACCTCCACGGCATCCCTGCAGACATCGTCTCAGATCGAGGCCCGCAATTCATTTCCCAGGTCTGGAAGGCGTTCTGCACGATGTTGGGGGCCACGGCAAGCCTTTCCTTGGGGTATCACCCACAAAGTAATGGTCAGTGCGAGCGAGCCAACCAGGAGCTGGAGGCTGCACTCCACTGCGTCATCTCATCTTACTCCTCATCCTGGAGTGCGTTCCTGCCCTGGATTGAGTACGCACACAATGCCACGGTGTCCTCAGCAACGGGAGTGTCTCCATTCAAGGCATCTTTGGGGTATGACCCCCCGCTGTTCCCGGAGGAGGAGAAGGAGGTGGCTGTCCCCTCTGTGCAGGCCCATGCCAAGCGTTGCCGCCGGATCTGGACCATCACCTGCAAAGCTCTCCTCAAGACCGCGGAACGCAATATCCAGGTGGCCAACCGGCATAGGAGACCTGCTCCGGATTATCAGGTGGGTCAGCGGGTTTGGCTATCCACGAAAAATATCAGTGTGCCAGCTGAGAAACGCAAGTTGACTAAGTGTTTCATCGGTCCATATGTGATTTCTCGGATCATTAACCCAGTGACTGTGCGCCTAGCTCTCCCCCCTTCCATGCGCATCTGCTCCTCTTTCTATGTCTCCCAGGTGAAGCCCTACATCTCCGACCCCCTGTGCTCTGGTCTCGTGGTCCCTTTATTATACATATTTCATAAGGTACACAGTACAAGACAAAAGTGACAAATGTAGAGAATGTGGAGTAAAAGAAGAATGTCGAGCACATCTTATTACACTGTCACAAATATGGAAATGAAAGACAGATAATGGAAAATGAAGTTTGAGAGGCCGGTAGGGAATGGGATTTAACTGGGATTCTGGGAACAGATGGGAGATGGAGAGGCAATAAGAATCACGAGAAAGGCTCGTTTCTCTTTTTCAAATAACAGGATTAAGTCATAGAATTTAAAGGTTGGGCTCAGATGACATAATGTTACACACTCTTGTACAGTAGGTGGCGGTATGCACCTTTCACTTGTTTGCTATCCACCAGTAACTGAGAGAAGAAGAAGAAGCTCACAATGTCGCTGTCTATGGCATATGGGATGACATCATATAGCCTACATAGGACAGCACCATTTCCTACGATCTATAGCAGGGGTGTCAAACTCATTCCATGTAGGGGCAAGACCCTGCAGCTCTTACTTCCACCCAGTGTCTTCAGCAGGTGATTTCACTGATCAGCAATTAGTGGGAAGAAATTCAGTGAAATCACCTGTTGAAGACACTGGATGGAGGTAAAACCTGCAGGATCTTGGCCCTCCATGGAATGAGTTTGACACCCCTGATCTATAGTATAGATCATAGGAAATGGTGTATACTACAGATCATAGGAAATGGTATAGGCATAGGTATAGGTATAGGCTGTAATGCACCTGTAAGCTGGTTGCCAACCGCCAATCAAATCTAAAAGAGGAAGAAGAAGTTATAGAGTGGAAAAGACGAAGGGGAGGTTGCCAACCAAGAAAAATTCTGACTTTTGATACATAGTGATGCTTACTGAGTGAAGTACATGGGGGTAAGCCCGGTACTGTAGTCCTTACCGGGTAAGGACTACAGCTCCTGACCAGATGAGTGATGATGTAGAATGAAGTACGTGGGGGTAATGCACCTGTAAGCTGGTTGTAAATTGGGAAATCTCACTCAGTAAGGCAGAAGGCACTCTATAAATTCAAGAAATCTCTGTCAGTGTGTCAGTCTGTCACCTGATTAAGAATAGGACACACTACTTTAAACCATACCCATTCGAAGCAGTACCCATGAAGAATGGCAGTCTACACTACAAATATGTACAATGCCAAGCAAAGCGCTGATTTTCTCCGGGTGCTCCAGTTTCTGGGTTGACGGGCATGTGTGGGTCTTCCTGAACAAGGTCAAAAGCCACTTTTTGCTCAGATCTATTTTCATGATCCTGTCCATGAACTGGAATTACAACGCACCTATCCCTCAACCAGTGGTCTGAACGAAGAAGAAGAACAAGAAGACCCACCAGATGGAGAGCAATACAGTGAGGAGAACTGCTGCACGTCACAAAAGATGCCGTGAAGATGAAACACCTCAGGTTTGAGCAGTACGCCACAGGCATGACTGTGAACAACACAGCCATCTCAGACAGGAGGAGACCCTTCAGCAACGGGCATGCAGAAATACTTGCTTATACTTAAGTTTCTACGGGCATGGACGGGTATGCACAGGTATGTACTAGTAAGGAAAACGTTTTAAAAAAGTACCACAGTCTCTTTCTAATTTATTTAAAAAAGAGTAAATTTTATTTCAAAAAATAGACAAAAATTAGCCATAAAATAATCCACAAATTTATAATGAAGTCTCAAATGTACAAGAAAAGTCAATTTTACAAGAGGAAATTACAAATTTGAGGAAAATGGTTTCAAATTTAGATAAATTTACAGAGAAAAGTAGAAAACTATAAGAAAAGTTTTATAAATTTTGGAGAAAAACCTCAAACCTTCAAGACTGAAGTTATTACTCAAGTTTTTAAGTGGATGCTCTTTGTACCCTTAACTAGAAATTTTTGGTTGTCTACTTTTAATTTACACGACACTTGATATTTTCTAACCTGTTTGTATACTACCATAGACAGAGAGAGAACCTGAATTAGGCAGGGCTCAGAGATGGCAGGATTAGACAGAAGACAGGAGTCAAGGAGAGGAAAGTGTTCAGGCGGAGGGTCCAGGAGAGGGGAGAGCAGAGGAAGGAGAGAAGGATGACACCAGTAAAAAGTCCAAACACAGGACGTCTGGGTGGAACCCCAACTGGCCCAATATACCAACATTCAAGCTTTGGTTGTACAATACTTCAAATGGTAAGTTCCATATGTAAAGTTACTGGCAAAATTAAAAAAAAAAATAGTATAAAATTAACATATTTCGTTTACAATAGTGTCATGTGTTTCCTGCCCCCCCCCCCACCCGGAAAAATATGTTGCCACTGTGCCTGTTATGACCCGAGTGCCGGCCTTGTCCGCGCTCGGGCTACGTATAGCTCGCTGCCGGCTTTGACAGCTGTGGGTTATATTCTGGCTTCACCGGGCTCTTATTGTGAAGGCGCTCGGTGGGGCTTCCGTCTGTCAAAGTCAGTCAGCTGTCTGTCATTACTGCTCGTTAGCGTTCGGCTTTATTAGGCGGGCGCTGACGGCAGTTAGTAGTGATGGGTCCATGAGGCGTCATGATGCGTTTCGACACATTGCAAAACTGTATTGATACTGTGTTGATACTGTGTCACTGAATACTGACACCTGCTGGACCTTAAAAATCCCTAAAGGCAACCTAGTTGACAGACTCAACTGACACTTGATTTGATGACCTAGTATATACAATAATATACTGCTCCAAAAAATAAAGGGAACACTGTCCCTCAAACTGTCCACATAGGAAGCAACACTGATTGACAATCAGTTTCACATGTTGTTGTGTGATTTTGTTGTCAGCACATTCAACTATGTAAAGAACAAAGTATTTAATAAGAATATTTCATTCAAATCTAGGATGTTTAGTGTTCCCTTTATTTTTTTGAGCAGTATTTAATTTAAGTCATTGTATTTTATATTGTATTATTTCATATCTTCATTTTAAATTCAAATATCGTTGATATTTTTAGATACAGTCAATAAATAATGTGAACATGTATCGTAATGTGAAAATCTAAGTGAACGTGTTGTGAATGAGGATGCTTGTGGACTGGGATTTTTTTTTTTTTTTTTACAAATTTTTATTAAAAACAAAAAAGCTTTTCCAATGTTTTGAAATCGAGTCTGTTACGCTTTTTTGATACAACTTCTCCAGCTGTAGAAAACACCTGCTCACACGGCAAAGATGAGGCTGGAGTGCAGAGAAATTGTAAGGAAAGCTGAAAGAGGTTTGGATAGATGGTCTTTTGGTTGTCCCAGTATCTCATAGGATCCTGGGACCTGGCAATATTGCCCTCTGCCAGGTATCTCTGCACCTCCTGGATGACATCAGCTGTGGCACTTTTGGTCTGCCTGCCCACTTCAATGTTGAGATGTTGCCAAAGGTTATCTAAAAAACAACAAATTGGCATTTTAGTACATGATTTCCAAACAACAAACAAATAATGCTGAATAACATGCCTGAAGTGGGTGCAGACAGCTGTTGTGAAGATGGTCCCATCTAAATTGAGACGATGTGCAATGCAAATTGAGTGCTGAATCTGGAGCTGTCTAGTGGATGCAATCATGTTTGGTGCTGCGTCGGTCACAAAACACTTCATTGGTTATGGCCCAGTCCTCCATCATGCCCCTTTTGACTTGGGCCAAATTGTCAGCAGCGTGACTTTGTGGAAAGTATTGCACTCCCAACACAGACGTACACAACTGCAAATTCTCATTAATGTAGTGACAGGGTAAGAGCCAAGTAAGCCTCCATGTTCACAGACGTCCACATGTCAGCTGTTATACTCACTGCCACAGCTTGCTGTACTTCCTTTTTCACTCGTTCCCGTTCCTTCTCGAACTTTTTGGCCACCATTTGTTTGATGGTCTGAAAATTACACCAAGTCAAACCAAAAGCAAATCCATATATTTAAATTCAATTCAATTCAATTCAATTCAATTCAACTTTATTTATATAGCGCCATTTCACAACAACAGTCATCTCATAGCACTATCAACTGTAGGGGGGGAACCCCCACAGTTGCAGAAAGACCCCAGCAATCAGGCGATCCCCTGTGAGCAAGCACTTGGCGACGGTGGAGAGGAAAAACTCCCTTTTAACAGGAAGAAACCTCCAGCAGAACCAGGCTCAGGGAGGGGCAGTCATCTGCTGCGACTGGCTGGGGGGTGAGGGGATAGAGAAGAAGAAAAGAACAGACATGTAGAGAGCAAACAGCACGATGGGGACTCAATCTATGGGAGAGAACAAACAGATGTTAATGACCAGCAAAAAAAAAAAATATTTCATAGAGAGTGAGGAAAGGAGTGAGGCCCAGTGCATTACTGGAGGTCCCCTGGCTGACTAAACCTATTAGCAGCATAACTAAGGGAGGGTTCAGAAACACAAGATCCCTCCCTAATTGTAGGCTATATCAAAAAGGTAGGTTTTAGCCCTATTCTTAAAAACAGAGATTGAGTCTGACTCCCGAATCCAGATTGGCAGCTGATTCCACAGGACAGGAGCTTGATAACTGAAGGCTCTGCCTCCCATTGTACTTTTGGAGATTCTAGGTATTACAAGTAATCCTGCATTTTGGGAGCGTAGTGCTCTGTTAGGATAATACGGTAGTATCAGATCTTTTAAATAAAAAGGAGCCTGATTGTTTAGAGCTTTGTAAGTAAGAAGAAGGATTTTAAACTTAATTCTAAACTCTATGGGAAGCTAATGAAGGGAGGCCAGAACCGGAGAGATATGATCTCTCTTTCTAGTACCTGTTAAAACTCTTGCTGCAGCATTTTGGATCAGCTGAAGACTTTTTAAAGATGTTTTAGGACAGCCTGATAATAAAGAATTACAATAATCTAATCTCGAGCTAACAAAAGCGTGGATCAGTTTCTCAGCATCACTCTGAGACAAGATGCTCCTAATCTTGGCAATATTACGCAAATGATAGAAGGCAGTCTTAGAAACAAATTTAATATGTGAATTGAAGACTTCCGGTTATGGCTGCCACGTAAGACGGACGTGTCTCACTCTGCTCTGCTCCTGGAGAAAAAAATCGGCAAATAACTCTCTCATTTGGGACAGAACGTATCCCAGCGTTTGGGCGAGGATATGTCGGCGAAGCCTAAGGCTGGAAAACCAGGTAAAGGAAAAAGCGAGCCGCCGAAACAGTCCAAATTAACGGACTTTCAGGTCTGTGACGCAGCAAACAAAACTCCATATATGGCGGAGGAGGCTGGCAACGGTGCGATATCTGCGGGGAGCGGCGCAGATGCGCTGATGGCTGCCATGAGTTCAATGAGAGCGGACTTTTCCTCTAGATTTGATGGGATTATGACAGCGTTGGAAGGAATAAGAAAGGAATTGGGTGACTGTGTAGAACGAACGGCGCAGATGGAGCTCCGTCTCGCTAGTGCTGAAGATGACGTCACCCGTCTTCAATTAAAGGTGCGCACTTTGGAAAAAAAAAAAAATGTCTAGAAGATAATATTTTGGATTTGGAATCTCGGTCAAGACAGAATAACTTGAGGCTGGTGGGTCTTCCAGAGGAATCAGAAGGTCGGGACATATATTCCTTTCTGGAAAAGTGGATTCCGGAGGTGCTGGGCAGCGAGGAGTTGCAATCAGCAGTGGTTCTGGAAAAAGCACATCGTATTGGCCCACGGAGAGATAAGGGACCGCTGAGGACCTTAATTATGAAGTTTCTTAGCAACAGAGACAGGATGAAGATCTTCAACGCTGCACGAGCTAAAGGAGAGATTAAACACCAGGATCAGCAGGTGCGGTTCTACCCAGATTTGGCCACAGGAATCCAACAATTGAGGAAGCAGTTTGATCCCATACGTAAGGAGCTGCGCAACCTTGGGATTCGTCATGGTGTAATCTATCCTGCGAGACTGCTGACCACGTATGAGGGCAGAACCCACATCTTCAAGACCCCAGAGGAGGCGCAGGAGTTCATCAAGAAGATCAAAGAAGAAGAAGAGACTGGTGGGAGCTAAGCATGAACAAAATATAAGGTAGAATAATTAAGCATTTGCACAGGCATCTGACTGACTTGAAGTAAATAGCAAGTTTACAAAATATAGATTGTATTATATATTAAAAAAAACAAAAACAAAACAAACAAAAAAAACTATGATGTACAAAGTTGTTAAAAATTTTGGAGTTAAGTTGGAAAACTACAGAGGAGAGTTAATGTTACGTCATTAAAAGCAGTAGAGTTAGGGTGATTGGGAGGATGAAGAAGGAGTGGCTTAGGCTGTTCCCCGTGGGTGTGGAGCGGTCGATGGCTATATCGGGAGACGGAATTTTTCTTTTGATTTTGGGGGGTTTGCCACAAGTGTGGGAAGGGGGAATTTGTTTGTGTGTAGTTTGTAGGATGAATGTTCAACCACTCATGTTTTTGCTTCTCTGTATGAGCATGTTTACACTGCAAGGTAATCCCAAACTCTCTATTGATCATAAACCAAAGTGTTAATCTTAATTTAACTTCATGGAATTGCAGAGGTCTACAAAATTTAAAAAAACTTAAACAAGTTATGAATAAAATAAAAGACATGGGTTCAAAAATTGTGTTTTTACAAGAAACTCATCTAATAGAGGAGGATATAAAAAGAATTAGGAGTAGATGGCAAGGAAGTGTCTTCACCTCATCATTCTCATCCCGGGCCAGGGGAGTTATGATTCTCATACATAAATCAGTCCCTTTTCAAGTGAAAAATGTAATTGGAGACAAACTTGGAAGATATGTAATCATTCAAGGTTCTTTGCTATTAGAAAATATAAATCTTGTGAACTTATATGGTCCCAATATAGATGACCAAAAGTTCTTTGCTAATTTATTTCTTATTTTGTCATCACTTACAGGGCAACATATAATAGCAGGGGATTTTAATTGTACATTGAATCCAGGTATAGATAGATCAACAGGACTGGATTGTACGCACAATGGATGTAGGATGACTATTAATCATTTTATGAAAGAATTGAGATTGTTAGATATATGGAGAGAAATGAAACCACAAGTTAAAGCCTATTCTTGTTATTCCAGTACCTACAAGACATTCTCACGTATTGATTACTTTTTGATTTCCACAGAATTAAGATCCAAGATTCAAAACTGCTTTTATGATAACATCGTGATCTCTGATCATGCACCCTGTTGTCTAATATATGTAGATAAAAAATTGACAAAGGAATCAGGTAGATGGCAATTTCAGCATAAATGGCTTCAGGATGAGGAATTTGTCAAGTATATAGAAAAACAGATAGACGAGTACTTTGACATCAATACTACACAAACATCAGCATGTGTAAAGTGGGAGGCTTTCAAAGCTTTTATTAGGGGACATATTATTAGTTATACAGGATCAAAATCTAAGAAGAGGAGAGAGGAGAGAGCTAAATTGGAACATAAAATGAAAAGTCTTCAGGAAAAAGTGTATGCAGGAAGTGATCCAAGGTTGGAGAATGAATTACTGATTTTGAGAGCTGAATACGACAAAAAATCAGCGAATAGAGCTGCCTCGAGTCTTCTAAGATTGAAACAATCTTTTTATGAACAAGGTGAAAAATCAGGAAAATTATTGGCATGGCAGATTAAACAATTAGAAATTAAAACACCAATTACTAGTATTATAAGTAACGGACAGGTAGTTATAGATCCTTTAGAAATTAACAGAGCCTTTAGAGATTACTATGAAAAATTATATGATACTAAAAATGAATTTGATTTAACAAAACTAAATGGGTTTTTGAAGGAACTATCTATACCGTGTATTCCAAATGAAAACAGGGAGATATTGGAGTCTAAAATTAGTCAAGAAAAAGTTGGGCTAGCCATTGATAATATGAAATCAGGAAAAAGTGCAGGACCAGATGGTCTTCCAGTTGACCTTTATAAAAAATTTAAGAATAAATTAATAAAACCTTTTTTGGAAATGGTTTTAGAAGCATTTCAAAATAATAATTTACCATCATACATAAATAATGCCTTAATTATACTGCTGCCAAAACCAGGTAAGCCCTCTAATAAATGTGAAAATATGAGACCAATAAGCCTATTAAACGCCGACCTTAAGATAATCTGTAAAATTTTAGCAAGACGAATACAAGAAATTTTATCAAATATTATTAATCGAGATCAGAATGGCTTTATAAAGGGAAGACAAGGCTTCCATAATGTAAGAAGACTATTTAATATTATTTATTTTAATAAAGAAGCACCGGATACAGCTCTCCTATCACTGGACGCCGAAAAGGCCTTTGATAGAGTTGAATGGCCCTTTCTTTTTGAAGTCCTACAAAGGTTTGGACTTGGAAATAATTTTATAAAATGGGTTCAAATAATATACAATAATGCTACAGCAGAAATCCTAACAAATAACAATATTTCAAAACCAATAAAAATCAATAGAGGATGTCGACAAGGCTGTCCACTTTCACCTTTACTGTTTACTATGGCAATTGAACCTTTAGCGATAGCGATACGTTTACATTCACAAATATATGGAATTAAAGTTGGACCAACAGAACATAAAATCTCCCTGTACGCCGATGACATAATTTTGTTTATGTCGAATCTAAAAAAATCAATTCCAAGCTTGTTGAATTTAATAAAGAATTTTGGGGAAATATCAGGATATAAAATAAATAAAACTAAATCTTCAATATTAATGCTAAATGAGACCCAGAGAAATTACCCAGCCCCTGAGGTAAATCAATTCAATGTTGTAAATCAGTTTAAATATTTAGGAATCCAAATTGTGCCTAAGCTAGAATCAGTCGCCAGTGTCAACTATGAAGCCTTAATGTCAGATATCAATGAGTTAACTCAGAGATGGATGTCACTACCAATGTCGATGATCGGGAGAATCAATATACTTAAAAGTAATATTTTACCTAAAATACTTTATTTATTTCAATACATTCCCTTATCACCACCTTTAGATTTATTCTCAAGAATAAAAAAAAAGTTAGTGGAATTTATATGGAACAACAGGAGGGCTAGATTACGTCTGTCTTTATTATATTTACCATTTGATCGTGGAGGTCTGAAATGTCCAAATTTTATGTTGTATTATTGGTCGGCACAACTGAGGTCTATGACATATTATTTTTCATCAAATGATCTCCCTCACTGGACTGAAATGGAATCATACAATTTACCTTTACCTCTTCCCATATTCATATACTCAGATTCGGCAAAAAAATTACAAAAACAAGTTAAAAATCCATTTGTAAAGCATATGATCAAAATATGGTGTGAAGCTAAAAACTATTTAAAAGAACCACAGTTATTGTCACAATTTAGTCCAATATGGGGTAATCAATATTTTAAACCAGGGAGAGCGGACGCTGTATTTAAAGTATGGAATTTAAAAGGGATACAAAAGATTCAGGATTTATATTTGCCATGTGCAGACAACATAATGTCTTTTGAAGAGCTGAGGATCAAATTTAATCTCAATAGAACACATTTTTTTAAATATCTTCAACTTAGAAACTTTATTCGATCAAATCAAAATAAAGCTCTCACTCGACCTATTTATTCATCCTTGGAAAAAATGATGATGAAAGATAGTAAAAGAAAGGGTATTATTTCAGAGTTTTATAACTCATTGACACTATCTTCAAGTGAAAATTCACTGAAAAGATTAAACTACTGGAAAGAAGATCTGCAAACTGAAATTTCAGAGGAACAATGGGAATTGGCTTGTACAGAAGCTCAAACCAAATCAATAAATGTACGCCTTACATTGATACATTTCAAATGGTTAATGTGGATGTATGTTACACCGGAGGAGTTAAATAAATATAACAAAAATATACCAGATACATGCACAAAATGCATGGAAAGTAAAGGAACTCTATTTCATTGTGTATGGGAATGTAGATTAATAAGAATGTTTTGGGAAGAGGTGAGGGTAACAATTGAAAAAATAATCTCAAAACAAATCATATTGAATCCTAAATTGTTTTTGTTGGGTCTGTACCCAGAAAAGCATAATTTTAATAAAAGTGAAAGAACATTCATAGACCTCAGTTTGCTTAATGCCAAAAAATGTATTGCACTATTATGGAAAAAGACTCATGGACCAGATGTGACTCAGTGGTTAAGACAGATGTTAACAAACCTTCCATTAGAAAGAATAACATATATACTGAAATCAAAGGAAATTGTGTTTGAGAATATATGGAGACCTTTTATTGATTATGTAAAAAATTTAAACATAACTTTTGAAGAAGAAGGTGAATGATGTGTGTGGACCTTGTAAATTCCAAACTGGTGAACATAATATGTATACTTATGTATTGGATTGTCTAGACTAAACAGAGGAGCATTGTTGAAGATTTGATTTTGCTGGTGGTTGTTGGTGTTTTTAGTGCATCTTTTTTTTTTTTTTGTAGTACTTTAGTGTTAGTGTTTGATTGTTTGTATCATGTTTGTTAAAAAAAAAAAAGGTTCAATAAAGATATTGTGGGAAAAAAAATGTGAATTGAAGGACAAATCCTGAGATTTATTTAAAGATTAAATAAATTGGATATATCAACTACTACTTAAGATAATTTCCACAAACCTTTCTGGTTGGCAAAACATATGAGGGCTGAAGGGCCTGAATCAGTTCCCTGAACCCTTCACTCTCCACAATGCTGAGGGGCTGGCAGTCCTTCACGATGAAATTGAGCACAGCTTCATCTAGCATCTGCTTCCTGGAAGCTTGATGGTTAAAAATGAAGTAAAAAATAAATTAATAGGAATTAATTATCAATAAAGCACCTGTGAGTAAGTAGTAGAAGGGCTGTATACCTGAGTCTATCCTGGGTGTATCCGGGACTTCATTTTCATGCCTGGCCCTATAATGCCTCAGCATTGAAGAGGTGCTTTTGTTTAAATACGACAGCTTAGTCGAACAAATGCGACATTTAGCCTGCAGAAAATATGAAGAGTAAACTAAGAGTCATTTTCAAATGAATTTGAATTCAGATAAATCAAGTGGAAACTCTGAGAGGAACAGGATGAAACAACAAGGAAATTAAAACAAAGAAAATAGTATTTTAAAAATACTATTTTTAAATACCTTATTTTCCGACATCAGATCAAAATGGTCCCACACGGCGGAAACCTTTCTTTTTCCTTGAGGCTGCTCGTGCTCCATAATTTGTGATAAATTTGCACAAGGACCGTCCGCAACACATACGACAGTCTTTGGGCAAATGCATCCCGTTGACAGATGCGCTTCCTTATAAACGCTGGCGCGTCAGTGTTTCGACACGCTAGCGTCACGTGACCGATACAGTACCTGTATCGGTCACGTGACTTTCTTAAAGCGATACGCACCAACACAGGGTTTAGCTCTATGAGCTCGATGCATGCGCCGGCGCATCGGTGTTGCCGGACCCATCACTAGCAGTTAGACTGCAGGAGTATCGTCAGACATCGTCTAAACCTCATCAGACATTCATCGTTCTGGTCACGCCAGGTTCGTGTGTATATTCTCGTGCTTTTGCTCGTTCATGTCATGTTTTAGACAGTAAGTGGCTGGGGTTAGCCTTACAGTCCCAAGCTCTATGTTCAGTGTGTCTTCGCCACAGTCATAGTCTTGTATGTGTGTCTTGTGTCTTGTAAATAAATCACCATCATTGCAAAACTCATCGGTGGACTCTTGGCGTCTTATGGTGATCCGCGAGGATCACTGCGTGACAGTATACTCCTGCCACAGACGTCTAAACGGAGACACCACACCGAGACGCCTTTCTTCCGTGAGTTTTGCCATTGTGTGGAGTTTTCTCTCCTGTCGTTGAACTTGGTAGGGAGATGCCCGCCAGCGAGTGTGATTATTGCCCGGAGTGGCTGGAGGAGATTGACGGCTATCTGGCGGAAGCCGCCCGTCTCATGCCCAATAAAGCGGCTGGTTATCACTTAGACCTCGCCCAGCGGGCCGTGCACCATTACCATCTTACCTATATTCCAGAAGAGAGAAAGAGGTTATCATGGATTTTTGCACAGCGCACATTGAGGGAGAAGGCGCTCCAGGAAACCCCTCCACCTCCCACAAGGACAGCGTCCCTGGCGAGAGTGGAGCTCCATCGGCTGGAGGGAAAGCCCAGCAGGGGACCTGTGGATCGGAATCCAGTACCTGTCGCCCGCCCAGTCCCATCGTCATGTGTTCCTGGGCCCTTCGCCACTCCATCAGCCAGTAGGCCCCATAGCCATGCTCCTACCCAGCCCCAACGAGAATCCCGTCCGGATCCAGCTCCGGGTCGTCGGAGGGACCCAGCCTCCCTGTTGGCCACATCATTCACGTCACGACAGAAGGGAATCCCCGCAGTCGCCGCCCATGGGTCATCTGTTCCAGCTGCGCTGTCACCTCCTCGTGCCCGCGTCACCCCAACTGCCATGTCCTCCTCTTTGACGTCACCCCCTGCGGCTGGGAGTACTGTGAGTCATGCTTCGGCGAGGCCTGTCAGCAATCCATCCCGAGCGGCTCCTCCTCGTGGCCCTGAGGAGTTTGCCGTTTTCTCCCGGAGGGATAAAAGGAGAACTCCACCTGCTGCAGCAGGCACCATCTTCTCTCCAGGAGATAGGCAAGTGCAAGTTATTTCTTCCCACCATTATGATCTGCCTTGTCTGACTCCTGGGGCAGGAGGTCGGGGTTTGCAGCCCCCCGAGCTTCCGCCACCTGCTGTCATGAACCGAGCTGGTTTGTCCTTTCGGCTCGGTTCCATGACTGTCCTCTGTGTGTCATGTTATCCATGTATTATTTGCTATTTATTTCCACTCTAGTTCTGAGTTTGTTGTGTTTTGGTTGTCTGACTGACAGGTTGCCAGGTTGCTCGTTTAGTCTACACTTGGTGTGGGTGGGCCTGTCAGTCTGCCAGCCAGACCACACCTCCCTCTCTTGACAGCCAGCTGTTCCTTGTCCTGATTACTGCCCTGCTCCCGTACTCAGGTGCACCTAGTTATTGGTTCATCAGTATGTGCATTTATCCAGCTCATGTCCTTTGCTTCATTGCTGGATTATTGTTTGTCTGTGACACGTTACGCCATGTCCTCCTATGAATTTGTCTCTGCCATGTTATGCCATGGTCTGCCTGCAACTCGTTACGTCGAGTATTTCTGTAAGTCTGTTCTCTTTACCTTTTTGTACATCAGCACTAGTTTTGGGACAGTGTGTTAATAAATCTGTCTGTGGTGAAACCCTGCTCGTGAATCTGTCTCTCCTCCTCCATGTGCTGTGTAAAAAGCGCATGGGGATTCATGACAAGTATATTTTATTTTAAAAGGGAAACAACTGTTAATGCTACTAACAGTGCACATTGAGTTTTTATGCACTTTGAGATATGCCTGAGTAAGATGTGACCAAGATGGTTATTTACAGCATTTTATTTTTTTCCGTTCTATTTAATTGTTCAAGAAGAAAAATATTTCTACTACTTCAAGTTCTGCTCAACCCCAGCACTGTATTGTGCTTTTATGTACTTTTGATGTGCCTTTGTCATGTACAAAGTGCACATTTAAGACCAAGACAACTAATAAAAAGTGCATATTTTTCATCATATTGATCTGTGTTGGTTTGAAATTTGTCATATTCAACAGATCGCTGGACATGTGTGGCCCAGTTACTTGTCTTGATTTCAAATTGTGGCCCAGCTGATTTTGTAATTGAATAGCCCTGCCTTACAGAGACTGCCCAGGTACCATCTGCTCTTAAAACAGCAGTCATCAGATCTCTCCTAAAAAAAACCACTCTTGACCTAAACATTCTCACCAGATACAGGCTCATCTCTAATCTGCCTTTCTTAACAAAAATAATGGAGAAGGTAGTTGCCATCCAATTCCAGAATCATCTTGAGTTTAATAATCTTTTTGAGAAATTTCAGTCTGGTTTCTGTAATGCCCATAATACTGAAACGGCTCTGGTTAAAGTCACAATTGATCTGCTGATGGCCTCTGATACCGACACATCCTCACTGCTTATCCTCCTTGATTTGACTGCGGCCTTCAGCACTGTTGACCATAATATTCTCATCAATTGCTTCCATGAAAATATTGGGACTCTGTGGCACAGCACTACACTGGACTGGACTTCGCCCCACTCCTACACTACATGATGCAGAAAAATTGATCCATGCCTTTATCTACACCAGACTGGAATATTGTAATGCCCCTTTTACTGGGATTCATAGCAGAAACCTTCAGAAACTTCAGCATCTCCAGAATACTGCTGCTAGAATCCTGATGAGGGTATGGAAACAGGAACATATCACACCCGTCCTTCACATGCTTCAATGGCTTCCAGTCTCTTTCAGAATTCAATATAAAATCTGCCTGCTGGCCTGTCAATGCATCCATGGTCATGCCCCACAATATCTCAAGGACCTGCTTTCCATCCGTACCTTGACAAGAAACCTCCCCTCTGTTGACACAAACCTCCTTGTTTCCACCAAGACCAAACTTCGCACCATGAGAGATTGAGCTTTCTGTTCGGCAGCGCCCTGTTTGTGGCATGCTCTCCCTGTTAACCTGAGAGCTCCACAAACAACTGACACCTTTAAAAAAAAGGCCTAAAAAACCTTCTGTTTAAGAGGGCCTTTTCAGACTCAACTTTTTTTTTTTAACCTCCGCCAAGTGAGGAGGTAATTGTGATGTATGGGAAACGGCACAATGCACCATGCTGCGGTTGTACTTACATACGTGTGACGTCATTACACCACAAAGTATAATAGCCGGCTGCCCAGGGCTAGCCGGTCTTTTCTCTTGCTATCCACCTTTGGTATCACCTCGTTACCTCACTGGGTGTTCCCTCCTTAGCCGTTCAGCTAACTGTTCAATAAAGTGAAGACCCATTATTTCCAGATAACAGTAATGTTTTTACCAGCGTTGGTTGGTTTGTTTGTCTGTTAGCAACATTACCGTACTCCAAAAGTTATAAAATCAGAATCAGAATAAGGTTTATTGCCAAGCACATTTACAAGTAAATAAACAGGTAAATATACGAGGAATTTGACTTGACATTGGAAACGTCTAGATGACATTCCCAATGACGCGGCGAGCCATGGAGGCGCCTGTCAGCAGGAGGGGAATAGAAGGCGGGAGGGGAGGGGACACAATAGGAGAGAGAAAAAAGCATTGTTGATCAAAATAAAGTTCATTTATATGACCAATATTGTGATTACAAGAAAAAAACTCTCAAATGCACAATTAGCAGACAATAGAATCCACACAATGACACAGAGAGAGCAGTGAATGAATATGTCTTCGTCAGTATAAGTGGGTCAGTTGTGTGTGTGTTGGATGCAATCAGTGGCAAATCAGTTAGGAGAACAGCAATAGTCTCTCTTTCAGCAGATGTTATGACTAGTGTCTGAGGCAGAGGCACATGTCCTTGAGCACGGCAGATGGAATAGTCTGAGTCAGACAGCTGTCCTTGAGAGTCAGATACTGTCCGCCAATGTTATGAAAACAATTATACTGTTGTTCATCAGGAGGACTGAATGCTGAGGGTGCCGAAAAACAGGTCGAATAGCACTGACTTCAGAGAAAAAAACTTTCCATTCTCTTACGGATTCAGTGCTCCAATAAATCCATCATTGCCAGGCTTTGAAATCGATTCCTGAACAGCTCTTAGTGTGATCGTGATGTATTCCATCTTCCTGTACAGCTCTCCATTGGCCGCTGTCAGAGTCCTGCCCAGTTGGTCAAATTGATGAGAGAGCTTCGCCGGGTCCGCTTTTTGATAAGCTCTGTCCATCTTCTTCAATTTGCGGTACACCAGAACAATCCCAAAGCCGATCAGTAGAATTCCGATGACCATTGCTCCAAATAGATATAAATCTTCAATATCTTCAATTGAAAGATCACACAGACACAAGAGTTTCCAATTGCTTGTATCCTTAATATAACCCGCAGCAGCAATCCCTGCGGGACAAATAGGCTCCCCCGGACCTGATTTCCTCGTTGAAAACACAGTGTCGATTGCGTTCAAAGCCCAGCTTATTAAATCCATAATTTCGTTAGATGAATCAGCAGTAGAGAGACACGCAGACACAGACAATAGCAAGCTGGGATCCAGTCAGTTAGGGAGGGAGAGACAGGGAGCGGGAGCAGAGAAAAAGCGACTGCTGTCTTTGGAGGGCGGAAGTGAATGGTGGATATACTGTACATACATATATACATATATAAATGGATTTTGATGAACTTTCCAGGAAAGGTGTGTAATGGCACGGGGAACAGATGATTAGACTTTGGTGGTGATCCGGAACATGATCTGGATCCAGGAATCTTTTTTAAAATTATTTTATATTTTATATTGCGCTTTTCATTTATTGCCCCTTTAAGACATTACAGCGGAGTTATATGCGTGGCGACGCCATAGAGCCACACATCTCCACATTTATGTGCATTTTTGAAACAAAGGAGCCTCAAACTCATGAACGATCTGTAGCCTAATGCTGGAGAATGTATTTTTTATAACTGGGAGTATTTTTAACTGGGAGCATTATCTGATGGGGAATACTGGTATATTAAAATGTTCAGAATATAGAATAGAATAGGCTTTATTGTCACTGTACAGCCGTACAGCACAATGGAATTGTGGGCACTCCACCAGCCTATTGTGCAATAAAGTAAGTGAAGAATTTGATAAACACAGCTACAGAACACATGATTAGCCATACAACTGAAATAAAAATAAAAGTAAAAATAGCCTATAGGCATATACACAGGTCCAGTAGTGGCTTCACGGGTGGAACTATGTGCATAAGAGTGCAGAGGGCAGAACGCATAATTGAGTAAAACTAGTGCATACCTGTGGATGCCCATGCATGCCCATAGAAAGCAAGTGTAAGCAAACATTTCTGCAAGGCCATAGAAAGTTACTGTTACCATGGCAACAGCAACCATGGTGAAACCTGCCTTGGATCTTTGACGTCACCACTCGTTTGATGCCTGCCTTTGATCTGTGATGCCTGCCTTTGATCTTTGATAATGTCATAGCGAGTGCTCTGCTTTGATAATGTCATTGCAAGTCCTCTGATCATGAATGCAGCCTGCCTTTGATTTCATAGCAAGTCCTATGATGTTTTAGCAAGTCCTATGATTGTGACATCATGACAACGTGACAGATTTCTTGAACTATATATAGAATGAGAGTGATTATATTCCTTGTCTCAGGGCATGGATCCCAGCCCACATCCTTGCTTTAAGTTGGGATTTTCTGTATTTAAATTAAATTAAATCACCCTTATTGTCATTCAACCGTACAACCAATCATGTACAGTAGAACAAGATTGTGCTTTACCTATCTACAGTGTCAATCACACACACCCCAGTGCACAATCAGAGGGCCGCTGCCATGCAAGGCGCTGCCACAGATTTCCCTCCTCCATTCCATTATTGCTGAGCACCAAGCTGGACGGCAGGAAGTTCCACTTTTATATGGTCTTCGGCATGACCCGGCCGGGATTTGAACCCCTGCCTCCTGGGTGTGGGGCAGATGCTGTACCAACTGAGCCACCACTCCGGTAGACTTATTATTATTATCCTGGGTTGCTGTTATTATTATTCTTACTAGTACATACCCGTGCATACCCGTCCATGCCCGTAGAAACCAAGTATAAGCAAATATTTCTGCATGTCCGTTGCTGAAGGGTCTCCTTCTGTCTGAGAGGCTGTGTTGTTCAGTTGTGCTGCAGGCATCACTGGCAAGAGATTTTTTGAATGGCTTACTGAGTGAGATTTACCGATTTCCTGCTTCGAATTGGTGTGGTTTAGTGTGTTCTATTTAGTCTCAGCTTCTCTGGGCCTTGCCTGGCGTGCAGCGTTGGCGGCCAGCTGACTATTCCGCATCTCCTGGGTCTCAGCTTGTCTGTGCCTTGCCTGGCATGTAGCGTTGCTCGCTTTGCGGGCATTTCGGGCTTGAAGTGACTCAGCACATGCATGGTATACTGCCACACATTTCCTGTCTGTCTGTGCATCCCTTGTCTGTCGTACCCTATGCTGGTGAAGGGTCTCCTCCTGTGGCAGGCGTCATAGGACACTACATCATAGGTCGGCAGGCATCGTGACTGATGGTCTATATGACATCATAAAGACATCAAGGCAGGTGAAGGGTGTCCTTCTTCTTTAGATTTGATTGGTGGTTGGCAACCAGTCTACAGGTGCATTACCGCCACTGAATCACTCTATATCTTTGTATAAGTTCTTATAAGGAGTTCTGAACAACTCCTTATGTGTGAAAAAATGATCCATCCTTGGACTGTGTCCAGGAGCTGGGACTTCATCTCCTGTGGCAGGCATCATAGGACACTACATCATAGGTAGGCAGACATCATGAGTGATGGTCTATATGACATCATAAAGACATCAAGGCAGGCATCATAGGACACTACATCATAGGTAGCCTGTCCTATTGTCACTATGACGACATCACTTATATGATGGCATCGCAAGTCCTATGTAGCCTGAGATCATAGGATCATCACAAGACATCAGGCAGACATCATAGGCCGTCCTATGATGTCCGATGATTGTGACAGACACACACAGATTTCTTAATTTTTTAAAAAATAAAAGTGATTCTGTCTTGCGTATTTATTTCTTCATTGATCTTCCTCTTAGTTTATCAGCATTATTATTAGTATTAATACTGTTTTCTGTAACCATGCCCTGCCGTCTCTGTTTGCAACTGCTTGTTACTTCTTCTCCTGCTTGTTACTGTTCTGTGTTATCTTCTTATCTCGGTTCCTGGCGGATAGCAAACAACTGAAAGGTGCGTCCTCTTGCTAGTATGGTTTGCCGCTGAGTGTGAAGCGGCTGGGATGAGAATCAGCACTTCCAAGTCCGAGTCCATGGTGCTCAGCCGGAAAAAGGTGGATTGTCCTCTCTGGGTTGGGGACAGACTCCTGCCCCAAGTGGAGGAGTTTAAGTATCTTGGGGTCTTGTTCACGAGTGAGGGGAAAATGGAGCGAGAGATTGACAGACGGATTGGAACAGCATCTGCAGTGATGCGGACGTTGTACCGGTCTGTTGTGGTGAAGCGGGAGCTTAGTTCTAAGGCAAAGCTGTCGATTTACCAGTCAATCTACGTTCCTACTCTCACCTATGGTCACGAGCTTTGGGTAATGACCAAAAGAACAAGATCGCGGATACAAGCGGCTGAAATGAGCTTTCTCCGTAGGATTGCTGGACTCACCATCAGAGATAGGGTGAGGAGCTCAGTCATCCGGGAGAGGCTCAGAGTAGAACCGCTGCTCCTCCACATTGAAAGGAGTCAGTTGAGGTGGTATGGGCATCTGATTAGGATGCCTCCTGGACACCTCCCACTTGAGGTGTTTCAGGCACGTCCCACTGGGAGGAGACCCCGGGGCAGACCCAGGACTCGGTGGAGAGACCGTCTCCCAACTGGTCTGGGAACGCCTTGGTATCCTCTCTGAAGTGCTGGAGCAGGTGGCTGGGGAGAAGGAAGTCTGGGCTTCTCTGCTTGAACTGCTGCCTCCGCGACCCGGACCTCCAGAAAAGCGGTAGAAGATGGATGGATGGATGGAAGCAGAGTCGCAGTCTTACACGCCTCTCTGCAGCTCCTCTTCATCCGCCACCCCTCAGCTTAGCCCCTGTCTTCCCCATCAGAGAATCGTTGTCTGCTCCCTCCAAAGTGAATAAAAATATAATGTATAAGCATCCCAAAGTGATAAAGCAAAATATTGGTAAAACTCAAATTAAACATAAAGCCTCTAAATTGAATGATTTGGCCTCTGTTCCTCCTCATAATTTAAAAATTAAATGTGGTTTATTAAATATTAGGTCTCTAGCTCCCAAGTCTCTGTTAGTCCATGATTTGTTAATTGATCATCAGATTGATTTAATTTCCCTTACAGAGACTTGGTTAGGACAAGAGGATTATGTTGGTTTAAATGAATCAACTCCCTCTGGTTATTTAAACTGTCAAAATCCCAGAAGTTCTGGTCGTGGAGGAGGAGTAGCAACAATTTACAATTCCAAATTACTAGTTAATGTAAAGCAAAAAACATGTTATAATTCCTTTGAGGGCCTGGTCCTCAGTATTGGGCACTTTAGCAATTTTAGGTTAAACCCAATTTTATTTGCCATAGTTTATCGTCCCCCATCAACCTACTCAGAATTTTTATCCGAATTTGCTGATTTCTTAGCTGATTTAGTGCTGAAATCTGATAGAATAATTATAAGATAAGATAAGATAAGATAAGCCTTTATTAGTCCCACAACGGGGAAATTCCAGGATTGCAACAGCACAGGGATAGCAACACTCAGAGCAACAATCAGAAGGCAAGAAAAAAACAAGCAAGCAAGAGCAGCTAATATACATATGTACATATTACTATAAAATATATACATGTATATACACACACACACACACAGACACACAGTGCAGAGCATTGTAGCTGGATGGAATAAATATATGAATATATGAACACACAGTGCAGAGCATTGTAGCTAGATGGAATAAATATGTAAATATATAAACACCCACAGTACGGAGCATTGCAGCTAGGTGGAATAAATATGCAAGTATATAAACACACACAGTGCGGAGCAATGTAGCTTATAGTAGGGGACTTTAATATACATGTGGATGTAGATAGTGACTGCCTTAATGTGGCATTCAATTCAATATTAGATTCGATTGGGTTTTCTCAGAAAGTAGGAAATTCTACTCATTACCTCCACCATACATTGGACCTTGTTTTGACATATGGCATAGAAATAGAAAATCTTGTAGTGTCTCCTCATAACCCTGTACTGTCAGACCATTGTCTGTTAACCTTTGATTTTACTATTTCTGACTATTTGGCTCCTAAAGAAAAATATTATTACAGTAGATGCCTCTCAGATGATGCTGTTTCCAAATTTATGCAGATTGTTTCCTCTATGCCATGTGTCAACACAACGGAAATAAGCTATAGACAGCTTGCTCCTTCTGTATTTGATAACATGGTGGATAGTGTTTCAGCTTCTCTGCATCAGACTCTAGACTTGGTGGCCCCCTTAAAAAAGAAAAAGTCTAATCAGAGATTTCTAACTCCTTGGTTCAACACAGAAACTCGTACCTTAAAACAGAAGACTCGTCAATTAGAAAGAAAATGGCGCTCTACTAATTTAGATGAAATCTATTTAGCTTGGAGAAATCATCTTTTAATTTATAAAAAATCTCTTAGAAAAGCTAGAACGAGTTATTACTCTGCATTAATAGAAGAGAACAAGAATAATCCCAGGTTTCTTTTCAGTACTGTAGCCAGGTTGACAAAGAGTCAGGACTCTGTCAATCCTAGCATTCCCTTAGAGCTTACTAGTCAGGACTTTATGAACTTTTTCAATAATAAAATTTCATCCATCAGAGATAAAATCAATCAGATTCTTCCCACAGTTAACTTAAATACTGTAACTACTACAACTCCTTCTATTGATGTCTGTCTTGATGAGTTTACTCCAATCGACCTTTGTGAGTTAGAAAAAATAGTTTCCTCATCCAAACCTTCAACTTGTCTTTTAGACCCTATTCCTACCAGGTTATTTAAAGAAGTCTTCCCACTTATTGGTAGCTTTATTCTTCATATAATCAATTCTTCATTAACTTTAGGCCATGTACCGCAGGCTTTTAAAACGGCTGTAATTAAACCCTTACTCAAAAAGCCAACGCTAGATCCAGGAGCTTTAGCTAACTATAGACCAATCTCTAATCTCCCTTTCATTTCAAAAATCTTAGAAAGATTTGTTGCTGCACAATTATTTGACCACCTGCAGGGAAATGGTTTACTTGAAGAGTTTCAATCTGGGTTTAGAATCCATCATAGTACTGAAACAGCCTTAGCGAAGGTCACTAACGACCTCCTCATTGCATCTGATAATGGACTAGTTTCTGTACTTGTCCTTTTAAACCTTAGTGCAGCTTTTGATACTATCGATCATAATATTCTACTTGATAGATTAGAACACTATGTTGGACTTAATGGAACTTCGTTGCAATGGTTTAGAGCTTATTAATCTGATAGGTTCCAGTTTGTTCATGTAAATAATGAGTTTTCTTTCAACTCAAAGCTTAGTCATGGAGTTCCACAGGGATCTGTGCTAGGCCCTACTCTTTTTAGTTTATATATGCTTCCGTTAGGCAACATTATTAGAAAGCACTGTATACATTTTCATTGTTATGCAGATGACACACAATTATACCTGTCAATGAAGCCAGATGATAGTAATCAATTAGCCAAGTTAGAAGCCTGTCTTAAGGAAATCAAAGCTTGGATGACTTGTAATTTCCTGCTATTAAATTCAGATAAGACTGAAGTCATTCTTGTTGGTCCAAAAAACCTTAGAAATTCCTTTCCAAATCAAACTTTCAGTTTGGATGCGGTTACTCTTTCTCTTAATAGCTCTGTGAGGAACCTTGGAGTTATTTTTGATCAGGATTTGTCCTTCAATTCACATATTAAATTTGTTTCTAAGACTGCCTTCTATCATTTGCGTAATATTGCCAAGATTAGGAGCATCTTGTCTCAGAGTGATGCTGAGAAACTGATCCACGCTTTTGTTAGCTCGAGATTAGATTATTGTAATTCTTTATTATCAGGCTGTCCTAAAACATCTTTAAAAAGTCTTCAGCTGATCCAAAATGCTGCAGCAAGAGTTTTAACAGGTACTAGAAAGAGAGATCATATCTCTCCGGTTCTGGCCTCCCTTCATTGGCTTCCCATAGAGTTTAGAATTAAGTTTAAAATCCTTCTTCTTACTTACAAAGCTCTAAACAATCAGGCTCCTTTTTATTTAAAAGATCTGATACTACCGTATTATCCTAACAGAGCACTACGCTCCCAAAATGCAGGATTACTTGTAATACCTAGAATCTCCAAAAGTACAATGGGAGGCAGAGCCTTCAGCTATCAAGCTCCTCTCCTGTGGAATCAGCTGCCAATCTGGATTCGGGAGTCAGACTCGATCTCTGTTTTTAAGAATAGGGCTAAAACCTACCTTTTTGATATAGCCTACAATTAGGGAGGGATCATGTGTTTCTGAACCCTCCCTTAGTTATGCTGCTAATAGGTTTAGTCAGCCGGGGGACCTCCAGTAATGCACTGGGCCTCACTCCTTTCCTCACTCTCTATGAAATATTTTTTTTTTTTTTTTGCTGGTCATTAACATCTGTTTGTTCTCTCCCATAGATTGAGTCCCCATCGTGCTGTTTGCTCTCTACATGTCTGTTCTTTTCTTCTTCTCTATCCCCTCACCCCCCAGCCAGTTGCAGCAGATGACTGCCCCTCCCTGAGCCTGGTTCTGCTGGAGGTTTCTTCCTGTTAAAAGGGAGTTTTTCCTCTCCACCATCGCCAAGTGCTTGCTCACAGGGGATCGCCTGATTGCTGGGGTCTTTCTGCAACTGTGGGGGTTCCCCCCTACAGTTGATAGTGCTATGAGATGACTGTTGTTGTGAAATGGCGCTATATAAATAAAGTTGAATTGAATTGAATTGAATGGATGAAAGGTGCATACCGCCACTTACTGGACAAGAGTGTGTAACATTATATCATCTGAGCCCGACCCCTAAATTCTATGACTTAATCCTGTGTTATTTAAAAAAGAGAAAAGAGCCCTTCTTGTGATTCTTACTGCCTCTCCATCTCCATCTGTTCCCAGAATCCCAGTTAAATCCCATTCCCTACCGGCCTCTCGAACTTCATTTTACATTATCTGTCTTTCATTTCCGTATTTGTGACAGTGTAATAAGATGTACTCAACATTTTCTTTTACTCCACATTCTCTACATTTGTCACTTTCGCTTTTCCCCATGGTGAATAAAGTGCCGTTTAAACCTGTGTGATCCAGTTTGAGTCTTGCCATAATGATGTCTTTCCTCCTTTTGGTTGTTATGTAATTCTTTATTGCAATAGATTTTTGTATTCTGTAATAAGATCTACCTTTATGATCTTCATCCCATCTTTTTTGCCATAGCTCAGTTCCTTTTTTCTTGATTACTGCTTTCTCTTCACCTTTTCCAAGAGACAATGGTATAGTTATCTCTTTTCCAAGAGTGCTTTTTGCTAATTTGTCTGCACATTCATTCCCTTTCAACCTTTCATGTGCAGGAACCCAACAAAACTGAACTTCTCCACCACCCCTGTGTACCCTAAATAAATTGTGATATAGCTCAATCACCAAGTCTTCCCTTGTAGATTTCAGTGTCTGTATGGTTTTTAATGCTGCAAGTGAATCTGTGCACACCACCACCCGGTCCGGTCTGACCTCCTCCACCCACTGCAAAGCAATAGTTATTGCCACCATCTCTGCTGTAAACACGGATGTATTGTTGGAGAGTCTTTTTGCGATGGTCACTTTAAACTCTGGGATGTATACTCCAACTCCAACAGAGTCCTCTTTGTTCTTTGAACCGTCAGTATAGAGCTATAAGAAGTTATAGTAATTGCTCCTGAGGTAAATGCTTGTTTTAACACCAACTTCACTCATGCCAATCCTTTTTACTCATTAGCAGACTACCGTCTACTTCTATTCCCGGAAACAGCCAAGGGGGAACATTACTCACTGGGCTGGTATTAGATATATCAATAGTGTGTAGCCCATACATTCTGGCTTTTCTTTCAGTTGTCCACCCAAACCTGTGTTCCTGGAAATTAAGAGTATTCCCAGCAGTCTTGTAGCGTTGTTTTTGAAATATTCGCTTTGTCACTTCCTTTCAGCTTGACCCAGTAGAGATAATGCGAGTTTATCTCTTCTCAAATCCATTGGCATTTCTCCTGCTTCTATTAAAACTGCATTGTTTGTTGTTTTGATGGCTCCAATGCACAGGCGAAGCGCTCTATGCTGCAATCTGTCTATTTTTTTCCAGAGTCGTCTTTGCCACTGCTCCATAAATCATACATCCGTAGTCTATTGTCGATCGTATTAGTGCTCTGTAAATGTCAATTAATTTTTTTTTTTTTTTTTTTTTTAATGCCTGTTTATAAGATAAGATAAGCCTTTATTAGTCCCACAATGGGGAAATTCCAGGATTGCAACACTCAGAGCAACAATCAGAAGGCAAGAGAAAAAAAAAAACAAGAGCAGCAAGTATACATATGTACATATAAATATAAATACGTATATATATATAGACGCAGTGCGGAGCATTGTAGCTAGATAGGATAGATATATAAATATATAAACACAGTGCGAAGCATTGTAGCTGGATGGAATAAATATGTAGATATACTGTATAAACACACACAGTGTGGAGCATTGTAGCTGGATGGAATAATATGTAGATATATAAACACACAGTGCGGAGCATTGTAAGCTAGATGGAATAATATGTAGATATATAAACACACACAGTGCGGAGCATTGTTGCTAGATAGAGTAAATATATATAAACACACACAGTGCAGAGCATTGTAGCTAGATGGAATGAAACAGCACAACCGTCTACTTAGTTATCCTACATGGTATGTACCCATACATATTCTCACCCTCCATAGCGACCGGTATTTTCCTAGTTGTATGCCGGAGGGGACCATTGTATAAGTCTATTGCGTCTTTTGCATTCAAAACTATTAGGTTGTCACGGCTTTTTGCTATCTCTGCGAGCAGCCCTGCTTAGGTTGTACAGTTTGACAGCCGTAGGTAGGAAGGACCTGCGAAACCTCTCGGTTGTGCACCTAGGATGATGTAGTCTGCTGCTAAATGAGCTCCTCAGTGCATTCAGTATATCCTGCATAGGATGGAACTCGGACTCCAGCAGAGATGACAGTTTAGCCACCATCCTTCTCTCTCCTATCTCCTCCACTGGGTCAAGGCGCTTCCCCAGGACAGAGCTAGCTTTCTTAATCAGCTTGTTCAGTCTCTTCCTATCGGCTGCTGTAATGCCACTGCCCCAGCAGACCACTCCAAAAGTGATGGCTGATGCCACCACCGTGTCATAGAATGTCTTCAGCAGTGCCCCTTGTACACCAAAAGACCTGAGTCTCCTCAGTAGGAACAGCCTGCACTGTCCCTTCTTGTAGAGTGCGTCAGTTTTGTGTGACCAGTCTAGTTTATTGTTCAGATGAACACCCAGGTACTTATAGGATGTCACCATCTCGATGTCTGTTCCCTGTATATTTACTGGTGCTGTGAGGGGTTGTCCTTGCCTGCGGCAGTCCACCACCAGCTCCTTAGTTTTCCTCGCGTTGATCTGGAGGCAGTTTCGATGGCACCAGTCCACGAAGTCCTGGATAAGCCCTCTGTACTCAGCTTCATCTCCGCTGGAGATGAGGCCAACGATTGCAGAGTCATCAGAGAACTTCTGTAGATGGCAGTGTGTTGTGTTGTGTGAGAAGTCCGCAGTATAAAGGGTGAACAGGAAGGGAGCCAAAACCCTGTGCTACCGATGATCGTGTCGGACACACAGTCCCGGGTTCTCACAAACTGAGGCCGGTTAGTGAGGTAGTCCAGGATCCATGATGACAGGTGCTGGTCCACCCCTGCGCACAGCAGCTTGTCCTTCAGGATCATCGGTTGGATGGTGTTGAAAGCACTGGAGAAGTCAAAGAACATGATCCTCACCGCATTCACGGGCTTCTCCAGGTGGGACAGAGAAGGGTGAAGGAGGAAGATCACCGCATCCTGCATCCCCTGCATCTGCACCCCATTCATGTCCAGCTACAGCTTTTATGAGATTAATGACTTTTTTGCACTTTGTCTCCAGATTTTCAACATGAACTCTCCATGTGTATGCACTATCAAACCACAATCCTAGATATTTGAACTCACTCACTTTCTCTATTGGTTGATTATATAATGTTAATGGTTCTGTACCAGTTCTGCGTTTTTTTGTGAAAGTCATATAACAGGTCTTACTGTTTGAAAAATTAAATCCCCAGTCATATGACCACTTTTCCACTTTCTCCATTGCTTTCCTGATGTTTTTGAACACGAATTTCTCATTTCTTCCCCTCGTCCATATGGCTCCATCATCTGCATATAGTGCTGTTTTGATGAATTTCTCTTGATCCGCAAACATGTCATTAATCATTATATTGAATAAAACAGGGCTTATCACACTCCCCTGAGGAACACCATTTTCTATTTCAGTTATTAAAAACTTCTGATCCTACTTTAACCCTAACTGTCCTGTGTGTTAAGGATCGTCACTTCCTTGTGGTAACGTATCGTCACTTCCTGTTTTGCTGTCTGCCTGTGTGGTTTGCTCTCCAGCCACTAGCTATGGCTACTACCTCTCTTTCCTCTCCTCCTCTGGTGTGCTCTCTCTGTCAGATGTTTAGCTACACCTCTGCCTCTTTTAGTGATAACGGTAAATGTAATAAATGTTGTCTTTTTGAGGCGCTCGAGGCGAGGTTGTCTGATTTGGAATCCCGGCTCCGCTGCATTGAAACACCGTCTGCGCCAGTTAATCTCGACGGACGCCCATTAGCTGCAGCGGAGCTAGCTAGCTTAGGTCCCACTGTCAGCGGTTCCCCGGCTCTCCTCAGCAGCGAGGAGACTGGGTGGGTGACGGTGAGAAGGAAGCCTAGTCGCAAAGCCCCGGTTCACCACTAACCTGTTCACGTTTCTAATCGTTTTTCCCCGGTCAGCGACACACCCGCTGAGGAAAAAACTCTGATCATTGGCGACTCTGTAGTCAGAAACGTGAACCTAGAGACTCCAGCGGCCATAGTCCAATGTATTCCTGGGGCCAGAGCAGGCGACATCGAGTCAAATTTGAAAATGCTGGCTAAAAGTAACTGTAAATACTCCACAATTGTTATTCACGCCGGCATTAATGACATCCGTCTCCGGCAGTCAGAAGTCACGAAACTTAATATAGAATCGGTGTGTGAGTTTGCAAAAACGATGTCTGCCACTGTAGTATTCTCTGGGCCCCTCCCCAATCTGACCAGTGATGACATGTTTAGTCGCTCGTCATCCTTGAACCGCTGGCTGTCTGTGTGGTGTCCTAAAAATGACGTGGGCTACATTGACAATTGGAGCTCTTTTTGGGGAAAACCTGGTCTTATGAGACGAGACAGCATTCATCCCACTTTGGATGGTGCTTCTCATTTATCTATCAATCTGGCATCTTTTTTATCCAAATTTCCAAAACCATGACTACTCAGAGTTGGGACCAGGAAGCAGAGTCGCAGTCTTACACGCCTCTCTGCAGCTCCTCTTCATCCGCCACCCCTCAGCTTAGCCCCTGTCTTCCCCATCAGAGAATCGTTGTCTGCTCCCTCCAAAGTGAATAAAAATATAATGCATAAGCATCCCAAAGTGATAAAGCAAAATATTGGTAAAACTCAAATTAAACATAAAGCCTCTAAATTGAATGATTTGGCCTCTGTTCCTCCTCATAATTTAAAAATTAAATGTGGTTTATTAAATATTAGGTCTCTAACTCCCAAGTCTCTGTTAGTCCATGATCTGTTAATTGATCATCAGATTGATTTAATTTCCCTTACAGAGACTTGGTTAGGGCAAGAGGATTATGTTGGTTTAAATGAATCAACTCCCTCTGGTTATTTAAACTGTCAAAATCCCAGAAGTTCTGGTCGTGGAGGAGGAGTAGCAACAATTTACAATTCCAAATTACTAGTTAATGTAAAGCAAAAAACATGTTATAATTCCTTTGAGGGCCTGGTCCTCAGTGTTGGGCACTTTAGCAATTTCAGGTTAAACCCAATTTTATTTGCCATAGTTTATCGTCCCCCATCAACCTACTCAGAATTTTTATCCGAATTTGCTGATTTCTTAGCTGATTTAGTGCTGAAATCTGATAGAATAATTATAGTAGGGGACTTTAATATACATGTGGATGTAGATAGTGACTGCCTTAATGTGGCTTTTAATTCAATATTAGACTCGATTGGGTTTTCTCAGAAAGTAGGAAATTCTACTCATTACCTCCACCATACATTGGACCTTGTTCTGACATATGGCATAGAAATAGAAAATCTTGTAGTGTCTCCTCATAACCCTGTACTGTCAGACCATTGTCTGTTAACCTTTGATTTTACTATTTCTGACTATTTGGCTCCTAAAGAAAAATATTATCACAGTAGATGCCTCTCAGATGATGCTGTTTCCAAATTTATGCAGATTGTTTCCTCTATGCCATGTGTCAACACAACGGAAATAAGCTATAGACAGCTTGCTCCTTCTGTAATTGATAACATGGTGGATAGTGTTTCAGCTTCTCTGCATCAGGCTCTAGACTTGGTGGCCCCCTTAAAAAAGAAAAAGTCTAATCAGAGATTTTTAACTACTTGGTTCAACACAGAAACTCGTAGCTTAAAACAGAAGACTCGTCAATTAGAAAGAAAATGGCGCTCTACTAATTTAGATGAAATCTATTTAGCTTGGAGAAATCATCTTTTAATTTATAAAAAATCTCTTAGAAAAGCTAGAATGAGTTATTACTCTGCATTAATAGAAGAGAACAAGAATAATCCCAGGTTTCTTTTCAGTACTGTAGCCAGGTTGACAAAGAGTCAGGACTCTGTCAATCCTAGCATCCCCTTAGAGCTTACTAGTCAGGACTTTATGAACTTTTTCAATAATAAAATTTCATCCATCAGAGATAAAATCAATCAGATTCTTCCCACAGTTAACTTAAATACTGTAACTATTACAACTCCTTCTATTGATGTCTGTCTTGATGAGTTTACTCCAATCGACCTTTGTGAGTTAGACAAAATAGTTTCCTCATCCAAACCTTCAACTTGTCTTTTAGACCCTATTCCTACCAGGTTATTTAAAGAAGTCTTCCCACTTATTGGTAGCTTTATTCTTCATATAATCAATTCTTCATTAACTTTAGGCCATGTACCGCAGGCTTTTAAAACGGCTGTAATTAAACCCTTACTCAAAAAGCCAACGCTAGATCCAGGAGCTTTAGCTAACTATAGACCAATCTCTAATCTCCCTTTCATTTCAAAAATCTTAGAAAGAGTTGTTGCTACGCAATTATTTGACCACCTGCAGGGAAATGGTTTACTTGAAGAGTTTCAATCTGGGTTTAGAATCCATCATAGTACTGAAACAGCCTTAGCGAAGGTCACTAACGACCTCCTCATTGCATCTGATAATGGACTAGTTTCTGTACTTGTCCTTTTAGATCTTAGTGCAGCTTTTGATACTATTGATCATAATATTCTACTTGATAGATTAGAACACTATGTTGGACTTAATGGAACTTCGTTGCAATGGTTTAGAGCTTATTTATCTGATAGGTTCCAGTTTGTTCATGTAAATAATGAGTTTTCTTTCAACTCAAAGCTTAGTCATGGAGTTCCACAGGGATCTGTGCTAGGCCCTACTCTTTTTAGTTTATATATGCTTCCGTTAGGCAACATTATTAGAAAGCACTGTATACATTTTCATTGTTATGCAGATGACACACAATTATACCTCTCAATGAAGCCAGATGATACTAATCAATTAGCCAAGTTAGAAGCCTGTCTTAAGGAAATTAAAGCTTGGATGACTTGTAATTTCCTGCTATTAAATTCAGATAAGACTGAAGTCATTCTTGTTGGTCCAAAAAACCTTAGAAATTCCTTTCCAAATCAAACTTTCAGTTTGGATGCAGTTACTCTTTCTCTTAATAGCTCTGTGAGGAACCTTGGAGTTATTTTTGATCAGGATTTGTCCTTCAATTCACATATTAAATTTGTTTCTAAGACTGCCTTCTATCATTTGCGTAATATTGCCAAGATTAGGAGCATCTTGTCTCAGAGTGATGCTGAGAAGCTGATCCACGCTTTTGTTAGCTCGAGATTAGATTATTGTAATTCTTTATTATCAGGCTGTCCTAAAACATCTTTAAAAAGTCTTCAGCTGATCCAAAATGCTGCAGCAAGAGTTTTAACAGGTACTAGAAAGAGAGATCATATCTCTCCGGTTCTGGCCTCCCTTCATTGACTTCCCATAGAGTTTAGAATTAAGTTTAAAATCCTTCTTCTTACTTACAAAGCTTTAAACAATCAGGCTCCTTTTTATTTAAAAGATCTGATACTACCGTATCATCCTAACAGAGCACTACGCTCCCAAAATGCAGGATTACTTGTAATACCTAGAATCTCCAAAAGTACAATGGGAGGCAGAGCCTTCAGTTATCAAGCTCCTCTCCTGTGGAATCAGCTGCCAATCTGGATTCGGGAGTCAGACTCGATCTCTGTTTTTAAGAATAGGGCTAAAACCTACCTTTTTGATATAGCCTACAATTAGGGAGGGATCATGTGTTTCTGAACCCTCCCTTAGTTATGCTGCTAATAGGTTTAGTCAGCCGGGGGACCTCCAGTAATGCACTGGGCCTCACTCCTTTCCTCACTCTCTATGAAATATTTTTTTTTTGCTGGTCATTAACATTTGTTTGTTCTCTCCCATAGATTGAGTCCCCATCGTGCTGTTTGCTCTCTACATGTCTGTTCTTTTCTTCTTCTCTATCCCCTCACCCCCCAGCCAGTCGCAGCAGATGACTGCCCCTCCCTGAGCCTGGTTCTGCTGGAGGTTTCTTCCTGTTAAAAGGGAGTTTTTCCTCTCCACCGTCGCCAAGTGCTTGCTCACAGGGGATCGCCTGATTGCTGGGGTCTTTCTGCAACTGTGGGGGTCCCCCCTACAGTTGATAGTGCTATGAGATGACTGTTGTTGTGAAATGGCGCTATATAAATAAAGTTGAATTGAATTGAATTGAATTAAAAACAATCCATTATCCAATTATACATCCTACCAGCAATGCCCATTTTATTCAGTTTGATAAGAAGTCCATCCCTCCACAGTGAGTCATAAGGCTTTTCAATATCCAGATAAACTATAACCATTACTTCTTTCATTTTGAGTCTTTTCAATATCATTCCTTATCCTAACTAAAGCATCCACTGTGGATCTTCCTCTTCTAAAACCATTATGATAGTCGTTTATTAATTGTTTTTGCTCTAGTACATATGAGTCTGTAAAGTAGCACCTTCTCCATCCATTTACCTAAGTGTAATGTTAATGCTGTTTAGGCCTGTAGTTGCCTGGATGAGCTGGATCTTTCCCTGGCTTATTAAATGGTAAAATTACAGCCTTTTCCCACCCACTTGGGATAACCCCCCTCCTTCCATATTCTGTTAAACAATTTCAGCACCAGTTGCATTGATTGCATAGGCAACTGCCAGAACATAGCATAGCTTAACTGATCATGTCCTGGAGCTGTGTATCCACTATCTTGCAAAGCTCTCTTAAGCTCTGACATTGTGAGCTCGAGGTCTAGTGCAGTCATGTTCTCTTTCACTTCATTTTTTTAAGTTTGCATTTTCTCTGAGTTTATGCTGCCTTTGCTGTCTAGGTACAGGGGATTGCTACCTCCATTTTAAATGATGACTCCCACCCTTTGCACTGCCACTTTCAGCTTCTTCCCTCCAGATGGAGGTTTGCTGTCCCAAAAAGTAAAACCCAGTGCTATAAAAAAACAGGTTTGTTCCTGATGCTGTCAAAGAGTTGAATAAGATGTAACAATATATTGCACATAATTTAGTTACATATTTATTAATTTTATTTTATATTTACTTATTTTTGTAGGTTTTTTTATTTGGGTTCTAAATCTTTTATTGGGTTTTAGACTTTTGAGTTTTTGATCTCTTTGACTAGTCTTTAACTTTTTAATATGACCCTTCTCTCTTCTCTCTTTGTTTTTTCTCTTACCTCTTTGTCCTATGTCCTGATTGGAGCCTTGAGTACTTTTATCGTGTTTATAGTTAGCTTCATGTGTGCCTGTGTTTATGTTCATGTTGAATGTAATTGTGGTTTGTAAATATGGATGTCACCTGACTGCAAAACAAATCTACCTATGGGTACAAATAAAGTAACCTGAACGTGACTCTCACCAAGATGGTCTCCTCTATGCACTGCTGCAAATGCTCTACCTAGCACTTCTGACTTTTCTTTGTCTGATACAGCCAACTTGTCCCCATCTACTAAAGCTGGAGTTTTAACTGATACCCTTTTGCCACTAATTTTTTTTAAGCATACCTCAGACATCACCTAGTTCTGTTTTCCTACCAAGGGTGGAACAAAATTCTCTCCATGGTGACCTTTTTCCCGTTCAATCCTTCAAGCTACTGCCCTTTTCTTTTTATACTCTATTAAGTTTTCACTAGTCATATTCTTCCTCAGCTCTCTGAATGCCTTCTTTCACTCTTTTACTGCAATACTACATTTGTCATTCCACCAGGGTACAACCTTCTTCCTACCCTGTGTTTTCTTAGGTATACTTGCTGCTGCAGCATTCAGAATATGATTGGTTACCTGACTTGAACACTCTTCTATGCCACCTTCTAATGTTACCAGATGACACGATTGAACACAGTATTGCCTAAATTTTCCCCAATCTGCCTTGTCAAAACACCATCTTGTAAAACATCTTCCCTCTTGTATACATACTTCAGTTTTAATGACTGTAAGTATTGGGAAGTGATCACTTCCCAAAGCTGTCCTGTTCATAACCATCCATTCACAGGTGCTCACTAAAGAATCAGATACCAGAGTCAGGTCAATACATGATAATGTGCCCCTATGCACATCCACCCTGGTACCTTCACCACTGTTTAGACAAATTAACGATCTTTCATCTAACATCTCTTCCACATTTCCATTGTTATCTGTATGTGTGCTTCCCCACAAGCTATTATGGGCGTTAAAGTCTCCACACCATACCTCTTTCATATGCCCTTCCCCTGCCATAACACTGAAAATATCTGCTGTTAACTTCCAACATGGGTTGTAATAATTAATCAGCTTAATATTTCCTTGTCCATTTGGGCTGTATATTTCAATAATATTACACTCTATATCCTCAGGGGAGGGAATCACCCTATATGCCAAGCCATCTTTAATGAAAGTGGCACATCCTCCTCCATTTACAGTGTTAATTCTATCCTGTCTGATTGAACTGTATTCTGGAATAACAAAATCTAAGGGAGGTTGAAGCCATGTTGCCTGTACACACACTACCTGTGGAACAACTTCTAGTTCATAAAGATACTTCTTGAGTTCTTGTCCGTTTGCTATAAGACTCCTCGCATTCCACTGTAGTATGTGTAGTACCATAATTAATGTCTTGTTTCAGCATGTGCAGTCTTCTCAGTTTCAGCTTTCAGTAAAGCATGGATCTGGTCGGCTGTGACATCTTTCACATCTAGGAGGCTTCCTGCTGCTTCCACAATGGTTTTGATTCTGTCACTTCTTTAGCTGTGAAGCAACATTTGTGGTGTGGCAGATAAAAGCTATAAAGGTTGTCCTCTTAACTATCAATGTGTCATCATCCGTTTTGCATTTGTGAACACAAACATTCCTTGCAGCGGCACGATCCTGTGCTTGCATGGGACCCGTTGATTGCTGGGCTTCCATTTGAACTGAACTTCTCTGAGGAAGGCCTGCTGTGTTTCTGACTATTCCTGCCTCTCTAACTGTCTTTAGAGCTTCTGCATACAAGATTTTCTTAGTTATTCTGATTTCCTGGACTTGTCTAGCTTCCCTCTGCACAACACATCCTCCATATGCAGCACTGTACTTCCCCCCCACCCGCCAAAGTTGCAACACTTTACTTTGGCGTCCTTGTCACATTTACCATATTCGTGCTCCCCTCCACATCTAGCACATCTTAGCTTTCCCCTATACTGCTGAGCAGTGTGACCCATCCTTTGACATTTGTAGCACCTGAGTGGCTTTGGGACGTATTCTCTGACACTGAAATACATGTATCCTATTAGGACTGATTTAGGGAGTGTTTCCTCAAACTGAATCATGACAGTGTGTCCTTCAGTGAACCTTCTCTTTTAGTTTTTAGCCTTTTCACATCCTTCACCTTTCCTCCTTGGATTTTGTTTTTCACTTCTTCCATAGACATGCACAAAGGGGCACCAATATAACTCCCCTCAAGTTAGCTGTCACGCCAGGAACATGCACCTTCATTTGTTCTCCATTTAGGCATGTCATTGCCAGTATTTTCTGTTGCTGTTGTTTTCTTGTGGCATAAATTAACAGCCGGTTATTCTTCAAGAACTTTACAAACTTAACTCTCCCAATTTCTTTCTCAATTGCTTTTGTTAGCTTAACCAGGTGATAGTGCCCCCCACCCTGATTGAACTCAGTGACAACCTTCCAGTCATTCTCTACATCCTCAAGCTACCATCCAATTTGACTAGTTTGTGTTTTCTTTGCATTGTTACTTCCTCCCGCATCACTCTCATCTGACACGCTTCTAGGTCTTGTTGCCCCTCTAGCTGCTCTTTTCTGGCCCCCAGGCCTGCATAGTGTCCAGCCCACCTCATCTTTATCGTATCTGTCAGAGCTAGATGCCATAATGTTACAGACAGTGTACAATTTTTGCTATCCACCACAAACAAATCAATCCTACCGCCAGCCGAACACAGACGTAAATGCGGTCCCAATCGTCTTCTTCTTCAAACAGTCCAACTTGATCAGCTCTCGGGTGCTCTGATTTCCGGTTCCGGCTCTGCCGGACCGGCGGCGCCACACGAGTCGGCTGCCTGTTGCAACAGCCTTTTTTTTTTATCTTCCTTCTTCTTTCTACACCTTTCACTCTGTATATATATCACGGACGCACGGATCGCCCCGGGGATCTCCCGGGTCGGCGGACGGAGCCACGGTTTGCAGCGGGAGACGTTACAGCGGGGAGGAGCTAGTGCTAGCTAGCACTTGGCCGCCGCCCGGTGCTAATGGGAAACTCGACATACCGGGAGCTGTAGCGAAAACGAAGCGGGTGCCGGGCTGGAGTTTAGGCGGCGTGAAAGAAATATAAGACAGAATAATAAAGAGCGATGGCAAGAACCAAGCAGACCGCCCGTAAAATCTACTGGAGGAAGAAGCCCCCCAGGAGACAGCTAGCCACCAGGGCTGCTCGGAGAGGCGCTCTGGCCACCGGCAGAGTGAAGAGGCCTCGCCGTCACAGGTCCGTGGCTCTGAGAGAGATCCGTCGCTACCAGAAATCCACGGAGCTGCTCATCCGTAAGCTGCCCGTCCAGCGCCTGGTGAGGGAGATCGCTCAGGACTTCAAGACCGTCCTGCGTTTCCTGAGTTTCGCCGTCATGGCTCTGCAGGAGACCAGCGAGACCCACCTGGTGGTCTCTTCTTCGCTAAGGGGGTCACCATCATGCCCAAAGACTTCCAGCTGGCCCGCTGCATCCGCGGAGAGAGAGCTTAGACTTTCTGCTGCACATCCACCAGCCATAATGCTCTGCACTGTGTGTCTATATATATACATTTATAGTAATATGGACATATGTTTGCTAGATGTTGTTTTTTCTTGCCTTCTGATTGTTGCTCTGAGTGTTGCTGTCCCTGTGCTGTTGCAATCCTGGAATTTCCCCATTGTGGGACTAATAAAGGCTTATCTTATCTTATATCATCACTCTCTATTTTCCTTCTTTTCAGACCCATCACTCTTCTTCTTCTTCTTCTTCACCACCTGAGGTTTGTGTGACGTCATATAGACATCATGTAGAGTCTACATTGACCATAGATGGTCAGTGTCTACATTGTAAACGGTCCTATGCTCACGACATCATAGAACTTCAGGCAGACATCATAGGTGGTCTATGATCGTGACACTCTGACAGATTTCTTGAATTTATAAAGTGATAGAGTGATGGCCCAAGGATTATAGAAAGTGTACAGTAGTGATTTCATGGATGGGTCAATATACATGAAAGTGAGGAGTGCAAAGAGAGGTGAGTTATAGTGATAATTAAAAGGCCCTCAGTTCAGTGCATGTGAACATTCGGAAGGAGGGGGGTGGGGCCTCTGACTGTTGGCAGTTTGGATGACCAAGGGGAAGAAACTGTCAGGCTGGAGGTGTGGGACCTGATCGATCTGAACCGTCGTCCAGAGGGAAGCAGGTCAAACAGGCAGTGGGCGGGGTGTGAGGGGTCTCCTGTGATGGCCTTGATCCTTCTGAGACAGGAGGCTCTAGAGATGTCATCCAGGGAGGGCAGAGGGCTGCTGATAATTTTTGGAGGGATGTTGATGAGCCTCTGCACAGCCTTCCTGTTCTCGGCTGTGGAGCCGGTGTACCACACACCCAGACAGTAGGTGAGCAGGCTCTCCACTGAGCAGTGATAGAAGGCCAGCAGCAGCTTCTGGTCCAGGTTGTGCTTCCTCAGGACACAGAAGTGCAGCTGCTTCTGGGCTTTCTTCACCAGGGCCTTGGCGTTGACAGTCCAGGAGAGGTCAGGAGATGTGGATGCCCAGGAACCTGAAGGCGTGGATGTTTTTTTTTTCTTCTTCTTTTAGATTGGCGGTTGGCAACCAGCTTACAGGTGCATTACCGCCATGTACTTCACTCTATATCATCACTCTATCTGGTCAGAAGCTGTCGTCCTTCTATCATCATTGCTGTGTCCAATCAAACCTCAACTGTATCTTCAGACATCACTCTTCTTCGTCTCCCCGTACTTCACTCTATACCATCACCTCACACATCTTGGCGCCATGGCCCCCGGAGGGGTTGCCAGTTTTCCACACAGTTGCCATTTATGAGGGGGAGGGCGGAGTGGTCCTGTCTGTTCTTCCTGAAGTCCAGTATGAGTTCTTTGGTTTTTTACACATTCAGTTTCAGGTTGTTTGCTTGGCACCACAGCAACAGATTCTCTACCTCCGCCTTGTATGCCTTCTCATCATGGAGCAATGCCAACTATTCCTTATAATCTTGGATGATTTGTGGCTCATATTGCCCTCTTGTGTACAGTAAGTTTCAGGAAAAAGCTTGAAGAAATCTCTTTCCTATATTTCATAAGGGTGGATTCACACCACAATGTCTGGACCAGCTTTTTCTGACATTTTGGCAAGCGTCTGGCTCTGCTGGCAAAAGTTGGTACAAGTTAATGATAGTTGGTGTTTGTTGGCTAAACGCTGGCGAAAGTTGTTCTATGAAAATTTTCAGCATGCTGAAAGTTCCTGAGTGCTGGGCTAAGTTATGCAGAGCTTGGCTAAGTCGGCCTAAGTTAAGCTCCTTTGGCAAACGTTGACTGAGATGCTGGTGAAGGCAAATGTTTTTAGACCGAAACTAACTTCAAACATACACAGGCACAAGAGAACTGGAGAGAAGAGGGAATTAAAAAAAGAAAAAATATACATAATCCCCCCCCAAAATGTGACAGCCCAAAAGAAAAAAATCTCATTGCGAAATTTACTGTTCTTAATTTTCTGCTCCATGTGTAATCATTCTCCAGGATTTATTGGTTTGTAAACTTCAGCACTGGACAATGTTTAATTTTTTTGTTTGTGAACTCACAATAGGCCTGTTCTGTTATGCTTGTTTACTACACACTGCAGTGATATGATACTGCACTGTTGTGTAATATTACTTAATAAATATGAACCTTGTCAGTAAACTGTAAGGGAGAAGAGAGGAGGAAAACAAAAATGAAAACCGACCTGAAAGAGTCAATAAACCATGATGCTGATTTAAGGTGGAATTGCCCAGCCTCACTGTATGGTCAATACAATTATGACAGTCTCGTTATTATAATGTAGTCACATAATGTAGTCATATTGTTTTTGCTGCTGTTTCTGTCTGTTAGCAGGATCACACAAAAAACTCAGATGGATTTGGATGAGCTTTTCACCAGAGGTGGCCCTTCGTCCAAAGATGAACTCATTAGATGTTGGAGATGATCCGTGAGTGCATACCTGCTGCACGGTGGCGCAGTGGTTTAGCACTGTGGCAGCACAGTTTTACCCTCGGCCGGGGGACCGCGGGGATCATGAGATCGTGGGTTCGATCCCAGCCCCCGACCAACAGTGAGCTGTGTGGAGTTTGCATGTTCTCCCCGTGTTGCGCGGGTTTACCCCGGGATTTCTCCGGTTTCCTCCCGCACACCAAAAACATGTAGGTTTAGGGCGCTCGCGCACGCAGCGACCAGCAGCCGGTGGCTTGTCACCAGACTGCAAACCAAATCTACCTACAGGTACAAATAAGTAACAAAAAAAAAAAAAAAAATACCTATGCCAAGGCCCTATCTCACAATGCACAGATGGATGGCAATATGGACAGACAAAGGGGAGGGAGGGAGGGAGCCTTGGCGGAGACATGCGCTCAGAGTGCCCTCTAGTTATTATTATTATACCTGCGTAAACACATACCAAGCATTTCAAAACTGTGCATGGATGGCCTGAAACAATACTTAACTATCCCATGCAACCATGCCACAAGCACTGAGGCCTCAGCACTTGTGATGCTTTCATTAAAGTTGGTATTTATTGCAGTTTAAGCTATTATTTTTTAGCATATTATTTTAGTTTGATAAAATAAAAGGAACTGTCACAGTCTGCAATTTGTTGCAGTTACATTACTGCATCAAAACCGTCACTGCACTAACCCCAATAACTTTTTAGAAACATAAGGCACCAAAATGAAACTTGGATTTATATAAATATTTTAATGTATAAGACCACATATTTAATGCTAAAACTGACTTTCAACTTTTAAAAAAGTGCTCATTTAAAGTGTCACACCAGGGTAGGAATTCTAAAATGGGGGCGATTGCCATGGTGTTGCATCACCTTTTCTATTCATGAACACAGTTTTCCATGGCTCAAATGAAATAGGATTTTAGCTGCTTAACAAAGCGGGGTCTCCTTTATCACGTTTTTGCACTGTACACAGTCATCAGCATCAAGAATGTTTATAGAATAATAAAACAGACATAATATTATAACACAGACTGTGGTTTGCATTGCTTTGATGTATTAAGGAAAAAATACTGTGAGGCATTAAAATGGCAACATGCAAAGAAAACAAAATGCTGCGTGTCTTTATAATGTGTTTTAAAACTGGTAATGCTTTTTTTTTTAAAACAACATTAATGCATGTACAATAACATAATGCCTGTCATCTCAATGAATTAAATTCCCCATCAGAACATACTGTATGTGTGTGCAGTTGGGATCCTGCACTAACGAATCATGCTGAGCTTGAGGTGACACTGCTTGCTGAATGAGACATTCCTCAGCGCCAAATTGACAACTTAGTGGCATCAGCCCCATGCAGGTCCGAGGCTGTGCTGGCAGCAAATGGAGGTCAGACATGATAATAATGAATGATTAAATTAAAACAAATGATTAAGGATTAAGTTTTGTTGCATATACTGTATATGTTCAGATGATCTGAATTTGTGTACTTAGCTAATTCAAATTCAAATTCAAATTCAAATTCAAACGTTTATTTCAAACTCAGGGTTCATATTAAGAGCAAAACTAAAACGAGTAGAAAATAGATAAATAAATAAAAGTATATACAGATCAGCAGACACTCGGCGCTCTTGTAACAAAAAAAAAAAAAAAAAAAAAAAAAATGGGCTCAGTATAAAATGGAACGCCACCACTTCCAAATGCTGGAATGAAGTGTGAGTGACGAGTTGACAATTGCTGATATAAGATGATTGTTACATTCCAGCAGTCTTCTCAAAAAACTGTAAACATTCTTACGTATCAATTCTCCAAAAGACGGAATGTTCACAGACACAAACAGCTTGCTTGCACTCGACCTTCGTGGTACATCTAACAACCTTCTTAGGGAGTTATTATATGCAATGCGGATTTTGTTCCTAACAGCAACATTGCTATTAAACCATAAAGGCGAACAGTACATTGAGGTACAGAAGGTCTTGAACAACATACATTTGACTTCAGGAGAACATCTATGGAAATTACGCAACAGTAAATTGGTTTGAGCGTACAGTTTCCTGAGATGCCTGTTACAATCAGCATTGGTCTTATCAGATTCAATCCACACACCTAGGTATTTGACTTTTTCAACAAAGTTCAAGCTATTACCACAAAGTGACATAACAGGATTCGACGTATTGACGCCCTTTGGTTTGAAAGCCACACACATAGATTTAGTACAGTTGAACAGGATGTCATTTTTTTTACCAAATTTTTCACATACAGAAAGGAGATGTTGCATCGCTGCGGTAGATAAACTTAACAAACAGAGGTCATCAGCGTAGAAAATGTGATTTAACAGTGCACCGTTAAAGGAGCCGCCCACATTAGTATTGTTCAACAGTACACTGAGATCATCAACATAGACATTAAACAACAAGGGTGACAGTATACCACCTTGTTTAACACCGTTGGTCACATGAAATTTGGATGAGGTGACATTGCCCCATCTAACAACCATAGACTGCCTTCTGTACCAGTATAGCAGGATGCTAACAATGTAAATAGGGATACCTCGATCGATCAATTTTCTGAACAAACCCCAGTGGTTAATCCTGTCAAAAGCTTTGCTAGCATCTAGGAACGTAGCATAAACACTAGTGGAGTGGCTTCTGAAGTAGTCAACAAATTCATGGAGTAGGTAAACAGCCTTGTCAGTTGAAAGAGCTGATTTGAAACCAAACTGATTGTCGTTTGTCCACAGATAATCCTCAATTCTGTTCAGGAATAAACCCTCTAACAGTTTAGATATAACATTAGCAATAGCTATAGGTCTGTAGTTGTTCATGTCAGAAAGACTGGCACACTTGTTTTTCACCAAAGGAATAATAACAGAGTCCATCAACATGTCTGGCATGTAACCATGAACAAACATACAGTTAAAACACAATGACAACAAAATACACAAGTTGAAATCGGCGTTGATGAGGCATTCACTGGTGAGACAGTCAGGGCCAGCTGATTTGCCTTTCTTGAGAACTTTGATCAGTGAATCAACTTCAACAGGAGTAACAGCAGAAATATCAGAGGCATCAAACATGTCATTATACAGACGAATATCATGCATAACAGAATCCTTCATTGAAACATTCTTGACTGAGTTGAAAATAGCTTCATAATGGCATTTCCACTTTTCAGCAATATTAACGTCACCAGTCACACCATCAATAGTGTTTGATCTGACAGACCGGTGGGAGCTCATATCCTTCATTTGTTTCCAGAATTCTACCATGTTCAGTTCACTCATGTGATTAGCTAGCTGGTCACATTTGATACTTTCTTCATTGCGCCTGCATGCTCGAAGAGCATATTTGAACCTAGCCCTGCAATTTTTCATGTTTTCAAATATTGGACCAGAACATGGTTTGCTATTACTCCTCCACCACAAAAAAGCATCCCGAGCAGCTGTGTGAGCCTCGCTAACTACATCATTCCAGCCTGGGACGTTACATTGGGTGGCCACACTGTGACTAGGAATGCATTCACTCACACAGTAATTTAGAGCATCAACAATATCACTGTAGAACCTGTCGATATCGTCCCTGTGTGCCGCACAATTACGGTCGTGACACCTGATGGCGTCCATAGGAGCACGGATGTTACAGAGTTTCCTACGAGTAAGTTTCTTATATCTGGACAGGTCTGACGCTGTGGCATCATGCCATTTGTATGTTCTACTGCTCGTTGTGGCTGAGGGAGCTTCCCGGGGGCCACTTACAGCACTAGATACCTCAATATCTATGGATAAAGGTACATGATCAGAACTCACATAGTCAAGCAGAACTTTGATATTGGATACGTTATCATGGCCTGAGGATGTAGTCACACAGTGATCAAGCCATGATGTAGAGCCATGGGCCAAGCTAACATGAGTAAAGGTATCACCTGGTAAGATAATCCTGTCCGAGATGTGTAGGGAGTAACTCTCACAAAAAGACACCAGTTCGTTTCCAAAACAACTTGAACGTGCTGTATTAGCGTTGAAGTCACCAATTGTGAACACATATGGAGTTGGAAAGTCCTCGGTGATACGTTTAACAAGACTCAGGCAGTGCAAGTATTCATCCAAGTTTTCAACATTGTCATAGGGGAAATATACACATAATATAAGACAGTGAAAGTCACCCAGGTTGACTTCAATACCTATAACTCTTAAGCAATCGTAAGTTTTCACAACACAACTGTTCACAAGTGACTTCCGCCATAGGATACCGATGCCGCCATAGGGGCGACCTAAAATAACACGTTCTTCCGTATCCATAAAGGAGACACCTTGTCCTATAAAGTCACCATGTAATCTGCTCAGAATAGACAATTCGTTTTTGAATAACCAGTGTTCCTGCAACAACACAATGTCATGATTATCACATAAACTGGAGATCTCATTAGATGAAGTTTTTACATTCTGGCAGTTAAATGAACATATTCTAAGGTTGGTCCTACTATTGAATGAGTATAATGACAAACACAATAATGACAGTCACATGTAGATCATTTCCTCTCAAAAAACTGTCGAAGGTATAAACCAGATGGCCACACATTTTTGTCAAGCAACCTCTTGCTGCAACTGGCAGGACATGTAATCTTAAAAGAGGCATAACCATCATACTTGGTTTCTAGTTGCTCAATCTTGATATTGTCATTTAATTTAACATGGGTTTTGATGTAGGACCGTACATGATGGGGTCTGGTGGTAGGGTCAAGTCGACTGATGAAGACTTGGTGCATCTTATGACCTTGACCTTGACCCTGATGTCCGCCAGACCTCCTACCAGACTTTGGTACAACGCGTAACTGTGGGTGGGGGCGTGTCTTGTTGACAGCCTGTAGCTGGTTCGTGGTCTGCTTGTCAGACAGTTGGTTGTCAGACGATTGAAGAGCATCAGCGTAGGACCTCTTCTTCTTCTTGGAACGACGACTCTCAACTTCCTTGAACTCACTCTCGCGTTCTTCAGCAATTACAGCAACTTTGGCAGCTTTGGCAACCCCAGAAGGGTTGCTGCCGACAACGTCAACAAAACTGGTCTTTGTAGAGTTGGCGGCCTCGTCCGCATTCTCCCCTTCGGCCGTGGCAGTAGGTGGAGGACCACGGGCTGCAATGGTGACCGGGGCGTGGTCGACAGCTGCTACCACAGTCTCCTCATCGCTAGTGATGTTGACAACACTCTGAGTACTGCAAGCCTTATCGTCATCTTCATCATCATCTTCCACGACCAGGATGTCAGCTGGAGGGGGTGTGTCACCGAGTTTGGACTTTATTGCCGCCATGTCGTCCTGGATAGCTGATATCGTTTTGAACGCGGTAGCAAAGCTCTCTCCAAGGGACATCACACGGCACACATCCTTAGACAGCCTGGCAAGGTCAAATGACTCCAACGAAGCTGGTGGCAAATCCTTGAGGTTCAGGGCAACGTATTGTGGTGCCAGCTGACCAGCCTCATTCAGCTTGTGGTAGATATCGGTGATGTTGTCTTCCTTCTTTGTCCTCTTCTTAATCCGCGATTTTCCCTCTGGACACTGCTCGAACAGCAACTTCTTTGCTCCTTTAACCTGGTTCTCATCATAGAAGTCGCTAACCAATTTCACAAGATAGTCCATCGGGGCAACATCCATCTTGTTCTGCATAATGCACAGCAGCTCGCAGACGGACATCTGACGTGGGAATGAAGTGTATCTTCATTTGTGTTTTATTCGATAACTTATACCACTTTCTGAAATTGATACAATGTTGCTTTTTTAATTCGTCTCAGAATATATTGCATAGGTGTCACATTACTGTACTATATTGGATTGACTGATTCAGCTGTTGGCAAAAGTGGCCAATCGTCTTCTGCTGTGTCCCAGTTGTGTGGCATCAATTTTGTCCTGAAACAGTCACCAGCAGACTAAAGCTTCCAAATCAGAAAACATTCAGGACTGAACCATTTGAAAGTATCTGCATTCAGTTTTTTAAATGCCCTTTGTCTCCATGGCAATAAAAGGGGGAGAGGAAAAAAATCGATATCCGCTACAAGGTATTTGCCAACTTATTACTTTTAACATAGATATCGGTATCGGTGTTATGTCTATAATCCGTACTTCAATAACCAGGCCAGAGGTGCAGTAAAATGAAGGTTTATTAAAGAACTCAGTATACACAGGTGCTCGCAAATAAGCAGAGGTCTGGTCGTAAAGAGACCGTGCCTCTTCCGCATCCGCCTTTTATACTCAGGGTGGTGGCGGAACCGGAAAGGTGGAGCCGCAACCCATAGTACATCATCATCTTAGCAGTCTGTCGTGAGCAACAATGACTGTTTCATTTAGGTCTGATCAGATTCTTCCACATAGCTCTGTCCTTAGCCTTCCGCTGCCAGGAACTCCTGTCTATATCCAGCTTCTTCGAGTTTCTTTTTACAGCGTCTTTAAATCTGAGCCTTGATCTACCCTGATTGTGTTTGCCCTCACATAACTGTGAGTAGAGTAACTGCCGAGGGAGACGCTGGTGGTCCATCCTCTCAACATGTCCGAGCCATCTCAGGTTCATCTGTATTAACATGTCCTCCATTGATGGTAGACCAGCTTCTATGTTGGTTATCATGTCTTTCCTTGAGATGTTCATTATGGCTCGAAGGTCTCATGTATGCGTGGAGTTTCTTTACCTGCACTCTGTAGGCAGTCCAAGTTTCAGCAGAGTTGCCAGTACTGTCACTCTATACACTTTGCATTTCACACGGATAGACACATGTCGATTGTTCCACAGTCTCTCCCTCAAGTTTCCAAACACAGCGCTCGCTCTTCCCATTCTGAGAGATAGTTCATCCTTCTGCCTAGCATTCTCTGAAACAGTACTCCCAAGATACTTGAAAGTCTTGCACTTGACTAGTGGGTATGTACCAATGCTGATCTCTTCTGGTAGTGATGTTGATAACTGGAACTTTGGTGGTTGATAAAGGCACTCTGTCTTCTTGATATTGATTTGGAGATTGAATTGGCTAGTTGCTCTTGCAAATTTCTCCACTAAAGATTGCATATCTTCTGCACTGTGTGCAACTAGAACACTGTTGTCAGCAAAGAGCATTTCTCTAACTACCTTTATCAATGTCTTACTCTTGGCTTTAAACTGTGCCACACTGAACAAGTCTGCTTCTTTCCTTGTTTGAATGTATACTCCTTCTGAAGTGTCTTTGAAGGCCACCTCAAGCATGGCTGCCAGATATAGCGAGAAGAGTGTCGGCGTTTACCCTGTTTACCTCACTCACTGAAAAGTCTTTAGATACTGAACCACTCATTACCACGTTTGCTTGCATACCTGTATGGAGTGCCTCGACCAGGCTGACAAACTTCTCTGTACAGCCATATTTCTTGAGTACCTGCCAAAGTCCTTGCTGTGAAACAGTATCGAAGGCTTTACTGAAGTCTATGACTACATAAAGTGGCATGTGCGGCATTGTGCTTCTTCCACTTCTAAAGCCGCACTGGGTTTCCGGTAGTACATTCTGCGAGATGTTCTTTGTGTCTGTTCAGTAGTACACGTGAGAGAATCTTACCAACAGAGGCGAGCAGTGATATACCTCGGTAATTTCCACAATCTTTCCTGTCACCTTTCTTGAGCAAAGGCACAATACTTGTATCCTTCCAGTCTTGAGGTACTTTCTGGGCATCCTATATCTCTTGGATGAGCTTGTGCAGGCAGTTGGCCAGTTAACACCATAAAATGTCCACACTTCTGTTGGAATTCCATCCCTTCCTGGAGCTTTACCATCCTGTGTTGTCCTGATAGCTGCCATTAGTTCATCAAGATTTGGTGGTTCATCCAGACTTGATACAGCTGGTCGCTGCACCAGAGCTTCTTTAGCCTCTTCAGTGAGATCTCCAGGGTTGTTTAGTAGTTGGTCAAAGTGGTCTGCAAATCTGTCCAGGATCTTGTCTTTCTCCTGTAAAACCGTTTCACCATCCAGCCTTTATTTGGATCAGTCTGTCATGACGGCTGCTGGGCCATCATCTGTTTCATCATCTCCAGCTGCGCGCAGACCAGCAGATGTTAATCAGCGGCTCTTGAAAGCCAGTGTGACTGACGGCCCGGCACGGAGTCGTCTGTCTTCTTCGTCTGAGTATGAGCCAGAACCTCGTCCTCAAGTTAAGCCAAGAACGTCACGTCAAGACCGGCCACGTAAGAGAACTATTTGCTATTCAACCCCAAGCCTTTATCCCTGTGCACAGGTGGACCTCCCTGGTGGCGGACCAGCTTCCCCGGCCAACGGGGCAACGCCACCTCCATCACGGAGTTCCTCCTCACCACCACAGCTACGGGCACAATCACCACCACAGCTACAGGCACTATCACCATCACGTCGCACGGACACTCGGAGCCAGCAGAACTCAACCTGTGGTACACTCAAGTAAGCTTCACCATCAGCAATTATCTGTTATCGCTGAACAGCCGTAATTGTTTCTGCTTGTGTGTTCCAGGGTTGCCAGGTCGCCATCAGAACTGCTCAGCTCCAGTGACCAGACAGCTATACTTCCACTCACACACGCACTACACTCACTCACTATTCAATAAAGAATAATTGTCCATATCTGCTCGTGTCAGTGTCTGTCTCCTGGGTCCTGAAACATGTCAGTACGACTCCGTCACGTTGACCCAGCGGACAGTACACTGTCGCGCAGATTAAACACCACTTTGCGCTCGGGTAGATATGATCTCACACCAACAGACAGTTATTCTCAGCCGGCTGGATCGTCTGGAAGGACACCAGATGTTTCCCCCGGTCGCTAGTGTTTCAACCCCTGCAGGCTTAGCGCCAGGTCAAGCTAATATAACACCTACATCTCGCCTTACCCCTGTGCCAACTCCTGCCCGGTTTAGTGGGAAACTCGGAGAAGCCCTAGGATTCATTTTACAATGTGAATCAGTTTTCCTCCGCGTTCCGGGAGACTTCGCCATTGATTCAAGTAAGATTGGATATATCATCAACTTGTTGGGGGGTAGAGCCTTAGACTGGGCATATACAGTTATGGCTAAACCAAGTTATCCTGTGTTAACTTACCAGCAGTTCGTGGCGGAGTTTATGGCTGTGTTTGACCATTCAGATAGGGGTACGGTGTTGACTGAACGACTGTTGAGTCTGCAACAGGGTACTAGATCAGCTGCTGATTATGCTATTGATTTCCGGGTCCTGGCCGCTGAGATTGGGTGGGGGAAGCCGTCACTTTGCGGTATTTTCCTCCGCAGTCTCAACGCCGAATTAAAAGATGAGTTAGCGGCACGGGACAAACCGGATAATTTAGGAGAACTAATTGCCCTCGCTATAAGCCTAGATAGTAGGTTAAGGGAGCGAGCGGCCGAACGGCGGTCTACTTCCCATTCGACTAAGCCCCGCCCTCATTCCACTAGCTCTCCTCTGTTCGCTTTATCCGCGTCAGAGGAACTTCCGGATCAAGAGGCTATGGTCATAGGGCAATCAAAAGTGTCAGCGGCTGAGAGACAGTGCCGCAGGGATCTTGGCCTTTGTTTCTATTGTGGAAAAGAGTCTCATGGGGTTTTTGAATGTCCTAGTCGGTTAAAAGGGAGGGTCCGTGGATCGCAGTAGGGGGATTCATGGACAAGAACTTAGAAGAACCCCTCACTAGTTTTCGCATACCCATCAGACTAATTCACAAACATACAGAACATTCCACGCTAGCTTTAGTTGACTCAGGGGCTGAGCAGAACTTTGTTTCCAGAGACCTGGCAACCCGGATGGGCCTCAGCTGTCAGTCTCTGGATCCCCCTGTCAATCTCATCACCCTGTCCAAGGCGTCACTGACCACCGTTGCCTATCAGACGGCCCCAGTTTCCGTGATCGTCTCGGGCAATCACAGGGAGGAGATTAGGTTTCTGATTCTGCCCGTCTCATCCTCGCCCGTCATCCTGGGGTATCCTTGGCTTCGGCTTCACAATCCCACCGTTGACTGGCAAGCTGGGAGTATTACAGCATGGAGTACATTCTGTCTGAGTGCCTGCCTCCAATCTGCGGTGTGTGCCCCATCTGTCAAGGTGCCTCCACCCTCGACGTCACCCCTGGATCTGTCCAAGGTACCGGAGGTTTACCATGACCTAGGGTTAGTATTCAGCAAGTCTCGGGTGTTATCTCTACCCCCCCCATCGACCGTACGACTGTGCTATAAATCTGAAGGCTGGGGCCCCTCTTCCTGCTAGCCACCTGTACAGCCTATCAGCCCCGGAGCGCGAGGCCATGGACACCTACATCAAAGAATCCCTGGCCTCTGGTATCATCCGCCCGTCATCCTCGGCCGTGGGTGCCAGTTTCTTCTTCGTTGGGAAGAAGGATGGCTCGTTACGCCCCTGCATCGACTTCCAGGGTCTTAAAGAAATCACGATAAAGGACAAGTATACTCTGCCTTTGATGAACACCGCTTTTGATTCCCTCCAGGAGGCATCCTGGTTTACCAAGCTGGATCTCAGGAATGCCTATCACCTGGTGCGCATCAGAGAAGGTGACGAGTGGAAGACGGCTTTCCGGACCCCAAGCGGTCATTTCGAGTACCTGGTAATGCCGTTTGGGTTAACCAATGCTCCGGCCGTCTTCCAGCGGTTAATAAATGATGTTCTTTGGGACTTCCTTAACTCCTTTGTGTTCGTGTATCTTGACGATATACTGATCTTCTCTCGCACATTGGAAGAGCACCAGGTGCACGTTCACAGAGTATTGCAGCGCCTCCTGGAGAAACAACTATTTGTCAAGGCAGATAAATGTGAGTTTCACACTGACCAGACCTCCTTCCTTGGGTTCATCATTGCTCGGAATCAGGTGCTCCCCAACCCGGCCAAGGTTAAGGCGGTAGTGGACTGGCCCGCACCGTCCTCCAGGAAGCAGCTACAGGGGTTCCTGGGCTTCGCTAATTTCTATTGTCAGTTTGTGCCCAATTTCGGGAATATTGCTCGCCCTCTGACTGCGCTCACCTCCCCAAAGACCCCGTTTTGCTGGAGTGAGGAGGCAGCCAGGGCGTTTGGAAAGCTTAAGGAGGAGTTTGCTTCAGCCAGTGTACTGACCCAGGTGGACCCGAATTTACAGTGCTTGGTGGAGGTGGACGCCTTGGATTCGGGGGTGGGAGCGGTGCTCTCCCAACGTTCGCCTGAGGACGGCAAGATCCGACCATGTGCCTACTTCTCTCATCGCCTATCACCGGTGGAGAGGAATTACAGCACAGGAGACAGGGAGCTGTTGGCGGTGAAACTCGCCTTGGAGGAATGGAGACACTGGCTGGAGGGGGCTGCTCAGCCGTTCATCGTATGGACTGACCACCGCAACCTGGAGTACCTCACGACGGCGAAACGTCTGAATGCACGCCAGGCTCGTTGGTCCATCTTCTTTGGCCGATTCAATTTTACCATCACTTATCAGCCGGGGAGCAAGAACGGTAAGCCGGACGCCCTCTCGCGGCAGTTCGATGCACCATCCACCGAAGATCAGGAAGCACCCATCCTATCGTCCTCCTGCGTGGTGGGCGCTCTGTCCTGGGGTATTTGTAAGACAGTCCGAAAAGCATTGAAGACGGAGCCAGATCTGGGGGGGGGGGGGGTCCCCCGGGCCGCTTGTTTGTCCCACGCTCTATTCGGGGTCAAGTGATTGAGTGGGGTCACGCCTCCAAGCTGGCTTGTCATCCGGGAGTGGGTTGGACTGTGGACCTGCTCCAGAGGACCTTCTGGTGGCCAGGGCTGCGGAAGGACGTTGTGAGTTACATCCGGGCTTGTGCTCAATGCGCCACTGGGAAAATGACATCATCCCCCCTGGCGGGTCTGTTACATCCTCTGCCCGTTCCTTCTCGCCCTTGGTCCCATGTTGCCATGGATTTTGTGACTGGTTTGCCCCCCTCAGATAACTTTACTACAGTTTTGACTATTGTGGATCGTTTTTCCAAGGCAGCCCATTTTGTGCCCCTTCGGGGTCTGCCTTCGGCTCAGGAAATGGCGGACCTCCTTGTCCAGCATGTGGTCCATCTCCACGGCATCCCCACTGACATAGTGTCAGACCGGGGACCACAGTTCATCTCTCAAGTCTGGAAAGCGTTTTGCGCAGCACTGGGAGCCACAGCCAGCCTCTCTTCTGGGTATCATCCACAGAGCAACGGTCAGTGTGAACGGGCTAACCAGGAACTTGAGGCTGCGCTGCGTTGTGTCATCTCCTCCTGTTCGTCCTCTTGGAGCAAGCATCTACCTTGGATAGAGTACGCCCATAACACCACGATCTCCACGGCCACGGGTTTCTCTCCCTTCAAGGCGTCGTTTGGGTTTGATCCACCACTGTTCCCGGAGGAGGAGAAGGAGGTAGCGGTCCCGTCTGTCCAGACCCACATTAGGCGCTGTCGGCGGGTCTGGTCCATCGCCCGCAGGGCCCTTCTGAAAACCACTGAGCGCAACATCCAGGTGGCCAACCATCACAGGAGACCCGCCCCGGACTACAAGGTGGGTCAGAAGGTTTGATTATCCACCTGGAATATTGGTGTGCCGGCTGAGAAGCGCAAGCTCACTAAGTGCTTCATTGGTCCTTACACCATCTCTCGAATTGTCAATCCTGTGTCTGTGCGTTTGTCTCTCCCCCCTTCCATGCGCATCTGCCCCACCTTTCATGTCTCCCAGGTTAAGCCGTACATCTCTGACCCTCTGTGCCCGCCCCCCGCGGCTCCTGCCCCCCCGAAGATGATCGATGGCCATCCAGCTTGGGGGTGACTGCCATCCTGGACGTTGGCAGGCGGGGTCGAGGTCTTCAGTATTTGGTGGACTGGGAGGGCTTTGGACCAGAGGATCGTTCTTGGATTCGCCCAGCGTTGATCCTGGATAAGCAGTTGATCCGCGATTTCCATCAGGCGAATCCAGGTAGAATTGGGCAGGTGCCTGGAGGCACTGCTAGAGGGAGGAGTACTGTCATGACGGCTGCTGGGCCGTCATCTGTTTCATCATCTCCAGCTGCGCGCAGACCAGCAGGTGTTAATCAGCGGCTTTTGAAAGCCAGCGTGACTGACGGCCCGGCACGGAGTCGTCTGTCTTCTTCGTCTGAGTATGAGCCAGAACCTCGTCCTCAAGTTAAGCCAAGAACATCACGTCAAGACCGGCCACGTAAGAGAACTATTTGCTATTCAACCCCAAGCCTTTACCCCTGTGCACAGGTGGACCTCCCTGGCGGCGGACCAGCTTCCCCGGCCAACGGGGCAACGCCACCTCCATCACGGAGTTCCTCCTCACCACCACAGCTACGGGCACAATCACCACCACAGCTACAGGCACTATCACCATCACGTCGCACGGACACTCGGAGCCAGCAGAACTCAATCTGTGGCACACTCAAGTAAGCTTCACCATCAGCAATTACCCGTTATCGCTGAACAGCCGTAATTGTTTCTGCTTGTGTGTTCCAGGGTTGCCAGGTCGCCATCAGAACTGCTCAGCTTCAGTGACCAGACAGCTATACTTGCATTCACACATGCACTACACTCACTCACTATTCAATAAAGAATAATTGTCCATATCTGCTCGTGTCAGTGTCTGTCTCCTGGGTCCTGAAACATGTCACAGTCTTCTTTGTTTAGGGCTGTAGATTTCTCTCAAACCTGTAAAGAATGTTTTCATGTCCTTCCTGTCTGCTGCAGTTTGAAGTTCCTCTGCTTTTTCATTACAGCAGTTAGACTTCATCTCTCTGGTGTACTTCTGTAGCTCACGCTGAGCCTTTGAGTATTTCTTCTTCTTCGACCTTGTGTTACACTGTAGGTTTTCCTGCCTAGCTGTATTCCTCGCTTCTAGTAGTTTCTTCAGACGTTCATCATGCTCATCAAACCATGGCCTAATACATCACTCGCAGTCTGATACACTGTATCCTTCAGTGTTGCCCATTTCTCTTCTGTCCTTCTAAGATAAGGTAAGATAAGCCTTTATTAGTCCCACAACGGGGAAATTCCAGGATTGCAACAGCACAGGGATAGCAACACTCAGAGCAATAATTAAGAAGATAAGAAAAATAAGAGCAGTGAATATACATATGTACACATAAATATATATAAATATACTGTATATACACAGTGCGGAGCATTGTAGCTAGATGGAATAAACAGCATAACCGTCTACTTAGTTATCCTACATAGTATGAATATGTACCCATACATATTGTCACCCTCCGTAGTGACTGATATTGTCCTAGTTGTATACTGGAGGGGACCATTTGTGTAAGTCTATTGCATCTTTTGCATTCAATACTATTAGGTCGTCACGTTTTTTTGCTATCTCTGCGAGCAGCCCTGCTTAGGTTATACAGTCTGACAGCCGTAGGGAGGAAGGACCTGCGAAACCTCTCGGTTGCACACCTAGGATGATGTAGTCTACTGCTAAATGAGCTCCTCAGTGTGTTCAGTATGTCCTGCATAGGGTGGGACTCAGACTCCAGCAGAGATGACAGTTTAGCCACCATCCTTCTCTTTCCTAACTCCTCCACTGGGTCAAGGCGTTTCCCCAGGACAGAGCTAGCTTTCTTGATTAGTTTGTTTAGTCTCTTCCTATCGGCTGCTGTAATGCTACTGCCCCAGCAGACCACTTCAAAAGTGATGGCTGATGCCACCACCGTGCCATAGAATGTCTTCAGCAGCACCCCTTGTACACCAAAAGACCTGAGCCTCCTCAGTAGGAACAGCCTGCGCTGCCCCTTCTTGCAGAGTGCATCGGTATTATGTGACTAGTTTAGTTTATTCTTCAGATGAACACCCAGGTACTTGTAGGATGTCACCATCTCAATGTCTGTTCCCTGTATGTTTACTGCTGCTGTGAGGGGTTGTCTTTGCCTGCGGCAGTCCACCACCAGCTCCTTAGTTTTCCTCACGTTGATCTGGAGGTAGTTCCGATGGCACCAGTCCATGAAGTCCTGGATAAGTCCTCTGTACTCAGCTTCATCTCCGTTGGAGATGAGGCCAACGATCGCAGAGTCGTCAGAGAACTTCTGTAGATTGCAGTGTGTTGTGTTGTGTGAGAAGTCCGCAGTATAAAGGGTGAACAGGAAGGGAGCCAAAACTGTTCCCTGGGGGTCCCCCGTGCTACCGATGATCGTGTCGGACACACAATCCTGGGTTCTCACAAACTGAGGCCGGTTAGTGAGGTAGTCCAGGATCCATGATGACAGGTGCTGGTCCACCCCTGCGCACAGCAGCTTGTCCTTCAGGATCATCAGTTGGATGGTGTTGAAAGCACTGGAGAAGTCAAAGAACATGATCCTCACCGCATTCCCGGGCTTCTCCAGGTGGGACAGAGAACAGTGAAGGAGGAAGATCATTGCATCCTCCACCCCAATGCCATGCTGGTAGGCGAACTGGAGTGGATCCATCACTGGTCCCACCAGGGGGCGAAGGTGAGCAAGGAGCAGTCTCTCCAGGGTCTTCATCATGTGAGACGTCAGGGCCACTGGTCTGTAGCTGTTCAGGTCTTTGGGGTGGGAAGTCTTTGGTACAGGTACCACACAAGATGTTTTCCACAACTGTGGTACCCTCCCCAGCTTCAGGCTCAGGTTGAAGATGTGCTCCACAATCCCACACAGCTGGTCTGCACAGGACTTCAGGAGCTTCGCGCTGATGCCGTCCGGTCCCGAGGCCTTCCTCGCCTTGATCTTCCTCAGCTCCATCTTCACCTGGGTCTTAGTGAGGGTCAGGTTGGGGGGCTGTGTGCTGGGAGTGGGGGGGTGTTGGTGGAGTGGGGTGTGGACAGCAGGTCTCGATGACTTTAGAGGCAGCAGTGGTTGTTGTGCAGTCGGGGGGGGGGGGGGGGGGGAGCGGTTGGTCAAACCTATTAAAAAACAGGTTCAGATTGTTCGCCCACTCCCTGTCCCCCGTGGCCTGGGAGGAGGTATTCTGGAGCCCAGAGATGGTTTTAAGGTTTCTCCAGACCCTGCCGATATTGCTCTATTGCAGCTTGTCCTCCATCTTCTTCCTGAAGCTGTCCTTGCCTTCTCTGATCTTCCTCCTCAGCTCCCTCTTTATGGACTTCAGCATCTCCCTGTTCCCCAACCTGAAGATCCTCTTCTTCTCTCTCAGAAGTGTTTTTATCTCAGGGTTGATCCAGGGTTTGTTGTTTGAGCAACACCATATGGTCTTGGTGGGTACGATGTTGTCCACACAGAAGCTGATGTAGTCCGTGATGGTGTGAGTGAGGCCATCGATGTCCTCACCATGTGGATCGCAGAGCTGCTCCCAGGCAGTGGTTTCAAAACAGTCCTTTAGAGTGTCCATTGCCTCCTCAAACCATAACTTCACTGTGCGCATGACCAGAGGTTGTCTGTGTACTAGGGGTTTGTACACCGGCAGGAGATGAACCAAGTTGTGATCCGATCTCCCAAATGGGGGGAGTGGTGATGAGGTGTATGCCTCCTTAGTATTTGCATAGAATAAGTCCAGTGTTTTATTGTCTCTAGTGTGGCATGTGACATACTGGGTGAACATGGGCAGAATGGAGGACAGTAAAATATGGTTGAAATCACCTGAGATGAGGAGAAGAGCATCTGGGTGTTCTGTCAGCAGCCTGCCAGTTACTGAGTGAATGACATCACGCGCTGTCCCAGCGTTTGCTGTCGGATTTGCATAAATAACAATGCAGATCACGTGTGAGTATTCCCTCGGGAGATAGGTAGGCTGCATGCTAACAGCTAGCAACTCAATGTCTTTGTTGCAGTGTTGTTGTTTAACCGTGATATGTCCCGGTCTGCACCAGCTGTTATTGACATACATTATCACTCCTCTGCCCCTTGACTTCCCACTGTCTGGTGTCCGGTCTGCCCGTATTGCGTGGAAACCCTCCAGCTCGATGTTAGCATCTGTTGCTAGCTCTGTTAGCCACGTCTCAGTAAACAACATCAAGCTAGTCTCTCTGAACACGCTCTCGTAGCGGGAGATAGCCACTAGCTCGTCAGTCTTATTGAGTAGTGATCGTACATTCCCCATAATAACGGATGAGAGGACGGGTCTGTACCTTATATTCCTCGCCCGCCGTCTTACTCCAGCTCGACATCCACGCCGTTTCAGTCTTATTTCTCCTGGTATGTCGAGTTTTTGCGTTAGCATCGTGGGCCGGTTAAGTGCAAACAGCTGGTCCCTATTGTACTGCCTCCTGCAAGAAACAGTGGCTCTGTCCGCTGGCTCAGGAGACATTTGGGCGATCATTACATGTCTGTGATGGAATAAAGGTGTCGCCGGCTCAGAAAGATTAGCAAGAGAGCCAGATAGTAAATAGAAATAGGAAGAAATTGATCTGCTGTTGCAAAAAGGCAGCCTACTCGTGTGGCGCCGGAAGTAGAGAGTCTTTCTGAGTTGCTGCTCTCCCAGTCTTTCAAGTTTTCATCCATTTCCTGTGTAAGTTCTTCCTGCTTCTTTTGGCCTTTCAGTGCACTAGTGTTTAGCTTCCGTGGTGGCTTCGCACCTGTCCTGCAGTGCTGTTTTCGTCTGCAAATCTTTAATCTAGATCTCAGCATAACATGATCAGTACCACAGTCCACACCTCTCATTGCTCTGGTGTCCCAATACATCCCTTATGTCTCTCTGCCTTACTATGATGTAGTCTAACAAGTGCCAGTGCTTGGATCTTGGGTGCATCCATGTCTTGTATGTGTCCTTGTGCTTAAATAGAGTGTTGGTTATCACAAGGTTGTACTCTGGACATAGTTGTTATGACTCGCTGCTCATCAGCGGCGCCAGCCGCGCGCACACCTGCTCCTCGTCAGCGGCGAGGTATTTAATCCACTCTGCCCTGGGCTTCGGTCTGAAGCCGTCTCTCTACTTCGGCCCCTTTGCTACTATGGATCTCAAACCGACTAGTGAAGATATCCTGGGTAAGCTCCCCTTACCACTCTCCTCTAGCCTTCCCCTGTGCACAGGTGGACATTCCCGGCGGCGGACTTCATCATCTCGCCGTTGGCTCTACGCTGCTGCCACAGGTACCGCAGGTCGCTGTCTCCCGGGTTTCGCCCTTGTCGACGCCAGCCACCTGTCACAACCAAGTAAGCCAGCTACCATCATTATTCCCTGTATTGGTGTGGTGCCCATTACCCTTCTCCCTCTGCTCTCTCCCACAGGGTTGTCCGGCTGTACGGCCTCCTGCCCCCGTGCCTGACGCAGACGCCACCACCAATACATTCTTATTCCACAGACATGCAGCCATACACTTCCTTGTTGCTAATAAAGCTGTTAAATCTATCCTGAGCCTGCGTGTGTGTCTCCTGGGCCATGTATTATGTCAATAGTGCAAGTAGAAGTTCTCCATTAGCATTGCACTTGCCTACTCCATGACTGCCTAGCACTCCTTTCCATTTCTCAGTGTCCAAACCAACTCTGGCATCAAAATCTCCAATGAGTATCAGCCTGTCATCAGTCGGTACACGCCTGATAGTCTCACGTAAATCACTATAGAACTCTTCCTTCGCCTCCTCTGTATTGGTCATTATTGGGGCATATACACTGATGAGTGTGGCATACATCTTCCGCTGTAGTTGGAGACTTATAGTCATTATCCTGTCGTTGATTGGCACTAGTTCCTCATCAAGCATGGCTGCTATCTTCTTTCTAACTGCAAAGCCCACTCCTGCTTCTCTCCTTTCTTGAGTTGATTTCCCACTCCAAAAGAAGATGTACTCATGGTCTTTCAAGCTGTCATATCCAGGCAATCTTGTTTCACTAAGTGCAGCTATGTCTACATTGTACCTGTTCATTTCCAGGGCCACAAGCGCAGTCTGTCTTTCTGGGCGCTGTGATGTTGTTCTGTCCAACAGAGTGTGTACATTCCATTCTGCTACACACAAGGCTGCTGTTTTCCTCTTCTTTTGTCTTCCTGCTCCTAGCTTACTTTTCGCTGCCTGTCGGAATATGAACAGATCAGCGTGGACCTTGTTTGCCCAGGCAACGTCCGAGCCGGTATGAGTTGCTTTCTGACTGACCATTTTATAAAACTGCAAAGTATTTGAGTACCGCTAGCTTTTGCTGGACTAGCAGCACATTCTTGGCAGATAAAGGTATTATCAGTGGCAAGGACAAGCCAAGACAAAATTGCTGCAGTGACTGACCAGATGATAGGCTTGTTTATCTCTGCTCTTTGTGTAGTGCATGTCATGATGCACCGACTGGCACAGTCCACCACAGACCTTGCGACAGATGTGTTTATCTGCCAGGATGTTAAGTTTCACCCCGTGTAACTGGGAGTGGTCCACCACAGACCTGTGGCAAATGTTGTTTTTAGTTCTGCCAGGATACCCTGTTTCACCCTCCACGCCCTCGGAAGGGTAGGGATGCCAGCTGAGTCGCCGACAGCCCAACCCATGAGACAGGTATTTCATGGTTATCCAGTAGCAAGCAAGCCAATGCCTGACCTGATTAAAAAAAGGGGGGGGGATGTAAGTCTCAGTTAAAAGCTGCCAATTTCTGAACAAAAAAGTGAAATTTTATGGATAAAAAGCTGCAACTTTAGCAAAAAGACAAAGTTGTAAATTTCCAACTGTTTACTACCTAAAACGCTGCAAATTTACGAACAAAGATGCTGCAAATATAAGATTTGAGTGAAATACTGCAAATTTAAGCTTTTTTTTAAACTGCAAATTCAAGAGTAAGAAAAGTTTTAAATTCATGAGGAAAAAGCTGCAAAATTATGAAAAATAAAAAGCTGCAAATTTTCAAGTAAGAAGCTGCACATTTCTGAGTAAAATGGCTGTAACTCTGCAGGAAAATCCTGCAGATTTATGAGAAAAAGCCTCACATTTACAACAGAATGTTTCTAATTTACATGAAAAAGGATGTGATACATTGGCGTGTGTTGGCCAATTTTAAATGACAGCCATGAGGAGGAACTAAACGGTGGTGTTTGGTGGTGTTAATCCTGCAGATCTGCACTAATCAGCAGGAAAAAGGAGAAGAGGAATAGGTGATCCACAGCAGCAGAAATAATCCAGTTAACCCAGGAGGAGTAAACCAGACCCTACAGGATTTCGCGAAGTTGCGATTCTACCAATTCCCGCGACTTCAGTAGGTCCTGCATAGTTTGAATTTTGTCCAATCACCACAACTTTACCGCAATTTTGGCCAACTGTTGTCAACTTGCGCCAATTTCGCCAATCAAATTTGTCTCTCAGTAGCGCACAGATGTGTATGTCATCAGTCTGACCAATCAAATGTAGTGCTGCACTGCACTCACTTCTGTGTTTACAGTGAGAATAGCTATACCGAACACATCAGCAAAAAAACAGTGCGATTTAAAAAAAACACTCACCTGCGAGTTTTCCCACATCGTTCCTTCATCCATCTCCCCCGGCCCACCGGTGAACGTCTCCTCGAGTTTCCGTAATGACCGCGTGTATGAAGTGCCTGGATTGTGTTGAAAAACGTTCACCTGACTGAAAGCACCTCCGTCTCGGGAGTGCGTGCACCCAGACACACCGTAAAACCACACAAAAAACAAGTGAATCTAATATTACAGGAAGTGTTGTAACAGTTTATACGTCTTTAGAGGTAAAAGTCACTACTACATCTTGTCAGTGAGTTTTAAAGTTGGGACTCTCCGGGGTGGACATGAGCCAATGCGCGATTCAGGCAATCCCCAAGGAGAACCCCGCAACTTACCGCAACAGTAGAAAAAAAAAATCCAGTGAAATCCTGGAGTGACTGGTAAACTTTTTTTTACCGGAGTGGTGGCTCAGTTGGTAGAACATCCGCCCCACACCCGGGAGGCAGGGGTTCAAATCCCGGCCGGGTCATGCCGAAGACCATATAAAAGTGGAACTTCCTGCCGTCCAGCTTGGTGCTCAGCAATAATGGAATGGAGGAGGGAAATTTGTGGCGGCGCCTTGCATGGCAGCGGCCCTCTGATTCTACACTTGGGGTGTGTGTGATTAACACAGTAGTAATACACAATCTCGTTCTACTGTACATGATTGGTTGTACAGTTGAATAACAATAAAGGGTGATTTAATATGATTTAATTTAATTTTAATTTTAAACACATGACACCCCATGACACCCAACAGATCACCCCCCCATGACATCAGTGGGAACAGCAGGGACAAACTTCACACCTCTGTCGATTTACATGTTCCCTTCTGAGGACAATTCAAACAGCGTTGCTGCTGAGATGGAAACCAAAGGGATAAAGGGTGACGTGGCTTTAACAGCAGCACTGATACCCCCCCCCCCCAACTGACCTGCTGGACAGGAACTAACAACTCCTCAGACCTGTTAACACAATTTTAAAAACAAAAGAACATGCAAAAGAACCAAGATTCCCATTGATTTAACAGGGTAACGGTGTGAATTTTCTGGTCTGTGAATGAACAGAGCAGCTATGAGTGTTTCACGGAGTCACTTATTGAATTATAATGGTTAATGTAAGTCACAATTTCAGGAAACATAAACTTCAGGGTGTGGAGAAAGAAATAATCAGGTGAAGTGGTCCAGAGCAGAGCAGACTTTATTAATCTCTCTCTCACATTCACAAGAATCACAAGCAGAAAAAAAGCAGGTCGCGGGCACCTCTCCTTTTATAGCATGCAACTCGCTCCGCAACCTGTGGTGCTGCATTAACATAAATGCATTTGCTATTCCCATTCCCTTTGTCACTGTTCGCATCAACACACAAATCCCCCATGACAATTCCCCTTGTCACCCAGCACATTAAAATGCAGACCGGAGGAGGATGCATATCCTCATGCGAAAACCACAGACAGTCCTGCACCTCTGTTATGCATCTCGTCCTGCCATGCCATTCCGTCTGAGTGGAAACATACTGAGTGGACACTTAAACCCATGACGCATTGTTTGCTGTTGGGCGAGTTGGTTATGGACGGACCTTCTGTTTTTGATTTGGGCGTTTTTACCATGTTGTGGGGAGACTTGAATAACGAAACCGAATTGCCTTTAATTTCAGTTTATTTCAAGTAACCATTCCACTGTCTGCTCTCATTCCTGAGCAGCGAACAAAGAGAGGATGAACACACCAAAGTTCTCTCATTTAAACATTCTCACATCAAACCATTTCCCTCGCGGGGGAAATCACACATCTATATCAAAATCTCTTTATTCACATTCATTAGCCTTTTATTTACATAACTCCCCCTTCTCTCCTCTCGAGCCTCAGTGGTCAGGAAGTCTTCTGTCCCCTGTCCTCCGCAGGGGGTCCAGGCTCTGTGGCTCCGCACCGCAGGGGGCTGGCTCTCCTTCATCGTGAGGTTAAATCACATATGCAGTGTCCAACATATACATGTCTCACAACACAGCCATATAACCCCCCCCCCAAACGATGAAGAACAGACTAATTCCTAAAATTTAATAGCACCTTACTCACTACTGAATAATCAACACCAACATTCAGTCTGTGCGCCGCTTGGGCTTCAGCCGTCTGCCGAATCTGCTGTGAGTTGGCCCCGCCTTGCCTGCGGTGCTTTTCTGCTTCGGCTCTGTTGACTGAGGAAGAGAGTGATTAATTGCCCTTTGCGGGGGCCTGCCTCGTCGAGGCGCCACTGCGACCGGTACAGACACGTCCTTCATGACAAAAGCAGGTTTTAGTCTGTCAATACTGACTGTCTCTTTTCTGTCTCCAAAATCTAGCACAAATTGCTTATCACCTGCCTCCAGCACTCGAAATGGCCCTTCGTAAGGTGGTTTTAGCGTTGCTTTAAGGGCTTCGCGCCTGACAAAAATGAAGTCGGCATTTTTCAAAGCCTTGGGGACGAAAACTCGTGGAAAAGCGTGATGAACCGGACCCGGGAGCGTGTCTGCTCCCGTGCCGACTAACGGTCCCAGAGCAGAGAGAGGTGGGGGCTCTGGGTGCTCTGGTAAAAACTCGCCCGGCAGCCTCAGAGTTTGTGCGAATACCAGCTCCGCTGGGGAGGCGTCTAAGTCCTCTTTAGGCGCAGAACGCAACCCTAATAAAACCCATGGCAGTTTATTTACCCAATCTGCATCCGTGAGCGACGCTCTGAGTGCTGCCTTCAAAGACCTATGAAAACGCTCGCATAAACCATTGGCCTGAGGGTGGTAAGCCGTAGTGCGGTGAATTTTGGCTCCTAAGCTGTTGGCCATCGCTGACCACAGCTCAGAGATGAATTGCGGTCCTCTATCGGACGTAATGTCCGACGGAACCCCGAAGCGCGCCACCCAAGCCGTTAAAAAAACGCGAGCCACCTCCGCGGCCGTGGTCGTCGCAAGTGGGACCACTTCCGGCCAACGTGTGGTGCGGTCCACCATGGTCAAAAGATAGGTGAACCCCTGTGATGCCGGTAGGGGGCCCACAAGGTCGACGTGCACATGGTCGAACCTTCTGGCCGGAATGCGGAACGGTTCTAACGGGGCTCTTGTGTGCCTGTGAATTTTGGCCCGTTGACAGGAAATGCAGGTTTTTGCCCATTCCTTCACGTGCTTGCGCAGGCACGGCCAAACAAACTTTTCCGCCACTAGTTTCACCGACGCGCGCACCCCCGGGCGCGCCGGTGAGTGGACCGAGTCAAAAACACGGCGGCGCCACGTGGCCGGAACCACCGGACGCGGGCGCCCCGTCGACATGTCGCAGATCAGGGGGGGCATACCGGTTTGTAAACACTTGCTCTCCAGCCTCAACCCTGTTGGTCCAGACTGGAGCGCGCGCACGTCTGCGTCCGCCCCCTGGTCCGCTGCCATGGCTGCGTAATCTATACCCACGTGCACCGGGGCTGCGCGCGCCACCGTGCCGCTCTCCTGCGGCGCGGTCACGGTGGCCCGTTCTGCCTCTGCGCGTGTTGGGGTCGTGAACGCGCGTGAGAGACAATCCGCTACTACATTGAATTTGCCCGCGACGTGCCTAATGTCAGTGGTAAATTCCGAGATTGCGGCCAGCTGCCTCTGCTGCCTGCCGGACCACGGATCTGAAATTTTGGCCATGGCGTATGTGAGCGGCTTGTGGTCCACATAAGCGGTGAAGCACCGTCCTTCCAGCCAGAACTGGAAATGACGAATAGCCAAATGCAGCGCCAACAGTTCTCTGTCAAACGCGCTGTATTTTCGTTCAGCCGCGCTTAAAGATTTGCTAAAGAAAGCCAAAGGCTGCCAAACTCCGGCTACCTGTTGCTCAATAACGGCCCCTATGGCTAAATCTGAAGCGTCTGTCGTCAGCGCGATACGTGCTGCAGGGTCTGGGTGGGCCAGGAGCGCAGCGTCAGCCAAGGCTTTTTTAACCTCTGTGAACGCGCGCTCCCGCTCCGGGGACCATTCGACCGCCTGGGTCGGTTTTTGTTTTTTGAGCGCGGCATATAACAGTTGCATGATTTGAGCTGCGTGGGGCAGGAATCGGTTATAAAAATTCACCATCCCCAAGAATTCCTGTAGTGATTTGACCGTTTGTGGACGGGGAAAATCCGCTACCGCGCGTACTTTCTCTGGTAACGGAACCGCTCCCTCCGGGGAGACGCGGTGACCCAAAAAATCGATCCGCTCGACGCCGAACTGGCACTTGGCTGGGTTAACTATTAAGCCGTGCTCTCCCAGCCTCCTAAAAACTGCTGTGAGGTGCGTTTCGTGTTCGTCCTCTGAAGTACTCGCGACCAAAATGTCGTCGAGGTACACAAACACGAAAGGGAGATCGCGTAACACGGCATCCATCATCCGCTGAAATGTTTGCGCCGCCCCTTTGAGACCAAACGGCATGCGTAAAAATTCGAAAAGTCCGAACGGGGTTATTACCGCTGTTTTAGGAATGTCCTCCGGTTGGACTGGGACTTGGTGATAGCCGCGAACTAGATCAATCTTTGAAAAAATGCGCGCCCCCGCCAGGTGCACCGAAAAATCCTGAATGTGCGGGATGGGATAACGATCGTGCGCCGTAGCGTTGTTTAGCCTGCGGTAATCCCCGCACGGTCTCCAGGAGCCATCGGCTTTCGGTACCATGTGCAGCGGCGAAGCCCACGGGCTCTTCGACCTACGAACGATGCCCAGCCTCTCCAGGCTGGCGAACTCCTCGCGCGCAATGGCGAGCTTAACTGCATCCAAGCGCCGAGCTTTTGCAAACACGGGAGGACCAGACGTGGGGATAAAGTGTTTCACCCCGTGCTTCGCGACCGTCGCTGAAAAAGTGGGCACAGTGAGCGCTGGAAATTGGGTGAGGAGTGTGTGAAACTTACCACCTGCTGTAGCGACGTGGGTCTGTACTGGTGGCGGGGACACTCGAGCTGAACAGGGGAGAGAGTAAAAAGAGAGTGCATTTACCAGCCCTCTATTAGCAAGATCAACTAACAGATTGTGTGAACACAAAAAATCCGCGCCCAACATGTTGAAACTCACCGCCGCTATTACAAAAGTCCATTCATATGTGCGGCCATGTAAGCACAAAGGCAAGGTCCTTCTCCCGTAGGTGTTGCTGTTCGAGCCATTTGCCGCTGTAGCTCCGCTACCGTGGGGTCCAGCCACCCGGTCCGCGTTTGTTGGGGTGATGAAGCTCACTTGTGCTCCGGTGTCGATGAGGAACTCTCGTCCGGAGCGCGCATCCGTGATGTAGAGCAGCTTGCTGCGTTCTCCGAGGGCCGAAGCTGCTAGCGACCCCCGGTCTTGCCGTTTCCCGAACTCCTGAAGATGCAGGGCGGCACACACCTGCGTGCCTTCTCTGCGAACCTCCGATGGTAAAAGCAGAGATCTTCTCCTCCGCTGTGTCGTGTCCGCGCCTCTGCCGCCGGGCTATTGGCTCCACCTCGTCGCGGCCGTGCTGCCGCCGTCGTCGGCCAGTCTGGTTCTGCCGCCTCTGGCTCCCCGCTGTCTCGGGTCGCCGCTGTGGTTGCTTGCCCGCCGCAGGCGTCCAGGATCCCATCTGCCTCCTGGGCCAGCTCCCGGAACTCCTCCAGGGTGTGACACTTTTTGCCGGCCAGCGTGCTTCTCGCATGCGCCGGGAGGTTGGAGAGGAAGATGAACTGAAAAATGAAATCATCGTTGTCCAACCCTCTCAGCTGTATCATCTCCTCCATCAGGGCGCTCGGCCTGTGTCCACCTTGGTCTAGCAAAGACAGGATCCTCTTCGCCCTCACTTCAGCCGAGGGGGTGAAAAACTTGATGAGGGTGGATTTCAGCTTGCCGTACCTGTCGGTCGCGGGTGGCTGCTCCACCAAGCTCTGCACGCACCGAGCTGTGCTGTTGTCCAGTTTAGCGATGACATGGTGGAACTTAGTGTCATCCACCGTTACTCCTGCGAGCGCGAACTGCGACTCTGCTTGCAGAAACCACGACCGTGGGTTATCCTGCCAGAAATCAGGCAGCTTAACGGCCACTGCGCTCGCCAGCTCTGAGCGCTGTGAGTCCGGGACCCTGAGAATTTCTTCGTTCATTCTCAACGTCGTCAGTCACCAATGTGGGGAGACTTGAATAACGAAACCGAATTGCCTTTAATTTCAGTTTATTTCAAGTAACCATTCCACTGTCTGCTCTCATTCCTGAGCAGCGAACAAAGAGAGGATGAACACACCAAAGTTCTCTCATTTAAACATTCTCACATCAAACCATTTCCCTCGCAGGGGAAATCACACATCTATATCAAAATCTCTTTATTCACATTCATTAGCCTTTTATTTACATAACTCCCCCTTCTCTCCTCTCGAGCCTCAGTGGCCAGGAAGTCTTCTGTCCCCTGTCCTCCGCAGGGGGTCCAGGCTCTGTGGCTCCGCACCGCAGGGGGCTGGCTCTCCTTCATCGTGAGGTTAAATCACATATGCAGTGTCCAACATATACATGTCTCACAACACAGCCATACATGTAAATAATAGTTCAGTTTAGTTAATAGTAGTTTTAGTACTGACTGTTAGATTTTTGGAGTGTTTTTATTTGCTTCAAGAATGGAGGAGAAAGGAGCAGTGAGTTTGTGTACATTTGCTCCTGACTTCAGTGTTTTTACTGTGTAAATAGTAGTTTAGCCCTGGGCTCTGACTCTGTAACATTTCTAACATTTTCACACGATTTCAGACCTTCTGTGCTTAAACGGGTCATTTTTTTTTTCTGGTGATTTTATGCCATTTTCATGTAACTTTTTTGTTAGTTTGCAGCCCTTTGCATAAGCAGTATGATCTGTTTTTTTCCACTTTTCTTCTGGCGCACTCCTGGTGCACAATTTGGGCTTCTCGTGTCTCCTCCTTTCATTACGTCACAATATATACATATATATTGTAACGCCTCTGTGGAAGCTACTGGATATTTTATACAGTTTTTACATTTTTCCTCCATTCTTCAGTTTGAATATCTTCATTTGTAAAGGACATTTCAAGGTAAGACAGCTGTGTTTTATATTAAACTATTTTCCTTCTTGCAATACTCTTAACTTTAGTGTTATGTGCGTTTTAAAGCTGCTCGTTTGCAAAAACCAGCTGCCATCCATTTCAAAGTGAAATGCCGGTTCCACGTTGTCGAAGCCATGCAGGGTTTAAATCAGTGATTCTTAACCATAGGGCCGCGGCCCACACTTGGGCCGCGAGCGTCACCTAGAGGGCCGCAAAAAACTTTCATCAGAAACGCGTGTGGGCCGCAAGAGCCGTGGGACGGCAATTGAAGACACCAGAGGTATTACTGGTTATACTGACGTCCATGAGACACTCAGTTGCAATACAGCTTCCCACCAATTGGTGGCGGTAATGCGTAAGTCAGTTGTTTGCAAGCTCCAATGTAAACAGAAGAAGACACTTAGCCAGCTGCTAACCCCAAGAGAAAGTTATGGAAAAAATTTTAAAAAGAAAAAAATGACAGTGAAGATGATGGTAAACCTGCCCAAAAGGGTAAAATTATGCACAAGTACAATCCTGACTTCATTAGGTACGGCTTTGTAAATGGAGGAAATGAGGCAGAGCCAAGAGCCCAGTGTGTGGAATGTAGGCAAACGAAGCCCTGAAATCAAATCAAATCAAATCAAATCAAACTTTATTGTCATATTGCTGTACATACAACTGTAGTGCAGGCAAGATGAAATTGCGTTTCTCTCGGCATCCATATAAGAAGCAGCATGATTAAGACACACTCCCACATAGCTCCCACCCCCCCATCCATTCACACATCCCTGAGACATACTTGGGGAAAAAGAATAACTAACTATAATATACAAAATGTCCATAGGTGCAGTAGTGTGCATGTGAGATTCCGGGTCAGCTGTTCAGCATCCTGACAGCTTGTGGGAGGAAGCTGTTGATCAGTCTGGTGGTTCTGCCTCTGATGCTCCGGAATCGTTTACCAGATGGAAGAAGTTCAAAGTGTTTATGCAGAGGGTGAGAACGGTCCTTGACAATGTTCAGTGCCCTGCTCCTACAACGGTTCTGAAAAGTTTTTGGACAGAGGGGAGGGAGACTCCAATTACCCTCTCCGCCCCCTTGACTATCCTCTGCAGGGCTTTTTTGTCTGACATATTGCAGCTGGAGTACCATGTAGCAATGCAGTACGTCAGAACACTCTCCACCACACCTCTGTAGAAGGTCCTGAGGATGCAGATGGGGAGAGAGGCCTGTTTGAGTTTCCTCAAGAAGTGTAGTCTCTGCTGAGCTCGCTTCCTGATCTCCATTTGAAGCCTTCAAAATTAAAGTGACACTTAAGGCGCTTTTCCACTAGCCCCAATTAGAAAACCCAACTCTACTCACTTCGGTTCGGTTCTGCCTCGGTTGCTTTTCAACATTACTTCTGGCACACCTGCTGGCACACCTGCGGTGGGTGGGATTTCTTGAACAGCAGGCGGCGCCACACTCTTGTGACGTCAAACACGCGACCGAATCCTCCACAACAAAGAAAATGGCTGATGACGAGGAGAGAAGGAAGGAGGAAGGAGAGAGGAATGACTGTGACATGAAACTAGTGAAATCTATGGTGCTGACTTGTTGTGCTCTGCACAATCTGTGTGAGAGTCATGGAGAGACGTTTGACACTACATTGGATGATGCAGTAGATGAACCAGTGGTGGCAGCAACCCAGGGAGCAGAGGAGTAGGGAGCCGATATACGAGATGCTGTGAATGCAGTACTTGTCTAGCAATAGGCAGAAATGTAATTTTGCCCACATTTATGTGCATACATATTTCAAAAATGTTTTTTGTAAATAAAATGTTGTGCATGGTCCATCTACCTGTCCTCTGTTGTTCATAACGCTTATCTGTTAAGAAGGTGCGAAGCCATCAGCCTAATGATGAGTCCACACTTCTCACTGTTGTGATAATTGCTCACGCTGAGCGCTCTGCCAGCCCCACTGTGGGGGTCACACACACGACGTGTTCCTCACCACACTCTCAATAATTTTTTTTCCCGTATATTTTTCTCTTTGGCGTACAGAAATGGCAATACGCCCATATTTGCTAAAATTGCATTTTCCCCGTATTAAAATACGGCGAAACCGTATCGCTTGACAGGTATGTAATTACATGCAGAAACACCGCACAGGCCATCTTCACAAAAATCCAGCTCGACAAGCCACTTTTGCTTAGGTGGAAATGCAAATTGAACTATAAATCATGTGCTGATACATGTCATATTCCCATGTAAAGGTCTCCCACTTTTACTTACAAATTGATTTTTAATTTTTGGGAAAAGGGAATATAAATTTTGCACAACTTGTTAGTAACAACAGTTGTGTGCAACAAAAACACAGTTGTGTCTAATGTTATTAGTGCCAAATTTTTGCTAGATTCCTTCTTAATTTATTAAATTTTGACTGGTGATGCAACATTCAACTTACATGTACTTACCTTTATCAGTGTCTACAAGTTAAAGCACACCTGTACAACTGCTTATAACATAAAAAATGTACCCGTTCAAGAGAAATGGATTCAGCTTTTCAAATTTGTTTAAAATTAAAAAAAAAACTACCAAGACATTACGTTTCGTTGTGTTGTTAAAAATTAAATTACCATTAGAAGGCTATACACCTGACCTGATGAACAGCAGCATGTGGAGTGAACAGAGAATGGAATGTGTATGTAATTATTGGCTTTTCTCATACGGTGTCATAACAGATAAACCAGACTTTTGATGCAAACAATACAATTTTATTCCAGAAGCAAAATTTACAAACAAAAAAACAGACTGGGCGTGGGGAGACATGGTTAGACACGCCGACTGCTAAATGCGTCCACAAGCCTGCCAAATAGGGTCAGGAAATCTCTGTTGAATGGTGACATCTCTGCGAGCTCTTCCCTTCGTAACGCAGCGTCCTGCTCCAGGGCTTCATGCGCATCTGCCCGCACATCTGCGGCCACCTGTCGCAAATGCTGCATGTACTCCTGATGGTGTTCTTACCGCTGGTCATGTTGCCGTTCCAAGAGCCGCATCTCTTCGTCATGCATGTTGACCATCGCTAATGTAAGGTCAGCGATGGAGTTGTCTGTTTTCCTCTTGCCTAGATGGAAAGACAGAAAGGCATGGTTGTTAAAGCTGGATCACAACATATATTATGGAATTACACAGGTGAAAGTCTGTGGTGGAATGTCACTATTATATTATGCTTCATTGCTGTATATAAGCTGAACTGTCATGTTGCTGCCCCTCAGTAGAGCAGATTTTGCAACACGCAGGGTGCTGTCTTCGGCTGCAGCCCCCCTGCAAAACTAAAAAGGATTAAGATTAAGAATATGGATGGATGGATGGGTAATGTTTAAATTAGTTGCTTGTAGTGTGGCCGCAGAAATCTGAATGGGTTAATACAGTCAGCTGACGCAAAGCATTTCAATGAAGCATGTTGATTTCAACGGCAGTTCATGATCTTTATTTGTTTTTATAAAACAGGAGTTACAACAGCACTTCAATCACCACACCTAAAAATGGTTGTGGAACACCGATAAGTGAAGACCAAAGAATAACCTTTTTGTACATTTAAAAAGACATTTTCAGTTAATTAATATGCAGCTACAGGAAATTGCATTAATCAATTTGGTACATAACTTGTTAGGCTCCAGCCCCCCCCCCCCCCCCCCCCCCGCGACCTGTAAAGGATTAAGCGGTAGAAGATGGATGGATGGATGGATGGATTTTCGACCCTGGTTTCTGCTGGACCTGTTTCAACCAAAAAAAAATTGTGGTTATTGTGCCTTACCGGCACTTGAACGTGATCCAGATGGAGCTGGTGATGTGGCTGACATCAGAGCCGATCCAGCTAGCGCTCCGCCAGACGCAGACGCAGGAGAGTCTGGTGTGTCCATGTCCACTGAGGTGGACCCCTGTGATATGAACTGCGATTCTAGAAAGAAAATGCACGCAATTTAAAACTTAACACCAAAATGCAACATGTACACAACACTCTAAAGTTTTTAACCGAAATACAATAAGCGTAATTCAGCGTTTTGTTCGCGCTAATACTTAACACAAAGCAAGCGTGAATCTGCAGTTGGCTGCAAAACAATAGGTAAGCCTCAGTAACAACCATTACCCACAATCTAACAACCTTCCTATTTCTTAAAAACAGTGAGCTTGGCACAGAAAGGATAAAGTGGCGAAAAGACGCACAATATCAAAACAACACTCACCATCCACGGTTTCCAAGGCCGTGACTGTGGCCGTGACTGGGGCCGTGTCGAGCCCAATGTCTCTCAGCGAACCACTTCCACTCCTTCCGATCCACTGCACTTCGAGCATTGTGGTCCTTCACTGCTCGGTAATCGCTTTTCAGCTTTTTCAGCTTCTCCCGACACTGTTTGGCAGTACGGATGTGCCCATGGGAACCCATCTGCTCGGACACCTGCATTTCGAGTAGATCCGTCCAACTCGCGCTGGATGCGATCGTCGGCTAACATAGAAAGAAAATTGCGCACCTCCTAATATATAATATTAGGAGTATATTATTATATAAGTATATTATACAGTATATTAATATAATATACTGTATTAAAGGGGCGCACTGTGTTCACTGGCTGAACAACTACAAATGGCGGTCGTGGAATAGATTCAGCTGAAAAAGTCGCTTTCGTGACGTTACGACCTGACCAATCAGTGGCGACCAGTCTCTTAAAGTCATATCACAGCCATACTCAGCCCTACTCAGCTCGGTTAGACCCTGCCCTGGATCAGGTACTAAAAAAGCATCTGCTAACCGGTGCTGGGGCTAATGGAAAATTCTCAAACGCGGGCAACTTGTCAGGAGAGGGAAGCATGAAGTGCTCTAAAATTTCCAGATAGATGGCTGCACTGACTTTGGACTTGATAAAACGCAGTGGACCAACACCAGCAGATGACATGGCTCACCAAATCATCACTGACTGTGGAAACTTCACAATGGACCTCAAGAAACCTGGATTCTGTGCCTCTCCGCTCCTCTTCATGACTCTGGGACCTTGATTTCCAAATGAAATACAAAATTGACTTTCATCTGAAAAGAGGTCATCTTAACTAAACCCCATAGAGAATCTATGGATTATTGTCAAGAGGAAGATGAGAGACACCAGACCCAACAATGCAGACGAGCTGAAGGCCGCTATCAAAGTAACCTGGGCCTCCATAACACCTCAGCAGTACCACAGGTTGACCGCCTTCATGCCACGTGGCATTGATGCAGTAATTCATGCAAAAGGAACCCTGACCAAGTACTGAGTGTGTACATGGACATACTTTTCAGCCAGCCAATATTTCTATTAAAAATCATTTTTTTAAAATTAATTTTATGTAATATTATAATTTTTTGAGAAACTGAATTTGGGGTTTTCATGAGCTATAAGCCATAGCCATTAAAATTAAAAGAAATAAACACTTGAAATATATCACTCTGTGTGTAATGAATCTATATAATGTAGGAGTGTCATTTTTTGAATTGAATTATTGAAATTAATCAATGTTTCAATGACATTCTAATTTATTGAGATGCACCTGTATGTGCCGTGAGATGATCGGAGAGGCTGCTGACCATCCCACTTTAAAACGATACGGGGAGTCACAAGTATCATGGACATTGCTTCAGGCATACAGCACGCCATGAAAAAAATGAATCAAATTCATTTACAGGTTATAAAGGTATATTTTCATTTGCACTTTATTAAAAATTTAAAGTTTATTTAATTTGAAACTTCTATTAATCTATTTTTGTGTTAATAAGCCTTATTTGAGCCTTTGAATTTGTTCTTGTAGCAGCTTGATATCTTTCATGAATTGTTACAGCCTGTTTGGAAGAGATGACTATAAAAAGGGAGTTGTAGTTTGGACTGTTGTGAATATTATTGTTCTGCTAGGCAAAAATGAATGAATGAAAAATGAATCAAATTCATTCACAGATTAAAAGGCTATATTTTTTCATTTGCACTTTATTTAAACTTTATTTAATTTCTATACTTGTAGCAGCTTGATTTATTCCATGAATTGACGACTGTTTAGCGTCTTGTTGTATGTGCAGGTTTACATACGGATAAAAAATAAATGGGATGATCACATTGTATCATGCCTTTTATGACAAGGTTTTAGCTTGTTAAACTTAAGTGGATGTTAAGTTATGTTACGTGGATTTGATTTAGTCACAGAATACAAATCAAAGCAGGTGTGAGATCAGTTTATTAAATCAATAAAGTGTTAATATTTGAATGGGCCGCGGGCCACTTTTTTCTGGAAAATTTGGGCCCCGAGGTCAAAAAGGTTAAGAACCCCTGGTTTAAATGACACCAACAGCCGGTTTAACCTTTGGATTATTTTAGCGACTTTAAGCCTTTATACTGACTTGGCCGTTTTATACAAAGGTGGACTCTTCAACACTTGAGACTTTTAACTGGAACAGCAACCTCTTAAAGACGAAGCCAAAGCAAAATTTTTACATTTTTGTATGGAATCTGGTCTGTCCCATGAATGGTACTTGGAATGTTTGAGTGCAGGTGATCTCGCAGGCAGAACTTCATTAAGGAATCCAAAGATTTTTATTCTTGAACACTCCCAGCTGTATTCAGATTGATTGTTTTTAGTTGAAGTCTTAATTAAGTTGGTTGCAAATAAAATCAAACAAACAAACAATCAAACAAATCTACCTACGGGTACAAATAAAGTAACCTGAACCTGAAATACTCTGTTTGTTTGAATTAAGATCTAAATGTGATCAAATGACATTGTATGTTAAACGGCATATTGTATAGTACACACAATATCAAATGTATCATATTCGATACATCACATTTATTCCCCCCCACCCTTGTAGAAAAGTCCAAAACACACCAATTAGGCCCTCCCAAATTTGTAACCCGACTCACGCACTAACAATGAACTATATATATACTGTATATATATATATATATATATATATATATATATATATATATATATATATATATATATATATATATATAGGCGTATCCACGCACACAACTAAAACTAGAGGGGGCAGGTGGACTACTGTCCCACCTCCACATGACTAGACAGATTATTCAGCAGTCTTTATCAACATAAATATAGTCCATAAAATAAAAGCTGCCATGTTCCTAGTATGTAGGAAAACAATCCCATGAACTTTCATACATACAGATAACTTCCCATTTTTCAGACAAACAGTCAATATCTACATCCACACAGTGCTATTCACACCCCCAACAAAACCACCCCATAACCCGGGCAAACCACACAGTAATATATATATTTTAAACATCCATCCATCTTCTTCCGCTTAATCCTTTTCGGGTCGCGGGGGGGCTGGAGCCTATCCCAGCATCTTTGGGCGAGAGGCAGGGTACACCCTGGACAGATCGCCAGTCCATCACAGGGCCAACACAGAGAGACAGACAACCATTCACTCTCACAGTCATACCTAAGGATAATTTAAAGTCCCCAGTTTTGATGCCAATTAACCTAACTTGCATGTTTTTGGCATGTGGGAGGAAACCGGGGAAATCCCAAAGTAAACCCACGCAGACATCATTTGGTTTTTTTTGTTTTTTTTTTTTGCACATGGGCAACTTACAGTATATAGCACTCAGTATAAGGAACATATTGACTACGTAGCTCAGAAATCAGAAAAAGATTTATTGCCAAGTACATTCACAAGTAAATAACTGGTAAATATACGAGGGATTTGACTTGACACTGAGAACGACATAGTTGACATTTTCAGTGACGCGGCAGCATCAGTGACGCGCCTGTCAGCAGAATGGGAACAGGAAGCAATGGGGGAGAAAGAGGATAAACACAATAGGAGAGAGAAAAAAGCATTGTTTGTCAGAATACAGTTCATATATATGATCAATATTATGATTACAAGAAAAAAACTCTCAATGCACAAATAGCAGACAATAGAATCCATACAATGACACAAAGAGAGCAGTGAATGAGTAATCTTCACGTCAGTATAGTGAGTCAGTGTGAGTGAGGGTGTTGAGTGAGAGTGTTGATATCAGTTAAGGACAACAAAGTCTCTTCAGCAGCAGATGTTATGTCTACCGTCTGGGCAAAGGCACATGTCCTTGGCACGGCAGATGGAATAGATTGCCAGACAGCTGGCTGTCCTTGAGAGTCAAATGCTGCCCGCCATGTTATGAAAACAAGTATACTGAAGATAATCTGGAGGACTGAGCTGAGGGCGTCAAAACAGGTCGAATAGCACTGACTTCAGAGAAAAAACTTTATATTCTCTTACAGATTCAGTGCTCAAATCCTTCATGGCTGGACGTTGAAATTATCATGGACGGCTCTCAGCGTGATCGTGATGTAATCCATTTTCCTAGACAGTTCTCCATTAGCCGCTGTCAGAGTCCTGCCCAGTTGGTCAATTTGATGGTTAAGCCTCGCCGGGTCCGCTTTTTGATAGGCTCCATCCATCTTCTTCAATTTGCTGTACACCAGAACAATCCCAGATCCAATCAGTAGAATTCCGATGACCATTGCTACGAAGAGGTATAAATCTTCAACATCTTCGATAGAGAGATCACACAGGCACAAGAGTTTCCAATTACTTGTGTCCTTCAAATAACCCGCAGCAGCTGTACCTGCGGGGCAAATCGGCTCCCCCGGGCCACTTTTTCTCGTTGAAAAAACGGTGTCAATTGCGTTCAAAGCCCAGCTTATTAAATCCATAATTTCGTTTGATAATCAGCAGTAAAGACACGCAGACAGACAATAGCAAGCTGGGATCCAGTCAGTCAGTTAGGGAAGGAGAGAGATAAGAAGCCGGAGCTGGGAGAAAAAGTGTCTGCTCTCTTTGGAGGGCGGAAGTGAAGAAGACAATATACAACACTATAGAACACTATAGAACAGACAATATACAACACTATATACCGTTTGACACATCCCCCTCTTAGCTACCATACAGTCCCAATGGAGAAGTCACCCCCCAGAGGCCCATCTGGCGGGTCCCACCCAGACCGTCTTCGTCTCTTCGCCTCTGGAGATGAGCCATATTGGAGTCTCGACACCTCCTTCCCATCGCTGATGCGCCGCAGCTCGTTGGGATGTCTCCATGAGTCATCAGACAACTGGAGGTAGCCGTCCTCCCAAACGGCCACCACTCGCAGTCACCCCTGTTCATCACATTGTTTCCTCTTGTCATGCCCCCCCCACTTAGTCGAGCCTCCCCCCCGGGCCGAACCTCGTCAGCGACCCGCAGATGTGCTTGACTTGGCTTCAGATGTCCACGACGCTTAGACTGGGCTTCCTCTCTGGGTTGAACCGCTCCGCTGACCCTATACGATTCCCAACTCAGCCTCCAGTGTTGCTGTATGGCACGCCTGTCCACCGTGCCAGACGGTCCTGCCCCGCTTGCTTTCATTTTGAATGCTGGCAAAGCCGTTGTAGCCCCTTGCTTCTCAGTATTTCCAGGCCAAACTCTGGAAGCAGCGGGAGCTATCCTTTCGGCTCCATTCACCGTCACGGGCGTTCCACCGTGCCGCCCAGTTACCACATCGAGGGCAACTTGGGCTCTGGCACCGCAACCCTCCCACAATGGTTCTGGATGGTAGTGGTCCTAGTCATCTCCCAGAATACTAGGCCAGTCTTTGTCCCATACTGTATTGTCCATCACGCATAGAACCCGTCGATCCCACAAACCACAGCCCGACCACTTCTCTCCTACGCCACTGGTGATCATGAAGCCCAGGCCATAGAACATGTTGCAGCCCAGCACGTTCGACCCGCTGACGGTCACCACGAATTGGACGTTGGACATCACCGCCGACTTGTATCTCGTTGTCAATTCCAGCAAACCCACGATGGCCAACTTATTACCTCCATAGCCTGAATATGACATTGACAGTCCTCTCACACGGTAATACGGGAACAAACTCCTCACAGTAGGCCAGTTCAACACAGAAGCCACCGCTCCTGTGTCCACCAACAATGGCACTTCCACGCCATCCAGCATTATGTTGCAATAAATCCACCCATCTGTGCTCGGGGAGACGGTGTGACTAACCGTAGGAGTCATGGTGGGGGAACCCACTTCATGTTGTCGTTCCCCTCGCTCAAAGTTTTTACAGGTCCTGGCGAAATGGTGTAGGAGTCCACATTTGCCACAGCGTTTGCCCCTCACCGGACACTTGCTCACCTTATATCAGTGCTTGGTGGACCTGCAGCCAGAACACTTTGGCAATCCCGGGGCGGACCTAATTTTTATAGCTGTAGCGTATTCTTCTTCTTCATCCACGCTCTCGTTGCTACCCAGGTCCACAGCCTGCGCCGCCGATTGTGGTTCCATATGCCTCAACGTAGTTCTCTCACCAAGGTCCTTGGACAGTTTTTCCGCTGCTTCGAACTGCTGAGCTATCTCGACTGCCGTGGCTAATGCCAATTTACCGGAGTGCGTGAGGAGCCTTGACCATGACGTAGAACATAGCGTGTGCTCCGCCAACTGATCGCAGACCATTTCTTCCTCCAAAGCTCCAAACCGGCAATCCCCAGCCAGCTGATGCAGGTCTGTAACGCATCGCTGCACCCACTCTCCAGTCCGCTGGTAGTGCCTCCGAAACTGAATCCTCCAGACTATGACATTTTCTGGAGTGCGAAAGTAGCGCGCCATTATCCCAGCCACGTCGTCAAAACCATCACTCACCCAATGTGCTGAGAATTCGTTATCCCTCCATGCTGAGATTATGGACCAAAATCGCTCGTGCACACAGTTTCTCCAATTCACCAAGGTTCAAAGCCACTAAGTAGTTCTTGAAGTCTGCATACCACCTTGCCCAGGGAACCGGTGGTTCACCCGGGAGCTCCAAAAATGGCCAAATACTAGAAACTCCCTTATCCATACTTTTATCCTCGTCGCCAGATGTTAGGTCCATAACCCATACTTCAATAACCAGGCCAGAGGTGCAGTAAACGAAGGTTTATTAACGAACTCACAGTGTACACAGGCGCTCGCATATAGGTAGAGGTCTGTTCGTAAAGAAACTGTGCCTCTTCCACATCTGCCTTTTATACCCAGGGTGGTGGCGGAACCGGAAAGGTGGAGCTGCCACCCATAGTACACACAATATCAAATGTATCGTATTTGATACATCACATTCGGCACACAATTTCACAATCAGTGTGTAATGACGAGGCGCACACACACCGAGTGTCAGTCAGAACTTTTACTTGTCACTTCAACTGCAACCAACAACTAACCACACAGTGGCTCATGTACAACTCCTTTTATACTCAGGTCATGGCCAGGGTCATACTGCCCTCTTGTGGTGACTCTATATGAACTTCACATATCAATACATCTCCCTTTTTTTTCAAGTAAAGGTCATGTCCAACTATAAACTTTTTCTCAAATTTCAATAAACCAAATAAACTCCATTTCTTTTTTTTTTTTTTTTTACATCTTTGTCAACCTTGTACACTGAATCACAACTTTAACATTTTCTCTGTTTACAACTCAACATCAACACATTTTTTTTTTCTTTTCATTCATCTCAGTACTCCTTACATTTCCTCAATCAATCTTTTCGGTTTCACAATTTGCCTTTGTGAGCATCTCCTTTGTGTCACCTCAGTCTGTTCGTTAGTGTCTGTCTCTATGTTCTGGTTCTCAGCCATTTCTGGTTGTTCGGTTTGGCTGGGAATTGGCATGTCGCTTGTTTCACTGTCTGTGACTCTCATTTTTGTCTGAGGCACTTTCAGTAAGTGATGTCGGTTTCGCCTCATTGTTTTCCCATGCTCTGTGATGACTTCATATGATCTGGGAGTTGTTTCTTTGACCACTTTTGCCAGCGGTCCCCATTCTCCATCACATCTTACTCGCACAATGTCCTCATGTGCAAGTGGTCTCAGAGGTCGTGCTGTTCTGTTGTACAGTTCAGCTTGCCTCTCATCACGCCTCACATCTCTCTTTTCCATCACCTGTGATGCTGATGGAAGTCACGTTCTGAGTTTTCTGTTCATGAGCATTTCTGCTGGGGAAAGTCCATTCTCCAGTGGTGATGCTCGGTAATTCAGGATCGCCAGATGTGGGTCTTCTGCATTGTCTGCAGCCTTTTTCAGTATGCGCTTCACTATTTGCACCCCTTTCTCTGCTAACCCATTCGACTGTGGGTACAGAGGGCTTGAGGTCACGTGCTTGAACCCATATGTGTCTGCAAAGTCTTTGAAGCACTGACTCGTGAATTGTGGTCCGTTATCGCTAACAACAGTCATAGGAATTCCATGGCGTGCAAACATTGTCTTTGTATGTGCAATCACTCTTTCTGCTGTTGTGTCACTCAACCCTGCAAACTCTGGGTAGGTGGAATGATAGTCCATGACTAACAGATAGTCCTTGCCCTTAAGCTGAAATAGATCCATGCCTACTTTTCTCCATGGCCCTTGAGGCTTCTCATGGGGCCTCATAGGCTCCTTTGGCTGTTGATACCTGTGGCGCTGGCAAGTGTCACAGCGCTGCACATATGCCTCAATGTCCTTGTGCATGCTGGGCCAATACAAAACATCACGTGCACGTCTTTTGCACTTTTCAATACCCAAATGCCCCTCATGCACTAATTTAACCATTTCTGATCTCATGGAGGTAGGTATGACTATCCTTGTACCCTTTAACAGAACCCCATCTAACACAGACAGTTCACCTTTAAAGTGTTGGTAAGGCTTGTCAATCATAACCTGTCCTGGCTGATGTATCTGTTTCATTACTCTTTTTAGTTTCTCATCTTTTTGTGTTTCTTTCACTATCTTCGTCCATTTTGCATCTGACACTGGCATGTGTGCCTTAATAGAGTCTACATGTATTTGCACAGCTTCCTCTGTTGTGCTGCTGGTGTTGCTCAAGCTAGCCCTACTCAGCGCATCGGCTACAATTAGTTGCTTGCCTGGTGTAAACTCAAATTTCAAGTCATATTTCTGTAATCTTAACATTAGACGTTGGATGCGCGGTGGTGCGTCACCCAGTGGCTTCTGTGAGATAGCAATCAGTGGTTTGTGGTCTGTTTCTAGTATTACTGACCGTCCATACACATATTCATGAAACTTCTCACATCCAAACACTGCACCTAGAGTCTCTTTCTCTATTTGCGCGTAATTTTTTTCTGCGCTTGTCATGGTGCGCGATGCGTATGCGACTGGATACCACTCTGTGTCATGTTTTTGCAATAGCACAGCTCCTAGGCCGGCTTTGGACGCATCTGTGGACACTTTTAGCAGTTTGTCCTGATCATAGAATTTTAACACTGGCTCCTGTATTAGACTGCTTTTGAGCCACTCCCATTCTCTGGCATGCTCTGCCATCCACTGCCACATTGTATTGGTCTCTAACAAGCTTCTAAGAGCTATTGTGTTAGCTGATAAATTTGGGATAAATTTCCCCATGTAATTGACTAGCCCTAAGGCTCTTTGCAAGTCAGTTTTGTCCTGCGGTACTGGCAGCTCTGCTATGGCCCGCACTTTTTCCGGATCTGGTTGCACGCCTGCCCCAGATAACTTCTCTCCCAGGTATGTAATCTCCTGTACCCCAAATTGGCACTTACTCTTATTCAGTTTCATACCTGACTTTTGCGCCTGTGTGAGAACTCTTGCCAACCTTTCGTCGTGCTCCTCTTTTGTTTTTCCCCAGACTACCACATCATCAAGAAAAACTCCCACCCCTTCTATTCCGTCAAACAATTGCTGCACAGTTCTATGGAAAATTTCAGGGGCTGAGCTAATCCCGAACGGCATTCGTAGAAAGCAATGCCTTCCGAATGGCGTATTAAATGTGCACAATTTAGCGCTTTCCTCATCGAGCACTATTTGGTAAAACCCAGATTTGGCATCTAATTTTGTGAAGTAACTTGCTCCACTCATTGTGCTGGTTATGTCAGATTTTGTTGGTAGCCTGTAATGCTCCCGCTGTATTACTTTATTTAGATCTTTTGGATCTATGCACAATCTCAAATCTCCATTTGGCTTCTCCACTATAACTAGGGAGTTAACCCATTCAGTTGGTTCTTCTATTTTTCTGACCACTCCGTCTGCTATCAGTGAGTCTAGTGTTTCTCTCAGCCTCTTTTTAAGAGCTATTGGCACTTTTCTTGCTGGATGTATGACTGGCTCTGCATTCTCTTTCAGCCTAATTTTTTGTTTGCCTGGTAGGCGGCCTATTCCTTTGAATACCTCTTTGTATTCTTTCACCCAGTCAGTGTGTTTGTGCTTACTTGTTGTAGCCTCTGTATTTTCTCGTGCTGTCACCTTGTCTGTATCAATGACATTCACCCTCTTGATCAGACCTAGCTGATCGCATGTTTTTAAACCCAAAATTGCTTGTCTATTTCCATCAACAAGTACAAACAATGCATTCACTGTCTTATCTTTGTTTGACAGTGTAACCACACTGCACATTCTTTTAGTGGGTATTGGCTTATCGTCATATGTTCTCAGATTAATCTTTTTATCTCTTATTTTCGGTTTGTTTTTCAGTCTTTTAAAATCTTTCATTGGCAGGATGTTTACCTGCGCACCTGTGTCGAGCTTCAGTGACATGTCTGTGCCATTCATCTCCAAGCACACTATCCATTCGTCAGCGCTCGTCTCTCCCTCGATGGCGTCCACGTAAAACTGATCCTCTTCGCTGTCGCTCTTTTTCTCCACGAGTTGCACCCTCTTCTTCGAGAAGCAGGTCTTTGCGAAGTGATTTTTTCCGCCACACTTGCGACATTCCTTCCCGAATGCTGGACACTGCTTCGGCGCATGTTGCATTCCACACCGCTCACAGTTCCCGCGCGCGCGCTTTGCATCTCTTTTCCTTGCATACAACGTTCCTTTCGGCTTCGCACGCTGCACTGCATCGACTTCAGCAGTCTCTCTTTCCTTGCTGCTAAAAGTCTTTAATTGTGCCTTTGTACTCTCAGACGCTTGGCAAATCTGTATCGCTTTCTCCAGCGTTAAGTTAGTCTCTTTAAGTAATTGCATCCGCAATTTGTTGTCTTGGACCCCAATTACAATTTGGTCCCGTATCATTGACTCACTCAATGTTCCAAAGTTGCATGACTGACATTTCAACCGTAGGTCTGTGACATACAGCTCGATGGACTCTGACTCTTTCTGAAGTCTTTTTCTGAACACATACCTCTCGTACGTTTCATTCTTTCTCGGTGTGCAATAATCGTCGAACTTCTTCATTACGACGTCGAATTTGCCTTTTTCTTCTTCCGTGAAGATGAATGTGTTGAACACATCTAGCGCCGCTCGCCCTGCTACTGTTAGCAGTAATGCTATCTTCCTCTCCTCGTCACGGAGACCGATAGCTAGCGAATAAAGTTCAAAACTTTGTTTGAATGCTTTCCAGTTCTCGTTGACGTTACCGGTCAACTTTAACTCGTCCGGCTGTCGAAGAGCGTTCATCTTCGCCGTCGGTTCGTAGTTTTTATCCTGGTACCATGTAATGACGAGGCGCACACACACCGAGTGTCAGTCAGAACTTTTACTTGTCACTTCAACTGCAACCAACAACTAACCACACAGTGGCTCATGTACAACTCCTTTTATACTCAGGTCATGGCCAGGGTCATACTGCCCTCTTGTGGTGACTCTATATGAACTTCACATATCAATACACAGTGTATCCCTGAATCTGATATATCACAGGGTTCTTTGTCAGTTGGTAGTTAAATTTGTGCCTTATGAGTGGCTAATCAGGGGCATAGCAAGCTTTTCAATAGTGTGGGTGTTGTGGTTCGGCTGGTGGGGGGTGGGGTGTATTTAATACCCAATAGATTTTTACAAAAACTATGGTCTTCATAATTACTTATGTACAGTGGGAAAAACAAAGTGGTGTAAAAAAGTGTTTGCCCCCTTCCTGATTTCTCATTTTTTTTGTATGTTTGCCACACTTAAATGTTTCAGATCATCAAACACATTTAAATATTAGACAAAGATAACACAAGTAAACACAAAATGCAGTTTTTATATTAAGGTGTTTATTATTAAGGGTAAAAAAAAAAAATCAAAACCTACATGGCCCTGTGTGAAAAAGTGATTGTCCTGTTCCTGTTAAAACATAAATTAACTGTGGTTTATCATATCTTTGGAAAGCTAAGTTCAATTTCTCTAGCCATACACAGGCCTGATTACTGCCACACGTGTTCTCAATCAAGAAATCACTTAAATAGGACCTGCCTGACAAAATGAAGTAGACCAAAAGATCCTCAAAAGCTAGATATCATGCTGCGATCCAAAGAAATTCAGGAACAAATGAGAAACAAAGTAATTGAGATCAGTCAGTCTGGAAAAGGTTATAAAGCCATTTCTAAAACTTGGGACTCAAGCAAACCACAGTGAGAGCCATTATCCACAAATGGCGAAAACATGGAACAGTGGTGAACCTTCTCAGGAGTGGCTGGCTGACGAAAATTACCCCAACAGTGCAGTGATGACTTATCCAAGAGGTCACAAAAGACCTCACAACAATATTGAAAGAACTGCAGGCCTGACTTGTCTCAATTAATGTCAGTGTTCATGACTCCACCATAAGAAAGAGACTGGGCAAAAATGGCCTGCATGGCAGAGTTCCAAGACAAAAACCACTGCTGAGCAAAAAGAACATAAAGGCTTGTCTCAGTTTTGCCAGAAAACATCTTGATGATCCCCAAGACTTTTGGTAAAGTACTCTGTGGACTGACGAGACAAAAGTTGAACTTTTTGGAAGGTGTGTGTCCCATTACACCCGGCGTACAAGTAACACAGCATTTCAGAAAAGGAACATCATACCAATAGTAAAATATGGTGGTGGTAGTGTGACGGTCTGAGGCTGTTTTGCTGCTCCAGGACCTGGAAGACTTGCTGTGGTAAATGGGACCATGAATTCTGCTGTCTACCAAAAAATCCTGAAGGAGAATGTCCGGCCATCTGTTCGTGACCTCAAGCTGAAGCGCACTTGGGTTCTGTAGTAGAACAATGATCCAAAACACACCAGCAAGTCCACCTCTGAATGGCTTAAGAAAAACAAAATGAAGACTTTTGAGTGGCCTCGTCAAAGTCCTGACCTGAATCCAATTGAGATGCTGTGGCATGATCTTAAAAAGGCAGTTCATGCTCAAAAACCCTCCAGTGTGGCTGAATTACAACAATTCTGCAAAGATGAGTGGGCCAAAATTCCTCCACAGTGCTGTAAATGACTCATTGCCAGTTATTGCAAACGCTTGATTGCAGTTGAAGCTGAAGGAGTCCTATCAAGCTTGGTTGGCTTGTGGGACTCCCAATGCAGCTGAGATGTACCGGCAGGCCAAGTGGGGTACAGCTCGGGTGGTTGCTGAAGCAAAAACTCGGGTATGGGAGGAGTTCGGTGAGGCCATGGAACAAGACTTTCGGTCGGCCTCGAAGAGATTCTGGCAAACTGTCCAGTGGCTCAGGAGAGAGAAGCAGCTCCCTGTCCACACTGTGTATGGTGGAGATGGGGCACTGTTGACTTCGACTGGGGATATCATCGGGCGGTGGAAGGAATACTTTAAGGATCTCCTCAATCCCACTGATACTCCTTCCACAGAGGAAGCAGGGCTTGTGGACGAGGAGGACGACTTGCCTATCACAGGGGCTGAGGTCGCCAAGGTGGTTAAAAATCTCTTTGGTGGCCGGGCCCCGGGGGTGGACGAGATTCGCCCTGAGTACCTCAAGGCCCTGAATATTGTAGGGCTGTCATGGTTAACACTTTTTCACACCACTGGAAGTATTTGATCCCCTGCTGAATTTGTAAGTTTACCCCCTTATAAAGAAATGAACAGTCCATAATTTTTATGGTAGGTTTATTTTAAATGAGGGAGGCAGAAGATCAACAACAAAAAAATCCAGAAAAAATATTAAATAACGGTTATAAATTAATTTGCATTTGCATTTGATTGAGGGAAATAAGTAATTGAGCCCAAGAATTCTGACCTGCACAGACCAGTTATGTATCCATGAGCCACATAAATTAGTCCCGTCCCTTTAGGAAAGGGCTCCTAATCTCAACTCCTTATGTGTATAAAAGACTCCTGTCACAGAATCCTTCTCATCAATTCAAACTTCTCCACCACCATGGCCAAGACCAAAGAGCTGTCAAAGAATGTCAGAGACAAGTTTGTTGACCAGCACAAGGCCAGAATGGGCTACAAGACCATCAGCAAGAAGCTCGGTTAGAAAGAGACCACTGTTGGTGCAATAATTTGAAAATGGAAGAAATACAAGATTACAGTCAAACGCCTTGCTTTGGAGCTCCATGCAAGATTGCACCTCCTGGGGTAAGGATGATTCTGAGAAAGGTAAGGGATCAGCCCAGAATTACACAGGACAACCTTATTAGTGATCTCATGGGAGTTGGGACCACAATCACCAAGAAAACATTGATAACACACTTCGCTATAATGGATTGAGATCGTGCAGTGCTCGCAAGCTCTCCCTGCTCAAGAAGGCACATCTGAAGTTTGCCAGTGAACACCTGAATGATTCAGAGAAGGCTTGGGAGAATGTGGCGTGGTTAGATGAGACCAAAATTGAGCTCTGTGGCATCAACTCAACTTGCCGTGTGTGGAGGCCAAGAAATGCTGAATATGACCCCAAGAACACCGTCCCCACTGTCAAACGTGGAGGTAGAAACATTCTGCTTTGGGGCCGTTTCTCTGCTAAGGGTACATTCACTGCATTGAGGGGCCGAAGAACAGGACCATGTACCATGGAATCTTGGATGAGAACCTCCTGGCCGCAGCCAGAACACTGATGATGGGTCGTGGATGAGTCTCCCAGTATGACAATGACCCAAAACATATGGCCAGGGCAATAAAGGAGTGGCTCAAAAAGAAGCACGTTAAGGTCCTGGAGTGGCCTAGCCAGTCTTCTGACCTTAATCCCATAGAAAATCTGTATAGGTAGCTGAAACTTTGAGTTGCCAAGCGACAGCCTCGAAACCTTCAGGATTTGGAGAGTATCTGTAAAGAGGAGCTGACCAAAATCCCTCCTGAGCTGTGTACAAACCTGGTGACCAACTACTACAAGAAACGTCTGACCTTTGTGCTTGCCAACAAGGGTTTCTCCACCAAGTAGTAAGTCAAGTTTTGCTTGGGGATCAAATACTTATTTCCCTCGATCAAGTGCAAATTAATTTATAATCCTTCTTTCATATTTTTTTCTTAATTTTTTTGTTGATCTTCTGCCTCCCTCAGTTAAAATAAGCCTACCATAAAAATTATGGACTGTTCATTTCTTTGTAAGGGAGTAAACTTACAAATTCAGCAGGGGATCAAATATTTATTTTCCCCACTGTATTTTACAGGACAAAGGGTCAATGACAACAAAGAATAGGCAGCTTCCATTGAAAAATAAATCTGAAAATACATATATCTTTGCAAAAATCTGAAAAAGTTTTTTTTTTCAAAAAATAAAATATTAAACCTCTATTTATATAAGTAAATCCTTAAAATAAATAAATAAAGCCCATTACCTTTGTCAGCAAAATGAGCCAAAATCCCCCCGTTATCCTACCACCCTCCATCCTCATAAAGACTGCAAGTAGTTTGTACAGGACAACTTAGTTTATCAGTGAGACGATAGTAACAAATGTACAAGAAAAATCATGAAAGTTTGAGAAAATTGTTGCAATTCTATAGGGAAAGTTGCAAATTTTGAAGGAAAAAAGTCCTAACTTTATGATTATATTGTTGTAAATCTGTGTGGGGGAAAGGTAACAATTTTGTCACAAAACATGGCAAATTTACAGGAAAAAATACTAAATTTACTACAAAAATAATAAATGTGCCAGGAAAAAGTTGCATATTCATAAAAAAATTATCTTTCCAAGAAAAATGCTCATTTACAAGAAAAACTTCATTAATGGGTGAAAAAATTAGACAATTATGCGAGAAAAAGGTAAAAAAAAAATGCTGTAGAAAATTGGCTTTTTTTTCTTGTAAATGTGCGACTTCATTGTTGTAAATTTCTTACTTTTTTCTTGGGAATGTGGGAGTTTCATTTGGAAGTTGTGCATTTTCTCACGAAAATATAATTTTTTCTAGTAGCAGGTGTTATGTATGGTAAAATACCTCTGAAAGGATGAGGCCAGGTGACTGGACGAACTCGGCTTTATTAAATGATGGAACCACAACGGACACACAGTAGACACCAGGCACCTTCTGCTTTTTATAGGGTGGTGCAGTGGCGGAACAGTAAGTGGCCGCCACTACACCACACTTCACAATAAAGCTGGATTCATGCTGCACCTCTGCTGTCCGCATATGTGTAACTGGAAACCTTGTGTGATGAAATATACGTCATCGTCTCCACTCCACTAGTGTCCGCAGTGCTCAATCGCGGACGACTGTGTGCAGCCCAAATTTTGTGACCGCGCGGCCTGCCCACGACCTGAATGCGTTGAAAAGCGCATGTGCAAAACTGAATGGCCCATTCACGAGGTGGCGATATCGACACAGCATACCAAGACAAAGTAGACGAAGAAGACGAAAATAAACATACTTTTTATAATTCTGCCACAGAATATAGCAACAGCAGCTCCTCTTCCTCTCGGTGACGGTTAAACAACACCATTGTTGTTGATGTGCGTTGTTCTCGCATTTCTTCGTTGGTGAAAATCCTAGCGTGTCAGCGCATTGCTGCCACCTATAGGGTCGGAGTGAAACTACAAATGATGGTTGTGCGAATGCGTCAACTGCTAGGCCTGGGTAGATGAAAAAAGTGAGCATGTACAGCGCCGTGTGCATGCTGGGCTCGTCCAAAGCGTATGCGGACCAAAGTGGACTAGAGGGGAAATGCAGCATGAATAAGGCTTAAAGGTGTTAAATCCCCCCCCCCAGAAAGTCCAAAACCACTCACTCAATTAGAACCCACCCCCAATTTGGGACCCGAATCACGCACTAACAAAACAAAAACTGATGTTCCTAAATGGCCTAACACATTCACACCACAAACCTAAAATAGGGCAAACAGGTGGACTGCTGTCCAGCCCACACAGCAAGGTAGATTATTCTGCCGCCTGCTAAACTAAAGAAAAGTCCATTAAACAACTAAAATCATTGCCGTGTTCCTAAACTAATAAAACCCACATAAAACAATAACATTTTACCGCATACATAAATATATAAACATCAGAACTATGTAACAAAATTTACAGCACTGTCCCTTGGGCAGGAAGAGTAGAACTGGCGTCGGAAGGCTAAGGGCAACCCCACAGCAGACGCGCCCCTGGAAGTATCAGGCCCCCGGGACAATGGCTAGTCTTCCGCACGAAAGCGCCTCTCCTCTTCACCACCGACTCCCGTTCTCATCCAGCCCCGTCGCCAGAAGCCTCTTCCCGGACACACTGAAGCTGACTGGCATGCCTCGCCAAGCCATCGGACAGCTGAAAGTATGCTGCACCCAGTTTAGCTACTATGCGCACATACTCCTGATGTTTCAACGGCCGTCGTCTGGCCCAGCTCTGCCATGGACGCTCCTCTCCTCGAACCAGGACCAAGTCCATAACCCTAAGAGGGGCTTGGCTTGGCCTGATGTGGTGCTGCTTAGCACGCGGTTTTCCCGTGCTAGTCGGTCTGGCCCCGTCCTCTTCTGAAGCCATCATAGCGGTCGCCATCATAGCTGCAGATCCTCCATCCCTCTGCGGCCCAGCTCTGGAAGAATCTGGGGCTAGTACATCGGTGTCACTTGCCAGCGCAGGCGCCTCGCTGTCACGCTCGGTACCCCCTCAACCATTTCCCGAGCACCAGCACTGAGACCCTCCTGCACCGAATCTGAGTGAGCCTGGTCCTGCTTGACCGCCGTGGTGTCAGTTAGTCCTCCGTCCCACACAACGTCATCATCGACCACCAGAACTGGAGAGTTCCGCTGACCCTGACCCAACTATTCTTCCCCAGTGTCATCGTTGATGGCGAAACCCAGTCCATAAAACAAATCACAGCCCATGATGTTGTCGCTTTGGGCTGTCACATGGAACTTGAAGTCAGCCATCGTCGCAGACTTGTACTGAACTGTTAACTCCCAACGTTCCAACTGTGCACAGCCTGCACCTCCGTAACCATAAAGCACCACTGGGTTACCTCTTACTCTGTAGTGGGTGAAAAACTTCCTCACTGTGGCCCAATTCAGCAACGACCCCTTCGCCCCCGTATCGAGCAGCAGCGGTATCGGCAATCCATCCAGCTCCATTGTGCAGAAGGTGTACCCATTGGTACTGGGGGACACTGTATGGATGGTTGTCGGGGGCGGGCAGAGTAATTTCTTCTGTGGGCACTCCAGCTCAGCTACACGGCACACTCTAGCATCATGGTTCAAGTGTCCACATCTGCTACAATGCTTCCCTCTAGCTGGATAGTCCTTAGCCTTATTTTATTGTTTCACGGACCCGCAACCCTTGCAAAGGGGTTTTCCCGAGGCAGACTTTTGGCTGGCGGCAGTGGTTTCCATACTGTTGTCATCCAAGCTATCCTCGCTATCCGAGTCTGCTACTAATGCCGTGGCGGGAGGCTCTGGCGGCCGCTGTGACTGGCCCCAGTTTAGCTCTGAAGCTAGCTTGTCTGCGGCCTCCACCTGGAGAGCTAGCTCGACAGCCCTGGCCAAAGTTGTGTCACTTGGCACCATGAGTAGCCTAGCCCATATGACGGCGCTACTTGTATGCTCTGCAAGCTGGTCACTTACCAATTCATCCTCCAGCGGCCCAAAATGACACTCACTAGCTAGCTGCCTCAAGTCAGCAACAAACTGATGTATAGGCTTACCCACACGTTGATGTTGCTGCCGAAAGCAAATCCTCCGGACAGTCACGCTATCCCGGGTATGAAAGCGGCTTGCTAGCAGCTCAACGACATTGTCAAGAGTCCGAAGCCCCGAGTGTGCGCAGGACACGCTGGCCCTCAATCCCAAGGCTGTGAACAAGTAGCACATATGCTCTTAACTTGTCGAGCTCACCCAGGTCGAGCACGGTGATGTAGGTCTGGAAAGCTTCAAACCATCTCGGCCATGGAATGGGCGGCTTCCCCAGGAGCTCGAGGAAGGGGCAAATTGGTGTAATACACACCTCCATTAGTTAATCCTCGATCGCCAAATGTTATGTATGGTAAAATACCTCTGAAAGGATGAGGCCAGGTGACTGGATGAACTCAGCTTTATTAAATGATGGAACCACAACGGACACACAGTAGACACCAGGCAGAGGGCACCAGTCGAAGAGACCGTGGAATGGATGCCCTCTATTTATAGGGCGGTGCAGTGGTGGAACAGGAAGTGGCCGCCACTACATCGCACTTCACAGTAAAGGTGTTAAACCCCAACACCACACCGGGGTCGGCAACCTGTCCTACAAAAAGAGCCACTTTGAGTGATTTTGGTATTTAAAAACCCTGCATGGAGTCACAAAGATCTCTGAACCTAAAAACTGCGGTAAAACAACAGAGTTAAAATCTGGCCTGACATCAAAAAATTTTTCTTAAAAAAATCACAGCCTTTTTACTGTAAATTTGTTACCTTTTGTCAGGTATTTTTTTGATTATCTGCATAAAGCTTGTCTTGTTTTTATTGCAAAATTGTGTTTTCCTCATTAAATTGATTTTCTTTTTTTTTCTTTTTTTTTTCAAATTTTTGGCATAAATGTTCTTTTTTCCTAAAGTTGGCATATTTTTCTTTGCAAATGTAATACCTTTATTGAGTAAAACTGATATCCTTTTCATGTAAATCTGTGACATTTTTCTAAATAAAATTATAAGCTTTTTTTCATAAATGCTGATATTTTTGGCATAATCATCAGCTTTTGTCATGAGATTTTCATATCTGATTGTTACTGGGGGTTTTTTATCTTAAAAATGCTGCCTTTTTCCACATAAATTTGCGACAGTTTTCTAATAACACTAGCTTTTTCTGGTAAATTTATGACTTTTTTTTGCCAATTTGTGGGAGGTTTTCCTCATAAGCTTGCAACACTTTCCTAAATTTTGAGTATTTTTGCCATAAATTTTCAACTATTCTCATAAATTAAAGCTATTCTCATTTCATAAAAAAATGATTACCTTTCATGTGTAAAACTGCAGCATTTCTTGCATAAATATATTACATTTTTCTCATAAAACAATTTTTACCAGTAAATTTGTGATTTCTTTTCCAGAAATTTTATGACTTTTTCTTGCAAATTTGTGGGATTGTTTTCCTCAGAAAATTGCAACATTTTCCCATAATCTTGTGAGATTTTTTTCTTGTGTAAATTTTCATGTTTCTCATTTTCTGCTTTGTAGCAATTTTTTTTTTTTTCTCATGAATGTGGAACTTTTTTTTCTTGAAAACTAATTGCTTCATTTCTTGGAAACTTGAGTTTGATTTTTTTTTCTCAAGGCCTCAGGGAGCCACGATTGATGAGCAAAAGAGCCACATATGGCCCCAGGTTACAGACCCCTGTTCTAGTAAATTTGGGACTTGCCTATAGTAAATGTGGGACTAGTATAGTAAATGTGGTATCTTTTATCATATTTTTGCACCTTTATTCTCTCAAATTTGTACTGAAATTACATTTACACTATGTACTACATTTATGAACATCCCCTTGTTAAAAAAATTAATTTTAATTTACACAGCACTAAGTGGCAATCACGTGATGGCTTTTGTATGCAGCAAAACATAAAAATCACACAAAATATGCCCTGCCATCTGGGGCTGTTTGCCCCTGCTTGTTACTTCTTCTCCTGCCTGTCACTGTTCTGTGTTATGTTGCTTACCTGTGTCTATATATAGTATGTATACAGTATACAGTATACTGTATACAGTATGTCTTGTAGGGAGTCATGTGCTCTGTGTATGTGCCGTCATATAGACATCATCTGGTGAGTCTTCTTCATTCAGACCACTGAAGGGTCTCCTCCTGTTTCAGACGGCTGTGTTGTTCACAGTCATGCCTGCGACGTACTGGTGGAACCTGAGGTGTTTCATGTTCACGGCATCCTTTCTGATGTGCAGCAGTTCTCCTCATTCTACTGCTCTCCATCTGGTGGGTCTTCTTCGTTCAGACCACTGGTTGAGGGATAGGTGTGTCGTAATTCCAGTTGATGGGCATGATCCTGAAAAAGTGGCTTTCGACCCTGTTCAGGAAGGCCCGTGCATGCCCGTAGAAACCAAGAAACCGGAGCACCCGGAGAAAATCAGCACTTTGCTTGGCATTTTACACATTTGTAGTGTAGATTGGCATTCGTCAAGGTTACACATTTGCCGTCATGTAGGCATGGCAAGTCATCCTGTGATGCCTGAGTTCATAGGACGCGCTATGATGATGAGGCAGAGATCATAGGCCGTCCTATGATGTCCTAGAAATGTGCTTTAAAGTCTGTCGTACCCTATGCTGGTGAAGGGTGTCCTCCTGTCTCAGATGGGTGCAATGCACTGCTGGAACCTCAGGTGTTTCATCTTCATGGCATCTTTTCTGACGTGCAGCAGTTGTCGTCATTCTATTGCTCTCCATCTGGTGGGTCTTCTTCTTTGTTGAGACCACTGGTTGAGGGATAGGTGCGTCGTAATTCCAGTTCATGGACAGGATCATGAAAATAGATCTGAGCAAAAAGAGGCTTTCCGGCATGGACTCACTGTATGACATCATAAAGACATGAAGGCAGCCTTGATGGCATTATAAAAACACATTTGTCTATGTGCCATGGGCTTGATGTATATGACATTATGACATCATAAAGACACATTTGTCTATGTGCCGTCATATAGGCATTGCGAGTCATCCTATGATGAATGAGTTCATGGTCTATATGACAACATAAAGACACTTGTCTGTGTCCTATGATTCCTGAGTTCATAGGACACCCTATGATGTTCAGGCAGAGATCATAGGCCGTCCTATGATGTCCTATAAACATGACTCACACACACACACACACACACACACAGATTTCTTGCTTTTATAGAGTGTCTTCTGCGTTTTCCCCCAGTCCTTAGTTTGCCATGTCATCCCGTTGTTGTTTTGTAGTTGTTTTATTGTATTTAGTTATATTGTGTGATACTTGTTTATTTTTACTGTTAGCGTTATTGTCCTTGTGTCTTTATTCATGTTGTGTCATCCCTTGTCTGTCCTTAGTGTCATTATTGTGGTCTCTGTGTTTCCCTTGTCTAAGTCCAGGGGTGTGTTTGTACTTGTTTACCTATTGTCTCCAGTCCTTCATGTCTTCCATACCTGTAGCCATGTTCCCTGGTGTGTCAGCTCAGCCCTGATTGTCTCCCAGCTGTCTCGTATTCAGGTAATTGTTCCGTCCCCTATATACAGTGGGGAAAATAAATATTGAACACGTGGAGAAAGGAAGCAGGCGAGGCAACGAGCTGAACAGCACACAAACTTTATTCCTTCTCCAGCATTCAGTACAGTCAAATCTCCCGGGTCTTCATGCACCTCCTTTTTATAACCTTTAATTCTGTGCATCAAGACCCAGGAATCACGACAATCATACAATGTGTGGAACAAAGACATGCATGGCACATTAACATCCCAAAGTGCCAGAAGCGCTTCTCACACCTTCAACCCCTCTGGCAGCTCTAGCGCTTCCTAAACTCCCCAGGGGGAAGTTTCACCCCAGGTTCCAATACCTTGAACGGTCCATTGTACGGTGGGCACAGCGGGATCCGGTGTGCATCGTGTCTGACAACAACAAAACTGGTATTCTGTAAGCTTTTTGGGACGAAGGTGCAGGGAAAACAATGGTGGTTAAAAGCATCCGTACTGTGCAAAAATTGCGCGGTCAGCTTGGCTCCAGGCACGGGGCTTTCCGGTAAAAACTCTCCAGGGATTCGCAGCGGCTGAGAAAAAACAAGTTCTACCGGGGAGGCTACCAGATCCTCCTTAGGCATGGAGCGCAACCTTAAAAGAACCCAGGGCAGGCGGTCGACCCAATTTGTATCCGTGAGCGAAGCTCTGAGCGCTGTCTTAAGCAACCTATGAAAACACTTGCATAACCTATTAGCCTGGGGGTTGTACGCGGTAGTGTGGTGAATTTTGACCCCCAGGCTCTGGGCCATCACGGACCAGAGTTCCAAAACGAATTGTGGACCCTGTCGGAAGTGATGTCCGATGGGGATCCGAAACGTGCAACCCAAGCCGACAAAAAAGTGCGAGTCACTTCGGCGGATGTGGTAGAAGCCAGCGGGACCACTTCAGGCCAGCGCGTGATGCAGTCCATGACTGTCAAAAGATGTGTGAAACCTTGCGACAGCGGGAGGGGTTCTTCCAAATCCACATGGACGTGGTCGAACCTCCTAGCCAGGATTTGGAATGGCTCGAGGGGGGGGCTCTGGTGTGCTTGTGCACTTTGGCCTGGTGGCACGCAACACAAGCTGCAGCCCACTCTTTCACGTCCTTGCACAAGTGCGGCCAGACGAATTTTGCCCCCACTAGCTTCACTGAAGCGCGCACGCCTGGATGCAAAAGGGGGTGGACTGACTCAAAAATGCAGCAGTGCCAAGAGCTCGGAACCACCGGGTGCAGGCAGCCGGTGGAGATGTTGCAGCGCGGGGGGGGGGCACCCTTCTTGCACCACCCTGCTCACCAGCCTAAACCCAGTCGGCGCCGACTGGAGCGCGCAAATGTCCGCGGCCATGGCAGGGAAATCTGTTCCCATATAGACTGGGGAGACTAACATGCGTACCAGCAATCGGCCATGACGTTGAGCTTACCAGCAACGTGTTGAATGGCAGTAGTAAACTCCGAAATCGTGGCCAAATGCTGTTGCTGCTGGGCCAACCATGGTTCCGAGACCTTACACATCGCGTACGTCAGTGGCTTATGGTCCACAAACACGGTAAACTTGCGCCCCTCTAGCCAAAACTGGAAATGGCACGTCGCCAGGTGGAGAGCCAGCAATTCTGTTGAACGTGCTGTATTTGCATACATTGTCACGCAAAGTTCGACTGAAAAATGTGAGCGGCTGCCACAAATCTGAGACGTACTGCTCCACTACTGCCCCTATGGCAACATCAGACATGTCCGTAGTGAGCGCTATCTGTGCAGACGGATCCGGGTGGGGTAGCAACACGGCATCTGCCAGCACTGTTTTGGCGTTTGTGAAAGCCTGGACTCGCTTGGGAGTCTAGTCGATGTTTTCCACAGGCTTCTTTTTTTAAGCACGACATACAACGATCATGCATCAGCTGGGCTGCCCAGGGAAGGAAACGGTTATGAAAATTAACCATTCCCAAAAACTCCTGTAGTGCCCTCATGGTCTGCGGACACGGAAAGTCCGACACAGCGTGCACCTTTTCTGGTAACGGAATCGCACCCTCCGGCAAAATGCGGTGGCCCAAAAAATCAATCACTGGCACACCAAACTGGCGCTTCGCTGGGTTAACTCTCAGCCCGTATGCTTCCAAACTCTGGAAAACCGTCTTGAGATGGGCGATGTGCTCCTCCTTGGATGCGCTGGCTACCAGAATGTCGTCTAAGTAGACAAAAACGAAGGACAAGTCACAAAGCACTGCATCCATCATTCTCTGGACAGTCTGCGCCGCCCCTTTTAATCTGAACGGCATGCGTAAAAACTCGAAAAGGCTGAAAGAAGTTATTACAGCTGTTTTCGGAATATTTTTCGCGCACTGTGACCTGGTGGTAACCGCGGACCAGATTAACTTTGGACAAAACACGCGCCCCGGCCAGGTGCATGGAAAAATCCTGGATGTGCAGGATAGGATACCGATCGTGTTCCGTGGCGTTGTTCAAGCACTGGAAATCGCCGCACGGTTGTCATGACCTGTTGGCCTTAGGCACCATGTGAAGCGGGGATGCCCACGGGCTGTTGGAGCACCTGACGATGTCCAACTGCTCTATGTTGGCAAACTCCTCACACACGCTGGCCAGATTAGCCGCATCCAAGTGCTGAGGTCGCGCGAACACCGGCGGGCTTTTCATAGCTATAAAATGTTCGACCCTGTGTTTTGTTATTGTAGCCGAAAAAGTCAGGACCGTGAGTGCTGGGAACTGTGTGAGTAAATGTTGGTACTTACTCCCTGGAGCTATAATGTTAGCCAATGTTGTTGACCCAGCTTCCCGAGCTGTGCAGGGCAGTGAGGTAAAAGCGACCGCATCGACTAATCGCCTAATGCGCCTAAAATGGGGGCAGAACATGCAGCTACCACAAAATCCCACTGAAAATTGCATCCGTGCAAGCATATCGTCGGTGTCCATTCACCAAAAGTCCTGATAGTGGATTCGTTGGTGGCTGTAAGCTCGGGACCGCTGCCTCCTGCCACCCTGTCTTCATTGACCGGGAGGATGAGGCTCTTCTGGGAGCCGGAGTCCACCAAAAACCATCTCCCCGAACGTGTGTCCATGACATAAAGCAGCTTGTTCCTGTCGCCAGCGGTTGCAGCTGCAACTGAGTGCTGTCTTCCCGGCTTCTTGAACTGGCATGGCGGCAGGTAGCGTTGGGCATTCGAACCGAAGTGGCGATGATAGAAACAGATTGCCCTGTTCCTGCGTCTCCTGACATCAGCTCCGGTTACCACCAATGGCTCCTCAACCTCGCTGGAGTCCCTCATGGACGCCGGTGCCGCTGCATTCACGCCAAGATTTCTGGTCACTAAAATGATGTGATCCTCTTCCTGCGCCAGTGCGCAGTAGTCCTTGGTCACCAGCAGTGGCGAGTTGGCCAGGATCGCCCTCACTGCGACTGGTAGGGTCCTGAGGAACAAATGGATGAACAGCAAAGACTCATCATTCTTCCCCATCAGCGCCAACATGCTCTCCACGAGCTCCACGGCTGATCTGTCAGCTAACTCCGAATGTGTTAAGAGTCTCTCTGCCCTCTCACATCAGAAAGGGTATAGCGCTGGAGCAGCATCCTCTTGAACGCTTCCATATTTCCCCTGGGCTGGTGGCTCCTGGAGCAGGCTTGTCACCTGTTGCGTGGCAAGCGCATCCAGCACAGCGACCACGTAGTAATACTTTGTCGTCCGTTGTTATCCCGCAGAGTACGAACTGGGCTTTTATATGCAGAAACCACACAGTCGGGTTGTGAAGCCAGAAGACTGGGAGCTTGACTGAGACAGCGCATGCGGCACTGGTGCTCTCCCTCCAGGTAGTCTCCGGTGCGGTGCTCGACTCGCTCTCCATGGCACGTCTTGGGGTCACCAATGTGGAGAAAGGAAGCAGGCGAGGCAACGAGCTAGACAACACACAAACTTTATTCCTTCTTCAAAATTCAGTATAGTCAAATCTCCTGGGTCTTCATGCACCTCCTTTTTATAACCTTTAATTCTGTGCATCAAGACCCAGGACTCGCGACAATCATACAATGTGTGGAACAAAGACATGTATGGCACATTAACATCCCAAAGCACCAGAAGTGCTTCTCACACCTTTTTCCCCCTCTGGTGGCTCTAGCGCTTCCTAAACTCCCCGGTGGGCGAATAGTCTTTTCTGTCCTGTCTGAGACCCCCCAGTAGCACTTCCTCCTTCAGCACATTGTTCCCTCTTCCACCCAGCTCCCCACTCTGGGTGGAGAATCCCCACACCAAGCCACCACAAAGTCAACATTTTTCTCATTAAACATATTTCTGATGGAGCCATTGACCTGAGATTTTCACCAGATATCAGTAACAACCCAAGTAATCCATACATACAAAGAAATGAAGGCTGTTTTCAAAACAAGTTACATAAGTATCATGACACAGGGAATAAGTATTTAACACACTTGGTGAAATTCATTTAATATTTAGTAGAAAAGCCTTTCTTGGTAATAACAGCTTCCAGACGCCTCCTGTATGGAGAAACTAGACACAGGCATTGCTCAGGAGTGATTTTAACCCATTCTTCCACACAAACCGTTTTCAAATCTCGAAGGTTCCATGGGTGTCTTCTATGAACTCTGATCTTCAGTTTGTTCCATAGATTTTTAATTCGATTCAGGTCAGGTGACTGACTGGGCCATTCTAGCAGCTTTATTTTCCTTCTCTGGAGCCAGTTGAGTTTCCTTGGCAGTGTTTTGGGGATCATTGTCTTGCTGAAATGTCCACCCTCCTTTCATCTTCAGCATCTTGGCAGATGGCAACATGTGCTTATCAAAGATGTCTCTGTACATGTGTCCATTTACTTTTCCTTCAGTTATATGAAGTCTGCCTGTACCATGTACTGAAAAACACCCCCACACCATGATGGGATGTGCAGTGCCATTTCTCCTCCAAACACACTGTGTATTGTGGCATCCAAAAAGTTTGATTTTGGTCTCATCTGACCAGACTATATTCTCCCAGTATTTTACTGGCTTGGCCAAATGTTGTGCAGCAAACTTTAAACGAGCTTCAACATGCTTTTTCTTCAACAATGGAGTCTTGCGAGGTAAGCGAGCATAGAGCCCATGTGGGTTGAGTGCATTACTTAATGTTTTCTTTGAAACAGCAGTACCTGCTAACTCCAGGTCTTCCTGGAGCTCTCCACGAGTGATCTTTGGCTCTTGGATAACTCTTCTGATAATTCTTTTGACTCCTCTGTCCGAAATCTTGCAGGGAGCTCCTGGCCATGGCTGGTTTATGGTAAAATTATGTTTTTTTTCCACTTCCGAATGATGGCTCCAACAGTGCTCACTGGAACATTTAGCAGTTTAGAAATGTGCCTGTAACCAATTCCATCATTATGTTTTACAACAATAAAAGTTGTGAAGGTCTAGACTCTAGACCTTCACAACTTTAGAGAGCTCTTTGCTTCTACACATCATGAGTTCTTTGTGGTGTGACGCTCTGATATTCACAGACCTTTTTAAAGGCTATCAGTCAGGACTTAACCAGCTGAAAATAATTTGCACTGATGGGGGATGGGATGACTTCCTAAGTTCTGATGGATTTCAGTTGGTTTCTTGGCTTTCTATGCCTTTTTGCACCTGTTTTTCTTCATGTGTTCAATACTTATTCCCTGTGTCCAGCCAGCCAGCCATCTTCTTCCACTTAATCCTTTTCAGGTCGCTATTAAAATTTTTTGAATTAAATATAACTTGTTTTGAGAACACAGTTGCCTTGATTTCTTTGTATGTGTCATGACTCGCCGCTCATCAGCGGCGCCAGCCACACGCACACCTGCTCCTCGTCAGCGGCGAGGTATTTAATCTACTCTGCCCTGGGCTTCGGCCTGAAGCCATCTCTCAACTTCGGCCCCTTTGCTACTACGGATCTCAAACCTACTAGCGAAGATTATCTGGGAAAGCTCCCCTTACCTCTCTCCTCTAGCCTTCCCCTGTGCACAGGTGGACTTTCCCGGTGGCGGACTTCCTCATCTCGCCGCTGGCTCTACGCTGCTGCCACAGGTACTGCAGGTCGCTGTCTCCCAGGCCTCGCCCTTGTCGACGCCAGCCACCTGTCATAACCAAGTAAGCCAGCTACCATCATTATTCCCTGTATTGGTGTGGTGTCTGTTACCCTTCTCCCTCTGCTCTCTCCCATAGGGTTGTCTGGCTGTACGGCCTCCTGCTCCCGTGCCTGACGCAGACGCCACCACCAATACATTCTTATTCCACAGACACGCAGCCACACACTTCCCTGTTGTTAATAAAGCTGTTAAATCTATCCTGAGCCTGCGTGTGTGTCTCCTGAGCCGTGCATTATGTCAGTATGTACTGTATGGATTACTTGGGTTGTTACTGATATCTGGTGAAAATCTCAGGTCAGTGGCTTGTTTAATGAGAAAAATGTTGACGTGTTCAATACTTATTTTCCCCGCTGTGAGTCTTTGTTCTTTGTCCTTCAAGAGGTCATTGTCTGTTTCTGCTGTGGTTCCTGTCCATGTGTCCTTGTAAGTTAGCCATTACCTCGCCTTGTTTTGTAACCTTAGTTTGCCTTGCTTGGTTTTGTTTTCAGCCCTCATGCTGCCTTTACTTTGTTCCTGGGTTTTGTGTTATGTTTAATAAATCACCTTCATTGCACCATACTTCTGCCTGTGCCATGAGTCCTCCCATTAACCCTCATCTGCCTGGAAGGCAGAAATGTGACAAGTCCAAGAGCATCACAACACAACATCACGACAAGAAATTGGGAATTTTATATTCACAAACACACACATCCACCAGACACGAGTGCACCTTGGATGGAAATAAGCACCACCCATCTCACACACACACACACACGCACGCACACGCACGTGGCCAATCTTCCTTCAATAGCCCTCTTTCACAAACCAGCTAAAAAAAAAAAAAACTGTATATAGTTATTTTAATCCTACATTTATTTCATTGCTCACCTGTGAAGCTTTCAACTTTACAGGAATGCAAATCAGCCAGTCAACTGTGTCATGTTTCAAGGACCAGAAGAGGGAGGGGGAGAGCGGTGTACACAGAGGCCAGAGAAACTGAGTGGCATTTGTGGGAAACTGGAAAAACTGTGGGTGTTCAATAGTGTCCCCTTGAAAACTGTGGGTGTTTAAAAAAAAAAAAAAAAAAACACCCACGGGTGCGACGCTCATGAGACTTAAAGTGCATTCACATCAAACATTAAGCAAATTTTTCATGTGGCGCAAATACATGTAAACGCAATGTAAACATGCAAATTTACGCATTCGTGTCTGAAGGATTTGCTAGCAATAGCTAGTAATTAGCCTGGAGATTCTGCCGTCACCATAGTAACACTAGTAAACTAGTTTGAAAATGAGACTGCCGCTCACCTGCAGAGAGAGGGACCAGGAACTCTGGAGCTGAAAAAGAGTATCTGTTGTTTATTCACCCTCTTACTACTGCTACAGATGGGCTAACAAGGGCTTGTAGGCTAGCAGTGTAAATGGCCGTCATCCAGGTGCAGTGTCAGGAGGAGGTAGTGACATTTTCCCACCTTTGTGCCCCACCAGATAATGTTGTAAACTTAAACATGACAGTGTTTTTGAGATTTCCACAGCAGATAGAAAGCAGCTGCAGAAGTTATGAAGGCAACCCCACCCCTCTTCAACTCACTCAGATGCAAATTTGTGTCTATTCGCATGTTTACATTGTTTTAAATGCACCTTAAGGCAGTATAAGATGTCACTTGTAGTGTTTTCAGTGTTTCAAACAGCAATGAGAAAGTCACATCGTGTAGCCGATGAAGGTTCACTCAGGCTATGGTGGAAGTGACATTCAAAGGTTGATGTATCATCCAAATGATTTTGAAAACGTTATTTTAAGGTGAAAATCTTACACAGGCTTTCTTTAAAGTGCAAACACAATTTTTTCTTGTTTTGGCATTGGTTTAAAAGATTTAACTAGTATGAAGTCTCTGCTAAGCCATTTTCCATCAAATATACTGTACACTGCTTGGCCAAAAAAAGTCACACACTCAACACACACAATATTTCCTTGGACTGCCTTTACCTTGGGTTACAAGCACACATTTGCTGTGGCATCATTTCGATAAGGTTCTGCAATATCACAGCATTAATTTCCATCCAGAGTTGCATTAATTTTTCACCAAGATCTTGTATGGGCGAGTCAGACCACTGCACACAGTCTTCTCCAGCATATCCCAAAGATTCTCAATGAGGTTAAGGTCTGGACTCTGTGGTGGCCAATCCATGTGTGAAAATGATGTCTCCCCAAACCAGAGCCCGATGAATCCTGGCATTGTCATCTTGGAATATGTCTGTGCCATCAGGAAAGGAAAAAAATCCATTGAATTGAATTCAATTTTATTTATATAGCACCATTTCACAACAACAGTCATCTCATGGTACTATCAAACTGTAGGGGAAAACCCCACAATTACAGAGAGACCCCAGAAATCAGGTGAAACCCTGTGAGCAAGCACTTGGTGATGGTGGAGAGGAAAAACTCGCTTTCAGCAGGAAGAAACCTCCAGCAGAACCAGGCTCAGGGAGGGGCAGTCATTTGCTGCGACTGGCTGGGGGGTGATGAGATAGAGAAGAAGAACATACATGTAGAGAGCAAACAGCACGACGGGGACTCAATCTATGGGTGAGAACAAACAGATGTTAATGACCAGTGAAAATATTTCATTGAGAGTGAAGAAAGGAGTGAAGCAAACTGCATCGTTGGAGGTCCCCTGGCTGTCTAAACCTATTAGCAGCATAACTAAGGGAGGGTTCAGGGTCACCTGATCCCACCCTAACCATAGGCTTTGTCAAAAAGGAAAATTTTAACTCTAAAAACAGAGATCAAGTCTGTCTCCTGAATCCAGATTGGCAGCTGGTTCCAAAGGAGAGGAGCTTGATAACTGAAAGCGCTGCCTCCCATTGTACTTTTAGGGATTCTAGGAATTACAAGTAATTCTGCATTTTGAGAGCGTAGTGCTCTGTTAGGATGATAAGGTACTATCAGATCGTTTAAATAACAAAGAGCCTGATTATTTAGAGTTTTGTAAGTGAGGAGAAGGATCCATCCATCCATCTTCTTCCGCTTAATCCTTTTTGGGTTGCGGGGGGGCTGGAGCCTATCTCAGCATCTTTGGGCGAGAGGCAAGGTACACCCTGGACAGATCGTCAGTCCATTGCAGGGCCAACACAAAACTGGGGATTCTAAATTGTCCTTAGGGATAACTGTGAGAGGAGAAGGATTTTAAGCTTAATTCTAAATTCTATGGGAAGCCAATGAAGGGAGGCCAGAACCAGAGAGATGTGATCTCTCTTTCTAGAACCTGTTAAAACTCTTGCTGCAGCATTTTGGATCAGCTGAAGACTTTTTAAAGATGTTTTAGGACAGCCTGTTAATAGTTACAATAATCTAACCTAGAGCTAACAAAAGCGTGGATTAGTTTCTCAGCATCACTCTGACACAAGATGCTCCTAATCTTGGCAATATTATGCAAATGATAAAAAGCAGTCTTAGAAACAAGTTTAATATGTGAATTAAAGAACAGATCTTGATCAAAAATAACGCCAAGGTTCCTCAAAGAACTATTAAGAGAACGAGTAACCCCATCCAAACTAAGAGTTGGATTTGACAAAGTGTCTCTAAAGTTTTTTGAGCCAACTAGAATGACTTCAGTCTTACCTGAATTTAATAGCAAGAAATTACAAATCATCCATGCTCTGATTTTCTGAAGACAAGCCTCTAATTTGGTTAACTGATTACTGTCATCTGGCTTCACTGACGAATATAACTGTATGCCATCTGCGTAACAATGAAAATGTATGCAGCGCTTTCTAATATTATCTAAAGTAAGCATATATGTAATATGTATGTAATATGTAATATGTACATATGTATATTAGCTGCTCTTGCTTGCTTGTTTTTTTTTTGTTTTTTTTTCTTGCCTTCTGATTGTTGCTCTGAGTGTTGCTGTCCCTGTGCTGTTGCAATCCTGGAATTTCCCCGTTGTGGGACTAATAAAGGCTTATCTTATCTTATCTTATAAACTAAAAACAATAGGACCTAGCACAGATTGATGGTATAACCTGGTCATTCAGTATATTCAGGTAGTCAGCTGACCTCATTCTTTGGGCACATAATGTTGCTGAACCTAGATCTAAACCAGTAATTATCTAGTGGGAGGCTCTTACCTGTTTGGTTAGTTAAATCCAGATGGTGACCTTTTTTTTGGCCAGGCAGTGTATTTTATTTTAAATTTTGAATGTTTTAATGCATCTACAATAAATCGATGTTAGACAATCTGTTGCAGTGTTTTTCAACCAGGGTGCCCTGGTATGTTCAGGTTTCTGTGGGAAATTATGTAATTTCAATTGTTAATTGGTCAAAAAAATTGCAAATAATTTACCATTGCTGTGCATGAGTACCTGCAGAACCCATGCACAGCAGTGGCAGTTATTATGGCAGCCTGGTTGGAAAAACACTGATCTGTTGCATTACAGTGGTCATGTCTGCTTGTTTTGTGTTGCCTTTGTTTTTTATTGCTGTAATCTTGGGAAATGAGATAAGAAGCATTTGAATAAACAGCAAGATGTTATCACAAACCGTATTTTAGAAAAAATGGTCAATAACATGTCAGCAGGTGAAAAATTGTCTTCTGTTGTGTGACCTAGTTTTGTAGCCTGTCAGACCTCACCACATTTAGCTTATGCTGCTTCTTCTTGTTGATATTAAATAATGAATGAGGGCACATGAATTTTACATATTTTTGTTCATTAGGTGCTGTGAGATTTGGGGAGAGGAGGGGTTGGCTGCAGTAGAGCTCATATAAAGCTCAGTCCTAACAGGGGAACACCTTTACTGTGCAAAAGCTCAAAATGTCTTTTCAAAGGATACCTTGAGGGAGGTCACACTGGGTCAACTCTCTGCAGCCAAAAGCTTGGCAGTGTAGGGGTTCTGGAATATGCCAGGCACGTTTTCGATCCCATTTCCTGCCTGCGTAAGCCTGTCTCACAAGAGCCGTGTCAGCTCACATCCCTTCATAGACTGCAAGGGTATCTTCGTGCATTCAAATGATCTTTGAGCATGTCTGTATGGGGTGTGTGTTAAAATATACAAAAAACTAGTCAAACAGTCACATAAAGCTATAGACAAAGCATCAGTCACCATTTATGCAGGCGCTTTTCAACTATGCAGAAAGTACACTAGAAATGGCATCAGTAGAGCACATTACAGACACTAAATATCAACATCTGTGAAATCTCATTGTGTGGAACTTTTAAAATCAACCCTCAGGTAGGCTCCCTTGTACAAACAAAACCGTTCTTATATTTAATACAGTATAAAGACCTACAATAATTTTTAATCTTGTGAAACTAGTTAAGTTGTTGGTTTGATTCCAGGGGTCCCACCAGAAATTTTGGGTGCCATGGAAAATAAATCACTTAATCCCCCACCACCTGAGGCAACTGTGTAGAACCAGTCTATCAGAATGAAATCAATTCAAACATTTCAAAAACTTTAAATATTACAGGTTTTCATATTTGTAGTTATTATGGTAATACATACAGTGGTGTGAAAAAGTGTTTGCCACTTCCTGATTTTTTTTTTGTATGTTTGTCACACTTAAATGTTTCAGATCATCAAACAAATTTAAATATTAGACAAAGATAACACAAGTAAACACAAAATGCAGTTTTTAAATGAAGGTGTTTATTATTAAGGGTAAAAAATCCAAACCTACATGGGCCTGTGTGGAAAAAGTGATTGCCCCCTAAACCTAATAACTGGTTGGGCAACTCTTAGCAGCAACAACTGCAATGGAAGGTGTGTGTCCCATTACGTCTGGCATAAAAGTAACACAGCATTTCAGAAAAGGAACATCATATCAACAGTTGGGTTCTGCAGCAGGACAATGATCCAAACACACCAGCAAGTCCACCTCTGAATGGCTTAAGAAAAACAAAATGAAGACTAAAATGAAGACTTTGGAGTGGCCTAGTCAAAGTCCTGACCTGAATCTGATTGAGATGCTGTGGAATGACCTTAAAAAGGTGGTTTATGCTTGAAAGCCCTCCCATGTAGCAGAATTACAACAATTCTGCAAAGATGAGTGGGCCAAAATTCCTCCACAGCACTGTAAAAGACTCATTGCCAGTTATCGCAAATGCTTGATTGCAGTTGTTGCTGCTAAGGGTGGCGCAACCACTTATTAGGTTTAGGGGGCAAACACTTTTTCACACAGGACCATGTAGCTTTGTTTTTTCCCCCCTTAATAATAAACACCTTCATTTAAAAACTGAATTTTGTGTTTACTTGCGTTATCTTTGTATAATATTTATTTGATCTGAAACATTTAAGTGTTACATTTTTTTGTTATGTTGTGGAGAGAGGAATAACCAAGCCAAGCATTCAGAGCAGATTAACTTTATTCACTCTCTCACATCTCTCAGAAAAACATTAACATTCTGTAGCAGGGACTCTCTTTTATATTACCACACTCACACGTCTCTGCTGCCTAAGGCCCTGCATCACAATTCCTTTTGTCCCCCAGCACCTTAATCCCCATGCTCTTCCGTCAGAGGAAATTACTGCATCTCCCTTCCTTCCAGTCTGAGATGAATACCACAGCATGGGTCCCCCACAACCCCCCCCCCCCCCCAGAGTCTCAGACTGAGTGTTAACCCTCACGTGCTCTCGGCTTCAGCCTCCGCCCATAGCTGCTGTCACGAGGGGTCTTCGGCTCTGCAGCACTCCTGTGCCAGTGGGGGGTTCCTGGGGGTGCATCCGTCTGTGGGTGGACAATGGGGGGGGACATTCAGCATGCTCGTGTGACTGCTCTGATGAGTTGTTTACCTGGGGAGTTCTCAGGGGGGGTCTTCCGCGCTGAGGACCTCGAGCCAACTCCACCTGCTCGTCTGTCACCACAAAGGCGGGCTTAAGCCTGTCTATACAGATTTTCTCCCGGCGCCCCCCCAAGTCTAACACAAAATGTTTGTCCCCAGGTTCCAGCACTCTAAACGGGCCATCGTAGGGTGGGCGCAATGGGGGTCGGTGGGCATCGTGCCTGACAAACATGAACGCCGCATCCTTCAAGGTTTTTGGTACAAAAGTGCGGGGAAAACAGTAGTGGGCCGGGCCAGGTAGCATCCCTGCGTCTGCGCTATAGATAGATAGATAGATAGATGTACTTTATTGATCCCAAACTGGGAAATTACAGAGTAACAGCAGCCTGACAGTAGACAACCAAACAACAGAAACACACACATGACAGACAAAGGGATTACCCATGGAAAGTAAAAACTAACACAACTATAAAAACCTATATACATCATAGCTTAATATATGATGACCCGTATAAACACATGAATCATCCCATTGCACAAAGAAGGACTATCTGGAGCAGAGTGAAAATGTGAGGTACCAGTTAGTCTGTAAGGTGCAGTGTGGCAGCATAGCTATGACCAGAATACAACATCATAGTGAGTTATTGTACAGTGAAATTGCATGTGGCAGGAAAGATTTCCTGTAACTGGCCGTTCGACAGTGAAGCTGTGGTAGTCTACTGGAGAAAGTGCTCCGCTGTCTATCTAGTGTGTGGTGGAGGGGGTGATCAGGATTGTCCATGATGGATTGCAGTTTATTTAGTGTTCTCCTCTCCGCCACTGTCTCAAAGGTCTCCGGTCTGAGACCTATTACAGAACCAGCCCTCTTGATAATCTTGTCAAGTCTGTTGGTATCTCTGGCCCTGATACTGCTACCCCAACAGACAGCAGCAAAGAAGATGGCGCTGGCGACAACGGTCTGGTAGAAAAGCTCCAGCATCCTGCTGCACACGTTGAAGGATCTCAGCTTTCTCAGGAAGTAGAGTCTGCTCATCCCCTTTTTGTGCGCAGCATCGGTGTTGGATCTCCAGTCCAACCCGCTGCTGATCCTGACACCCAGATATTTGTAGTCCTCAACCACTCCCACATCCTCCCCCCTAATCTGCAGTGGCTAAGAAGGTGTCTTCCTCTTCCTGAAGTCAGTCACCATCTCTCTGGTCTTGCTGACATTCAACCTCAGGTGATTCTGCTCCGTCCACTCCACAAATTTGTCTACCAGTGCCCTGTACTCCCCCTCTTCTCCTCCTCTTATACACCCCACAACAGCTGAGTCATCAGAGAATTTCTGCAGGTGGCATGACTCAGTGTTGTACTGAAAGTCAGTGGTGTATAAGGTAAAAAGAAAAGGAGAGAGCACAGTCCCCTGTGGAGCTCCCGTATCACTAGCCACCACTCCAGACAAGACATTGCCCAGCCGGATAAACTGTGGTCTGCCTGTCAGGTAGTCAGTAATCCAGGAGATCACAGAGCTGTCAACCCCCATCACCCGCAGCTTCTCACCCAGCAGCAGTGGCTGGATGGTGTTAAAGGCACTGGAGAAATCAAAAAAAGTGATTCTCACAGTATCTCCTCCACCATCCAGGTGCAGATGAACGCGGACGTGAATGGGGAGCCGCAGCGGCTGAGAAAAAACAAGCTCTGCTGGGGAAGCCTCCAAATCCTCGCAATAGAACGCAACCCTAATAGAACCCACGGCAACCGGTCCACCCATTCTGCATCCGTAAGCAAAGCCCTGAGCGCTGCTTTCAGTGACCTATGGAAACGCTTGCAAAACCCATTGGCCTGTGGGTTGTACGTGGTCATGCAATGAAGTGAGATGCCCAGACTCCGGGCCATCGTGGACCAGAGGTTGGAAACAAACTGAGGGCCCCGATCGGACGTGATATCCGAAGGGGTGCCAAAACATGCCGCCCATGTTGTCAAAAAAGCGCGTGCCACGTCTGCGGATGCGGTGGAAGCTAGTGGGACTGCTTCTGGCCATCGTCTGGTGCGGTCCACCACTGTCAGGAGGTGCGTGAACCCCTGCGATGGTGGGAGGGGGCCCACGAGGACCACTTGAACGTGGTCGAACCTCGCAGTCGGGATATGGAACGGCTCCAAAGGGCCTTTGTGTGCCTGTGCACTTTGGCTCATTGGCACGCTATGCAGGCTGCAGCCCACTCTTTCACCTGTTTACGCAGGCTCGGCCAGACGAACTTTGCTCCCACCATTTTGACTGACGCGCGCACCCCTGGGTACGCCAGGGAGTGAACGGACTCAAAAACGCGGCGGCGCCAAGCACGTGGGACCACCGGGCGCGGGCGTCCTGTGAAGATGTCACAGATTGGGGGGGCCCCCTGTCTTGCAGTACCCTGCTCTCCAGCCTTAACCCTGTTGGTCCAGACTGGAGCACGCACATGTCCACATCGCCGATCTGCTCCGCGGCCATGGCCGTGTAATCTATCCCTACGTAGACTGGGGCCACTAATGCGTGCGAGAGGCAGTCCGCCACCACATTAAGTTTACCGGCCACATGCTGAATGTTGGTCGTAAACTCCGAGATCGCAGCCAGCTGTCTCTGCTGCCGGCCCGACCATGGTTCTGAAACCTTGGCCATCGCGTACGTTAGCGGCTTGTGGTCCATGAATGCAGTGAAGGTGCGCCCTTCCAGCCAGAACTGGAAGTGGCGTATGGCCAGGTGGAAAGCCAGTAACTCTCTGTCGAACACGCTGTATTTACACTCACTGTCGCGCAAAGACCTGCTAAAAAAGGCAAGCGGCTGCCAAGAACCGGCGACGCATTGCTCCATGACTGCCCCTATGGCCACGTCCGAGGCGTCGGTAGTGAGTGCTATCCGAGCCGCCGGGTCCGGGTGCGCCAGTAGTGCGGCGTTTGCCAGGGCTGTTTTAACCTCAGAGAACGCCTGCTCCCGCTCAGGAGTCCAGTCGACTCTGTCCGCCGGTTTCCGTTTCTTGAGTGCGGCGTACAACGGCTGCATGAGCTGGGCTGCGCAGGGGAGGAAACGGTTATAAAAGTTAACCATCCCCAAAAACTCCTGCAGTGCCCTGACCGTCTGAGGCCGGGGAAAATTTGCCACTGTGCGCACCTTGTCCGGCAAGGGTATCGCCCCCTCCGGTGAGATGCGGTGTCCCAAAAAATCGATCCCCATCACGCCGAACTGGCATTTTGCCGGGTTTATTATTAACCCGTGCTCCTCTAACCTCCAGAAAACCATCCTGAGGTGGGTTATGTGTTCATCCTTGGATGCGCTGGCCACCAGGATTACATCCAGGTAGACAAACTCAAACGGCAGATCGCGCAACACCGCATCCATCATGCGTTGGAATGTATGTGCCGCGCCTTTTAACCCGAAAGGCATGCATAAAAACTCAAACAGACCAAACAGGATTATTACTGCCGTTTTAATTCCTCCGCGCGCACCGGGACCTGGTGGTAACCACGGACCAGGTCTGTCTTAGAAAAAATACGTGCCCCGGCGAGGTGAACGGAAAAATCCTGAATATGGGGGATCGGGTAGTGGTCATACACTGTGGCATTGTTTAATCTGTGGAAATCTCCGCTAGGTCATGTTGGATGGTCATTGCTAATTAGCCAATTCATTAAAGTCTTCCAAATTGTAGAGCATTTTTTACTTATTCCAGTGAAAGGCAAATGAACTTTTGCCATAGTGCTGCATCTATCATCCATCCATCCATAGTTTGCAAAAATCTCTACTACTCCTAGGCAGTTGCCTGGATGTTACCAAACTCACACACAACTAGAGGGCATTCAGAGACCACATACCTCCACCAAGACTCTTGTGGTGTTGTTTCTTATATTAATATGTTGTATTATTGTATGATATGGGTGGTGGCTCCACCTTTCCGGTTCCGCTGCCACCCGGGGTATAAAAGGCTGATGCAGAAGAGGCACCGTCTCTTTGACCACCTCTCTGCCTAGCGGGAGCATCTGTTACTGATACTGTGAGTCATACAATAAAGTCCTATTCAGTTCACCACTCGCCTCATTATTGTGCCACATTTTATGGACATAACATTTGGCGACGAGGATAAAGTATGGATGCGGGCGTGTCGTCTTTTCAGCCGTTTTTGGAGACTCCGGGGGAGCCTCCGGTGCCTTGGACGAGGTGGTTTGCCACGTTTCAGAACTATCTGGTGACACTAAACATCGGTGAACTGAAGAAGGTACGAGCAAGGGCAATTTTGGTCCATAATTTGGGTATGGAAGGACAACGTATCCTTTCGACTTTGGGAGCTAGCGATAGCTTTGATGATGTGGTTGAGCGAATGGCGCAACATTTTTGCGCGCCTACAAACGTCATCATCAGGAGGATCCCGTTTCGGCAGCACCTCCAGCGGACCAGTGAGTCGGAGCAGCACTAATGTTGCGGACCTGCGGCAGCTGGCTGGAGACTGCCAGTTTGGTGACTTAGAGGAAGAAATGGTCCGCGACCAGTTGGCGTAGCACACACTGTGTTCATCAGCACGGTCAACATTGCTTATACACTCTGGCGAATTAACTTTAGCCACAGCTGTGGCGATAGCCCAACAGTGTGAAGTGGCGGACAAGTTATCACACGACCTTGGTGAGAGCACTATGCTACGCCGCCATGACTCACAATCAGCGACGCAGGCTATGGATCCCGACAGCGAGCAAGAGGAATGTGTTGCAGCTGTAAAGATGAGGTCCACCCCGGGATCACCCAAATGTTCTTGTTGTGGGTCCACTAAGCACCGGTACAAGGCCAGAGAGTGTCCGGCGAGAGGTAAACGCTGTGGCAAGTGTGGACACCTGCATCATTTTGCCAGGGCCTGTAATGGGTTTGAGCGAGGGGAATGGCGACACAAAGCGGATACCCCTGCGCCAACTTCTACGGTGATTCACACTGTCTCCCCGAACACAGAGGGCCATACATACTGTGTGGTGAAGTTGGACGGCGAGGGGGTGCCGTTACTGGTGGACATGGGCGGAGTGAGGTCCGTGCTGAACTGGCCTACTGTGAGGAGTTTTTTCCCATATCACTGAGTGAGAGGTCTTTCAATGCCATTTTGTGGATGTGGTGGAAATAGACTGCCCATTGTGGGTTCGTGGAAACTGACAGCTAGATACAAGGTAGCGGAGGTAGCTAATCTGCAGTTTGTGGTGACCGCCAGTGGAGCGACTGTGATGGGCTGTGACCTTTTCTACAGACTTGGCTTCATGATCACCAGCGATAGTAGACAGGAGTGGTCGGCCTGTAGCTTGTGGGACCGGACGGTTCCACGAGTGTTGGACGACGCAACATCGGACGAACCTTGGCCTAGTATTCTGGGAGATGAACAGATCCAACCCCATCCAGGGCCATCGCAGGAGGGTGCCTGCGCTAGGGTCCAAGTTGCCCTAGCTGAGGGAACTGGGTGGCGCCGTGGGATGCCCGTGACGGCAGATGGAGCCGAGTGGATGACTTATCCTGTTTCCGGAGTTCAGCTGGGAGGTACCAAGAAGCAGGGGGTCACAACGGCTTCGCCAGTGTCTGAAATGAAAGCGAGGAGGGCAGGACTGGCTGGCACAGTAAAACGATGTGCCACACAGAAACACTGGAAGCCAAGCTGGGCTCCTCTGGGGGTTGCTGATGTGGTCCAGCCCAGGGAGAAGGCCCAGTTGAGAGGGGTTCGCAGGAAGAGAAAACAACAAGAGGACCAGGGGCAGCTGCAGGTGGTGGCTGTTCAGGAGGATGGCTACCTTCAGCTGTCTGATGGTACATGGAGACATCCCAACGGGCTGTGGAGCGCTGTGGAGGCTGTCTAGGCGTTGATGTGGGTCACCTCCGGGCGCCAAGAGAAGATGCTCAGGTTGGGACCCGCCTGACGGGTCTCAGGGGTGGGCTCTCTATGATGACTGACTGGTAATTTTGGGGGGCAATGTGTTTCATGTGTGTTTTACTAGTTGCCTGACTTAGTGTGTTCTGCATGATGTTACTGTGTGAGTTGCTGAAATGTTAATGTGTACATTACCCAGGCCACGTTGTTGCTATGGCGACATGGTTAATACATAGTTCTCATAGCACTGGATGGCTGCTTAACCAAATGAGCAACTAGAACTCAGTAGAGGTGCAGTCAACCCTCTCCTATAGAATCTCTAGCAACAGCTCTGAATTCCCCCATTTCTTGTTTCATAAAATATGAACTGACATATGCAATCATACGTATTGTATCTGTTGCATACTGACTTTCCAGGCTAATGACCTGTGACTATGAGGGTCATAAGGTCAACGTGTGCCAAGTTTGGTGACCCCAACTTCATTTTTTCTGTTCTCAAGGTGGAGTGTGGCAACAACAGTGTGACCTTGACCTTTAGATCCAAAACCCAAAGTCCCATGAAAGGGTCTCTAGGTCTACCCATGTACAGAATTTATTGTCCCTAGCTTCATCTGTTCAAAAGCTAGACTGCAAACAGATGGACGGACAGCTGTGGAGACTAACTGAAGTCTAAGGAAAGTACCATTTATTTAAATGCAATACAGTATACTGTACGGAATGTAAAGTTAAAGTAATGATTCATTTAAGGTCTGTACAATTCTACATATTAAAAGAAAATGAGGCAACAGCAATTGTTCATGTTTCCATATCATATAGCATTAACCTCCTTTGAGTGCTTTCCTTATATTCCCCATATTCTGTTAACCCCCTTTATCCCCAATCTACTTCCTTTAAAACCCCTACAGCATCCACGTACTGCTCATTTCTAACTCTGTCTAGAAGTGGGTCACAGACTACAGCTGAGCTAAAAGCCTAGTCTCGAGAGAGCAGCGTCTCTAAATAAAACACCATACCATCAGCAGTCTCAGAAGTGCTTCATCATAGATACATAAAGCTGCAAAGATGAAGAGGAAATGCAGAAAGAGCCTGAGAGGCAAGGATAATGTCAATTCAACATGATTACTAGATGATTAAAGTGGCTCCTGAAAATTATTTTTGTTACATACACCACAGTACTAAAGGTGGTTAATAACTAGTTATATTTACTAAAATGGATGTGAACTCAAGTATATTTCATCATACCCTGAATTACATTTGATTGCACTGATTTGAATTTACTCAGTTTTTCTCTTATTGACAATATACAGTCATGTGGAAAAAATTAGGACACCCCATTAAATATTCAGTTCTGTTATGCTGCTGTTACACTGTATTTTCCCAGTTTGGGATCAATACAGTATGTTCTAGTGGATTTATAGCAGAGATAAACAAACCTATCATCTGGTCAGTCACTGCAACAGATACTGGAGTCGGTTTGTCTTGGCCTGTCCTTGCCACTGATAATATCTCTATCTGCCAAGAATGTGCCGCTAGTCCAGCAAAAGCTAGCGGTACTCAAATACTTTGCAAGTAGTTTCATGAAATGGTCAGTCAGAAAGCAACTCATACTGGCTCGGACGTCGCCCGGGTTAACAAGGTCAGGAGTTCCTGTCAGCAGAGGGTGAAGGACAGAGCTGCGTGGAGGAATCTGCTCAGACCTAAATGAAACCGTCATTGTCGCCCCAGACAGACTCACATTTCTATGTCTAACCTTGTTTTTATTTTTATTTGCATTTTTAACATTTATTTTAGCCATTTTAAGTGGGAATGAATGTGGGGGTGTCCTAAAAAAGATGGGGGGGGGGTCCTAATTTATTCCTCACTATTTGCTTAGAATTACATTTTACAGAAAATTTGAAAAAAGTCTTTAATTCATGTTAATTGTTTAGTTGTATTACATGAATCTCCCAGTATTTTTTAACATTGATATCAAATATCCATATGTCCAAATATATATTAAAAAAACCACACACACACACAGGCTTATAGAGGATGTCCTGATTTTTTTCAAATGACTATATATTTATCATAATTTTAGCAAATTTATCTTTTTATTTCAATAAATTCAGAGTTGAAATCAATGTTCTTATATTAAGTTATGTGGTTTATATTAATCATATATCCCATACCTACATATGTATAAGCATATTAGAATGTTTAGTGATTACATATGTGCAATGACCTCACGCCTCAGAACAGGACAAGAGGTCTCGACCGCCAGCGAAGATCAAAGAGCATACGGAGGCGCAGCGGTGGAGACCAGATCGATCTCCCTGACTTCCCAGGGTCAGGTGGAGGAGACGGAAGACAAAGGAGGGGGGATTAAGTTAATGCGGGATGTCAGCTTTGATATGCAATGTCTTTTGTTGTGTGTAAGTATAAGTATGAAGGTCTGAATGTGTTCGATCTCTTATTCTGCTTCTGCACTGAGATGAGACTTGTTAGAGGAGCGAAGCTGATATTAAACTTTGGTTTATAAATCACATCGCCTCGTTATTCCAAGCTCTTCTACACTGGTGACCCTGATGCGAGGATGGAACAGAGATGTTCTCCCGCAATTGACTCATCGGAGGCGACCCAGGCAAGCGCCGGCGCCCATGCAGACAGGGGAACAGATGGACGACGTTCCCCCACGGCAGAAGCTACAGAGAGGGCTCAACCGAGCACCAGCCCCGCCGTGAGAGCGGAAGAAAGGCGCTCTCACCCGGCGGACACATCAGGGACGGCCCACACAAGCGCCGTCACCGTCAAGCTGCCAGACTTCTGGCAGGAAGACCCGAGCTCGTGGTTCCAGCAAGCTGAGGCTCAGTTTGCACTGGCGGGCATAACGGCAGACAACACAAAATTTTATCACATTGTCGCCAAACTCGACGCTGCCACGTCAAGATGTGCGCGGAGCATAATCCAATGGCCGCCCGCCCATGACAAATACAGAGAGCTTAAGGCGACCATCGTGGAGAATTTCGTCCCCTCAGCCGAGGAGAGTGCAGAGAAAATCCTGGCGATCTACGGCCACAGAGGATGCAGACCCAAGGCCCTCATGGAGGAGATGCTGCAGCTTAAGGAAGAGGACAACGACAACTTCCTTTTCCAATATATCTTCCTCAGCACTCTGCCGCCACACATGAGAGGGACGCTGGTCAACATGCGGTGCAACACCCAGCAGGACTTCCGCGCGCTGGCCTGAGAAGCGCAGCGACTCATCAACGCCTGCGGCGAACAGATGGCCACGGCAGCATCCGCAGATCTCAGCGCGGAAGCCCAGAGCAGCAGAGAACCACAGACAACCGAGCAGAGCCCGCCCACCATGGCGGCAACACGGCCAAGACGCAGCAGGCGGAACGACCTCTGCTATTACCACCACCGTTTCGCCGGGAGAGCGTACAAATGCGCGCCCCCCTGCAAATTCAAAAGTTTGGGAAACGCCAAAGCCGAGAGGCCGTTAACAGCTGCGGCTCTCGGCGAGAAAAATAAACTACTGTATGTGACTGACGGACACACCGGGAGACAGTTCCTGATCGACACCGGAGCTCAGCTGAGTTTTATCACCCCTTCCCACGCAGACCGGGCCATGGGTCCCCGGGGAAATGGAGCGATGGCAGCCAACGGCTCGATCATCGACACCTTCGCTGAAAGGAACCTGTCTCTTTGCATCCACGGCCGCAACTATAGATGGACATTTATTGTAGCGGCGGTGAGCTTTAACATGTTGGGCGCTGATTTTTTGTGTGCACATGGGTTGTTAGTCGATCTAGCAAATAGACGCTTGGTTAATGCACTGTCATTTTCTTCTATCCCCTGCTCAGCTCGAGTTTCTCCACCACCCGTGCAGGCCAACGTCACAACAGCAGGAGGTAAGTTTGACCAACTCCTCACCCAATTTCCAGCACTTACAGTTCCAAAATTTTCAGCAACAGTAGCGAAACACGGGGTTGAACACTTCATTCCCACAACGGGCCGACCCGTGTTCGCCAAAGCTCGGCGCTTAGACGCGACCAAGCTCGCCATAGCACGGGACGAGTTTGCCACCCTTGAAAAATTAGGCATTATTAGATGCTCGAAAAGCCCCTGGGCATCGCCACTCCACATGGTCCCGAAAACCGACGGTTCTTGGAAACCGTGCGGCGATTACCGCAGATTAAACAATGCGACAGCGCATGACCGCTACCCAATTCCTCACATCCAAGATTTCTCACTACATCTGGCGGGTGCGCGCATTTTTTCTAAAATAGACCTGGTCCGTGGCTATCACCAAGTCCCCGTTCGAGCGGAAGACATTCCTAAAACGGCTGTAATAACCCCTTTCGGTCTTTTTGAATTTTTGCGGATGCCGTTTGGCCTCAAAGGCGCTGCTCAAACCTTTCAGCGCATGATGGACGCGGTATTACGCGACCTCCCCTTCGTGTTCGTCTACCTCGACGATATGCTGGTAGCCAGCCCGTCAGAGGAAGAACACGAACAACACCTCACTACAGTTTTTCAGAGACTAGAAGAGCACGGGTTAATAATCAATCCAGCCAAATGCAAATTCGGCGTGTCACAAATTGATTTTTTGGGGCACAGAGTTTCACCGAAGGGGGCAGTCCCATTGCCAGACAAAGTCCACGCGGTAAAAAATTTTCCACGACCACAAACGGTCAAATCGCTGCAAGAATTTTTGGGAATGGTGAATTTTTACAACCGTTTCCTCCCCCGCGCAGCTCAACTCATGCAGCCCCTGTATGCCGCACTCAGGAAACAAAAGCCTTCCAACGCGGTCGAATGGACCCCGGAGCGCGAACGTGCCATCGCGGAAGTAAAAAGTGCTCTAGCAAACGCCACATTGTTGGTTCACCCCGATCCCTCGGCCCGCATAGCGCTAACCACAGACGCTTCAGACCTGGCCATAGGGGCAGTTGTGGAACAACATGTTGGCGGAACCTGGCAACCTTTAGCATTTTTTAGCAAATCGTTAAACCAAACCGAGCGTAAGTACAGCACTTTTGACAGGGAGCTGCTAGCGCTTCATTTATCCATCCGCCACATCCAGTTCTGGTTAGAAGGGCCGCGTTTCACGGCTTTTGTAGACCACAAACCGCTCACCTTTGCGATGGCTAAAATTTCAGAACCATGGTCAGGCAGGCAACAAAGACAGCTAGCTGCAATTTCAGAGTTCACCACAGACATTCGACATGTGGCAGGCAAACTTAACGTGGTAGCAGACTGCCTCTCTCGCGCTGTGACATCGCCAGAGCACGAGGAGACAGATTATACTACCTCAGCCGCAGAACTCTTCGCCAACGCGGACACGTACGCGGCCCCAATTCACGTAGGGATAGATTACGCAGCCATGGCAGAGGAGCAAAGCGGTTTACGTGATGGTGTACCCCCCCTAATCTGCGACATCTCAACCGGCCGACCTTGCCCGGTAGTCCCAGCTGCATGGCGCCGCCGTATCTTCGACTCAATTCACTCCCTCGCGCACCCAGGTGTGCGCGCCTCGGTTAAAATGGTCACCGAAAAGTTTGTTTGGCCGGGCCTGCGCAAAAATGTAAAGGAATGGGCAAAAACTTGCATGTCTTGTCAGCGCGCCAAAATACACAAACACACAAAAGCCCCTTTAGAGCCTTTTCGAATCCCAGCTAGAAGGTTTGACCACGTTCATGTCGACCTCGTGGGACCACTACCTTCGTCTCAGGGTTTCACACACCTGTTAACAATGATAGACCGTACTACGCGCTGGCCTGAGGCGGTCCCTCTGGCGTCAACCACAGCGGTGGAAGTCGCTCGCGTTTTTTTGACAAACTGGGTGGCACGTTTCGGCGTCCCATCGGACATCACGTCCGATAGGGGGCCTCAATTTGTCTCAGAGCTTTGGTCAGCCATGGCCAGCAGCTTAGGGGCGACAATTCACCGCACCACCGCTTATCACCCTCAGGCTAATGGGTTATGTGAGAGCTTTCACAGATCTTTAAAGGCCGCCCTCAGGGCCTCCCTAACGGATACAAATTGGGTAAATAGACTTCCCTGGGTTTTATTGGGGTTGCGTGCTGCACCTAAAGAGGATCTAGACGCCTCCCCAGCAGAGTTAGTGTTTGCACAACCTCTCAGACTCCCAGATGAGTTTTTACCAGAGAACCCAGAGCCTGGGCATCTTCCAACCCTGAGGCCGTTAGACAGTAACGGACCAGACACTCTCCCCGGACCGGCACATCACTCTTTCCCACGGGTTTTTGTCCCCCAAGCTTTAAAAAACGCTGAGTTTGTTTTTGTTAGACATGAAGCTTTAAAGTCAACCCTCCGTCCACCATACGATGGACCATTCAGAGTGCTGGAACCTGGTGATAAGCATTTTGTGCTTGATTTAGGGGACAGAAAAGAAACAGTCAGCATTGACAGACTTAAACCTGCTTTCTTGTTGAGAGACGAACCTGCACGGGTGGCGAGGGCACCTCGGCGGGGTAGACCCCCCAAGAAAAAAGACTCACCCCCCCTGCAGGGAACAAATAACCACTCTCCTCCCCAAGCTGCAGATTCCTTACAGGAAGGTCCCGCCAGGACGCCAAAGCGGACCTACAGCAGATTCGGGAGAAGATTAAAACCCAGACGGCACAGGGACTGATGCAAATTAACCAAGAGTTGTTAACTATTTTATCAGATTGTGCCGTGACAGTTTTAAGGCTGATTTGTGATATTACTACACTGTTATGGTTACCACTGAATTCTCTACAGGAGCATGACTGCTGGAAAGATTCTTCCTTGTTTTCCCTGTCAAGAGGTTTAACAGTATAGTATGTCATAGAAATTATCTTAAACTGTAGACTTACTTTGATTGTCCTTTTCTTAGTCGTTTGGGGGTGGGGGGCTGTGGTTTATATTAATCATATATCCCATACCTACATATGTATAAGCATATTAGAATGTTTAGTGATTACATATGTGCAATGACCTCACGCCTCAGAACAGGACAAGAGGTCTCGACCGCCAGCGAAGATCAAAGAGCATACGGAGTCGCAGCGGTGGAGACCAGATCGATCTCCCTGACTTCCCAGGGTCAGGTGGAGGAGACAGAGGACAATGGAGGAGATCGATCGCCCTGACCTCCCTGGGTCAGGTGGAGGAGACGGAAGACAAAGGAGGGAGGATTAAGCTAATGCGGGATGTCAGCTTTGATATGCAATGTCTTTTGTTGTGTGTAAGTATAAGTATGAAGGTCTGAATGTGTTCGACCTCTTATTCTGCTTCTGCACTGAGATGAGACTTGTTAGAGGAGCGGAGCTGATATTAAACTTTGGTTTATAAATCACATCGCCTCGTTATTCCAAGCTCTTCTACAAATTATATTATTAATCTTCTAGTGTTGTAATCAAGACCTCGTCAAGACCAGTCTCCAAAGACCAAGACAAGAACAAGATTATACTGGAATCAAGACTAAGTTGTAACCAAGACCTACATACCCAGTGGTCTTGGTCTTGGCTTGGTCACAACCTCTTAAAGTCTTTTGTCTTTTTGCATTCTGGTCTCTTGACTACAACATTATTATTTCTGATTTGAATCATATTAAGAGAAAACATTTGAATAGTTTACATTTTACTTTTGTCAGACTAACACATTTAAACAAAAAACACAAACAGAAGAGAGTAAAGATGCAGTTTTACTAGAAAAAAAAATGCTAATTTATTAATATTTGCATGTGTATAAAAAATAGTTACAAATTTATTTAAAAAATGTAAAATCACAAGAAATATCATATATAACCTTTGTGAGCTTCGGGAAGATTTAACAAACCCCAGAGTGGTGATCTGCTGTTGTAATATGACTTAGACCACCATTTCTTTTGTTGTGAAATGGCACTATATAAATAAAGTTGAATTGAATTTGTTCACCAATCGTTATCAAAATAAATACATTTAATTATTTTTTTAAATTATGGATTGCTATATATTCCATATAATTTACAAAGTGTCTGAGGGGGTTATAGCATTGTTCTAATCTTTAGGACACTTCATGACACATTTCATGCATATGCAGAATTTTAACATGGCTGAAAAGTCCAGCTATTATTTAGGAGCAACAGGGACACCATGTGGAGGGGATGAGCTATTGCAATTATAATGAAGTACTAAATGCTGAATGGCACAAGCAAAATGTCAGGTCTCCTGAGGTCTCCCCACAAAAATAATTTAGACACAAAGATCTCCGTAAAGTCAAAGGACACAATGTCTGAATTTCCAGATACTGACACATGCAGGAGCAGCTTTAGATAGATGTGAATGTGACATTCAACAAACAAACCAGAAATTTTCAACTAAAATATGTGTAAATTGTTAGGCAGTAAATGTAGGGATACTTTTCTACAGATTATGTTCATCATAAGGTTATGTTTTTGACATAAATTCAATGCAGATTTTCTGGTTAAAATATAGTAATACAGAGCCATTTATGAATATTGTGTTTTATAAGATAAGATAAGAATCGAGCTGCTGTTGCAAAGGGCGGCCGACTCGTGTGGCGCCGGGAGAGAAAAAAAAAAGAAAAAAGAAAAAAAACAAACAAAAAAAACAACTCTTTTGCAAAGAGTTGTTTAAAAAGTATCCTTAAAAAAATCTAACTTTCAACTGAAATACCTTTATAAAGACAAAAATAAATGCCTCATGAAGAAATATTTATTTTCAACAAAATAGTGAAAATAATATCAGCTGCCTTTTGTATATACTATAAGGTTGGACATCTACGATCATTCCTCTTCAAAGAATGGAAACAGGATTGGAGGAAAAACAATCACGTCACATTTGTTCACAATTTTCAGTGACAAATGGTCCAGTAAAGCAAACATCTATGAAGGTCATCGGCTTTTAATGTAACCAGACGGTCAGTGACAGAGTAACTCATTCCTGCCTGAAGAACCCACCCAAAGGTCACCAAAAATCACCATCTCACTCTCCCTCCCCCTGTATATATTCATTACAAAACTGCCAGACTGAGTGGCAATTGTAGTTAAAAAGACATTCAGAGCAAATATCCAAATATTCTATAGTCTTTTCCATCAGCATCAATGTTTTTCTGAAATTCAGAACATTTTCGTAAGTCTGATATTCTGCATTTTTTATCATCATAAACGCTTTTCTTTCAAATTGAGAATTTCTGTCCATTGAATTTAGATTTTTTTTAAATTTATTTTGAAATAAAAAGAAGACATAGGCAATTTCTTAGGAATATACAGTGGTGTGAAAAAGTGTTTGCTCCCTTCCTGATTTTTTTTTTGTATGTTTGTCACACTTAAATGTTTCAGATCATCAAACAAATTTTAAACACAAAATGCAGTTTTTAAATGAAGGTGTTTATTATTCAAATCAAATCAAATCAAATCAAATCAAACTTTATTGTCATATTGCTGTACATACAACTGTAGTGCAGGCAAGATGAAATTGCGTTTCTCTCGGCATCCATATAAGAAGCAGCATGATTAAGACACACTCCCACATAGCTCCCACCCCCCCCCATCCATTCACACATCCCTGAGACATACTTGGGGAAAAAGAATAACTAACTATAATATACAAAATGTCCATAGGTGCAGTAGTGTGTATGTGAGATTCTGGGTCAGCTGTTCAGCATCCTGACAGCTTGTGGGAGGAAGCTGTTGATCAGTCTGGTGGTTCTGCCTCTGATGCTCCGGAATCGTTTACCAGATGGAAGAAGTTCAAAGTGTTTATGCAGAGGGTGAGAACGGTCCTTGACAATGTTCAGTGCCCTGCTCCTACAACGGTTCTGAAAAAGTTCTTGGACAGAGGGGAGGGAGACTCCAATTACCCTCTCCGCCCCCTTGACTATCCTCTGCAGGGCTTTTTTGTCTGACATACTGCAGCTGGAGTACCATGTAGCAATGCAGTACGTCAGAACACTCTCCACCACACCTCTGTAGAAGGTCCTGAGGATGCAGATGGGGAGAGAGGCCTGTTTGAGTTTCCTCAAGAAGTGTAGTCGCTGCTGAGCTCGCTTCCTGATCTCCAAGGAATTCTTGCTCCAGGTCAGGTCCTGCGAGATCTGCACTCCGAGGAACTTGATGTTCTCTACTCTTCCACTAAATGGCCGCCGATGCTGAGGGGGACGTGCTCAGGCTGTGACCGCCGGAAGTCGATAATCATCTCCTTTGTTTTGTCCACGTTGAGCACCAGATTGTTCTCCCTGCACCAGCCCTCCAGGTCTCTCACTTCTTCCCTGTACATTGATTCCTCATCCCTCTGAATAAGTCCCACCACCGTGGTGTCATCTGCAAACTTAATAATCTGGTTCCCCTCGTGTTTGGATACACAGTCATGTGTTAGAAGTGTAAACAACAGTGGACTGAGTACACAGCCTTGAGGGGTTCCGGTACTCAGCGTGACAGAGTTGGAGATGTTGTTTCCAACCCGGACAGACTGAGGTCTCTCAGTCAGGAAATCCAGGATCCAGAGACATGTGGCGGTGTTCAGACCGAGAAGGAGTAATTTCTCTATCAGTCTCTGGGGAATAATGGTGTTGAATGCTGAACTGAAATCAATGTACAGGAGTCTGGCGTAGGTGTCTTTCTGGTCCAGGTGGGTGATGACAGAGTGTAGGGTGGTGACTATAGCATCCTCCGTGGAGCGGTTTGAACGATATGCAAACTGGAGCGGGTCGTGTGATGCAGGGAGGCAGGCTGTGATGTGTGGTTTGACAAGCCGTTCAAAACACTTCATCACAATTGGTGTAAGTGTACCAGTTCACACTGGTACAGTTGCACCAGTTCTTGTTAACATAGATGCATAGCCCACCCCCCCGGCTCTTACCGGAGCTCGCCGTTTCCCTGTCGGCCCGGAACATCGCCATATCTTCCAGCTGAATGGCCTCGTCAGGAATGTTGTCGTGGAGCCATGTCTCGGTGAAAACAAACACACAGCAGTCCCTCCATTCTCTCCGGGTTTCTTTCAGCAAACGCAGCTCGTCTACCTTGTTTTCGAGGGCGCGGACGTTTGATAGAAGAAGCGACGGTACCGCTGGTCTGGAGGGGTTAGCCTTTAGCCTAGCATGGATCCCGGCCCTTTTTCCTCGCTTTTGCTTGCGCTCGCTCCGCTTCCGCTTCCTCCTCTCCCGGGTAGCTTCCAGCGGGGACTCCGCCAAAATTCCATGCTGGCGTAGAATGTCCAAATCACAACCGATCGCCGCGATTCTTGCAGCGTGCAGTACCTTGATGTTTAATAAGGTCTCACGGTTGTAAGTTTTACAGAATGTACGTCTGGGATGATTAAAACTCTCACACTCGCTGATACCAAGAGGGGTCGCTGCGTCTAGGCGCGCCGCCATCTTTTTTTTTTTTTTTTTTTTTTTTTTTTTTTAATTTAAATTTTTTTAAAAATTATTAAGGGTAAAAAAAAAAATCCAAACCTACATGGCCCTGTGTGACAAAGTGATTGCCCCCTAAATCTAATAACAGGTTGGGCCACCCTTAGCAGCAACAACTGCAATCAAGTGTTTGCGATAACTGGCAATGAGTCTTTTATAGTGCTGTGGAGGAATTTTGGCCCAGTCATCTTTGCAGAATTCAGCCACATTGGAGGGTTTTCGAGCATGAACCACTTTTTTAAGGTCATGCCACAGCATCTCAATTGGATTCAGGTCAGGACTTTGACTAGGCCACTCCAAAGTCTTCATTTTGATTTTCTTTAGCCATTCCGAGGTGGACTTGCTGGTGCATTTTGGATCATCATCCTGCTGCAGAACCCAAGTGCGCTTCAGCTTGAGGTCACAAACAGATGGCCAGACATTCTCCTTCAGGATTTTTTGGTAGACATCAGAATTCATGGTTCCATTTACCACAGCAAGTCTTCCAGGTCCTGAAGCAGCAAAACAGCCACAGACCATCACACTACCACCACCATATTTTACTGGTGGTATGATGTTCCTTTTCTGAAACGATGTGTTACTTTTATGCTGGATGTAATGGGACACACACCTTCCAAAAAGTTGAACTTTTGTGTCATCAGTCCACAGAGTATTTTCCCAAAAGTCTTGGGGATCATCAAGATGTTTTCTGGCAAAACTGAGACGAGCCTTTGCTCAGCAGTGGTTTTTGTCTTGGAACTCTGCCATGCACACCATTTTTGCCCAGTCTCTTTCTTATGATGGAGTCATGAACACTGACCATAACTGAGGCGTGAGGCCTGCAGTTCTTTGGATGTTGTTGTGGGGTCTTTCGTGACCTCTTGGATGAGTCGTCGCTGCACTCTTGGGGTAATTTTGGTCAGCCGCTCACTCCTGGGAAGGTTCACCTCTGTTCCATGTTTTCGCCAGCTGTGGATAATTGCTCTCACTGTGCTTCGCTGGACTCCCAAAGTTTTAGAAATGGCTTTATAGCCTTTTCCAGACTGATGGATCTTAATTACTTTGTTTCTCATTTGTTCCTGAATTTCTTTGGATCACGGCATGATGTCTAGCTTTTGAGGATCTTTTGGTCTACTTCACTTTGTCAGGTAGGTCCTATTTAAACGATTTCTTGATTGAGAACAGGTGAGGCAGTAATCAGGCCTGGGTGTGGCTAGAGAAATTGAACTCAGCTTTCCAAATATGTGATAAACCATGTAATTTATGTTTTAACGGGGGGGGGGGGGGTGCCACTTTTCACACAGGGCCATGCATGTGTGGCCTTTTTTCCCCTTAATAATAAACACCTTCATTTAAAAACTGCATTTGGTGTTTACTTGTGTTATTTTTGTCTTGTAGCACCTTATGTGAGCCAGATTATCTAGCATCTCAGACAGGAGACAGTGATAAGCTTGGGAGAACAAAGAGCAGGAGATTCCTGGTGAGATAGCAGGAAGGAGTCAGGGATGAAGGATGTTGAATGCAGTGTGATGCAAATGTCATGTTGTGTGTGATGTAAATGCCATGAAACTTAAGGGGAGAGTTTCTTCTTGAGAGTTCATTCTGTTCTGTGCTTGAAAGATGTGAGTGTGTAATAAATCGTCTGAAATGAATCTGCCTGTGATTTCACACACTCCACACTGGTGACCCAAGACGTATTATGGAACACGAGGCAAGATCCCCGGAGCCGCCCCGGTCAGAAAGCTACAGCGAGGCGGCAGCCATCCCACAGACAGCCAGGACTGGAACCTACAGCCACGCGTGTGCGGTTTCAGTCAAGCTACCGGATTTCTGGCAGCACAACCCGCGCTCTTGGTTCCACCTCATCGAGGCCCAGTTCGCCCTCCGGGGAGTAACGGCAGATGATACCAGATTCTACTATGTGGTCGCAGCACTCGACGCTCGCACAGCTCAGCAGGTAGCAAGCCTGCTCGATCAGCCACCAGCCAGCAGCAAATACGAGGCGCTCAAGGCTGCGCTCATCCAGCGCTACATGCTCTCGGACTGTGAGAGAGCGGAGAGGCTCCTGACGCGGACCGAGTTAGGAGATGGTTCGGCTGTAGACCTGATGGAGAAGATGCTGGCGTTGATGGGCACGGACGACTGGCACTTTCTGTTTGCCCACCTCTTCCTCCGGAACCTTCCGACAGTAGCGAGAGCGGTTCTGGCCAATTCGCCGTGGCTGGCTGCGCGCGACTACCGTGCGCTAGCCCAGGAACAGACTGGATCATCATCACCACCAGGGCGATCACAGTCAACGCGGCAGCGGCGGAGCCCAGCGAGACGACCAGAGGAGGCGAGGAGCCACCGACGGTAGCGGCAGCGGGGGCCAAGGAGCGCCAGAGAGACACGCTCTGTTTTTACCACCGCCGCTTTGGAGAGAAGGCACGCAGATGTGCGCCACCATGCCAATTCAAGCGCTCGGGAAAATGCCAAGGCCGGGGTCGGTATCAGCCGCGACCCTCGGTGAAGAGAACAAGCTGCTCTACTTGACGGATGCACGCTCGGGAAGGCGTTTCCTCGTGGACACCGGAGCCCAGAAGAGCTTCATCCGGCCGACCTACGCTGACCGGCTGGCAGGATCTAGCGGCCCCGGGATGCTGGCAGCAAATGGCTCGGATATTAAGACCTTTGGTGAGAGGACTCTGCTCTTATCTCTACACGGCCGTACATATGAGTGGACTTTTGTCGTAGCAGCACTGAATTACCATATACTGGGGGCTGATTTTCTGTGTGCACATGGTTTACTGGTTGATGTTGCTAACAGACGCCTGGTTAATGCACTGTCCTTTGATTCTCTCCCCTGTATAGCTCGAGTGACCCAGCCAACAGCACAAGCCAACGTCACACCTACAGGCGGTAAGTTCCACACACTGCTCACTCAGTTCCCAGCACTCACGGTCCCGACGTTTTCGGCGGCCATCGCTAAACAAGGGGTGGAGCACTTTATCATCACCACCGGGCCGCCCGTTTTTGCAAGACCTCGGCGCTTGGATGCAGCTAAACTGGCCATAGCGCGCGAGGAGTTCGCCAACCTGGAAAGGTTGGGCATCATCAGGCGCTCCAAAAGCCCATGGGCTTCCCCGCTACACATGGTCCCTAAGGCTGAAGGATCGTGGCGACCGTGTGGGGATTTCCGCAGGTTGAACAACGCCACAGTGCACGACCGCTACCCAATTCCCCACATACAAGATTTTTCTGTTCACCTCGCAGGAGCGCGCATTTTTTCCAAAATAGACCTGGTCCGCGGTTACCACCAAGTCCCAGTGCGCGCTGAGGACATACCCAAAACAGCGGTAATAACTCTGTTCGGTTTATTCGAGTTCCTGCGCATGCCATTCGGGTTAAAAGGAGCGGCACAGACGTTCCAGCGCATGATGGATGCAGTGCTGCGCGATCTCCCGTTTGTGTTAGTCTACCTGGACGATATCCTGGTAGCCAGTGCGTCCGAAGACGAAGACGAAACCCATCTCACGACGGTTTTCCGGAGGTTGGAGGAGCACGGGTTAATAATCAACCCGGCGAAATGCCAGTTCGGCGTGACGGGGATTGATTTTTTGTGGCACTGCGTCTCTCCTGAAGGAGCGATCCCGCTGCCCGACAAAGTGCACGCCGTGGCGGATTTTCCCCGGCCTTAGATGGTCAGGGCGCTGCAGGAATTTTTGGGGATGGTGAACTTTTATAACCATTTCCTTCACCGCGCGGCGCAGCTCATGCAACCATTGTACGCCGGGCTCAAGAAACAGAAACCTGCGGATAGGGTCGAATGGACCCCGGAGCGAGAGCGGGCGTTCTCGGAAGTTAAAGCGGCCCTGGCAAACGCCGCACTGCTGGCGCATCCAGACCCGACGGCCCGCATAGAGCTCACCACCGACGCTTCAGACGTGGCCATAGGGGCTGTCGTGGAGCAGCACGTTGCCGGGGCTTGGCAGCCGCTCACCTTTTTCAGCAGAACTTTGCGCGACAGCGAACGTAAATACAGCGCATTCGACAGAGAGTTGTTGGCCCTCCACCTGGCCATACGCCACTTCCAATTCTGGCTAGAAGGGCGCAGCTTCACCGCGTTCGTGGACCACAAGTCGCTAACATTCGCGATGGCCAAGGTTTCAGAACCGTGGTCGGGCCGGCAGCAGAGACAGCTGGCCGCGATCTCAGAGTTTACTACCGATATTCAGCATGTGTCTGGTAAACTGAATGTAGTGGCGGACTGCCTCTCGCGAGCCGTGGTGGCCCCGGTCTGCGTGGGGATAGATTACGCAGCCATGGCCGCAGAGCAGATTAGCGATGCAGACGTGCGCGCGCTCCAGTCTGGACCAACAGGGTTAAGGCTGGAGAGCGGGGTGCTGCAGGATGGCGCCGCCCCCCCACCAATCTGCGATGTCTCCACGGGGCGCCCGCGTCCGGTGGTCCCGGCCGCGTGGCGCTGCCGCGTGTTTGAGTCGGTTCACGCTCTGGCGCACCCAGGAGTGCGTGCGTCGGTCAAAGTGGTGGGAGAGAAGTTTGTTTGGCCGAACCTGCGCAAACAAGTGAAGGAGTGGGCTGCAGCCTGCATGGCGTGCCAACGAGCCAAAGTACACAGACACACGAAGGCTCCCTTGGAGCCGTTTCGTATTCCGGCTAAGAGGTTTGACCATGTTCACGTGGACCTCATGGGCCCCCTCCTGCCATCACAGGGGTGCACGCACCTCCTGACAATGGTGGACCGCACCACGCGCTGGCCGGAAGCGGTTCCGCTGGCGGCAACCACGTCCGCAGACGTAGCGCACGCTTTTTTAACAGCATGGGTGGTGCGTTTTGGAGTCCCATCGGACATTATGTCCGACAGGGGCCCACAATTTGTTTCCGAACTCCCGCGATGGCCCGCAGCCTGGGTGTTACAATTCACCGCACAACCGGGTACAACCCACAGGCCAATGGGTTATGCGAGCATTTTCATAGATCACTGAAAGCGGCACTCAGGGCTTCATTGACAGATGCAAATTGGGTAGACAGGCTGCCATGGGTTTTATTGGGGTTGCGCTCCGTGCCAAAAGAGGATCTGGAGGCTTCCCCGGCAGAGTTCGTTTTTGCGCAGCCACTACAAAATTCCCCGGGCAGCTACTCGTCTCAGCTTTTGCAGCGTAGCGCAAACACAGGCACGCTGCCGGGCCCTGCCCACCACAGTTTTCCGCGTGTTTTTGTGCCTAAAACTTTGAAGAGCGCGGAGTTCGTGTTTGTCAGACACGACGCCCACCGCCCTCCATTGCGCCCACCCTATGATGGACCGTTCAGAGTGTTGGAAACAGGGTATAAGCATTTTTTGCTAGACTTGGGGGGTAGGAGGGAAAAAACTGGCATAGACAGACTCAAACCCGCTTTCGTTGTGGCGGACGAGCAAGTGCTGTTGGCTAGGGCCCCTCGGCGTGGAAGACCCCCACGGAGAGCTCCCCAGGGAGACGATTCTCCAGAGCAGCCACACGGACAGACCGAAGTGCCCCCCCCCCCAGCAACAGCCCACCCGCAGTCAGACACACTTCCAGCAGCCCCCAACTGGCACAGCAGCGCCGCGGAGGCGGTAAACCCCAGTTACAGCAGATACGGGAGGAGACGGAAGCCCAAGCAGCATGTGGACTGATGTTCAATTGTTCTATCACAGCATGTGGACTGTTATTCTTTTTTTTTTGGACTTATTTTGTACCCGTAGGTAGATTTGTTCTGCAGTCCGGTGACAAGCCACCAGCTGTCGGTCGCTGCGTGTGCAAGCGCCCCTTAACTCCCTAACCTGCATGTTTTTGGCATGTGGGAGGAAACCGGAGAAAGCCCGGAGTAAACCCACGCAAATCCCGGCCGAGGGTAAACTGTGCTGCCGCGGTGCTAACCACTGCGCCACCGTGCAGCAATATTCTATTATCCTATCTAAGATGCTGGTGGGGGGGGTGTAGCACCTTATGTGAGCCAGATTATCTAGCATCTCAGACAGGAGACAGTGATAAGCTTGGGAGAACAAAGAGCAGGAGATTCCTGGTGAGATAGCAGGAAGGAGTCAGGGATGAAGGATGTTGAATGCAGTGTGATGCAAATGTCATGTTGTGTGTGATGTAAATGCCATGAAACTTAAGGGGAGAGTTTCTTCTTGAGAGTTCATTCTGCTCTGTGCTTGAAAGATATGAGTGTGTAATAAATCGTCTGAAATGAATCTGCCTGTGATTTCACACACTCCACAGTCTAATATTTAAATTTGTTTGATCTGAAACATTTACAGGTACATCTCAAAAAATCAGAATATCATGAAAAAGTTCAATATTTTTTGTCACTCATTTCAGAAAGTGAAACCCATATAGTATATAGATTTATTACACAGAGAGTGATATATTTCAAGTGTTTATTTTAATTTTGATGATTATGACTTACAGCCCATGAAAACCCCAAATTCAGTTTCTCAAAAAATTACAATATTACATAAATTTAAAAAAAAAATAGTTTTTTTAATAGAAATGTTGGCCAACTGAAAAGTATGTTCATGTACACATTCAGTACTTGGTCAGGGCTTCTTTTGGATTAATTACTGTATCAATGTGGTGTGGCATGGAGGTGATCAGCCTGTGGCACTGCTGAGGTGTTATGAAGGTCCAGGTTGCTTTGACAGTGACCTTCAGCTCGTCTGCATTGTTGGGTCTGGTGTCTCTCATCTTCCTCTTGACAATACTCCATAGATTCTCTATGGGTTTAGGTCAGGAGAGTTTGCTTGCCAATAAATCACAGTGATACCATGGTCATTAAACCAGGTTTTGATACTTTTGGCAGTGGGGGGAGGGGCAAGTCCTGCTGGAAAATGAAATCAGCTTTTCCATAAAGCTTGTCAGCAGAGGGAAGCATGAAGTGTTCTAATGTTTCCTGGTAGACGACAGCGCTGACTTTGGTCTTGATAAAACATAGTGGACCAACACCAGCAGATGGCATGGTTCCTCAAATCATCACTGACTGTGGAAACTTCACACTAAACCTCAAGCAACTTCAATTCTGTGCCTCTCCACTCTTTCTCCAGACTCTGGGACTTTGATTTACAAATGAAATGTAAAATTTACTTTTATCTGAACAGAGGTCATCTGCTGGTGTTGGTCCCCTGTAAAAAAAAAAAAAAAAAAAAAAAAAAAAAAAAATTAAATTAAATTTATGTAATATTGTAATTTTTTGAGAAACTGAATTTGGGGTTTTCATGGGCTGTAGCCATAATCATCAAAATTAAAATAAATAAACACTTGAAATACATCACACTCTTTGTAATGACTCTATATAATATATGGGTTTCACTTTCTGGAAATGTGTCACAAAAAATATTGAACTTTTTCGTGATATTCTAATTTTTTGAGATGTACCTGTAAGTGTGACAAACATACAAAAAAATGAGAAATCAGGAAGGGGGCAAACACTTTTTCACACCACTGCACATGTTTTTCCTTGTAATTTTGATTTAAAAGAACTTAGTGTTTCTTGTAAATTTAGAACCTTTTTTCCACAAACGTGCTTTTTTGGGGGGGAGGTAGTAACTTTATTAAGCAGCTGGTACTTTTTTCTCATGAATTTGAGATTTTTCTCCTAAATTTGTATGGGATTTTTGGGTAAATTTGATAAAGGTAAATTTGTAATTTCCCTTATTAAAATAGAGCAGCATGAGAAGAACAGCAAATATTCAACTGGCAAATGTGAAACCCAAGCACCAGAGTAATGAAATAATAGCATTTGGGTACAGCTCTGCAAAAGCTATTTTTGCATGAATCCATCATTGCACTCCTTTTCACAAATCTTGCTCAATTATAAGCTAAATAGATACTTCGATTAGTGCAAGCAAAAGTAAGTGTATCATTGAATTAGTCATTTCTCATCCAAGTTATAAATTGTTTTTTTTTTTTTTCCAGACTGAAAGTTGAAGCTCTGCACTACTGAAAACATTCAGTGCCAATAGTGGAAAGGAACAAGCAGCACAATCCAATCAGCACAATTAAAGAGAAGACATTGAAGGAACTGGGACTACACGTAACACCTTCAGCGACTTAGAGACCTGCTGAACCTTTGAGCCCAGGGTCAGGAGGCGGTCCTACCCTCTGTGCAGAAGACAGAACTGACATTTTTAGTTGAAAATAAACGGGTTTTTTTGTTTTGTTTTTTTTTGTTTTTTTTGGGGGGGGGGTGGTTAATGTATCTTTAAATTGTTAAAATGTAGTTCTTTAAAAAAAATTCTACATTATTTTAACAATTAATAAAAGCAAAGCTCATTATGGTGCTTTTTACTTTTTTAATCATCAACCACACAAACTATGCAAAATAGGTAATCAGCCAAAAAAAAAAAGTATTTCAGCTCTTGTTCAAATGTTCAGTTTACAATAATATAAACAGGAGAAATTTCACTTTAATTTTTTGCTGGAGTGGTGGCCTAGATGATAGAGCATCTGCCCCACAACCAGGAGGTTGGGGGTTCAAATCCCGGCAGGGTTATACCAAAGACCATATAAAAATGGTACTTCCCGCCTTCTAGCTTGGTGCTCAGCGTAATAGAATGGGGGAAGGAGAAGTTGTTTGTGGTGGCGCCTTGCACGGCAGTGACCTATGTAATTAACATTGTACATAGGAGAAACGTAATTTTGTTCTACCATACATTGATTGGCTGTATGGACTGAATGGCAACAGAGATGGCTTCTTCTTTGGCTGCAGAGGAAATTGTGACAGAATAATCTGTATTAAAATAGTCAAAGTTTAAATTCTTCTTCTTCTTTTAGATTTGATTGGCAGTTGGCAACCAGCTTACAGGTGCATTACCGCCACTGACTTGATTATCATCACTCCACATCTCTGCATAAGGAGCTCCGAACAACTCCTCATGTGTGAAAAAAATTATCCGTCCCTGGACTGTGTGTGTGCCGTTTTATTCCAGACTATCTTCTTCTTCTCTCTTTTTCGCTATGCCGTCATCAAAGATCATAGGACTCACTATGACATCATCAAAGATCAAAGGCAGGCATCACTGAACGAGTGCTGACCTGCTTGCTTACACCCTTGCTTACACCTGCTTTCCTCGGGCATGCAGAAGTACTTGCTTATACTTGGTTTTTATAGGCATGCACAGGTATGCACTAGTTATTTCAAATATGAATATACTTTGTAAATGCTAAGATATGACAGGAAAATCATTTTCTTGTCTAGATTCCCAGACTGTTGATATCTTTTAGACTAATCTATGTAATTGCCCTGTGCCGTTTCCTAATCAGATGTACTCCTCTGCCCTGATCTTCTTTCCTGTCTCTCTATAGCTCAGCTCTCTTCTCCTCGCAACACATACACAGAAACATGCAGAAGTTCCTATTGATTGTCTACACACTAGCAGCTCCCAGCACATAAAGAAAATAAATGTAAAATATCTTCCAAAAGCTGAGAAATATTTACAATTGAATTTATAAACAATAAAGATGTAATCTGATTCATTTTATGTGCACACAGGTCCTTAATCCTTAAGTTACTTAAAGACAGTTATTTTATCCTCCAGTGCTTTGTGATATTATGATAACCGCCTAATTTGTTATGACCCCCAGCTCTGAGGTCACATCATATAAAGGTGAGCATGTGGGAAATCTACTAAAAACAAGGAGTTATACACTGGGCAGTTCTACAACCTCTTGAGAAAATTATATAATTGTCTTTCAATCTCTCTTCAGAGAGGATAACAGACTGGTGAGACTGGTGCCATCGGAACTGCCTCCAGATCAACGCGAGGAAAACTAAGGAGCTGGTGGTGGACTACTGCAGGCAAGGACAACCCCTCACAGCACCAGTAAACATACAGGGAATGGACATTGAGATGGTGACATCCTACAAGTACCTTGGTGTTCATCTGAACAATAAACTAGACTGGTCACACAATACTGACGCACTCTACAAGAAGGGACATCGCAGGCTGTTCCTACTGAGGAGGCTCAGGTCTTTTGGTGTACAAGGGGCACTGCTGAAGACATTCTACGACGCGGTGGTGGCATCAGCCATCACTTTTGGAGTGGTCTGCTGGGGCAGTGGCATTACAGCAGCCGATAGGAAGAGAACAAACTGATCAAGAAAGCTAGCTCTGTCCTGGGGCAGCGCCTTGACCCGGTGGAGGAGATAGGAGAGAGAAGGATGGTGGCTAAACTGTCATCTCTGCTGGAGTCCGAGTTCCACCCTATGCAGGACATACTGAACGCACTGAGGAGCCCATTTAGCAGCAGACTACATCATCCTAGGTGTGCAACCGAGAGGTTTCGCAGGTCCTTCCTACCTACGGCTGTCAGACTGTATAACCTAAGCAGGGCTGCTCGCAGAGATAGCAAAAAAACGTGACGACCTAATAGTATTGAATGCAAAAGACGCAACAGACTTACACAAATGGTCCCCTCTAGTATACAACTAGGACAATATCAGTCGCTACTGAGGGTGACAATATGTATGGGTACATATTCATACTATGTAGGATACTTTGGCGGCACATGGGGAGAGCATAATTGTGTAACATCTTAGACAAGAACAAAGAGCAGAGGTTCCCTGGTGAGATAACAGGGAGGTGTGAAGGATGAATGCAGTGTGACCTTTTGTGTGTTAGAAACTTCTAGAGGAATGGTAAAGGATTAAGGAAGTGAATGCAATGTGACCTTTTGTGTGTTGGAAGCTTCTAGAGCAGGGGTGGGCAATCATGTGCCATGGAGGGCCATTCCACTGCAGTTTTTCTGTTCCACCCAGTCCCTTTATCAGGTGTTTCCAATGATTAGCAATCCTTGAAGCTGATCAGAGCAAACACCTGCTGAAGGGACTGAGTGGAACAGAAAACCTGCAGTGGAATGGCCCTCACTGCCCACCCCTGTTCTAGAGGAATGCCATGTTATTTAAGAGAAGAGTCTTTGCTGAGATGTCATTCTGTCTATGCTTCTTGTGTGAGATGTGTAATAAATCGTCTGAGCCAAATCCGCCTCGTTATTTACACCCTCCACACTGGTGACCCAAGACGAATCATGGAACACGATGAAAGATCCCCGGAGCCAACCTCGATGGGAACCCCCAGCCACGCATGTGCTGTTGCGATCAAGCTACCGGATTTTTGGCAGCACAACCCGCGCTCCTGGTTCCACCTAGTCGAGGCGCAGTTTGCCCTCCGGGGGATATCGGCGGATGACACAACGTTCCACTATGTGGTCGCAACGCTCGACGCCTGCACGGCTCAGCACGTAGAGAGCCTGCTCGATCAGCCACCAACCAACGACAAGTACGGCGCGCTGAAGGCTGTGCTCATCCAGCACTACACACTCTCGGATGGTGAGAGAGCAGAGAGACTCCCAACGCGGACCGGGTTGGGAGACGGGTCGGTCATAGACCTGATGGAGAAGATGGTGAGGTTAAAGGGCACAGACGACGACCATTTTATTTTTACCCACCTCTTCCTCCGGAACCTTCCGTCAGCGGCAAGAGCGACCCTGGCCAATTTGCCGTTGCTGTGCCAAGCGAGACTATCGTGCACTAGCCCGGGAAGCAAACCGGATCATCGTTGCCACCAGGGAGTTCACGACCATTGCGGCAGCGACGGAGCTCGACGCGACGACCAGAGGAGGCGAGGAGCCATTGACAGCAGCAGCAGAGCCACCGACGGCAGCAGCAGCGGGGTCCAAGGAAAGCGGGGGAGACACGCTTTGCTTCTATCACCGCCGCTTCGCAACGAGGGCATGCAAATGTATACCACCGTGCCAATTCAAGTGACTCAGGAAACACCAAGACCGGGGGTCGGTAGCAGCCGCGACCCTCGGGGAGGAGAACAAGCTGCTCTAATTGACGGACGCACGCTCGGGGAGGCATTTCCTTGTGGACACCGGCGCCCAGAAGAGTTTCATCCGGCCAACCTACGCTGACCGGCTGGCAGGATCTAGCGGCCCCGAGATGCCGGCAGCAAACGGCTCGGAGATTAAGACCTTTGGTGAGAGGACTCTACTCTTGTCTCTACACGGTCGTACATTTGAGTGGACTTTTGTCATAGCAGCATTGAATTTCCATATACTGGGGGCTGATTTTCTGTGTGCACATGGTTTGTTGGTAGATGTCGCTAATAGACGCCTTGAAGAGGATGATAAAATTAAGGCAACGTTGGATTTTTAAGTAGCTTTATTATCACCCGCCTTCATCAGAACTCGGCTCCAGCCCATAGTGTGAACAGGCTGAAGCCGAATTCCTCAGGCTCTCAAAGAGGAGACAGTGTGTGTGTCTCGCAGCAGATGCAGAACCAGAATGAGAGAATGAGAGGGTTTGTGTTACAGAGTTGCAGCATATATATACTCGACTACAACAATACATCAAGGGCATACCCCAGCAGTTGGTATGATCAAAGAGATAACAGAACAGGCACAAGACATTTGCATTTGAGAGACATATTGATCTCAGTCCCTAGGTCACAGTGAGGACAGGACACATGAGCACAATGCACGAAAGGCAACATTAACATCACAGAAGTGAGCCAGACGAAACGAGTCTGCCTGTAGACATTAATACACATTTCACTGTTCTGTTATTTGCTCTAGCCGAGCACTGTGTTTGACCAGTCTGTTTGTGGGGGTTTACACCAAAGCACATCTACATATTGATCTCAGCCTCTAGGTCACAGTAAGGACAGGACGCATGAACACTATACATGAATGGCACATTGCATCACAATACATGCGTGGCACATTACATCTCAGTAGTGCAGCGGGAAAAACCGAGACAAGAGAGCTGAGTGTCCTGTGTGTTGTGGGGGGGTTGAATCAACCCGCCACAGCCTGGTTAATGCACTGTCCTTTGACTCTCTCCCCTGTACAGCTTGAGTGACCCGGCCAACAGCACAGGCCAACGTCACAGCTGCATGCGGTAAGTTCCACACACTGCTCACTCAGTTCCCAGCACTCACTGTCCCGACGTTTTCGGCAGCCATCGCTAAACACAAGGTGGAGCATTTTATCACCACCACCGGGCTGCCCGTTTTTGCAAAACCTCGGCGCTTGGACGCAGCTAAACTGGCCATAGCGCGCAAGGAGTTCGCCAACCTGGAGAGGTTGGGCATCATCAGGCGCTCAAACAGCCCATGGGCTTCCCCGCTACACATGGTCCCTAAAGCTGAGGGATCGTGGCGACCTTGTGGGGATTTCCGCAGGTTGAACAATGCCACAGCGCACGACCGCTACCCAATTCCTCACATTCAGGATTTTTCCGTTCACCTTGCAGGAGCGCGCGTTTTTTCTAAAATAGACCTGGTCCGCGGTTACCACCAAGTCCCAGTGCGCGCTGAGGACATACCCAAAACAGCGGTAATAACTCCGTTCGGTTTATTCAAGTTTTTGTGCATGCCATTTGGGCTTAAAGGGGCTGCACAGACGTTCCAACGCATGATGGATGCAGTGCTGCGCGATCTCCCTTTCGTGTTCATCTACCTGGACGATATCTTAGTAGCCAGCGCGTCCGAAGACGAACACGAAACCGACCTCACGACGGTTTTCCGGAGGTTGGAAGAGCACGGGTTAATAATCAACCCAGCAAAATGTCAGTTCGGGGTGACGGGGATTGATTTTTTGGGGCACCGCGTCTCTCCCGAAGGAGCGGTTCCGCTGCCCGACAAAGTGCGCGCAGTGGCAGATTTTCCCCGGCCGCAAATGGTCAGGGCGCTACAAGAATTTTTGGGAATGGTGAACTTTTATAACCGTTTCCTTCCCCGTGCAGCGCAGCTCATGCAACCACTGTACACTGTGCTCAAAAAACAGAAGCCCGCGGATAAGGTCGAAAGGACCCCGGAGCGAGAGCGGGCGTTTTCGGAAGTCAAAGCAGCCTTGGCAAATGCCGCATTGCTGGCACATCCAGACCCAACGGCCCGCATAGCGCTCACCACTGACGCTTCAGATGTGGCCATAGGGGCGGTCGTGGAGCAGCGTGTAGCCGGGGTTTGGCAGCCGCTAGCCTTTTTCAGCAGGACTTTGTGCGACAGTGAACGTAAATACAGCGCGTTTGACAGGGAGTTGCTGGCTCTCCACCTGGCCATTCGCCACTTCCAGTTCTGGCTGGAAGGGCGCAGTTTCACCGCGTTCGTTGACCACAAGCCGCTAACATTCGCAATGACCAAGGTTTCAGAACCATGGTCGGGCCGGCAGCAGAGACAGCTGGCCGTGATCTCAGAGTTTACTACTGATATTCAGCATGTGTCGGGTAAACTGAATGTAGTGGCAGACTGCCTCTCACGCGCCGTGGCGGCCCCGGTCTGTGTGGGGATAGATTACGCAGCCATGGCCGCGGAGCAGGTTAGTGACGCGGACGTGCGCGCGCTCCAGTCTGGACCAACAGGGTTAAGGCTGGAGAGCAGGGTGCTGCAAGACGGCATGCCCCCCCTAATCTGCGATGTCTCCACGGGGCGCCCGTGTCCCGTGGTCCCGGCCGTGTGGCGCCACCGCGCGTTTGACTCAATTCATTCTTTGGCGCACCCGGGAGTGCGCGCGTCGGTCAAAATGGTAGGGGAGAAATTCGTGTGGCCGAGCCTTCACAAACAAGTGAAAGAGTGAGCGGCAGCCTGCGTGGTGTGCCAACGAGCCAAAGTACACAGACACACGAAGGCTCCCTTGGAGCCGTTTCGTATTCCGGCTAAGAGGTTCGACCATGTTCACGTGGACCTTGTGGGCCCCCTCCCGCCATCACAGGGGTGCACGCACCTCCTGACAATGGTGGACCGCACCACGCGCTGGCCGGAAGCGGTTCCGCTGGCGGCAACCACAGCCGAGGAGGTGGCGCGCGCGTTTTTAACAGCATGGGTGGCGCGTTTTGGAGTCCCGTCGGACATTACGTCTGACAGAGGCCCTCAATTTGTTTCCGAACTCTGGTCAACAATGGCCCGCAGCCTGGGTGTCACAATTCACCGCACAACCGCGTACAATCCACAGGCTAATGGGTTATGCGAACGTTTTCATAGATCATTGAAAGCGGCTCTCAGGGCTTCATTGACGGATGCAAATTGGGTAGACAAGCTACCGTGGGTTTTATTGGGGTTATGTTCTGTGCCTAAAGCGGATCTGGAAGCTTCCCCGGCTGAACTCGTTTTTGCGCAACCACTTCGGCTGCCTGGAGAGTTTCTGCCAGATAATCCTGCACCGGGCAGCTCCCCGTCTCAGCTGTTGCAGCGTAGCATAGACACAAGCACGCTGCCGGGCCCTGCCCACCACAGTTTTCCGCACGTTTTTGTGCCTAAAACTTTGAAAAACACGGAGTTCGTGTTTGTCAGACACAACGCATATCGCCCTCCACTGCGCCCACCCTATGATGGACCGTTCAGAGTGCTGGAAACAGGGGACAAGCATTTTTTGCTAGATTTGGGGGGTAGGAGGGAAAACATTGGCATAGACAGACTCAAACCCGCTTTCGTGGTGGCGGACAAGCAAGTGCTGTTGGCTAGGGCCCCTCGGCGTGGAAGACCCCCACGGGGAGCTCCCCAGAGAAAAGATTCCCCAGAGCACCCACACGGACAGACAAAAAGTTTTACCCCCCAAACATCAACCCCTCAGCATGACAGCGCCGCGGAGGCGGTGAATCCTGGTTACAGCAGATACGAGAGAAGACTGAAGCCCAAGCAGCATGTGGATTGATGTTTAATGGTTCTATCACAGCATACGGTCTGTTATTCTATTGTTCTATCCAAGATGCTCGGGGGGGGGGGTGGTTTGGCAGCACATGGGGAGAGCATAATTGTGTAACATCTTAGACAAGAACAAAGAGCAGAGGTTCCCTGGTGAGATAACATGGAGGTGTGAAGGATGAATGCAGTGTGACCTTTTGTGTGTTAGAAACTTCTAGAGGAATGGTAAAGGATTAAGGAAGTGAATGCAATGTGACCTTTTGTGTGTTAGAAGCTTCTAGAGGAATGCCATGTTATTTAAGAGAAGAGTCTTTGCTGAGATGTCATTCAGTCTATGCTTCTTGTGTGAGATGTGTAATAAATCGTCTGAGCCAAATCCACCTCGTTATTTACACGCTCCACAATACAGTAACTAAGTAGACGGTTATGCTGTTTATTCCATATTGCTACAATGCTCCGCACTCTGTATATATATTTATGTGTACGTATGTATATTCACTGCTCTTATTTTTATTTTTTGTATCTTCTTAATTATTGCTCTGAGTGTTGCTATCCCTGTGCTGTTGCAATCCTGGAATTTCCCCATTGTGGGACTAATAAAGGCTTATCTTAAAACAAGCCGATGTCCAGTCATGTGGACATGGGGTTGCATGTTGTCACAACCTGGCTCCCAGCCCACACATGGGTCCATCACAATGTCAAATAAGGATAAGGAAGGATGGCAGTCAATACCTCACAGTAAATGCATAGGTACACTGAAGTTTTTGAGCATCAGCTCAATATAGTTAAAGAATCCAGGTGTCAATCGGATTGAAAATGCATGGTGGAAATTGAAGAAAATTATCCATGAAAAGACTCCACCCTGCAGAGCAAAAAAGCTGAAGCCTAATTAATGAAGAATTGTTTTTCATAAGCAAAGTTCATACCTCAAAGTCCACTAGATCTCAAAATACAATTCCCATTAATTACACCAATATAGTTTTTATGGAGACGTTTTACAAAGCCAGAATAGTCAGCTATCACAAAAAGTCTGTCATTGCGGTGGATGATAAAATAAGGCAGCGATGCTGAGGTTTTAAGCAGGTTTTATTAATCATACCGCCGTCACGAGCTCCTCTCCCGGCACCGTGCGTGTGCGCCGGGAGCGAGCCCACGGCTCACAGAGAAGGAGGACACAATGTCTGTGTCCAGCAGCTGTAGTTGCAGAAGTGAGATTGAGAGGCAGATTTACAGCACAGTGCAGCTTATATACTCAACTCAAACAATAGATCAAAGACATTCACAGCAGTTAATCTGGGCCTTTGCATATCAGAGGTACAGACAGGATGCATGAACACAATGCATGGATGACAATTTAACCTCACGGCTGTAAACGCAGCATGCAGCGGAAAAAACCCAGAAGTGCGAGCTGACTGTCTCTGTGTTCTGTCTGTGTGTTGTGGGGGTTGAATCAAACCGCTAGTCATTTGTTTTTTTCCACAAATTAAAACAGTTGAACGAACATACTACTCAGAGCGTTGATTCCATAATTTTTTGGGGGGGTTGTATACCTTATTGAGAATAAAATGAGAAGACCATACATCCACCCTCTTATAGTCCCACTGCTGTCTCCTTTAATTATATTTACAGCATAAATCTCATGTCTATTTATTGACATCAGGACAAAGGCAGGGTGATCTAATAGAATTACCGTAGACAGTCTTAAGATGAAATAGATCCTCTGCAGGCGATGACTAACTTTAATCCCATTGACGCAGTGGGAGACCAGGCTAGTTAAGAGGAGCTCATAGAGAATCCTGGGGAGGATATAAATGGACGTACAAGCTAAGGATCAAGAAAGGAACTGGACAGGACATTAAGATCCAGACATCTCCAGCTTTAGACACTTGTAACATTCTGACAGCAGCTCTCATTTTGCCTTCCGCTTCTCTGATAGACTATCCTCAAGCATGGAGCCTGGGACCGCCACAGCAACCTTCGACAGGGATACTTTACCCAGGAAGCTCCTGCGTGCGACCCCCAGAGGAGCCTCGTCTCACTTTGTGAGAAGCAGCATTGTAATACTCTCCTCATTTGCCGTCTCATCTTTAGCCATGAACTGTGGGAAAAAGATGCAGGAGTCCAGGCATAAACCCAACGAGAACTAAAAACAGGATGAAAGACTTCATCAATTTGTTCAGGTGGGCTAGTCATTGAAGAATATATTTACTTTTTCACACTGAGATAGTGATTGCCAGCACTAAGAGCCACCTGATTTTTGTGCCCCTGAAGGAAAATGTTTAGTGTTCGACTTTTATCCTGGAGAGTCAGGAAGAGGATGAAGCCATCAGGGAATGTGAGACTCGCCAACAACACCACAACCAAAAGGAATTGCTGTGACTTCTGGAAGACAAACATTTAGAAAGTACAGCACCTCAAGATTCATCTGGGTTCTATATTGTGTTTTGGATGTCAAACTGATTTGGTATTTAAAGAACAGAACTATGCAGTAATACCATCAGACCGCATCCTACTTTGAACTCATGCATGTAGTTACAGCTTCATCATGAAATATAAAATAATAGGCTATACAGATACTGTGGTAAAACTGGCATTTATCCTTTTTATCACCTTTTTAAAGACAATTAGCAATACAAATATTTTATTGGTTATATTTTTTTAATGTGTCTGGAAAATGTGAATCAAGATGGTTGACTCATTCAATTAAACAGCAACCTCAATCTCATTAGAGATCATTACAGTAAATCAATATTAGACTAAAACCTTTTTTACAGAAATGTTTTCCTGCATGGGCTGGATGTTGAATCTAGTGTACCTATTGTACTAGTTTATTAAATAAAAATCATATATTGTAAAATCAAGATAACTGATGTATATCATGGAGGTTCTGATAGTCCTGAATATCAGCATTGGCAGATTTTATGAATATTAGAAAATATGATATTTAAAAATGTCTGTTTCTGACTTTTCAAATTTAAGGAATAAAAAGAACATTTTGTTTTTTGGAAAAAAGAACTAAATTCCAAAAACTAAATCAATTGACGCCATTATTTCCACATCCTTACACACACACACACACACAAAGCCAGCAGTTGCACAGGATGTTAATAGGACAAACTAATGCTAAACCAGAAAGAACGTAGACCAAGGACAGATAATGTGGAATTTCAAAGTTAACTGCTGAAACTGTAGACGATTAACATAAACTATAGAATGAGGACAAGTCAGTGGAAGACGTTTGCTGAGCCAAATGTTTAAAGAACATGTCTGGTATTCCCTAACTGTGCATGTGAAGCTCCCACTACTGTACACTTTTTATCCTCCTGGTTTGTCATGATAACGCCAATAGAGGGCAGTATTAGCATTAAAGATTGCAACAATACCCCATGCCTTGTTTTTGTTTTTGTTTTTTTGTTTTGCACCTTACACAGCTATGGCAGACAGTTTTAAACAAAGACAAAAGTTTGAAATTTTATCATTAATTTTATGCATAAAATCAAACACAAACAGGACAAATAAAGCCAGATTTTACAAAAGAAAAACAAAAACATGTCTGTGGTAATAACAGAATCCATCCAGAGGTAAAGACTTCCACAGCATGTGTGCTTGTCCTCTATAAGTTGTCTTCAGAGCGTGTTGAGTCTCTTCAGGCTCCGATCAGTGAAGAAGCGATGTGATCGGTGAGTCGCATTTTGGTTGTTACCTCCAGCTGATGCAGTGAAGTAGGACAACATAGACCTGTTATTCTGCCGCTGTGCTGCCTTCTCCCCATCCTCTTCATCATCATCCCTGAAGACAGTTTTAACAAAAAGATTTTTTTTAAACCTCTGTGGTAAGATCTCATCTCCTGAGGTCAAATATTTTGCACAGACATCATTAAAAATGCTACCTTGAAATCAAAAGCAACACAGGCATTTTTTAAAAATATTTTCATAGTTCTTATTAGCTGTAAATGTGGTTTTAAAAAAATGCAAATGAAAAGGAGAAAGACTGATGCTTAAAAATCAGGTTGTATTACAAAAGGCATTATCTAACTTTGACTAACTAACTCAACCTCAGCTTTTATACATCCCAAGAGTTTAAGGGCTCTACCAGTGGACAGTCACCGCCTTGCTGTCCATCAGGGATTGGGCGGTGCTCCAGCTAAATCGAACAAACTGAGTGTAACCGAATACTGGATCTAAGTACTTCAGTAGCCACGCTTTAGTCTTGGGGTCTGTAAACAGAGAAAAGAGCAGGCTTCAGTGCACAACTTTCTATACGCTTTATTAGTTAGTTAACCACAACAGACTTATTTAAGTACAGTTCAAAACAACAGTGCAGACATTAAAAACTTTTTTTTTTAACTGCTGGGATGTACAGTGCATCTGGAAAGTATTCACACCGCTTTTGTTATCTTACAGCCTTATTCCAAAATGGATTAAATTCATTTTTTTCCTCAAAATTCTGCACATAATACCCCATAATGACAACATGAAAAAAGTTTTTTTTTTTTAGATTTTTGCAAATTTATTAAAAATAAAAACTAAGAAATCACATGTACATACTATAAGTATTCACAGCCTTTGCACATTACTTTGCTGATGCACCTTTGGCAGCAATTACAGCCTCAAGTCTTTTTGAATATGATGCCACAAGCTTGGCACACCTATCTTTGGGTAGTTTCGCCCATTCCTTTTTGCAGCACCTCTCAAGCTCCATCAGGTTGGATGGGAAGTGTTGGTGCACAGCTATTTTCAGATCTCTCCAGAGATGTTCAATTGGATTCAAGTCTGGCTCTGGCTGGGCCACTCAAGGACATTCACAGAGTTGTCCTGAAGCCACTCCTTTGATATGTTGGCTGTGTGCTTCGGGTCGTTGTCCTGTTGAAAGATGAACTGTCGCCCCAGTCTGAGTTCCAGTTCCTGACACTGAAAAACATCCCCACAGCATGATGCTGCCTCCTCTATGCTTTACTGTAGGGATGGTATTGGTGTGGATATGAGTGGTGCCTGGTTTCCTCCAAACATGAGCTTGGCATTCACACCAAAGAGTTCAATCTTTGTCTCATCAGATCAGAGAATTTTGTTTCTCATGGTCTGAGAGTCCTTCAGGTGCCTTTAGGCAAACTCCAGGCGTGCTGCCATGAGCCTTTTACTATGGAGTGGCTTCTGTCTGGCCACTCTACCATACAGTCCTGATTCGTGGATTGCTGCAGAGATGGCTGTCCTTCTGGGAACGATGTCCTCTCTCCACAGAGGAACACTGGAGCTCTGACAGAGTGACCACTGGGTTCTTGGTCACCTTCCTGACTAAGGCCTTTCTCCCCTAATCGCTCAGTTTTGACGGCCGGCCAGTTCTAGGAAGAGTCCTTGTGGTTCTGAACTTCTTCCATTTACAGATGATGGAGACCACTGTGCTCATTGGGACCTTCAACAGCAGCAGAAATTTTTCTGTACCCTTCCCCAGATTTGTGCCTCGAGACAATCCTGTCTCGGAGGTCTACAGACAATTCCTTTGACTTCATGCTTGGTTTGTGCTCTGACATGCATTGTCAACTGTGGGACCTTATATAGACAGGTGTGTGCCTTTCCAAATCATGTCCAGTCAACTGAATTTACCACAGGTGGACTCCAATTAAACTGTAGGAACATCTCAAGGATGATCAGTGGAAGCAGGATACATCTGAGCTTAATTTTGAGCTTCATAGCAAAGGCTGTGAATACTTATGTACATGTGATTTCTTAGTTTTTTTATTTTTAATAAATTTGCAAAAATCCCCAAAAACTTTTTTCACATTGTCATTATGGGGTGTTGTGTGTGTAGAATTTTGAGGAAAAAAATGAATTTAATCCATTTTGGAATAAGGCTGTAACATAACAAAATGTGAATGAAGTGAAGCGCTGAATACTTTGCAGATTCACTGTAACTGTGATAGAACTTTTTTTTTTTTAACCGTTGGGGTATCCAGAACCGTAGTCTGTATCCACCTCTCCCAGATCCTCTGCAAAGTTCCAGCCTTTAACAATGCGATCCCTGGCAACCTGAAACCAAGCAAGACACACAAACAAATATCATACACACATATTTGCATTCTGATCAAGATATTTCAGTTTAAAAATTCTGAGTCAACTGAGAGCTGAATTTATAATCTGTGGGCTGTAGGTAAAAAATTTCATATTCATTCAGCCAGGAAGCTAGAATCTTTGAACAGACAAGATGTCTACATTACTAGGCACAGGAATGAAAAAATTAAAAGCTACTAAGTTACTGTGGTTGTGGGGTGACGTGGGGCAGCGTGACGTGGAGAGCAACACCAGGTGAGTTAAAGCAGCACTATGTAACTTTCTTGTTGTTGGTAGGAATACTGAAAATACTACAGCTATGGTGACTATTATAACAGTCCCAACAGCCAGTCATAGGGTGCTTTGTTGTTGGTGGCTAAAGTCATGCTTTGTGATTGGCTGTTGGGACTGAGGTCATAGTTGCCATAGTTGTAGTCCTTTCAGTGTTCCTACCAAGAACAGAGCTGTTGTAGGCAAAGCAGACCCACTCAGGCTATGGAGAAGCGACATTCACCCAGCAGTCAAAGGTCGATGTACCATCAAAATAATTTTGGAAACATTATTTTAAGGTGAAAACCGTACATTGTATTGCTTTAAGCGGTGTAACCTCTTAAAGCCCTCGTTTAGTTGGCTTCTCTCTTTATGCAGTAGTATGCCCTCGAGGACCACACAGAGGACATGCCCAACTGTCCAGCAAAATGAAACACTTTCAGTTTGGCAGGTACAATTATGTGGAAAAATAGAACAATCCATGAAAACATGTCTTTATTAAGTTTGGTACAAAATTGGCATTTGATCTTCACTTTAACAATATTGAGAGATTACTAGTCACAATTTTTAGCAAGTAGTCTACTTATTTATAGCACTTTCATGACAGATATATCCATTCAATTGATGAAATATAAGCAATAGTTTTGCAACATCAGTAAATGGTTTACATCCCTGAGCTGAGAAAGAATGTCTTTAAGTAACAAGCCCTTAAGATATCATTTAACCTGCACACTCAAGTAGCTGCTACACCTCTTAAATCAACCCTATGTAAGATTTTCACCCAGCTGAAGAGCTGTTTTGCCCGTCTCCGACTAAAATAGAAGTGGCTGAGGGCCGCAATGGCAATTTGACCTTTAAAATAAAGATTATGCTGCTTATAAAGTTTTTTATATCCACCTTATTCCTGGGGGTGCCGCTGTAAGAATGATTATGGGCGGAACTTCCAGTTTCGGCTTAAGTCGTGTTAAATCAGTCAGCAAGAGTGGAGTAGCAGGGGCATTTAAAATGGCGTTTTTAAAAGTTTTTCAAATTCATTTTAATGTATAGTCCACATACTTTTTTTGCACTCAAGTGGCAGCTAATTTCAGCACTTGTAGTTTTTGTATTTTTTGAATGTTTTGGCGTAGTTCTGGTACTTGATGCTGATGTTCGTGGTTGTGCCATAAACTGTATAAATGGAGGCTTCTCACCAGCAATGTGTAGATCATGCACTGAAAACTAAAGAGGACTGTTGGTGTGATCGGTGGTACAGACACAGGACAGACAGAACAGCACCAGGTATGTTTTCACTTGTATGAATGTCACAGATCTGACGTTTATGCGTCATATATGTCGCCAGATGCAAGGCTGCATGAAGTAAAATAATAAATAAAAAATAGTAACAGTTTGCTTCCTAAGGCTTAACGATTTAAGAAGGCTATCAAATAGGATTTTTTTTGGGGGGGGGGGGGGGGTTGCATTTGTTGCACTGCCTTGGGACGATTTGGACTAGCAGTTTCAGCAGGCATTAATTTTTAAATTATCACAAAATATAGATCAATAAAATTTTGAACCCTTGTCAGAAAATGTCTGTATGTGTTAAGTTAAATAAGCATTCGTGGCATGACAGCAGCATGAGCATTTTAATTTTAGGGTAAAATGAAGAGCTGTAGCTGTGTTTTACCCCAACATTAAAACACCCAAGCATGGTGGTGTGATTCTTTGTGGCTCTGACTAGATTCTACGTCAGCTCTGAGGCAAATCTGATTATGTCCAACATCTTTTAACAAAATGCATCCGACTTTATTGCAGTGGAGATATTGAAATATCTCAGAGCTTTTATTTGTTTACAGCGTTGGCATCTTAGCAGCGGGGCTAACTGTAGTGGCAGCCACTTCCTCTTCCGCCACTGCACCACCCTATAAATACCAGGGGCATCCATGTTACGGCCTCTTTGCCGATGCCCCTGCCTGGTGGCTGTGTGGTGTGTCCAACATCAATAAAGCTGAGTTCGACTGTTCACCCTGTCTCCTCATTTCACCAAGGTATTTACAGACATAATACTAGCTAACGGAGCTACTGTCTGCGAGGCCACTTTTTAAGATCCTCCTCCCATCCCTCCATAGTCGTGGGAAGTGGTGTGATTATATTACTCTTTTTGAGGTGCAAAAGGCCGTGTTCCCACATTTTTGATGCCAAAGTCATTGTTTTTTAACAAGGAAAAGTGTCCAGTTTCAGTGACAACCACATGTTCTAAACTAGTACCAGAGGTTGCTACCATAATTCACGCAAGGCATCATGGGGGCTAGGAATAAGCTGGATACATAGCTCTGAATATTATGTGGCATTAATGAATTCATACAACAACAGTGGGAAAAAACTGTCAAACTTTATATATAGCTTCATTCATGAAATAAAAGTGTTAGAAATATATTATCAAATTGTTTTGTGCTAAAAAATAAATTTCTGAATATCTGACCATAATTTTTTGCATAGTTTTTTAATTATCAGCACATTCATAAATTGTTTAAATCTGAAAAATATCATCCACCTCCTACTTTCAACAGTGATCACACAGCTTTAGTTCCTGATATTTTAATAAATTAGAGACGAAAGTTTTATTTAGAAGAATCTACTTTTCATCCTTTTTATGTTTCCTCTTAATGTCCATATTCAAATGTACTAATGTAATATAAATGTGTATGCTTCACCTGTTCTCTAGACTTTCAATTTGACAGCTAGTAGACTGGTTGTCTGATATTCTTTATTTTGGAAAAAAACAAAAAGAATTCTAAACAACGTTCTAAATAATATAACTTTAAAAATCATTTGGTGCAAATTAAGCCAATTAGAAATAATTACAGCAAAGTGGAAAAAATGTTTAAAAAATACCTTCTGCTGAGCTAAATGTTGGTTATAATTTTTTTTTTTTTTTTTTTTTAAATGTGTGGCATTGATAGGCAGTCTACACATATAATTCACTGTCCAAAAACCCATTAAAATATCAGGTAACAAACTAACTGTCAAAGAATCTTCTCTCCTCTCTTTTCACTCATTTGAACTCCTTTTACTATCTGTCGGCTGTATGTTGCTGATTTCAGACAAGTATATCCGGTTGGCGGTGTTTCACAATAAAAGCACATAACAGAAACAACCATTCTGAAAACTGAATCGCTGTCGAGGGCTTTTATTGTTAATAACTCAGGATGTCTTGAGCTGTGACGGTGAAAATACATTCACATTAATTTAGACTTCAGTCACGTCTGTGAATCCAACATTTATAGCGCAGGTGACTTATTTTAAGGTTATTGAGCAGCAATTTAAGGATTGTTTCTCATTTTTAAGGATAATTAAGGTGTTGATTTTAGATAATCACATTTAAGACTTTTTATTGACCTGTAGACACTAATGAGGCGGCTGTTATTCTCCTTGTTTGCGTTCTTGTGGAGAAATTCTCTCCACAACAACCATACATGAACACAAACTAATCTGTCCACACAGAATTTGACTCTATTTTGCTCCGTGATTTTACTTTTTACTGGATTTGTTCATGTTTTATGGAGGGTGGCAGCTGCTGCTGTCCACATGCACTGAGGAGAGGCTGAGCGGCTCTCTGTGCAGCGGCTGTCAGATGTGACGCAGTCACACATGGCTGACAACATAATAAATAATTTTAAAATATTGTGGAGGAACAAAATAAGTTCAGACGTGACACGGCGAGCTGAAGGTTTAAGAGTTTTATTCCTCCATCATCGTGAGACACACTGCAGCACCGTGTGCTGTGTATGCTCTCTGAGTGCGTTAGTGAGGCATGTAAAGTCAGCTCTTTTATACAGTGATACAGACAGAGAATGCATGGCACATTAGCATATCAATTGTCATCCAATACACATCCGTCAATACACATGATTAGCATGATATTGGTTGGCACAAAAGATAAATGCATTCAGTCCCGTCTGACTGTCTCTTGTGGTTCTTTTGGTCGTATGCAAATCCCTGCTGAGCGTGAATATTATCAGTCTGCATTGTGCTGGGTACCCACACATGTGCTGGGTGCCCACACCGCTCCCCCCAGAATGGTCAGAAGGGGTTGTGACCGCCCCCCCCCCGTTGTTTGGCTCCAGCTCCGGTAGAACTGCCGGAGGGCATGTCAGTCCGTGAGGGGGACGGGGGAGGGGTGGAAAGGGCAGTGTGCTCCGCTCCAAGTTCCAGAGGTGCAGGAAAAGCTCTGTGCAGGAGGAGGTGGAGGGGGTGGGAATAAGCGAGTGCCGGCCCTGGATGTGGTGTCTGGGCTGCGCAAAAATTGCATGTAGATCCGCGATGGTAAGGAACTTTTCCCGTTAAACGTGGCGGATATCCACAGCGGCTGTGAAAAAATTATATCTCTGACCTCTCTCGTGTCTTGGTCCAGCGAGGATGTGGGGAAGGCGAGCGGCCAAATTCCCCGAGGATGCGTAGTGGCTGTGATAAACTGAAGCTGTGTCAGGGACTCGGCAGTTTGGCTTTAGGTGCGGGAAACAGTCCTAAAGTCATCGGGGAAAGCAATCGGCCAAATTCCCGATGTGCGCCGTGACTGAGAAACCCATACAAAGTCCTGTGTGGGGGCTGCACATCTACTCCAGGTGCGCGAGCAGCCCTGAAGGTTCCGAGGGTGGTGATGGGCCGTTTTTCTCGGGCCTGTGCAGCGGCGGAGGACGAATGTATCAGTCTGTGGAGCCGGTTTTGTCCCGTGTGTGGCGCGCGCTTGGCGCAGTGACCACATAGCTGAAAGTTGCGCAGTCCTCGTAACCCTGCAGTGTGCGCGTGTGGTTTCTGTGCGCGGGAGGTCTGCTGTTCGGAGTTTAGTCAGAGTTGGGGAGCTCGGTGTAAATCAGCGCAGTCCGCGTCCATGATTGTCCCTGTTCAGGCTGTTTCTGTGCGTTGCTTGTGCCACTCACTGCTCCTCGTGCGTCTCGGTCCAAGTGCTGCGCCCTTAGTCCGGCCCTGGAGGTTGCCATCGTGGAGAGAGGATAAGGCGCGCGTGCTCCCGTGTGGATGCGAAGGATGTAGGCGATCCCCGGTCTCTGGAATCCACAGCACGGTGAGAGGGAGAGATTAGGCAAGGGACGCACCGTGACGCGTTCTGAGGCTTTCCGTCCGGGTTGTCTCCAGGGTGTTCGCTTCGTGTTCCATTCTTCGTCAAGGGTCACCAGTGTGGAGGAACAAAATAAGTTCAGGCGTGACACGGCGAGCTGAAGGTTTCAGAGTTTTATTCCTCCATCATTGTGAGACACACTGCAGCACCGTGTGCTGAGTATGCGCTCTGAGTGCGTTAGTGAGGCATGTAAAGTCAGCTCTTTTATACAGTGATACAGACAGAGAATGCATGGCACATTAGCATATCAATTGTCATCCAATACACATCGGTCAATACACATGATTAGCATGACATTGGTTGGCACAAAAGATGCATGCATTCAGTCCAGTCTGACTGTCTCCTGTGGTTCTTCTGGTCGTATGCAAATCCCTGCTGAGAGTGAATATTATCAGTCTGCATTGTGCTGGGTGCCCACACGTGTGCTGGGTGTCCACAATATATATATTTTACATTCATAAAAGTATGCATTTCCATTGAGAAATGTATCCAATTGCAATAAACAATAATTAAAAAAATAAAATTAAAATTAACTTCATTAATTTCCATGTGCTTTGAGCTGTAACAGCAGGGAGCCGCAGCATGGGGGCTGAAGGGCTGTGGATTGCTGACCCCTGCCCTAAAAGAATGTTTCCAAAATTATTTTGATAGTACGTCAACCTTTGACCGGATTAATGTCCCTTCCCCATAACCTGAGTGGGCCCTCATTGCCCACAACAACTCTGTTCTTGGTGAGAACACTGAAAGGTTCTACAACTATGGTGACTACGATCTCAGTCCTAACAGCCAATCACAGGGCACAACTGTAGCCACCAACAACTAAACACCCTGTGACTGGTCGTTAGGACTGAGATAACAGTCACCATAGCTGCAGTCTTTTCAGTGTTCCTACCCAGAACAAGAAAGCTACATAGTGTTGCTTTAATGGGCTTTTTGGGCATCCAACTCACAATCACTATTGTCCTCCTTTCTCAGTAGAACCTTGCATTGCCCCAGCTGATCCAGTCCACTCCATCACACTTCTGTCCAAACCCGACCCAATATTGCCACAAAATTAAATTCTCAGCCTCAGCGCCACCTAAGACACATGTCATTATTAAGACTTTAAGAAAAACAGAGGTTTTCCTGTCTTATCTGGCACCACAGGGGGTTGAAACATGATTGGCTCTGGTTCTAGGAAGTAGTCGAGCCAAATCAAAACAAAAACAAACCTTTCTGGGCTCATTATGAACTTAGCAAATGGGAAAATCCATGTTGTAAAAATAAGTTTTTCAGCTAAAATGTTTAATTACTCTCTGGTGACACCTCATGGTTATTTTTAAAGTGACACAACACCAAAAATCTATTTTTTTGTTGTTGTTAACATGTCAGTAACATATTTTTTATGACTTACAAGACATATCAAGAGCAAAATCACTCAAATGTGTCATGTCTCTGTTTTTTTGTTTGGAAATTTCAGTTAAGCCCCGCCCCCTGAACAAAGGCGAGCTCAGACAGAGCGTTTTTGGTGACGCAATTATAGTAGGTCCGTAGTGTTGAGCCAATCAGGACTCTCTGGCCTAACTGAAGATAGCCTCCAGGGCCAGTTAGCATTGTTGGACAGCTGCTTTGAAAACTTGATCCAAATTAAGATGGGTTTTACCATTAAAATGCTTTTAAGGACCGATGAAGTTTCAGTCATTATCCTGGGCCACTGTGCATAAACCTGGGCATGTCCTTCAATCGGTAAGTCTTTTTAATCACAGGATTTATTCTGTTTAATGTAGCACTAGTCACTATTAGCCTTGTGGGATGTGGGCGAGCCTAGCCACAGAACCTGGCATTTGAAGAAAGAGGAAAAGTGAAAAGATTTGGACACAAAACAGTGAGAAAATGAAAGGGTTTTTTTTGTAGAAAAAAGGACATAAGATACCATTTTAGACAATGTAGATTTGTTTTACAGGGAATTTATATCCACCGGAGTGCATCTTTAATGTTTACTACATTATTTTCATTTAAAGATAGTTTCTTTATGATGGTTACAAAAAAATGTTTAATGAAGATTATTTCAACCAAAGGGGAAAATGCTAGCTATCAGGATATGATAGCTAGCACCGGCTGAACTGTCATCTCTGCTGGAGTCCGAGTTCCACCCTATGCAGGACATACTGAATGCACTGAGGAGCTCATTTAGCAGCAGACTACATCATCCGAGGTGCACAACCGAGAGGTTTCGCAGGTCCTTCCTACCTACGGCTGTCAGACTGTATACCCTAAGCAGGGCTGCTCGCAGAGATAGCAAAAAGACGTGACAATCTAATAAGTATTGAATGCAAAAGATGCAATAGATTTACACAATGGTCCCCTCCGGTATACAACTAGGAAAATAACGGTTGCTACGGAGGGCGACAATATGTATGGGTACATAATCATTCCATGTAGGATAACTAAGTAGACGGTTATGCTGTTTCATTCCATCTAGCTACAATGCTCCGCACTGTGTGTGTTTATATATTTATTCCACCTAGCGACAATGCTCCGCACTGTGTGTCTATATATTTATATGTACATATGTATACTCGCTGCTCTTGTTTTTTCTTGCCTTCTGATTGTTGCTCTGAGTGTTGCTATCCCTGTGCTGTTGCAATCCTGGAATTTCCCCATTGTGGGACTAATAAAGGCTTATCTTATCTTATCTTATGAGTTGTCCTGAGCAAAGTACAACAGGTCTGAACGTGGCTTCTAAGATGCATGTATCAGACCCCTGATATAAAGGCAAGAGAAGGTGAAGCAACAGCAACTGGTAAATGGCGTTCACTTATATAGCGTTTTGGGTTTTTTTCCCTCATCCCTGGATAACCAAAGATCTTTACAGATTCAGCCATTTACCCATTCACACACACAATAACACACTGATGGCAGCAGAGCTGCCATGCAAGGCACTGACCAACCAGGAGCAATTTGGGGTTCAGCGTCTTGCTCAAGGACACGCTGACATGCAGACTACACAGAGAGCAGGAATCAAACCAACGATCCTCCAATCAGAGGTCAACCACACTCTACACCTGAGCCACAGCTGCCCCAATAAGTAATAAATAATGAAAAAAATAAGGAGTAATAAACTGAATCTTGAGAAAAGAGGAATCCAAATTGTATGTGGCTACAAACTAGTGCTGCAACGAGTAGTCGACTAATCGATCGTCAGAAATTAATCGACAACTAATTTGATAGTCGACTAATCACCTGTGTGCCCTTTTCCAGGAAAAATTCTCAAAAATATGAATGTTTCAGGCTCTAAACCATGAAAAATTGCCACTTTTCTTGCTTGTGCATTATGAGTTAAATAAATTATGGTTTTGTAACGTCTGACAGTTGTGTTGCTACAAATATTCTTTATTAATCTGTCAAGTTCAAAGTTTCAAACTCATGTTTGATGGGTCATTTCACTGTCTCCCATTCTACCCACGCTCACCCAGTATGTCACATGCCACACTAGAGACAATAAAACACTGGACTTATTCTATGCAAACACTAAGGAGGCGTACACCTCATCACAACTCCCCCCACTCGGGAGATCAGATCACAACTTGGTTCATCTCCGGCCGGTGTACAAACCCCTAGTACACAGACAACCTCCGGTCATGCGCACAGTGAAGTTATGGTCTGAGGAGGCAATGGACGCTCTAAAGGACTGTTTTGAAACCACCGCCTGGGAGCAGCTCTGCCACCCACATGGTGAGGACATCGATGGCCTCACTCACACCATCACGGACTACATCAGCTTCTGTGTGGACAACACCGTACCCACCAAGACCATACGGTGTTGCTCGAACAACAAACCCTGGATCAACCCTGAGATAAAAACACTTCTGAGAGAGAAGAAGAGGATCTTCAGGTTGGGGGACAGGGAGATGCTGAAGTCTGTTCAGAGGGAGCTGAGGAGGAAGATTAGAGAAGGCAAGGACAGCTTCAGGAAGAAGATGGAGGACAAGCTGCAACAGAGCGACATCGGTGGGGTCTGAAGAAACCTTAAAACCATCTCTGGGCTCCAGAATACCTCCCCTCAGGCCACGGGGGGCAGGGAGTGGGTGAACAATCTGAACCTGTTTTTTAATAGGTTTGACCAACCGCCCTCCCCCCCGACTGCACAACAACCACTGCTGCCTCTAAAGTCATCGAGACCTGCTGTCCACACCCCACTCCACCAACACCCCTGCACTCCCAGCACACAGCCCCCCAACTTGACCCTCACTAAGACCCAGGTGAGGACGGAGCTGAGGAAGATCAAGGCGAGGAAGGCGTCGGGACCGGACGGCATCAGCGCAAAGCTCCTCAAGTCCTGTGCAGACCAGCTGTGTGGGATTGTGGAGTACATCTTCAATCTGAGCCTGAAGCTGGGGAGGGTTCCACAGCTGTGGAAAACATCTTGTGTGGCACCTGTACCAAAGACTTCCCACCCCAAAGATCTGAACAGCTACAGACCAGTGGCCCTGACGTCTCACATGATGAAGACCCTGGAGAGACTGCTCCTTGCTCATCTCCGCCCCCTGGTGGGACCAGCGATGGCTCCACTCCAGTTCGCCTACCAGCATGGCATTGGGGTGGAGGATGCAGTGATCTTCCTCCTACACCGTTTCCTGTTCCACCTGGAGAAGCCCGGGAATGCGGTGAGGATCATGTTCTTTGACTTCTCCAGTGCTTTCAACACCATCCAACCGATGATCCTGAAGGACAAGCTGCTGTGTGCAGGGGTGGACCAGCACCTGCCATCATGGATCCTGGACTACCTCACTAACCGGCCACAGTTTGTGAGAACCCGAGATTGCGTGTCCAACACGATTATAGGTAGCACGGGGGCCCCCCACGGAACGGTCTTGGCTCCCTTCCTGTTCACCCTTTATACTGCGGACTTCTCACACAACACAACACACTGCCATCTACAGAAGTTCTCTGATGACTCTGTGATCGTCGGCCTCATCTCCAACGGAGATGAAGCTGAGTACAGAGGACTTACCCAGGATTTCGTGGACTGGTGCCATTGGAACTGCCTCCAGATCAACGCGAGGAAAACTAAGGAGCTGGTGGTGGACTGCCGCAGGCAAGGACAACCCCTCACAGCACCAGTAAATATACAGGGAACAGACATCGAGATGGTGACATCCTACAAGTACCTGGGTATTCATTTGAACAATAAACTAGACTGGTCACACAATACTGACACACTCTACAAGAAGGGACAGCGCAGGCTGTTCCTGCTGAGGAGACTCAGGTCTTTTGGTGTACAAGGGGCGCTGCTGAAGACATTCTACGACACGGTGGTGGCATCAGCCATCACTTTTGGGGTGGTCTGCTGGGGCAGTGGCATTACTGCAGCCGACAGGAAGAGACTGAACAAACTGATCAAGAAAGCTAGTTCTGTCCTGGGGAAACGCCTTGACCCAGTGGAGGAGATAGGAGAGAGAAGAATGGTGGCTAAACTGTCATCTCTGCTGGAGTCCGAGTCCCACCCTATGCAGGACATACTGAACGCACTGAGGAGCTCATTTAGCAGCAGACTACATCATCCTAGGTGCGCAACTGAAAGGTTTCGTAGGTCCTTCCTACCTACGGCTGTCAGACTGTATAACCTAAGCAGGGCTGCTTGCAGAGATAGCAAAAAAATGTGACGACCTAACAGTACTGAATGCAAAAGACGCAACAGACTTACACAATGGTCCCCTCCAGTATACAACTAGGACAATATCAGTCGCTACGGAGGGTGACAATATGTATGGGTACATATTCATACTATGTAGGATAACTAAGTAGACGGTTATGCTGTTTATTCCATCTTGCTACAACGCTCCGCACTCTGTATATATATTTATATATTTGTGTGTACGTATGTATATTCACTGCTCTTATTATCATTATTATTTTTATTTTTCTTATCTTCTTAATTATTGCCCTGAGTGTTGCTATCCCTATGCTGCTGTAATCCTGCAATTTCCCCATTGTGGGACTAACAAAGGCTTATCTTATTTTTTTTTTAATTTAACTATGAGGACCTTTAATAAAACATTATATTAAAGGCCGAGACTGAGAACAAGATGATATTCTCAGGTGTGCAGACTTAAACAGGTGAGGTAACATGACCTGGAGCCCTGAATAGGAGCCGTGCCAACAGGAAGCAGAGATGGCGCACATGACAGAAGTAACGGTGATTAGTCGACTAATCCCAAAAATAGTTGTGCGATTAGTCGACTACCAAAATAATCGTTTGTTGCAGTCCTACTACAAACCTTAGCACAGATACTGGCTGCACTGACGATGGGGAAGAGGGAGTCAGCTTTTGGTCTCACAGTCACTGTAATACCAGGGAACTTCTGAGAGAGTTTCTCCTCGTACTTCTCTGCTGGGCCGACGGTGTCCACAAAAACCTACACAAGTCCAGAAACAGAAGGCAGCAGATGAAGATGAAGAACTAGGATGAAGGGGAGGGGAGAATCAGAGCAAGTTAAACATCTCAAAGATTCAATCACTTGAATCTGGAATGGAAATAATAAAAAATATAATATGTGACAATAATAAAGAAAGAAAAAATCTAAAATTTGACGAGGCTGCATTAAAGAAAGTCTGGCTATGGATGCAATAATTCTCCACCCACATACCTCTTTAAGCTGTACTCCACTATCCAAGGCATACTGAACAAGACCAATTGCTGTATCGTGTGAAAGCGCATTAAGATTGTATTTTGACCTTAAAGGAAAAAAATTGTCGTTAATGCGTGAGAATCACAGCAACAAACCAACATGTGCAAGAACCTGCATGCATGGCTCACCTCTGTAACATGCTGCCGGAGATGGTGTTGGGTGACAGAATCTCCAGAGCCCAGCCGACGTAACTTTTAGCTTCGTCCAGTTTCTCAAAAAGATTCTCTCTTTCTGCCTCTGTTAGTGTCTTTGAATCTGACCAAGAAGTGACACATTACTGAGGATGTAATATTGAAGTTATTGATGCGAAAAGTCAAGGTTGTTTGGCTTATTGTGGTTAGTTATATACTGGTGTTGCTTTGAAAGAACTTATATTAAGAACTAGAGTGATGCAGCCATTTACCAGCAACTTTCAATTCCTTCAGGTCCTCCTTTTTGGAAACTGGACAGAAACATATTCCATAGACCATGGGCCCTGCATGACAAATAACATGCATGATGTTACATACCGTATGTTTAGTAGCCAAACTAAGCTCTCCAAGAGCTCAGCTCAGATACCTGGGACATAGCACTATATAACCTAACATAAACCATCATTAACACATTTGCATGACAAAATAACATTTACTAAAATGTAGTAATGAGTTTCAGCTCTAGTTTCAAACCAGTTTTGAAGTGATTTAGTGATCAAATACAGAGTTTTATATGTATAATTTCCAGTGTCTCACACAGTAAACTTTTATTTCTGTTGCCTTACATATTGCTTGATTGTATGAAATGCATAACTTAATGTTTCAGTCTCATTTTAAAAATTTAACACAAAATTTTAACATACATCAGTTCCAGTATCCCAATAATTTTGGACTCCAGTGTAACCATTTGAGTATACCTCCTCTGCTTTGTGAATTAGCCACAGTACAATAACATGAAGCTGAAGCCTCATACCCAACACAGGCCCTCTGCCTGCCTCATCGATGCCCAAACAGCAGTCCTCTGTCCGGCACACTTCAGGGATCTGTGAGGCCAGCCGGCAGCTGACAGAGTTATCAGTTTCAAAAGGGCTGAGGTCCATCACTGCTGGCTGAAAAGACAACAAGTATGAATTAAATAACATCAAGTTTATGTCTGACAGTTTTCTAGGGCAGAAAGAGCCATTATGAGCATCAAAAAACTACAAAAGGCACAATTTTTGGGGGCATATTAGTTAACATAATCTGTGCCCTTTCTTGCAAATTTGTAGATTTTCTCTTTAATTTATATATTTTGTTGCAAATGTGCATATTTCCCATTCTAAATTTGCATTTTTCCTAAGAATTCAACCTGTCCTTTTCTTTACAGTTACCACACTTTTCTCATAAACTTCTGTTTTCTTATAAATGTGCAATTTCTTAATAATGGACTGCATTTACACAGTACCTTTCATGATACCCAAAGCACTTTACAGTGAATATTCTTTCACTCCAAAGACAGACAATGATAGTGGTAAGCTACCTCTGTAGCCACAGCTGCCTTGGGGCAGACTGACATAAACGTGGCCAGTAATCCATGTCAGCGACCTCTGATTACCACCAAACATTTAGTCACAGACACTGGAGGCAAGGTGGGTACAGTGTCTTGCCAAGGGCACAACAGTAGGATGGCTGAGGAGAGCAGGACTTGAACCACCAACCTTCCAGATATTGGACAACCCGCTCCATCGCCTGAGACACTACTGCCCTGAATTTTCTCTAGAATTTGTGACTATTCGTAAATTTAGTTTGTTCCTTGTGTAATTTTTCCCTACAGCAATTTTTAACTTTTCTCGTAAATTTAGACTCCATTTTTTTCTGTTATGTAAATTTGTGTCCCTCCCCCCTTAAATTTATAGCTTTTTTCAGAATACTGTCATTTTTCTTATAAATTTGCTGTTCTGTTGCAAATTTAAGTCTATTTTTTCTTGTAGATTTGACACTTTTCTCACCCCTTTTTCCAAGTTTATGTAAAATCTACAGGGAGCCAGTAGTTACGTGCAAAAGAGCCACATGTGGCTCCTGAACCGCAGGTTGTAAAGCCCTTTTTCAGCTCTAATATAAACAGTAGCCCCGGTAAGTAACCATTCCTACATTTATATTTAAACTGCACCAGATAAAAATTGTAATAGGAGCACCAGCGGAGTTTGTGTCTAATTAGATCAAAACAATTTAACAAATAACATTGCATGTCACGACAAAAATGAATAAAAGCCTCATTCTGACCCGCTGAAGATGACAGCACCTTACTTGTGTTTGCTGCAGATTTGGCGCCCTGGAACTGCTTCCTGTTTGGCTTCCTCTTCTGTGTTAGAGCATGAACGCCCCCTTTGGTCTGACGGTATTACTGCAAGGGCATAAACCGTGAAAAACGAGAAAGAAAATAATTCCCATCGGTCATGGCAAAGACAGGACTAAAAAGATTATTTTGACTGGATTGTTGTAAGTCATTTCCAGATAAACCAAAATTGCATATTTATGTTACTGTCAGACCAAGGACAGCCTCTATGATTTTTCATGCTCCAGTTGCTAAACTTGGGTCTGTCTAAGTCTAGCCTAAACAGATTAAATTTTTTAATTATAGGCCTACTTTTTGGTAGTTTTATAAAATTTGAAATCAAATGAAGATTTCACTTTTTCTCCTCTCTTTTCATAAATACCTGATATATGTGTGGTGGGCATCTATTTAAAGAAGATGCCTACCACATTTCTTTCTGAGAAAGAAAGAAAGAAAGTGAAGAGGATGATAAAATAAAGGCAGCGTTGGATTTTTAAATAGCTTTATTATCACCCGCCTTCATCAGAACTCGGCTGCAGCCCATGGCTTGAGCAGGCTGCAGCTTCATTCCTCCAGCTCTCAAAGAGAGGAGACACGTGTGTGCCTACCAGTTGCAGAATCAGAAAGAGAGGCAGATTTACAGCACAGTGCAGCATATATACTCAACTCAGACAATACATCAAAGACATTCACAGCAGTCAATCTGGGCATTTGCATATCAGAGGTACAGACAGGATGCATGAACACAATGCATGGATGACACTTTAACCTCACAGCTGTAAACGCAGCATGCAGCGGAAAAAACCCAGGAGTGCGAGCTGACTGTCTCTGTGTTCTGTCTCTGTGTTGTGGGGGTTGAATCAAACCGCTACACTGCTCCCCCCCCCCCAGAGGGCACGGTAGGGGACCGTGACCTCGATGTTGCAGTTTGGCCAGCGAGCAGGGAAAAGCTCTGTGCAGGAGGAGGGGGAGGGGGGATAGCAAATGCTGACCGGGCGCGGGAAAATCGTTCGAGTCGCGCCAAAAGTGTTTGCTGCTCCGCGATGTCCCGTCTGAACATGCGGAGATCAGAAGAAGAAAAAAATTAGTCTCTGACTCCTCTCGTGGCCATGAAGAAAAGCAGGAGTGGCGGCTGTAAGAAAAAAAAGAAACAAAAGCAGAGGGACTGGCGTGTTGGCTTTAGGTGCAGGAGCAACCCCAAAGCCCCCCGGGAACAGCTGACGGCTGAAATCCCTTTGCGCCGTGGCTGAGACCATTAGAAAATCCAGTGGCGAGCTGCGTGCTTGCTTCAGGTGAACGAGCAGCCCTGAAGGTTCCGAGGGTGGCGATCGGCCGTCTTTCTCGGGCATGTGCAGCGGCGGAGGACGATGGCGGTCTCTGTAGCCTTTATTGCCCCGTGCGTGGTGCGCCGTCCTCGTAACTCCCCGGTGCGCGCGCGGGGGTTCCGTGCTTGGGTGGGCCGCTGGAGTGGCGAGTCAGGGTGCAGAATCTTGGTGGAGATCGGTGCAGTCTGCGCCGAAAAACATCTCTGACGAGCCGTGGCTGCAGATTAGTCATGGTGCGTTCAGGTCCACGTGTGCTCCGTCGGCCATGGGAGTCGCCAGCATGTGCTCTGATGTGGAGGAGCTGCGCGGCCGGTCCCACGTGGATGTGCCGATCTTGGCGAGGGCGCGCCATGACGTTCTCTGCCGCTTACCCGGTCTCGGTTGATGTCCTGAGAGCAGCTCGCCCGCTGTGGGCTCTGCGTCGAGGCCTCCCTGAGGCAGCAGGGAGGGCAGACCAGTCAGGCCGCTGTGACGGAGCATTCATGTCCGGGTGCTGCGTTCGCTGGCCACTCGTTTTCTTCAGTCTCGGGTCGCCAGCGTGGCTGTTCAGATCAGAAGGCTGCCTTTGCACAAAACATGTGCATTCCGGGGTCACCAGTGAAGAGGATGATAAAATAAAGGCAGTGTTGGATTTTTAAATAGCTTTATTATCACCCGCCTTCATCAGAACTCGGCTGCAGCCCATGGCTTGAGCAGGCTGCAGCTTCATTCCTCCAACTCTCAAAGAGAGGAGACACGTGTGTGCCTACCAGATGCAGAATCAGAAAGAGAGGCAGATTTACAGCACAGTGCAGCATATATACTCAACTCAGACAATACATCAAAGACATTCACAGCAGTCAATCTGGGCATTTGCATATCAGAGGTACAGACAGGATGCATAAACACAATGCATGGATGACACTTTAACCTCACAGCTGTAAACGCAGCATGCAGCGGAAAAAACCCAGGAATGCGAGCTGACTGTCTCTGTGTTCTGTCTCTGTGTTGTGGGGGTTGAATCAAACCGCTACAAAAGAAAGAAAGAAAGAAACTATAAGTGAATATTGCTTTACAAGGAGGGGCAGAGCAGGCTGCGCCTACTGAGGAGTCTCAGGTCTTTTGGAGTGCAGAGGGCACTCCTGAAGACCTTCTATGACTCTGTAGTGGCATTAGCTATCCTGTATGGAGTGGTCTGCTGGGGCAGCAGCATCACAGCTGCCAACAGAAAAAGACTGAACAGGCTAATCAAGAAGGCCAGCTCTGTTCTGGGGCACTGCCTTGACAATAAACCTTTGGAATTTTTGCAGATGTGTCTCTTTTGTTTTATATGTGAAGGTTACCACCAAGTGACATAAATTAAATACTAAAAGATTGGAAAAGCTGTCTAAGAACAATCCAGCAGTTTGAGAAATCACTTTTGGTTTGGTGTAAGTCTGTCAACAGAATTATGAACCATAAAGTAGTTTGTGTTAAAATGTTAAATCCCATTAAACCCTAACCCAGGGGTGTCTAATCATGTGCCATGGAGGGCCAAGACCCTGCAGGTTCTTTCTTCTACCCAGTCTCTTCAGCAGGTGTTTTCACTGATCAGCAGTCAGCGGAAGAAATTCAGTGGAATCTGCTGTTGAAGACACTGGTTGGAGGTAAAGCCTGCAGGATCTTGGCCCTCCATGGCACATGATTGGACACCCCCGCCCAAACCCATTATGATAAAGTACAGATGCTCATATGGCCCAGAATTCCTCCATATACTGGTACTATCACTAAAGTGTGCAGTGTCTTCTGCGCTGGCACATCCAACAATACAGTCTTCAGTAAATAAAATAATTGTTTTTGGTTACTTTTTGTTAAAAAATGAGCCATTATTTTCAAAGTCTCTGATAAATGGTTTGTACTGTTGACTCTTTTCCCACTGGTGTCTTAACAGGCAAAATAGAAAATCATGATGCAAACACATAAGTCACTAAATTGTTTATTATAATCAGCAGCAAATTCCAGATTATTCAGAATGTGCAAAATTCAAACTGTAAAAAAAAAAAAAAACTTAGGATGGGTCACACACGCCGCCACGCTGCCTCACTGAGAAGCAACTGGGATGTGCTGCTCACACTGGTCCCGTTTCAACAGATCTTCAGCCTGCATCTCTGTAAATAGTGACGCACGGTCTGGTTTGGGGTGGATCGTTTTCCTCTTGCCTAGACGAAAGACAGAAATGGGTGGTGGATAATTAAAGCAAGTTTAAAACATATTAGAGAAATACACTTGTTGCTAAAAGCAAGTGGTGGAATGTGACAAAGTGCTTCGTTGTTGTATTTAACCACAATTTTCATGTAGCTGCACTTCAGTAAAGTAGATTTTACAAGGGCTGGGTTATGTTTAAAATCAATTGTTTTTACTGTGGCCTCAGCAATCAGAATGAATTAATACATTCACTTGAATGGAATATAGTACTTTAACTGAGGGTGTGCATCACCGAGTATGGAGTCACTCAGTCAAAATATGGAATTTTTATCAATAAAAGTTTAGCCACCGCTCTGTCACTGCTGTGTCTCTTCTTGCCCTGGCTTCAAGTGTGGGCGATGTTTTGTACTTGTATTGCTAAAATATAAAAGGAAGCACTACAATGGGTCTCAAATATTTGTAATGTGTTCTGTTATTATAATACTGCATGAGTTTATTGACGATAGACTATAAACTACATATATAAACTAAATTATACTGGTGACTGAACAACTCCCATTCCCCAAAGTGCAACATACAGTTATGAATATAACTCACAAAGGATCACACAAATGACCTGACAAAAAATAAATACATTAACAAGCGGTTTATTTTACAGTTGATGTGTCATTCATTTTCAATTATTCTGTAATTAATATTCACACAATCAAATAAATCTCAGTTCAGTCCCTTGTATATTAAGTGGAAATTGTGCTACTTTAGTTTTGGCACTTTACCTATAAAAGCAAAGGATTTCAGTACTTTCCACAGTGGCAAGGTCCGTTGTGGGCTGGCTGCTTTTCCTTTCCTCTTGCCTAGACCAAAGACAGAAATGCATGGTGGTTAGTTCAAGCAAGTTTAAAACATATACAGCTACATCTTCAAAAAATTAGAATATCATGAAAAAGCGATATTTTTTGTCACTCATTTCAGAAAGTGAAACCCATATATAGATTCATTACACAGACAGTGATATATTTCAAGTGTTTATTTATTTTAATTTTGAAGATTATGGCTACAGCCCATGTTAACCAACATTTCAACGGCCAACATTTCTATTTAAAAAATATTTTTTAAATTAACTTTATGTAATATTCTAATTTTTTGAGAAACTTAATTTGGGGTTTTCATGGGCTGTAAGCCATAATCATCAAAATTCAAATAAATAAACACTTGAAATATATCACTGTCTGTGTAATGAATCTATACTGTATATGGGTTTCACTTTCTGAAATGAGTGACAAAAAATATAGATCTTTTTCATGATATTCTTGTTTTTTGAGATGTACCTGTATTAGGGAAATACACCTGTGAAAGCCAGTGGTGGGATGTGACAAAAATGCTTCATTTCCCTGACAAGTGAGCACCTCAGGATCCACTCCGTGCATGTACAAGTACATTTTCAATCCAGGGATTTATGGTGGAACAGAATCAGCACGACAACACTGTTACAACACTTTTTTTGGAAAATCCACAGAATAGGTGTTTGGGTCTATTCTGATGCTTTAGAAAATTATATGAATCACTTTATAAATCACTGGTTTGAAAATGCACTTGAATATGTTGAGATTTTGGAGCCTGGGGTCCACTTGACCTGTATCCAAAATATCAACACAACTTGTTGAGGGAGGCAGACCGCTGGCATGTGGAAACAGATTCTAGAAAGAAAATACAGTGGTACCTCTACTTACGAACGTCTCTACATACGGAATTTTCAGGTTACGAGACGCCTCAACGGGAAAATATTGCCTCTAGTTACGAACGAAATTTCAGGATACGAAAGGCAAAAAAGTACGCGCTCCTCGCAGCTTCCGTAGTTTACCGAACGTAAACATACCTGTAGCTGCTCTGCCATTGGCTATTGCCTAGCATCTTCCTGGTATCCCATTGGCCACAAAGTTTGTTTTTTTTTCCAAAACTTTATGCGTTTGGTTGATCTCGCCAAAGAATATGGCCGTAATACATCAACGATCAGCACGGTATTAAAACAAAACGAAGCACTTACAAGCCGACAAAAGCAAACGTCCTTGGATCAGAACATGAACCAAAGAAGGCAAACGGTGACGACGTCGACGACGATAGCAGTTAAAGGGTAAATGAACATAATTTTTATTATTCTTTCTCTTTTATTATTCTCTTTTATTATTCTTTCTCTCATTTTAAACTCTCATTTTATGTTTATTGTGCAGTAATCTAATTGTAACATGTATTTGTTACATGTTTTGATGCGTTTTTACGATTTATAAAAAATTTATGCCCGAATTTTGGGGGCTTGGAACGGATTACGGCATTTACATGTAAAACGCGCCTCTACTTACGAATTTTTCACGTTACGAGAATTCTTCCGGAACGAATTAAATTCGTAAGTAGAGGTACCACTGTACACACAACTTAATGCACAGCACCAAAGTGCAATACGTACACAAACCAGGACTTTAACCAAGATTAACATATTTCATCGTTTTACTCTTACAAGTGAATACTTAGGACAAAGCAAGCGCGAATCAGCAAAGTTGGCTACTAGCTAACACTGGTTAGCCAGCACAGGACGGAGTTGTATTGCTCAAAAAAGTGAGCTTACCACCAACAGGATAAATGAGCGAAAAGATGCACAATATCACAAATCACTCACCATCAATGGTTCTCTCACTTCCATCTTCAGCTTGTCCATAGTCCGGTTCTATGCTGAGCTGCCATCTGTTTCATTGCCGGTTGCTCCATGTCTCTCTGGATACTATCTGCCACCATGCACAGAAAACGCCTTACCTCTTTGTTGGACCACGATGTAGATTTCCGCGAAACCTGCAAAGCCATCTCTATTAATGTCGTGTTTACTCGGTGAACTTTTGCAAATGGCGGTTTGGAGATTCTGCAGAAGACCGACACTTTCATGACGTTATGCCCTGACCAATCAGTGGCCTGCAGTCTGTTGACGTCATATTTTCGGCCTGACTTAGTGCTGCTGTACCCTGGCTTTGAGTCAGTACTAAAAAGGTATCGGGTACCAGGTACTAATGGAAAAGCCTAAAAAGCGAGTAGAGTAGAGTAGAGTAGGGCTGAGTGGGTACTAGTGGAAAAGGGGCTTTTGAGTGCACTGAGCGGCTCATTTAGCAACAGGCTGCTTGATCCAAAGTGCACGAGGGAGGTTTCGTAGGTCCTTTCTACCTGCTGCTGTCAGACTTTTCAGTCTGCACTGCTCACAGAGACCACACATAACACTTTGCATGAATAAGGAATGTTCCTTTATACACCCCATTCATGTAATAATTATTGAAAGTCGCAACAACACTGTACTCATTGTAACATATGCTGTTGATATATACAGTATATACTGTATATATATATATATATATATATATATATATATATATATATTGCTGAATAACTTAATCTAACTGCTTACTAGTGTTGTAAATACTTTTACTTTTTTAAACTGTAAAAACAATGTTACTTCTTTTTCTAACTACTTGCACTGTGTAGTTTTTGCCCTATTTTATTATTATTTATTATTAGTTTGAGTGCTACTATCCCTCTGCTGCTGTAATACTGTAATACCCCACTGTGGGGCTAATAAAGGATTATCTTATCTTATCTTTAAGCTCACTGTATTAGGTTTTGCAAATTACTTATGATATGTAATCTATCACAGCCCATCTCAAGGGAAGGACAAAATAGGAGGAGGCCACACATTCTTTTTAAACTAAAGATTTATTTAACAAAATAGAACTAAAGAAACTATAACTGTGCAGATCAGTAACTTCAGATTTATATGCAGCATCTGGATGTGTGATGTACTGTATAATGCTCCAAAGAAAACTATCCAAATTTCAACCTCTAACCACACCAACCACAAACCAAATGCCAGAGAGAGAGAGAGAGAGAGAGAGAGAGACTGATTCCAGCAGCTTACAGTATATAGCAGTGGCCAATCAGCCAGCTCAGGTGTGAAATGTAAGCAGCTCAAAACGTCACAAGATGTCATAGATCTATAAATAGAAGATATTCTGCTGGTTGTTTTGACTTACAGTAGACCAGAGTCAGCAATCTGGAAGGCAATTTCTAGCCAAAATAAAATTCTACACGGCGCCTTTAAACATTATGAGAGTTAAAATGATGTTCTTGTAAATCTATGGTTTTGATTTAGTCTTACATCAGCCCCTTGCTTACACTTATGAGTTTTTGGGGACAATTTGTAAATTTTGCCTCCCAAATTTTCAACCTTGTTCTTTGTTCTCTTTGTTATGCCAACAATGAATTTAAAGTTATTTTGATTTTTCATTTTCACAATGTGGGATTATTTATTTTCTATTTTCTTGTAAATCTGTGCTTTTTCTGTAAATAAATAAATGAAAATAGGAATTGCAATTAGCTTCGCTGGTTACAGGGAAAGAGCATCATGTGGCTCAGGGCTGCAGGTTGTAGGTCCTCCATCCAGCATGAAATCAGCCACATCCAAGATCCCCTGAGACTAAACATTGCACAAGTAGGTAAGTTCATCATATTGTGTTAACCTTGCATGTAAACAGTAATTTAATTTAGTAATGCAGTGCACTAAAGTTATGACATAAATAAAATGACTAGCAACATTATGTTTTCTGGTTTCAAGGTGCCAGGGTGTGAGGTTTTGTTAGGTCTTCAGGATGTAACTTGGCTGTTTCTGATTTTATTCAAAATAAATAAAACCTTGATAAATGTTTAGCTCATCTATTAAAAGTATAAAATGTAAATTACATTTTTAAATATCTTTAGCCAATAGTTTATATCCAAGACACGAAAAACAATCTGTTGTGAAGGAGTGCGAGGGAGGCACCAGATGTGGGTGACAACTCACTGACCGCTGGGTGGAATGCCAAAATGTGCTGTGTTACCACACCAACTGCAGCAGACAAATTTGTTATCTTATTGCATGTACTGGGATGTCAAACTCAGTATCACTGAGGGCCAAAATGTTGCAGGATTTCTTTCCAGACAGTCACTAAAGCAGGTGTTTTCAGTGATTAGCAATCAATGGGAATGAGTTCAAAGGAAATCTGCTGCTAAAGAAACTGGTTGAAAGAACACCTGCAGGGTCTTGGTCTAGAGTTTGACATCACTGTGCTTACTGACCGCCTCCATGATGTTAAATTGCTTATATTGTGTGAATATTTGAACATACTTAGAATAGAATAGAATAGAATAGAACAGGCTTTATTGTCATTGTACAGTTGTACAGTACAATGACATTGTGGATGCTCCACCAGGTTACTGTGCAATAAAGTAAGTGAGAAGAATTTGAAATAAAACAGTTACAGAACACACAATTAACCACACGACTGAGGTAAAGGTAAAAGTAAAAATAATAAATAGCCCATTGGTATATATACACAGGTATGGTAGTGGCTTCGCGGGTGGAACTATGTACATAGGAGTGCAAGTCTAAAACAAATCAAGCAAATGTTGTTGTTTAATGTATAATGTTATTGTGGTGTAACTGTGATGTAGAGAGAAAGAGAACTGCAGAGTCCCGGAGGAAGAGATAAAGGAAGTGTGACCGAGCGATGCAGAATAGACCAACAGACCTATGTATCACACAAAATGAACACCACACCAGTGGACTGTGTTGCTGATACCTTTGACGAGAGCTGTTGGATCAAAGTGGAGTTGGAGGAGAATGATAAATTTTTAATTGTCTTTATCTACACATCCCCTAACAGTGATCCAGTGAATAATGTCAAACTTTTACTTAAGGAACATTAGCAACAGAAGGGAATACAGTCATATACTTACTTGTGGGGATTTTAACTGCCCAGATATCAACTGGATTGATGATATTTCACCAGATAACACTACTAGTGTTGGCTTCCAGCTGCACGAGTGCATTAGAGACTGTTTTGTTACTCAGCATGTACGTGATTTTACACACAGAAGAGGTGATAAGTGACCTACCCTGATAGATTTAATTCTCACAAATGAGGAGGGAATGATTGAAGACTTGAGGATTGATGCTCCACTTGGGAAGAGCCACTGTGCATATATTATCTTTCATTGCTACTTGAGAATTAAATCATCCACAAAGAAGCCAGTCATATTGGCTGGACAAGCCACCTGAGTGCAGAGTGCAATCACCAAGCGAACGCAACAGAAACGTTTGACCTTTTATTATAATGATTCAAACAGCATCTTGAGGAGAAAACGTCAGTCACTCGCCAGATTAGCAGGAGCCCTGTGGAGAACAAACGAGGCTGATTAGGGAGGAATGGAGGACAAGTGGGAAAACAGATTATGCCACTCACGTGAGAGATGAAAGGAGACCAGCTCAGAACCCAGCGAAGGAGAAGTACCAGCAGGTGGAACTGCTGGACAGGGAAGGTGGATGGGTCTGACCGGGCGAAGAGGGAAGACTGCTTAGAGGAGGAGCAATTGGCTGACGAGCACACCAAATCCCTTCAGACGCATCGCTCTGTTGGCAGCAACCTGGAAGAGATGAAAAGGAGAAAATCGTTAGCAGATGTCACGGAATGAACACCGCTTACGTAGAGCCGCTTAGTTGAGCAGTATACCCAAACGAGCCAGCGTTGAATCAATGAAGATTGCTTCCTTATAACCGCTAGCAGGCAAGGATCAGCAGGTACGTTTGATGAGGGAGCTGGAGAGCAGGAAGGAGGGGGCGAGCGCTCGCCGTCCATGACAGTGCCTCCTCTCTCAAGGAACACCTCCTGGCGGTCGCCCAGTCTTCTCTGGATGGGCCTGATGGTAGTCCCAGACCATTCCCTTGTCGAGGATCTTAGACCATGGAACCCAAGAACGATGCTCCAGGCCATAGCCCTCCCAGTCGATCAGATATTGGAATCCCTGGCCCCGAAGTCAAACGTCCAAAATCTCCCTCCCCATGTGGGTGATGTGTCCGCCCAGGACCTTGGTGGGGGGCGGGGGGGACTTAGGGGGGGCGGGGGGCTGGAAGAGAGAGGCTTAATCTTGGAGACATGAAAGGTGGGGTGCGTGCAGAGCGTCTGTGGGAGTTGGAACCGCACAGCAAAGTCACCGACATTCCTGGTGACCGGAAAAGGACCCACAAACCGGAGGGAGAGTTTGCGCCCCTCCGTCTTCAGGGGAACCTGGTCTGCGGCCACCCAAACCTGCTGTCGTTTACTGTAGTTTGGTGCTGGGACCCTCTTGCGGTCAGCGTAGCGCTGATTGTGCTCGGTGGCACGCTGAAGCACAGCTCTGGTGGATCTCCAGGCCCAGCGGCAGTGATGGAAATGAGCCCCCACGGATGGCACTGCAACCTCTCTCTCAGCCATGGAAAGCGACGGGGGCGGGGGGTGTAACCCATGGACGCCTCAAATGGAGACCAGCCCATAGCCGAGGAAACCGTTGAATTGAGGGAGTACTCCACCTAAGTGAGATGAGAGCTCCACGAAGTGGGGTCTTCGGCTGCACGTTCTTTGGCACTTTCAGCCTGCCCATTGCTCTGAGGATGGTAACCGGAGGTGAGGCTAATGGTGGTACCAAGGCAATGACAGAAGGACTTCCAGACCCGAGACGTAAACTGTGGACCCCGGTCAGGCACAACGTCCGTAGGGATGCTGTGTAGCCTGATGACGTGATAAGAGAGGAGCTCCGCTGTCTTGGCGGTGGACAGCAGCTTGGGAAGGGGGACCAGGTGTACAGCCTTGGAGAACCTGTCCATGATAGTCAAAATTACGGTGTTGCAATGGGAGAGGGGAAGACCAGTGACGAAGTCCATGGCAATGTGGACCAATGCCGACTGGGAATGGGGAGGGGGTGAAGAAGACCAGCGGGGGAGGTGGAGGAGGACTTGTTCCGGGCACACGTCTGACAGGCTTTGACATATTTCTGTCTCGACATAGCGTAGGCCACCAAAATGCTCGCCTGATGATGTCAATGGTCCGTACCACCCCCGGGTGACAGGTGAAACGCTTACTGTGACCCCCCTGGATGACTTTGCTACGAAGAGCAGTAGGGACATGCAGGCAGTTGGCGGGGCATCCCGCTGGTACAGGCTCTGAGGACTGGGCCTGGCGGACTTGCTTCTCCATCTCCCAGGTGAGGGCTCCCAGGATGCACGAAGACGGGAGAATGGACTGGGGGTGGGAAGAGGGGTCAGCCACGTCCTGACTGAACTGTCTGGAGAGAGCATCGGGCTTCCCATTACGGGAACCGGGCCTATAAGTGGCAGAGAAGTTAAAGTGCTGGAAAAATGGACTTCCGGTTATGGCTGCCACGTAGGACGGACGTGTCTCGCTCTGCTCTGCTCCTGGAGAAAAAAAAATCGGCAAATAACTCTCTCATTTGGGACAGAACGTATCCCAGCGTTTGGGCGAGGATATGTCGGCGAAGCCTAAGGCTGGAAAACCAGGAAAAGGAAAAAGCGAGCCGCCGAAACAGTCCAAATTAACGGACTTTCAGGTCTGTGACGCAGCAAACAGGGCTCCATATATGGCGGAGGAGGCTGGCAACGCTGCGATTTCTGCGGGGAATGGCGCAGATGCGCTGATGGCTGCCATGAGTTCAATGAGAGCGGACTTTTCCTCTAGATTTGATGGGATTATGACAGCGTTGGAAGGAATAAGAAAGGAATTGGGTGACTGTGTAGAACGAACGGCGCAGATGGAGCTCCGTCTCGCTAGTGCTGAAGATGACGTCACCCGTCTTCAATTAAAGGTGCGCACTTTGGAAAAAAAAAATAAATCTCTGGAAGATAATATTTTGGATTTGGAATCTCGGTCGAGACAGAATAATTTGAGGCTGGTGGGTCTTCCAGAGGAATCAGAAGGTCGGGACGTATGTTCCTTTCTGGAAAAGTGGATTCCGGAGGTGCTGGGCAGCGAGGAGTTGCAATCAGCAGTGGTTCTGGAAAAAGCACATCGTATTGGCCCACGGAGAGATAAGGGACCGCCGAGGACCTTAATTATGAAGTTTCTTAACAACAGAGACAGGATGAAGATCTTCAACGCTGCACGAGCTAAAAAAGGAGAGATTAAACACCAGGACCAGCAGGTGCGGTTCTACCCAGATTTGGCCACAGGAATCCAGCAATTGAGGAAGCAGTTTGATCCCGTACGTAAGGAGCTGCGCAACCTTGGGATTCGTCATGGTGTAATCTATCCTGCGAGACTGCTGACCACGTATGAGGGCAGAACCCACATCTTCAAGACCCCAGAGGAGGCGCAGGAGTTCATCAAGAAGATCAAAGAAGAAGAAGAGACTGGTGGGAGCTAAGCATGAACAAAATATAAGGTAGAATAATTAAGCATTTGCACAGGCATCTGACTGACTTGAAGTAAATAGTAAGTTTACAAAATATAGATTGTATTATATATTAAAAAAAAAAAAAAAAACAAAAACAAAACAAACAAAAAAAAAAACTATGATGTACAAAGTTGTTAAAAATTTTGGAGTTAAGTTGGAAAACTACAGAGGAGAGTTAATGTTACGTCATTAAAAGCAGTAGAGTTAGGGTGATTGGGAGGATGAAGAAGGAGTGGCTTAGGCTGTTCCACGTGGGTGTGGAACGGTCGATGGCTATATCGGGAGACAGAATTTTTCTTTTGATTTTGGGGGGTTTGCCACAAGTGTGGGAAGGGGAAATTTGTTTGTGTGTAGTTTGTAGGATGAATGTTCAACCACTCATGTTTTTGCTTCTCTGTATGAGCATGTTTACACTGCAAGGTAATCCCAAACTCTCTATTGATCATGGACCAAAGTGTTAATCTTAATTTAACTTCATGGAATTGCAGAGGTCTACAAAATTTAAAAAAACTTAAACATGTTATGAATAAAATAAAGGACATGGGTTCAAGAATTGTGTTTTTACAAGAAACTCATCTGATAGAGGAGGATGTTAAAAGAATTAGGAGTAGATGGCAGGGAAGTGTATTCACCTCTTCATTTTCATCCCGAGCCAGGGGAGTTATGACTCTCATACATAAATCAGTTCCTTTTCAAGTGAAAAATGTAATTGGAGACAAATTTGGAAGATATGTAATCATTCAAGGTTCTTTGCTATTAGAAAATATAAATCTTGTGAACTTATATGGTCCCAATATAGATGATCAGAAGTTCTTTGCTAATTTATTTCTCATCTTATCATCACTTACAGGGCAACATATAATAGCAGGGGATTTTAATTGTACATTGAATCCAGGTGTGGATAGATCAACAGGACTGGATTGTACGCACATTGGATGTAGGATGACTATTAATCATTTTATGAAAGAATTGAGATTGTTAGATATATGGAGAGAAATGAAACCACAAGTTAAAGCCTATTCTTGTTATTCCAGTACCCACAAGACATTCTCACGTATTGATTATTTTTTGATTTCCACAGAATTAAGGTCCAAGATTCAAAACTGCTTTTATGATAACATCGTGATCTCTGATCATGCACCCTGTTGTCTAATATATGTAGATAAAAAATTGACAAAGGAATCAGGTAGATGGCAATTTCAGCATAAATGGCTTCAGGATGAGGAATTTGTCAAGTATATAGAAAAACAGATAGACGAGTTCTTTGACATCAATACTACACAAACATCAGCATGTGTAAAGTGGGAGGCTTTCAAAGCTTTTATTAGGGGGCATATTATTAGTTATACAGGATCAAAATCTAAGAAGACTCGAGAGGAGAGAGCTAAATTGGAACATAAAATAAAAAATCTTCAGGAAAAAGTGTATGCAGGAAGTGACCCATGGTTGGAGAATGAACTACTGATTTTGAGAGCTGAATACGACAAAAAATCAGCGAATAGAGCTGCCTCGAGTCTTCTAAGATTGAAACAATCTTTTTATGAACAAGGTGAAAAATCAGGAAAATTATTAGCATGGCAGATTAAACAATTGGAAATTAAAACACCAATTACCAGTATTATAAGTAAAGGACAGGTAGTTATAGATCCTTTAGAAATTAATAGAGCCTTTAGAGATTACTATGAAAAATTATATGATACCAAAAATGAACCTGATTTAACAAAACTAAATGGGTTTTTGAACGAACTATCTATACCGTGTATTCCAAATGAAAACAGGGAGATATTGGAGTCTAAAATTAGTCAAGAAGAAGTTGGGCTAGCCATTGATAATATGAAATCAGGAAAAAGTGCAGGACCAGATGGTCTTCCAGTTGACCTTTATAAAAAATTTAAGAATAAATTAATAAAACCTTTTTTGGAAATGGTTTTAGAAGCATTTCAAAATAATAATTTACCATCATACATAAATAATGCCTTAATTATACTGCTGCCAAAACCAGGTAAGCCCTCTAATAAATGTGAAAATATGAGACCAATAAGCCTATTAAACGCCGACCTTAAGATAATCTGTAAAATTTTAGCAAGAGGAATACAAGAAATTTTACCAAATATTATTAATCGAGATCAGAATGGCTTTATAAAGGGTAGACAAGGCTTCCATAATGTAAGAAGACTATTTAATATTATCTATTTTAATAAAGAAGCACCGGATACAGCTCTCCTATCATTGGACGCCGAAAAGGCCTTTGATAGAGTTGAATGGCCCTTTCTTTTTGAAGTCCTACAAAGGTTTGGACTTGGAAATAATTTCATAAAATGGGTTCAAATAATATACAATAATGCTACAGCAGAAATCCTAACAAATAACAATATTTCAAAACCAATAAAAATCAATAGAGGATGTCGACAAGGCTGTCCACTCTCACCTTTACTGTTTACTATGGCAATTGAACCTTTAGCGATAGCGATACGTTTACATTCACAAATATATGGAATTAAAGTTGGACCAACAGAACATAAAATCTCCCTGTACGCCGATGATATAATTTTGTTTATGTCGAATCTAAAAAAATCAATTCCAACCTTGTTGAATTTAATAAAGAATTTTGGGGAAATATCAGGATATAAAATAAATAAAACTAAATCTTCAATATTAATGCTAAATGAGACCCAGAGAAATTACCCAGCCCCTGAGGTAAATCAATTCAATGTTGTAAATCAGTTTAAATATTTAGGAATCCAAATTATGCCTAAGCTAGAATCAGTCGCCAGTGTCAACTATGAAGCCTTAATGTCAGATATCAGTGAGTTAACTCAGAGATGGATGTCACTACCAATGTCGATGATCGGGAGAATCAATATACTTAAAAGTAATATTTTACCTAAAATACTTTATTTATTTCAATACATTCCCTTATCACCACCTTTAGATCTATTCTCAAGAATAAAAAAAAAGTTAGTGGAATTTATATGGAACAACAGGAGGGCTAGATTACGTCTGTCTTTATTATATTTACCATTTGATCGTGGAGGTCTGAAATGTCCAAATTTTATGTTGTATTATTGGTCGGCACAACTGAGGTCTATGACATATTATTTTTCATCAAATGATCTCCCTCACTGGACTGAAATGGAATCATACAATTTACCTTTACCTCTTCCCATATTCATATACTCAGATTCGGCAAAAAAATTACAAAAACAAGTTAAAAATCCATTTGTAAAGCATATGATCAAAATATGGTGTGAAGCTAAAAACTATTTAAAAGAACCACAGTTATTGTCACAATTTAGTCCAATATGGGGTAATCAATATTTTAAACCAGGGAGAGCGGACGCTGTATTTAAAGTATGGAATTTAAAAGGGATACAAAAGATTCAGGATTTATATTTGCCATGTGCAGACAACATAATGTCTTTTGAAGAGCTGAGGATCAAATTTAATCTCAATAGAACACATTTTTTTAAATATCTTCAACTTAGAAACTTTATTCGATCAAATCAAAATAAAGCTCTCACTCGACCTATTTATTCATCCTTGGAAAAAATGATGATGAAAGATAGTAAAAGAAAGGGTATTATTTCAGAGTTTTATAACTCATTGACACTATCTTCAAGTGAAAATTCACTGAAAAGATTAAACTACTGGAAAGAAGATCTGCAAATTGAAATTTCAGAGGAACAATGGGAATTGGCTTGTACAGAAGCTCAAACCAAATCAATAAATGTACGCCTTAAATTGATACATTTCAAATGGTTAATGCGGATGTATGTTACACCGGAGGAGTTAAATAGATATAACAAAAATATACCAGATACATGCACAAAATGCATGGAAAGTAAAGGAACCCTATTTCATTGTTTATGGGAATGTAGATTAATAAGAATGTTTTGGGAAGAGGTGAGGGTAACAATTGAAAAAATAATCTCAAAACAAATCATATTGAATCCTAAACTGTTTTTGTTGGGTCTGTACCCAGAAAAGCATAATTTTAATAAAAGTGAAAGAACATTCATAGACCTCAGTTTGCTGAATGCCAAAAAATGTATTGCACTATTATGGAAAAAGACTCATAGACCAGATGTGACTCAGTGGTTAAGACAGATGTTAACAAACCTTCCATTAGAAAGAATAACATATATACTGAAATCAAAGGAAATTGTGTTTGAGAATATATGGAGACCTTTTATTGATTATGTAAAAAATTTAAACATAACTCTTGAAGAAGAAGGTGAATGATGTGTGTGGACCTTGTAAATTCCAAACTGGTGAACATAATATGTATACTTATGTATTGGATTGTCTAGACTAAACAGAGGAGCATTGTTGAAGACTTGATTTTGTTGGTGGTTGTTGGTGTTTTTAGTGCATTTTTTTTTTTTTTTTGTAGTACTTTAGTGTTAGTGTTTGATTGTTTGTATCATGTTTGTTAAAAAAAAAAAAAAAGGTTCAATAAAGATATTGTGGAAAAAAAAAGTGCTGGAAAAATAAGGCCCAGCGAGCCTGCCTAGGATTAAGTCGGCGGGCCGACTGCAGATACTGTAAGTTCTTGTGGTCGGTCCACACGACTACCGGGTGAACAGCTCCCTCCAGCCAGTGTCTCGATTCCTCAAATGCCAATTTAATAGCCAACAGCTCGCGATCACCCATGTCGTAATTCCTCTCAGCTGGGGTAAGCCGCTGAGAGAAATACGCACATGGGCGGAGCTTCAAGTCCAGGGGTGACCGCTGGGACAGGACCGCGCCCACCCCCGTTTCTGAGGCATCCACCTCCAGGGTGAATTGGAGCTGAGGGTCGATCTGAGCCAGGATTTGATCGCCAGTGAACAGGTCCTTTAATTTATTGAAGGCCTGCTCAGCTGCCTCGGTCCAAACAAATGGCACCTTAACAGAGGTCAGCTTAGTTAAAGGCTGTGCTATCCCACTATAGTTTTGAATAAACCTGCGATAAAAGTTCGCAAACCCCAAGAAGCATTGCAGCTCCTTGCGGGAGAGGGGGGCTGGCCAATTGAGCATAGCCTTCATCTTGGCTGGATCAGACCTCAGCTCTCTCTCCACTATAATGAAACCAAGGAAAGAAGTTGAAGATGTAGAAAATGTGTACTTCTCTTTCTTGACATAGTTATTCTCTAAGAGCCGCTGTAACACGGCTCTGACATGGATCTCGTGCTCCTCTGGTGTGCGAGAAAAAATCAGAATGTCGTCTGAATAGACAAAAACAAACCGATTAAGCATGTCATGGAGGACGTCATTGATTAGGCGCTGGAAAACGGCGGGGGTGTTCGTGAGACCAAAAGGCATCACTAAATATCCTCGTAAAGATCCTCGTTCTTGTGGCAGAAGGACTAACCTTCAACTATCACCCACGCAAGCTTACACTGGTGGCAGCGGTGTTGATTTTTGAGGACTCTTCTCAGCATGATAAACATGGCAGATAAACAGCATCTGTTTGGCTGGTGAGAGCTGTGGAGGTGGCAGGACGACGCAGCCAGTTAACGGCTTCTGCTCATCTGTGCGAGGCTCATCTGTGCGGGGTGCCAGAGAGGAGCAGCGTGGAGGTGTCCCGGGCAGCAAGACGAGCACCGCGGGAGCCAAGTACGCCAGAGGGCCAGAGGGCCAGCAGCGCTTCGGTAGCTGGAGAGGAACGTGGCTGTGACACCTGTTCACCTAGACGAGCAGCCAGAGAGGCATGGTGGTGATATCTGGGACGTGGACCACTTGTTTGGGGACTTCTCCTGCATATTCCATGTTTCAAGAACCGGGTGTTTTTCTGTGAGAGAGACGTTTCAGCTCTGTGGCGTTTGGCTGGGCTGACGCGGATTGGTGAAGGACGACGCTAGCTGCCGAGGGAGCCTTGGTTTCACCGGCGGATTCAGCTGTTAGGTGGTGACGCTGGTTGGTGACCTTCACTAGCCATCACTGGCCATCGGGAGCGCTTCAACCTCGCAGTTGGGTGACATCTATAATTGAGACGGCGGGCCAGCTGGCAGCCTCCACTAGCCATCGGACGTGCTTTGCCTCCTGTATTAGCCAACAGGTGAGCCGCCTTTGATCCCAATCAGTCTAGTCAGTATGCCTCCGAAAAGGAATCAGGTAAATGGAGAGGAATTGGAGGAGATCAAACTCTCATTAAATTTCATGACTGAAGAAATATCCAAGATAGCAAAACAACAAACTTTGCTTATTGGCCTTATGGATCAAGTGCGTGAATTAAAGGCTGAAGTCATGGAAAAAGACAAGAAAATTAATTTCTTAGAAAGACGTGTGGATGATTTAAAACAATATACAAAAATGGATGATGTCATAGTGAGCGGTCTGAACACCAGACACCGCTCCTATGCACGTGTGACAGCAGGAGTTGGTAACCAGGATGGGGAGGATGAGACATTGGCAGAATCACACACTCTTGAACAGCAGGTGTTAACTTTTTTCAACTCTAAAAACATTGTTGTGGACAATGAGACTATTTCGGCTTGCCACACGTTACCTAGAAAAGACAGTAAAGGAAAACCAGCGATCATCATCTGATTTGTCAGCAGGAAAGCAAAAACTGATCTTCTGCGACAAACAAAAAAACTGAGAGGAACGGCTGTCTATATAAACGAACATTTAACAAAAAAGAACTCTGAAATAGCTAGACAAGCCAGGGCTCTCAGAAAACAGGGAAAAATACAATCAACTTGGACAAAGAACTGTAAGGTGTGGATAAATCTGCTTGGCACTCCAGGAGAAGCTAAAGTAATAATGATTAGAGAAATGGAGGAATTAGACAAATTTAACCCCTTGACGCCTGAATTTATTTCCAACTGTGAAAAATTTTTTTTTATTTATTTTTTTTATTTTTTTCATAATTGAAAATCGTTGTTTTTTTGTTTTTTGGGTTTTTTTTGGGGTTGATGCGAATTCGCGACAATAGGCGTCAAGGGGTTAAACCTTAGCCCGGATGCAAGAATAACAGTGCAGTAAGATCATGAGTGGAGATTTTGTGTTCTTTTTCCTTTTTTCCTTTTGGTGTATATTGTTGACATAATTTATGATTAGTACTTTAACCAATCTTCCTTCCTCATTTAATAATGAAAGTGTATTAGGGCAAATTGAAGCTGGAATCTTTGTCAATTCTGAACAGCAACCACAAGACATTTTAGGAGATATTGACCCAGACGATGACTATTTTAATCATATTAATAATAAGTGTGTTTATTATGATGAACAACAATTAAATGGAATTATGAATTTGGATCAGACATTGGCAATAATACATATTAATAGTGGGAGTCTCTATGCAAACTTTGATAGTCTTAAGGAGTTTTTAAATCAATTTAACACACCATTTAGGATTATTGCAATAAGTGAAACATGGATTAATGAAGAAAAAGATGTAAATTTTGAACTACAGTGGTACCTCTACTTACGAATTTAATTCGTTCCGGAAGAATTCTCGTAACGTGAAAAATTCGTAAGTAGAGGCGCGTTTTACATGTAAATGCCGTAATCCGTTCCAAGCCCCCAAAATTCGGGCATAAATTTTTTATAAATCATAAAAACGCATCAAAACATGTAACAAATACATGTTACAATTAGATTACTGCACAATAAACATAAAATGAGAGTTTAAAATGAGAGAAAGAATAATAAAAGAGAAAGAATAATAAAAATTATGTTCATTTACCTTTTAACTGCGATCGTCAGCGTCACCTTTTGCCTTCTTTGGTTCATGTTCTGTCTCATCAGTGGTTTTTGCCTGACGTTTTGTGATGAAACGATCCAAGGACGTTTGCTTTTATCGGCTTGTAAGGGCTTCCTTTTGTTTTAATACCGTGCTGATCGTTGATGTTGTTTTTTTTTCTCCCAAAACTTTATTAAGAACAAGGTGAAAGTACAGAGTTATAACGTAGATGGTGATAAACATGGCAGTTAACAATTTTTTTTTCTCTAAATTGTGTAGTTCAGTCAACAGTCTTACAAGAGGTAAGAAGGATAAAATAAAGTAGTAAGAATAGTAAATAATAATAAGATAAAGCGAGATCAACCAAACGCATCCATTCGTGGCCAATGGGATACCAGGAAGATGCTAGGCGATAGCCAGTGGCAGAGCAGCTACAGGTATGTTTACGTTCGGTAAAATACGGGAGCTGCGAGGAGCGCGTACTTTTTTTGCCTTTCGTATCCTGAAATTTTGTTCGTAACTAGAGGCAATATTTTCCCGTTGAGGCGTCTCGTAACCTGAAAATTTCGTATGTAGAGACGTTCGTAAGTAGAGGTACCACTGTATATGGATATGAGATGTACACACAAAATAGGAAATGTAAAAGTGGTGGCGGGGTAGCACTGTATGTTGATAGAAAATTAAAAAGTAAAAAAGTGGACAGTATGACATCAACAGTGAATGAAAGTATGGAATGTTTAACAATTGAGATTACGATGGAAAATAGAAAAAACATAATAGTAAGTTGTATATATAGAGCACCGGGATCTGATATGGAAAAATTTAGAAATGGGATGGAAAAGATGTATGCAAAAATAAGGCAAAAAAATATCTTTATTTGTGGTGACTTTAATATAGATTTAATGAAAACAAAACAACACAAACCAACTGAAGATTTCTTAGATACAATGTATAGCTTAACCTTATTTCCAAAGATTACAAAACCTACGAGAATAACGACACACTGTGCTACCCTGATAGACAACATTTTTACCAATATTATTGAATATAATATGGTGAGTGGTATACTAATAAATGATATTAGTGACCACCTGCCTGTATTTGTTTCTTTAGACGTTAATTATGAGGCTAATGAGAGTAAGAATAATAATAAACCATGTAAAAAGATTATCTATAAAAGAATAGGAACAGAAGATAGAATCAATGATTTAAAAAAAGACTTAATGTTGCAGAACTGGGATGTTGTCTATAGAGAGAAAAAAGTGGACTTGGCATATGATAAATTTATTGATATATTTAAATCATTATATGATAAAAACTGTCAAATTAAAGAAATTAATTAAAAAAACATATATACAAAAATTGCCCTTGGTTAACCAAGGGGCTACAAAATGCTTGTAAAAAGAAAAATTATCTCTATAAAAATTTCATTAAATTAAGAACCAAAGAATCTGAAAAAAGATATAAAACACATAAAAATAAATTAACTGAAATAATACGAACTAGTAAAAAATTATACTATAGGAAAATGTTAAATGAAAATAAAAATAATATAAAAGGAGTCTGGGATATATTAAACAAATTAAGGAAAAATGGAACTAAGAAAATGGTATATCCAGAGTATTTTACTGATAATTGTGGTGATAATTATGATAAGAATATGGTAGTAAATAAAATGAATAATTTTTTTGTAAATGTTGGACCAGAGTTGGCAGCAAAAATTCCAAACCAAGGAAGAGACACCGTGAGTGAGACATTGGAAATAACCCTCAGTCAATCTTTCTTACAGCGGTGGATGAACTAGAGGTAAAATCTGTTGTTGAAAAGTGTAAAAATAAATTATCTACTGATTGTGATGGTATTGATATGGTACTAGTAAAAAGAACTGTTGATGGCATATTAAAACCATTCACATATATTTGTAATCTATCATGTCAAACTGGCTCATTACTGCAGAAAATGAAAATAGCAAAAGTAATATCATTATTCAAGCAAGGAAATAAACACCACTACACAAACTACAGACCAGTGTCGCTTCTCCCACAATTTTCAAAGATTCTGGAAAAACTTTTCAACAACAGATTAGAAAACTTTTATAAACACGATGTGCTTAATCAGAACCAATATGGATTTAGAGCCAAGAGTACAACATCGTTGGCAATAACGGAAGCAACAGAGGAAATAATAAATGCATTAGATCACGGAAAATATGCAATTGGTGTATTTATAGATTTTAGAAAAGCATTTGATACAATAAATCATTCAATACTTCTTAATAAACGGCAAATATATGGTATTAGGGTAATGGCTCTGAATTGGGTTACAAGTTACCTATCTGAGAGACAACAGTTTGTGAAGATGGGAGAATATCTGTCTGGGTGTATGGGAATTGCCTGTGGGGTCCCCCAGGGGTCAGTATTGGGCCCCAAATTATTTAACATATATAAAAATGATATATTCCAAGTTTCTAAATTATTAAAAATAATATTATTTGCTGATGATACTAATATATTTTATTCTGGAAGTAATTATAATCAACTAATCCATACTCTAAATAATGAATTAAATAAGCTTAAAAAATGGATGGTTTGTAATAAATTATCACTAAATATAGAGAAAACTAAGATAATGATATTTGGTAATTGTAAAAATAAAGAAGATATATATATATTCATATAGATAATGTGATTATTGAAAAAGTTAAGGAGATCAAGTTTTTGGGTGTAATACTAGATGATAAAATTAGTTGGAAACCACACGTCAGTTACATACAAAACAAAGTTGCAAAAAATATTGCAATTATAAGTAAAATTAAGCAGGTCCTAGATTACAAATCACTTCATATCTTGTATTGCTCATTAGTACTTCCATACTTGACCTATTGTATAGAGGTCTGGGGTAACAATTATAAAAGTAAACTTAATTCATTGCTAATATTACAAAAAAGAGCAGTCCGTGTTATACAAAAAGTCGGGTATCTCGAACATACTAATTTATTGTTTTTACATTCAAAGTTATTGAAATTACAGGATCTGGTTCATTATTATACAGCACAATTAAAGTTTAAAGTCAGTAAAAACCTTTTGCTACACAATATACAAAATCTTTTCAGTGAGAGAGAAGGGAAATACAATTTATGGGGGAACACAAAATTTAAAATTCAATTCAATTCAATTCAACTTTATTTATATAGCGCCATTTCACAACAACAGTCATCTCATAGCACTATCAACTGTAGGGGGAACCCCCACAGTTGCAGAAAGACCCCAGCAATCAGGTGATCCCCTGTGAGCAAGCACTTGGAGACGGTGGAGAGGAAAAACTCCCTTTTAACAGGAAGAAACCTCCAGCAGAACCAGGCTCAGGGAGGGGCAGTCATCTGCTGCGACTGGCTGGGGGGTGAGGGGATAGAGAAGATGAAAAGAACAGACATGTAGAGAGCAAACAGCACGATGGGGACTCAATCTATGGGAGAGAACAAACAAATGTTAATGACCAGCAAAAAAAAATTTCATTGAGAGTGAGGAAAAAATCAAAAAGGTAGGTTTTAGCCCTATTCTTAAAAACAGAGATCGAGTCTGACTCCCGAATCCAGATTGGTAGCTGGTTCCACAGGAGAGAAGCTTGATAACTGAAGGCTCTGCCTCCCATTGTACTTTTGGAGATTCTAGGTATTACAAGTAATCCAGCATTTTGGGAGCGTAGTGCTCTGTTAGGATAATACGGTAGTATCAGATCTTTTAAATAAAAAGGAGCCTGATTGTTTAGAGCTTTGTAAGTAAGAAGAAGGATTTTAAACTTAATTCTAAACGCTATGGGAAGCCAATGAAGGGAGGCCAGAACCGGAGAGATATGATCTCTCTTTCTAGTACCTGTTAAAACTCTTGCTGCAGCATTTTGGATCAGCTGAAGACTTTTTAAAGATGTTTTAGGACAGCCTGATAATAAAGAATTACAATAATCTAATCTTGAGCTAACAAAAGCGTGGATCAGTTTCTCAGCATCACTCTGAGACAAGATGCTCCTAATCTTGGCAATATTACGCAAATGATAGAAGGCAGTCTTAGAAACAAATTTAATATGTGAATTGAAGGACAGATCTTGATCAAAAATAACTCCAAGGTTCCTCACAGAGCTATTAAGAGAAAGAGTAACCGCATCCAAACTGAAAGTTTGATTTGGAAAGGTATTTCTAAGGTTTTTTGGACCAACAAGAATGACTTCAGTCTTATCTGAATTTAATAGCAGGAAATTACAAGTCATCCAAGCTTTGATTTCCTTAAGACAGGCTTCTAACTTGGCTAATTGATTACTATCATCTGGCTTCATTGACAGGTATAATTGTGTGTCATCTGCATAACAATGAAAATGTATAAAGTGCTTTCTAATAATGTTGCCTAACGGAAGCATATATAAACTAAAAAGAGTAGGGCCTAGCACAGATCCCTGTGGAACCCCATGACTAAGCTTTGAGTTGAAAGAAAACTCATTATTTACATGAACAAACTGGAACCTATCAGATAAATAAGATCTAAACCACTGCAACGAAGTTCCATTAAGTCCAACATAGTGTTCTAATCTATCAAGTAGAATATTATGATCAATAGTATCAAAAGCTGCACTAAGGTCTAAGAGGACAAGTACAGAAACCAGTCCATTATCAGATGCGATGAGGAGGTCGTTAGTGACCTTCGCTAAGGCTGTTTCAGTACTATGATGGATTCTAAACCCAGATTGAAACTCTTCAAGTAAACCATTTCCCTGCAGGTGGTCAAATAATTGCGTAGCAACAACTCTTTCTAAGATTTTTGAAATGAAAGGGAGATTAGAGATTGGTCTATAGTTAGCTAAAGCTCCTGGATCTAGCGTTGGCTTTTTGAGTAAGGGTTTAATTACAGCCATTTTAAAAGCCTGCGGTACATGGCCTAAAGTTAATGAAGAATTGGTTATATGAAGAATAAAGCTACCAATAAGTGGGAAGACTTCTTTAAATAACCTGGTAGGAATAGGGTCTAAAAGACAAGTTGAAGGTTTGGATGAGGAAACTATTTTGTCTAACTCACAAAGGTCGATTGGAGTAAACTCATCAAGACAGACATCAATTGAAGGAGTTGTAGTAGTTACAGTATTTAAGTTAACTGTGGGAAGAATCTGATTGATTTTATCTCTAATGGATGAAATTTTATTATTGAAAAAGTTCATAAAGTCCTGACTAGTAAGTTCTAAGGGAATGCTAGGATTGACAGAGTCCTGACTCTTTGTCAACCTGGCTACAGTGCTGAAAAGAAACCTGGGATTATTCTTGTTCTCTTCTATTAATGCAGAGTAATAACTTGTTCTAGCTTTTCTAAGAGATTTTTTATAAATTAAAAGATGATTTCTCCAAGCTAAATAGATTTCATCTAAATTAGTGGAGCGCCATTTTCTTTCTAATTGATGAGTCTTCTGTTTTAAGCTACGAGTTTCTGTGTTGAACCAAGGAGTTAGAAATCTCTGATTAGACTTTTCTTTTTTAAGGGGGCCACCAAGTCTAGAGTCTGATGCAGAGAAGCTGTAACACTATCCACCATGTTATCAATTACAGAAGGAGCAAGCTGTCTATAGCTTATTTCCGTTGTGTTGACACATGGCATAGAGGAAACAATCTGCATAAATTTGGTAACAGCATCATCTGAGAGGCATCTACTGTAATAATATTTTTCTTTAGGAGCCAAATAGTCAGAAATAGTAAAATCAAAGGTTAACAGACAATGGTCTGACAGTACAGGGTTATGAGGAGACACTACAAGATTTTCTATTTCTATGCCATATGTCAGAACAAGGTCCAATGTATGGTGGAGGTAATGAGTAGAATTTCCTACTTTCTGAGAAAACCCAATCGAGTTCTAATATTGAATTAAATGCCACATTAAGGCAGTCACTATCTACATCCACATGTATATTAAAGTCCCCTACTATAATTATTCTATCAGATTTCAGCACTAAATCAGCTAAGAAATCAGCAAATTCGGATAAAAATTCTGAGTAGGTTGATGGGGGACGATAAACTATGGCAAATAAAATTGGGTTTAACATAAAATTGCTAAAGTGCCCAATACTGAGGACCAGGCCCTCAAAGGAATTATAACATGTTTTTTGCTTTACATTAACTAGTAATTTGGAATGGTAAATTGTTGCTACTCCTCCTCCACGACCAGAACTTCTGGGATTTTGACAGTTTAAATAACCAGAGGGAGTTGATTCATTTAAACCAACATAATCCTCTTGCCGTAACCAAGTCTCTGTAAGGGAAATTAAATCAATCTGATGATCAATTAACAGATCATGGACTAACAGAGACTTGGGAGTTAGAGACCTAATATTTAATAAACCACATTTAATTTTTAAATTAAGAGGAGGAACAGAGGCCAAATCATTCAATTTAGAGGCTTTATGTTTAATTTGAGTTTTACCAATATTTTTCTTAATCACTTTGGGATGCTTATATATTATATTTTTATTTACTTTGGAGGGAGCAGACAATGATTCTCTGATGGGGAAGACAGGGGCTAAGTTGAGGGGTGGTGGATGAAGAGGAGCTGCAGAGAGGCGTGTAAGACTGCGACTCTGCTTCCTGGTCCCAACTCTGAGTAGTCAAGGTTTTGGAAATTTGGATAAAAATGATGCCAGATTGTTAGATAAATGAGAAGTACCATCCAAAGTGGGATGGACGCCGTCTCGTCTCATAAGACCAAATGCACTTAGTAAGATCTACTAGGAAGGGTTTTTGTGTGTCCGTGTGTGGGGTAAAATTGTGGAATGGGTTGGGGGAGAAACACAGGCAATGTCCAAACATCCATATATTTAAATCAGCATATAAAGAAATGATTTTTGAGCAGTATGAAAATGAAGGGCAGTGATGTTACAATGTGTCTTCAGTGAGGGAAGGTTGTTGTTGTGTGTGTTATTGTGTTATGGTGATTGTGATGGTGATGGTGTTGTCTGTGTTTGTGTTGAACATGCCAGAAGTGTTTGTTTATTGTTGTTGCAATATTGTTGGATGTTGGTATTGTTGTCAATATGGACTGTCGTTGTTGTGTCATTTCTGTTGTATAATTTGACTATGGGGTGTATCATGGTGAATGTGGTTGTGGGATGAATGATGATTAAGAGTGATACTGTAATTTGTTGGGTATGGAACGGAGTGGGACTATATAAGCGCTGGCTTCTTCCCACTCCTTTTGAACATTTTATTATAATTTTTTTTTGGCTTGTTTTTTGTTTTGTTTTAAATTCTTTTTTTTCTTTTTCAGAATCTTCAAATAAATAAAATCAATCAATCAAAACTCAATCAAAAATATTCATAATGCCCCAGATGAGTTTTAAATGCCGTTTTCCATTTGTCCCCCTTGCGTATTCTAACTAGATGGTAAGCATTACGTAGGTCGAGTTTAGAGAATACACGGGAATGCTGCAGAAGCTCGAAAGCGGAGTTCATCAGGGGCAGAGAATATTTGTCTTTGACAGTGATGGTGTTAAGTTCCCGGTAGTCAATGCACGGTTGCAGAGACCCGTCCTTTTTGCCCACAAAGAAAATCCCTGCCCCTAGGGGAGCCGAGGATGGCTGAATAAGGCCAGTGTTCAGCGAATCCTTAATATATCTTTCCATCACCTCCCTCTCTGGGCCAGAAATGCTAGAGTTTGCTGGACAGCAACCGCACACCCGGGAGGAGGTCAATAGCGCAGTCATACGAGCGATGCGGGGGAAGCGCTAACGCTCGCGACTTGCTAAACACCTCCCCGAGGTCGTGGTAGACCTTGGGTACGTGGCTGAGGTCCGGCGGCTCAGCCTGAGGAGAGGAGACGGAAAGGGATGGGGAACACTCTGCTGAATTTAGGCACGTAGCCAAACAGTTAGCGCTCGTCTTCTCCCACCCCTGTTGCCCTGCTCCTGATCGGGGCGTGGGGGCCTGGTGGGGAGCCTGAGACCTATCATGTTGTCAAAATCCCTGGGGGCTACTGAATATATAGATACAACCAAGGAAGTGAGAAGGGGGGTGAATATGAGCGTAAGTGAGAGTGAGGGGGTGATGAATAGAGGTGGTGATGGTGGGTCGGTTTTGTGCGGCGCTTTGCATGTCGGGTGGCATCTCGGGGCACCTGTGGTGGTCTGCTGATTGATTTTTTTTTTGATTTTGTATACTTTATTGATCCCCAGAGGGGAAATTGAGAGCATCCGCCTGGATGGATGAAGCAGCCACGGTACGGCGCTATCCCTTTACCATTCACACACACATTCACACTTTAGAGTTTAGGCCACTTTAGAGTCTCCAATTAACCTAACCTGCATGTTTTTGGCCTGCGTGAGGAAACCGGAGAACTCCCGGAGTAAACCCACGCAGACATGGAGAGAACATGCAAACTCCACACAGATCACTGTTGGTCAGGGGCTGGGATCGAACCAGGGATCCCATGGCCAAGGGTGAATTGCTGTGCTGCCGCAGTGCTAACCACTGCGCTACCGCACTGCTCAATTGGCCGGTGATTGATTGGTCACTCAGATGGACGCCAGGGGTGGGGGTTTGCTTCTGTGGCCTGCGCCTGTGGTCTCCCTGGTCACTGCCGGGCACTGGTGCGTGTTCAGGCTCGCTGCATCTGCTTCGCAGCTGGCTTATGAAACAAGGGTGAATGAGGGGTGAGTTTGAATGGGTACAGGAGTGAGAGAGAATGGGTCAGTCTGGATGAGTGAGAGGGAGTTAGTGCATATAGGTGCGCATGGGAGCATGTGGGTGTGAAGGTGTGAGAAGGGGTGTGTCTGCGAGTCAGGAGGTGCTGGACTAAGGGGGGTAGTGCCTCTCGGCAATGTGGGCTCCCCTGGCGGGGGTACTTTTTTGGGCATGGGGGTCCCTGGGGTGTGTGACAGAGGCGGTGGGGCGGGCCTGCTGTGGGGGTGCCTGGAGGAGCTCGCGCCGGGGGGCATGGGCGGGTCTCTGCCCTGGGGGGTGGGGTTGCTGGCCTCCTGGTGCCTGGGGCCAGGGGGTGGGCATTGGCCCCACTGGGGGAGGTGGGGATCGGGCGGGTCCGGGGGTGTGGGCTCACCGCGCCGGCCGCCGAGCAGCCTGGCCTCCTTTGATCGTCCCTCTGGGGCCGGATGCCTGGCTTTCCTGGGGCTTGCTGACCTCGGACGTTTGTGCCCTGTGGGGGTTGGTGGCGCTGCCTTGCCTGCTCGGGGTTCCCGGGGGAAGAGCTGCTGCGACCGGCCCTTCGCTTCGTATGTTTCCTGACAAACCGCTCACATGCACACACTTATTTTGCGCGCGTTCTCATATATATGCACGCAGACATACACGCACAAGTGTCTCTCCTTTAACAGGTTTGGAAACCAGACTTGTGTTGAGACATCTTCGGTGGAAGAAGCAGTTTGTCTTTTGTTTGTTTTAGTTGTTGGTTTGTTTGGGTTTTTTTTTCGTCTGTTCCCCTCCCTTTTCTTCTCCCCCTCCACACACTTCCTTTCCCTCTTCCCCATCCTGTTGGGTCTTCCATGAGTAAAATAATTAAAATAAAGTATTAAAAGTTATTACAGGAGGAGTTTACAACAATATACAATACACAGTTAGGTACTGTATAAGCTCCTCTTGGCAAAGTAAATCTGTTTTGGCACAATAAGGGTGACAGATCCCTGTTCTGTTTGCCTAGCTGCCTGACAGGACAAGGGGAAGAAAAAAAAAACCAGCGCTCCAGGAGGTGATTGAATTTTGAGCCCAATTGATCATAGGATTATGCCTCTGGAGCCATGGGTAACCAAGTACCACAGTGTGAGAAGCCCGTGGAGACACATAAAAAGTCTGCTTCTCACAGTGGTTACCAGACAAAAGGACGGATAGCTGCATCGTGCAATTAGTAACGGACGCCACCGTCTGGTCTGAAAGAGTATGCACAGAGTGGGAAGCCGGCAGTTTAACTGTTGGAATCCCCAGCTCATGCACCAGCGTGGAAGAGACGAAATTACCCTCCGCCCCAGAATCAATCAGGTGGAGACCATCCTCTCGACCCCCGGTAGCTGGATGAGGGCCGAAATGGAGAAATTACCGGGGGGATCGGATTGACTCCCACCCGCCAGACCCCCCGCAGCTACTGATGGGTCAGTTCTTTTGGCCGCAGGCGGCATGCGTCCAGCTTATGGTTCAGAGAACCGCAGTAGGTGCACGCCCCGGCCCGTCGCCGTTGCTCCACTTCTACCCACGGAAGATGAGCAGAGCTGAGCTCCATAGGCTCGGGGTCGGGCTCGCCTCGGTCAGTAGTCACCGGAAAGGAGCGAGTAACGGGCGGGCGAGAGGAGGCACTGCGCTCCCGAGCGCGCTCCCGGTATCGATTATTTAACCCGACCACCTGATCTATCAGGCTGTCTAAGGTGGCAGGAACGGCGTAAACTGCCAGGTCATCCCGGAGATGAGGGTTCAGACCCTGGAGGAACGCGCTGCATAAGGCAACTCCGTTCCACCCAGACTCCGCTGCCTCAACCCGGAACTCCATCGAGTAGTCGGCCACCAACCGGCTGCCCTGATGGAATGACAGTAGACGACTAATGATGTTTCCCTCACTCTCAGAACGGTTGAAGGTGCGGGTAAACTCAGCCACAAACTGGTCAAAAGTTGGTGGCGAAGTTCTCTGTCTATTGATAACAGCCCACGCCCAACTAAGAGCGTGGCCCCGAAGCAGAAGAACAAACTGATGAATTTTAGAGATGTCATCCAGGAACTCCCCCTGCACCTGCCCAAAATAAAGCCGAACCTGGCATAAAAAATCCTTGCATTTCCCCACCTCCCCCGCGTACGGGACAGGAGTGGAAATAGCAAGGGTTTGGTGGATAAAAGTGGAAGGACTTGCAGGTGAGGGTGGAGCAGCCGGGGCACCAGCACGGTCTAATCGATCTGTAATGACATTCAGCTGCTGCGCAATTGTCTGCAGCAGCTGAGTGTGCTCAGCCACCTGCCTCTCTGTAACGTCGAGGCGGAGGAGCGCGGAGTGATCAGTTGATGACGTTGCACCTGCCAGGTGGCAACTCTGGCTGGCTCGTTCTGTCATATTGGCTGGACAAGCCACCTGAGTGCAGAGTGCAATCACGAAGTGAACACAACAGAAACGTTTGACCTTTTATTATAATGATTCAAACACAGCAACTTGAGGAGACAACATCAGTCACTCGCCAGATTAGCAGGAGCCCTGCAGAGAACAAATGAGGCTGATTAGGGAGGAATGGAGGGCAAGTAGGAAAACAGATTATGCCACTCACGTGAGAGATGAAAGGAGACCAGCTCAGAACCCAGTGAAGGAGAAGTACCAGCAGGTGGAACTGCTGGACAGGGAAGGTGGATGGGTCTGACTGGGTGAAGAGGGAAGGCTGCTTAGAGGAGGAGCAATTGACTGACGAGCGCACCAAATCCCTTCAGACGCACCGCTCTGTTGGCAGCAACCTGGAAGAGATGAAAAGGAGAAAATCGTTAGCAGATGTCATGGAACGAACACCGCTTATGTAGAGCCGCTTAGTTGAGCAGTATACCCAAACGGGCCAGCGCTGAATCGCTGAAGATTGCTTCCTTATAAGCGCCGGCAGGCAAGGATCAGCAGGTGCGTCTGATGAGGGAGCTGGAGAGCAGGAAGGAGGGGGCGAGCGCTCTCTGCCCATGACAAAGCCCCTCTATGACAAAGGAGATTTTGAGAATTTTAGACAAAAGATGGCGGAGTATTCATGGGAGGACAACTTGAATGGATTATGCTGTGAAAATAGCTGGACTCTCTGAAGAAAAAATGACCGAAGGGATTAAGGAGTTTATACCTGTTAAGACAACCAACTACAACAAACCCAGAAGACCACTTTGGATAAATGCCAATACATTGAGGAAGGTTAAAAAGAAGGCAGAAGTTGTCACCATGGGTTGAGATGCCGTCTCGGCACTCAGCCCATGTTTTCCCTCATCCCTGCTTCCCATTGAGCAGCGTCTCAGCTGGCCCCCAGCTGGCAGCATTATGGACGGCTGGGGCCAATTAGTCTTCATCAGCTGGGGCGCTGCCAATGAGGATAAATAGGAGCAGCCTCGATGACTCGGGGCTGCGACACAAACACATTGCTAAGCTGAAGCCCCTTCGTCTGGTGTCAGCTTATACTCCTCTTGCAGCATTCCTGTGTTTGTATCCCGCTGTGAGTATGTACGTCTTGTTACCCCCACGTCCGGTACGAGCTGCTTACCTCTGCGCTGTGCAACCTGTGAGTGTACGTCTGCATGAGTATCTGTGCTCTCCTCATCCCTTCCCCTTTTCCCTGAATAAAATATCACGACTCACTGGCTTGCCCCTGGCTCTGATTGCCCGGCTCCCTAGAGCCGGATATGACAGTATGTCGCAGCCAGAAGAGTTGCCGGCGGCCGTGAGTCGCTGTGGAAATGTACCTTTCTGTCCGGGTGTCAGCGCTGCTAGCATGCCGTTTCCCAGGAGTCACTTCCGGCGCCAGGGCGACGAGCTGAGGTCCATCTCGGAGGCTGTCGACGGGACGTTCTTCACCCTGCACGACGCCTCCAACGCGAGACGCTGGCATCCGGGCCGTGCTGAGGAACTCCTGGACTGTCACCCTCACTCTCTGTACCATCTGGAGGACAGTGCCAGGATAGACGCTGCAGGTACACAGCGAGAGAAGCTCCACGGGGTGGATGGAAATCCCGGCAGGGAGTCGAAGTGGGCGACGTCTTTCCCCGCTTCGGAGTCCCGTTCCTGCCGCCATTCCAGTCCGGGAGTTCGCGCCAACCAGAGGACTTCCCCCGACCTGCGCCACGTCACTCGGGATTCCCTTCAAGGAGCCGCAGCTGACAGCAGTTATGTCCGGGGTCGAGTGGCTGTCGCGAGCTCTACTGTGTTTCCTGTCACCACCTTCAGGCATGTGGCGGCGGCAGTGAGATTGATGGTGAGGACTTCAGGGCTACGAAGCTTTCCCGTGCTCGGCGCCTTCCTCGCCTCGTTCTCTGATCTGGAGCGGCGAATCCTGGGTTTCCCCCTCGCTTCGTTCCCTGGGAATAGCCGCCATCACATCGCCGAGTCACCTCTGCACGAACCTCGTCCGGATCCAGTTCTGGGTCATCGTCAGGACCGTTCCTCCCACGCAGCTGTCATCCCTTCGCCTCGTCAGTGTGGAGACTCTACAGCCTCGTCCCTTGAGCCTCGTTCCCCCGCTGTCATTCCTGGACATTCGGGCTGGCTCACCCCGGCTGTTTTCCCCTCCTCCTCGACGCGCTTCCTGACTGCTGTGTGTGCCTGGAATCCCGGCCTGGTGAGCTCTCTGCTGGAGACAACGCGAGCGATCCTCAGACTAACTCCCGGGGGGTCCTCCGTTATCGCCGGGCGGGGAGAGGAAGAAGCAGAATCCACTACAGCAGGCGATACTCAACCTCCAGGGGGCAGGCAAGTCATTGTTTTTTCACACCTGCTTAATGATTTGCTCTGTCACATCCCTGGAGGAGAAGTTCAGGGTTCGCAGCTCCCTGAACTCTCCCCACCTGCTGTAACTTGTATTCCTAATCCCGCATCCTCTGTGTCTCTCTCCGCCGAGCGGTCCCCAGCTCCGGGTCAACGTGGTGGGATATGGAGAGGGCCTGTGGTTCCGCAGCTACATTGCGGACGGAGGAGGGGGACTGACTGCTGCGTGGAGTCTACGCCGACGACTGAGCGTCCCCGGGTCTCCATGGAGGAGCGGTTCGGTCCGGTGGGACGAGATTCTTCTGGCTTCACGCCGAATGGATCGTCGGCGGGGTTACCTGAGCTGGAGGGATCTCAAGCTGCGCTGACCATCGTGCTGGCTGCGGGGCCCGACGCGGCTAGATGGGAGCCTGACAACTACCTCCTGACGACGGATCCTGGATCTTCGCAGTCCTGGACGGCGTCAGAACCCGAGATCAGGCGAGTGCTCTCCTTTCTTTTCTCTCTTTTTATCCCCGAGCACTTCAGCCTATCTCCAGGGGAGACGAGCCGGGTGCAGCCGTCCGCTGCGTCTGAGCTCGTCTCGCCGGGTACTGGCGCTGCCGGTGATCCTGATCCCGGTTCTGTTTTCTCTTCTGAGCCTTCTTCCAGGGTCACCGGCAAGGAGTTGCTGTTCCTCGTGGTGCTGGAGGGTCCGGGTTCAACGTTGGAGGTCGGTTCTGGTGCAGTATTCAACGTGGGTTCGCCCGAGACCCAGTCGGGGTCCAACGTGGGTTCGCCTGAGGCCCGATCGGGGTCCGACGTGGGTGCTGCCCCAGTATTGTCCAGGTCCGGTGACGAGGTGGCCGTTTTCCTGCGGCCTGACGCCCGCCGCCCTCGTCATCGGCTCTCCCCTGAGCCTCTTCCACCGGGATCCGCTCTGATCCTTCGCCCGTCTCAACGGTCCTGGTGGTTGAGTGATGCGGGTCGACGACCCGACCCACAGAACTTTCGGTTCGGTGATCTGGTTCCCCCCACTGGTCTGTGTTTCCCTCTGGGCAGCCTGGTTCGGCTGCCGGTGGACTGGATTCCTGGGATCTGGGTCCAGAGTTCGCCGTCCGAACACTTCTCTTCCCCTGATTCGCCAGCTGGACAATGGGCGGGGAGATCTCCGGAGCCATCTCGGCCATTTTTGGACTCTGCCTGCCATTCACCTCGGGTGTCACTTTTTCTTTTGTTATTAAGGTCACTCGGGTGTAATGTTTTGTCCTGTTGGTGGATTCGTTTTTATAGTGCTGTGTTTTCCATCGCTCATGCTCAGCATTTTACTTTTTGTGCCATGTTTTTAGCCTCGTTTTTTGTATTGTAGAGTTATGTTTTGTTTTCCGTAACACCATGCTCTGCAGTTATCCATTTATTCCAGTCACTTTCATTTCTTTAGGTGACTGGGTATTTATATATTCGTGTGTGTGGGTTTTTCTTTGCCTGCACTCAGTATTTCTTTTTTGTCCTGTTGGTTCATTATAGAGTCATGTGCCTTGTTTTCCGTAACACCATGCTCTATAATTGTCATTTGTTCCAGTCACCCTCACTTTTCTTGGTGACTGTGTGTATGTACTTAAATTAGCGCTGTGTATAGGTTCCCCTTTATTTAACCGTACTCAGCATTTTTTGCCCTGTACCTTTTTGGTGGTTCTTTTTTCCTTGTTCTGGGTCACGCATGGTTGGTACTCTCTGGGTAGTATGTAACCGGCGTGCTGACCCAGTTCTTCTCCCCATCTGTACCTGGGTTAATTATTCTGTTTTGTCAGTATTGTATTTGGGTTTTTCTTTCCCGCTACCCTACATTGCCCCATTGGTGTTGTCCTTCCCTTGGCTTCTTCCCCTCCGGTCCGCCTCCCTTCCTCCCACCCTAGGTGGGGGGGGGGGGGGGGGGCTGGGATGTTCCTGGTCGTTCAGGAGCCCGACCTTGAGGGAGGGGCTCTGTCACCATGGGTTGAGATGCCGTCTCGGCACTCAGCCCATGTTTTCCCTCATCCCTGCTTCCCATTGAGCAGCGTCTCAGCTGGCCCCCAGCTGGCAGCATTATGGACGGCTGGGGCCAATTAGTCTTCATCAGCTGGGGCGCTGCCAATGAGGATAAATAGGAGCAGCCTCGATGACTCGGGGCTGCGACACAAACACATTGCTAAGCTGAAGCCCCTTCGTCTGGTGTCAGCTTATACTCCTCTTGCAGCATTCCTGTGTTTGTATCCCGCTGTGAGTATGTACGTCTTGTTACCCCCACGTCCGGTACGAGCTGCTTACCTCTGCGCTGTGCAACCTGTGAGTGTACGTCTGCATGAGTATCTGTGCTCTCCTCATCCCTTCCCCTTTTCCCTGAATAAAATATCACGACTCACTGGCTTGCCCCTGGCTCTGATTGCCCGGCTCCCTAGAGCCGGATATGACAGAAGTGTATAAGAGGTACACAAATGCACTGGAGGGACAAGACGTCCTTCTGTATGCAAGATCAAGAAATCAGGCCAAGTGAGAATGCAAGAAAGCAAAATAAGATTTCAAGAGGAAAATAGCAAAGAAATCGAAAAACAACCCTAAGGCATTTTACAAATATGCCAGTGGTAAGTGTAGGATCAAGACAGGTATAGTGAACTTGGAGTTAGTATACAGGAACGCCACAACCAATACTAAAAAGGCTGAGGCATTTAATCATTTCTTCACCAGCGTCTTTACCAAGGAGGATGCTACCAATATACTGAGCTTCCAGCTCAGCCCAGATATTAGTTGTCACTTGGACGATTTGCATATATCAGCTGATGCCATCAGGAAAAGGCTTGATAAGCTCAACCCTGGGAAATCACTGGGGCCCGATGGAATGCATCCTAGGGTGTTGAGAGAGCTGAGTGCTGTAATCTCTAGCCCCCTTGCAACCATCATGAATAGATCGCTAGAAGAGGGAATAATCCCCATAAGAGGGAAAGAAGCCCATGTGTCCCCGATTTACAAGAAGGGCCCAAGATCTGACCCTGGGAATTATAGATTAGTAAACCTTACATATGTGACCTGTAAGATTATGGAAACCATCGTTAGGGATCATCTGGTCACTTACTTAGATGAGAATCATCTGTTACACAACTGTCAGCATGGCTTTGTCAATGGCCGCTCCTGTGGTACCCAGCTTCTCAGTTGTTTGGACATTTGGATGAGAATGCTTGATGAAAACCGCCCCATCGATGTTGTCAACCTGGACTTTGCAAAGGCGTTTGACAGTGTGCCCCATGAGAGACTCTTGGCCAAACTCAAAGGCTACAGAATTACAGGAAAGTTCCTTACCTGGAGCTGGAGTTTTCTTATAGGAAGGAAACAGTGGGTAATTGTCAATGAAGCAACATCTAGATGGACACATGTATTGTCAGGAGTCCCCCAGGGCAGTGTATTAGGCCCCTTGTTTTTTCTCCTCTTTGTGAATGACATGCCGGGAACTGTGCACAACTATATTGCTCTGCTTGCGGATGACCCTAAGGACTTCTCTGCTGTTAACAATGACCACCAACAACAGTCACTTTAGGAGGGCGTGGAGCAACTGCAGGCCTGCAGGCAAATTAAGTTTAATGCTACCAAATGTAATGTGAAACACCTTGGGAGGAACAATGCCAAATACAAGCACAGATTAGGCGAAGGAAGATCTGGGAGTATGGATGGACAACCAGCTCAAGTTTCATATCCATGTGGAGAATCAAGTGAACAAAGTCAACTGTCAGCTGGGACTGATAAGACGATCATTTGAATTCTTAGACAAAGATACCTTCAATACACTGTATATATACACTGCACGGTGGCGCAGTGGTTTAGCACTGTGGCAGCACAGTTTTACCCTCGGCCGGGGGACCGCGGGGATCGTGAGATTGTGGGTTCGATCCCAGCCCCCGACCAACAGTGAGCTGTGTGGAGTTTGCATGTTCTCCCCGTGTTGCGCGGGTTTACTCCGGGATTTCTCCGGTTTCCTCCCGCACACCAAAAACATGTAGGTTTAGGGCGCTCGCGCACGCAGCGACCAGCAGCCGGTGGCTTGTCACCAAACTGTAAACCAAGTCTACCTACGGGTACAAATAAGTAACAAAAAAAAAAAATAAATAAAAAAAAATAAATCATTTGTCAGGACTCATCTGGAATACTGGAATACAGTCGTCGTCCCTATATGTATATGTCAGGCAAGCAAAACTTCTAGAGGGCATTCAAAGACGCCCCAGGACTTCAGCATCTAGCATACGCTGACAGACTACGTGAATTCAAGCTTCCAACACTGCAGTATTGACGAGCTCGAGGAGACATCGTCACAGTATTTAAGTACCTTTATGGCATTTACAGGGTTGGTCCCTGCCCTTTGGAGCTGGATGATAGCCTTGCATTTACCAGAGGACATAATCTGAAATTAAAAAAAACATCAATGTAGCAAGAGCAGGCAGCAGAAATTCTTCTCCAACAGAGTGATTGAAACCTGGAATAGACTGCCAGAGGATGTTGTGACTGCTCCAACAGTGAATGCACTGAAGAACAGACTTGATACCCACTGGTCTGCACACCAATACTCCCTCCCTGGAGCACTTTTATTAGTTCTCCATCTCTTGCCTGAAATTTTTTATATTAGTAGTGAAATGTAAAACATGAAAATCAGTCATAGGTCAATAACCTACGAAGCCTGAAGAGGATAATACAGAGCTATAACGGAATGGAACAAGCTCCCCGTTGCACTGAAGACCGGAACAAATTACAGAGACTTTTCCACAGAGACTAAAAAATGGATTTTAAGTAATCAAGCCTGCTAGCATTGACTCTCTCCCTTAAATGGGATTTGAATTGTACTCTTAAATTATTTTATGTGTGCTGTTCTCTTATCTTTTTACCTTTTAAACTTACTCCCTGCTTGTTTCAGGGACAACAGTTTCTGAAATCCGACCCGAATTGCATTCTATATGTGCTTTTTAAAAACATCTTCTTGCCTGCCTCAGGGACTGCATAGGGAAATTAGTGAGAATGCTATAATCTGGTACAGAGCATCTTTACCCTGTGTTTAATGTTTTTTTTTCTGTACATGGTCCCTGACAAATAAACCAATAAACTATACACTATAAGATAAGCAGACGAGAGCAGCACATGTGGTTACTTAATAAACTAGAAAAGCACTCGGAGAGCGCAGACCTCCGCCAAGCACCACAGTTCCCCCCATACAGTGTTTGTGTGTACGTTTTCAGATTCCTTGACCATGAAAACATATGACTAACAATTGGATTGACAATGATAGGATTAGTGGTTCAGTAGTTATTCACGAAAATGGCATTTTCCATAATGGCGGCCACAGTTCCCCCCATACAGTGTTTGTGTGTACGTTTTCAAATTCCTTGACCATGAAAACATATGACTAGCAATTGGATTGACAATGATAGGATTAGTGGTTCAGTAGTTATTCGCGAAAATGGCATTTTCCGTAATGGCGGTTTTCTTCTGGACGGTGATCCGGATCACCACCAAAATGTAATCGTCTGTAGGATACCCTATTTCTGACAATCTGTGAAAATTTCATGAAAATCCGTCCATAAGTTTTTGAGTTATCTTGCTAACAAACAAACAAACAAACAGACAGACAAACCAACGCCGATGATCACATAACCTCCTTGGCGGAGGTAAAAAAAAACTCATGTTACACATGCAGTTGGACACACACAATCGTTTTAATAATGCGACATAGTGTCAGAAGTCCTGTAGTTAGCGTAGAGTGAAGAAGCCTGTTGAAAAGATTATTTTAACCACTTGCACTCCGGGCAATTTTCCTAAAAATGCCAAAAAATAACGTGCCCAAAGTAAATCGAAAGCTGTTATTCAACCCTTTGCAGCATCTTCATGGGGTTGGTCTCATTTAAAAGAAAACACTTTGAATTTTTTGGCAAAAAAAACATAATCTCTCTACGTGCTCCAGCCACTGAGTTACAGTCATCTAAACATACTGAACTTGAAGAAAAAAAAATGGACACAGTGTTTTTTTGGATACAAATGCTTGTAAATAACACACAGCTGTCCGATCCGGCTGGAAAATACAACAGAAATGTAGAACCAAGTGTTATCCAGCTGAGATCCAAATTTGGTAACAATACCACAAAAAATGAATATTTTACACAGCTTTGTTCTCAGGCTGTTCCCAGGCGTTTTGGAACTGTGCCAAATTGTGCCAAATGGCACAGTTTGGAAAAACGTCTGTAACTTTTGAATAATTCAATGTAGAAGCTTCATTTTAGGCTCTAATGAAAGGTCACACTCAGGGCTGTGTCTGTGTGTGTGTGTGTGTGGGCGGGGGGTTGTCCCCCCCCCCCGCTACCAAGGACCAAATTCGGCCCTCGCTACATGACGGATTACACTCCTTGCATGTTTTCACAGCGGCCCCCCCCCCCCCTCGCTACTGTGTGTGTGTGTGGGGGGGGGGGAACCGTGAACGGACCGTGAACGCCCCCCCCCCTCGCTACAGAAGAGGGCCATCGCTACATGAAGGAATAGACTGATATGCTTCCCCCCGCGGACCGGGGGGCGTTCAGACCGTGAACGCCCCCCCCCGCTCCTCTTCTGCAGCGGGGGGGGGGGGGGCGGGCGTTCACGGTCCGAACATGGCAAATGAACCGTTTATCGCGGCGCACGCACTTCGTACTTCGTGCGCAGTACAGTTGTAATTTACCGATCGGTCAAAAGTCATTTTTGGATTACAGTTTTCAGGGATAAATAATAATTTAGCTTATAACACCTTACCTCTTCAAAGCAGCAGAGTCGTGGCGAACATTTCTTCCCCCATTGTCAGACGAACGCGACGCTGCTCCGCTTGTGGATCCCGATCAAAACATAATTCCATTATTGCCGTTTTGGCGAATGATTTACGACTTTTGGCGTCGGCCTCCGTCTATTCTGCTGGAATGAGTGCAGGTCCCACTTGTGGGTGTTCTCCATGCTGCTGGGTGAGCCTGGGTCTGTAGTAGATTCGTCCAGCGTCCTTTGTTTTCATCTGTTGCAACAGTAAATCTCTCTTCACCCAGCCTGAATTTCTGTGCTTCAATTGGCTCCTGCGTTCACAGTAGGCGGGTCCTTCTTCCTAGATTTTCATTCATTGGCTCTTCAAGGTTTCAGAAACCCAATTCAAGGCTCTTATTAGTCGAATGAGAGGTCAATCAGATGAACTAATCTGTTCGCGGCTGTCTCTGCAGTTTTTTTTTGAGTGGCGCTTGGACGCCACTACATCACCATCACCACCATCATGCGTCATGCGTCCAAGCGCGCACGAGGGCGCTCTCGTGCGCCCTCGTGCGCCCTAGGACGCAGAGACTTGCCCGCCCGCGGAACAACGGAGTGCAAGTGGTTAAGCCCACAGAGAGGGAGAGAGAGAAGGACAGGATGAGCCAAGGAGGAGATGCTAATGGTGGCAGCCAGCAGCTAGCAACCACAGACTGACCTGTGGCCACAGAGCAGCTCCACTGGAGCAGTTGGGGTTAAGGGCCTTGCTCAAGGGCCCCACAGTGAGGTTTAGGAGGGTGGAGCAAACACTGCTATGTTGTCTGTCCCACCTAGATCTGATCTTGCCAGTCCTGGGGATCAAGCCAGCAACCTTTCGCTCACCAGTCCACATCCCTAACCATTAGGCCACCACTGCCCCAGATATCATGTATACTATATATTTCAAATGACATGTAAAATTAATGTGAAATTTTTTTACCGATTGAGAGCCTCAGTGCATTATTTAGGAACATTCATTGTGAATATTTTTTACAAGATAGGAAATTATCCATGACTATACGCCAATATCATTTGTATCTATTTGCATGATTAACAAAAAATGTTTATGTTCTACTTTCAATACTGATTTGCTTCCAAACATACACAGATTCAGAGGTGGGTAGTGACGACTTACAGGAAGCCCCCCAGGAAGCCATAGAAAAACTTTCTTTCAAAGGTCTTTTTATTATTATTAATTAAAGTATCAATACAATACAAAGTATTAGAAATTTTCATTTTTGTTTCAACCAAACAGTAAAAAACTAGAACTTAAAGCCAACAAATGTAAATGCTTCAAAGCACAAAAACCTTTAAATAAACAATTAAAAAAAAAAAAAAATACAAAGAAAAATTGTGTGTGTGAAGTGGGGGTGGGGTAAAGGGGATATGAGCTACTCAGAAACTATAATCGTGGGTCTTTCAAAGAAATCAAGAAACGGGCGCCATAATTTATAGAATTTGTTTTCAGAGCCACAGACTGTATATCTGATTTTTTCTAAATCCAAACAGGACATTATATCTTTTATCCACTGTAAATGTGAAGGGGGCGAAGAGTCTTTCCACTTCAGTAATACAGCACGTCTGGCCAATAATAATGAAAATTTGAATACTTTTAATTTGGAACTTGGCAAGACAAGTTCTGGAGCCACACCAAAAATGGCGCATAATGGATCAGGTTTAATTTGATATTGCAGGACTTCAGACATAGTGATAAAAACAGAATGCCAAAAATTCATCAATGCAGGGCAGGACCAATACATGTGAAGCCATAGAAAAACTGGGAGAATTAATTGCCCCTTTGTCTGATCATGAAGTGAATATTCTAGGTGATTTCAACCTAGACTGGCTTACTTCAGCATCTAAAAATCTTAAATATCTTTTAAAGTCTCAATTTCACACCACTAATTTTAACTCTCACCCACCTTAACTTAAATGATCCTTCTAAATCAAGCCTAATTGATTTAATACTATCAAACAGACCAGAAAAATACCCTGCCTGTGGTGTTCTTGACCTTGGTGTTAGCGACCACTGCCCAATAATCTGCATAAGAAATGCAAAGCTGAAGAAGTCTGATTCTCACATACTGTTCAGACGAAACTTTGAACAGGCCTTTTTACATGACCTCTACGACAACCCAATTTGGGGCACTCTTAAAATACCATGTCCTGAATTAGCTTTAAATTATTTTGTCAGTGTATTAACAGTATTTTGGATAAGCATGCACCTTTAAAAAGGACTACAGTAAGTGCAGCACATTCCTCTGCTTTACGCCTGACCTTTCTAGTTTGTTTTATTGTAGAAACAAAGCCTGGGCCCTGGCTAGGTGTACCAAAGACCCCCCCCCCCTCCCCCGCCCCCAGTCCCCAAACTGGCTTGCCTTCAGACAACTAAGAAATAAATGTACGAGGAAGGGCTGAAAAGTTCATAGTGGTCAAATTTGACAAAATGTGGTTTATTTTTCAACTGCAGGGATCCAAGCGCTGCAACACCGATGGAAGAAGTGTATGGACCGAAGGAAAAATAGTCAAATCTACCTCCAATTGTTCTAATACTCCTCTGCCTTCACATATCCTTATTGATGACACTCAGGTTACTGACAGCTTTAAGATCTGTACTGCTTTTAACAAGCATTTTGTTTCATTTTGTGAATTATTCAAGAGTCACCCTGCTTGTTCCACTGGTCATGAGGAAGCACATAAGTCAGTTATCCCAAACACAAACTCCAGGATCAGCCAAGTTTTTAGCCTAGTGCCTATTTGTAGTCAGAAGATAATTGAGGCCTTACGCGACACTGATCCCAGAAAATCTACTGGTGATGACAAACTGGAGCCATTTGCTTTAAAATCTTCAGCACATCTGAGTTCTGAATACATAACACACTTTTTCAATCTCAGCTTCATTACAGGTGTTATTCCAAGTGTTTAGAAGACTGCGTATGCTCTTCCTGTCAAGGTGAGTGCTGTAATTGGACCCATGTGTGAGACTTAAAGTTCAGAATGTTTATTGGAGCTGGTCCAAACCCAGGCCAGCTAGAGGGTGTAAATAATAATCCACAAATGAAGGCAGGCAAGAAGCAAGCAGGCAGAAGCGTAGACAAACACCAAAGAATGACGAGGACACCGTGCCCTGGAGAGGGGTGGCATCCCTTAAATAACAGATGGGCAGGTGGAACATAATTACAAACAGGTGTGTGCACTTGACAAATTAACAAGACCAAATCGGGTAATGCAAAGAGGGAACTGAGGACACTGTCAAAATAAAGCCAAAACAAGACAGCAGATAATGACAGAAATAACAGAGCAAAACAGAAACATGACTATGATAAGAATACTAGCAAACAAGACTGAATAATAATAAGGACAATCAAGGATACAAGACATAGAAGCCATGACATAATACTAATAACAGACAACTAAGGACTGTGCAAGAATAAGCCCATGGAAATACAAAAACAGAGATAATAATGAAGAATAATACTGAAAATATGAAATCAAAGCGAGGACATGAACTAGGGCCAATGCCCTGGAAACAAAGAACAAAGTCATAATTCAGGATGAGGACATGGGGACCAGGCCATGCCCTGACATTTCCTCTTCATAAAGGTGGACACAAATATCATTTGAATAACTACTGTTCAATTTCAAAGCTACTCTGTCTTGCAAAAATACTTGAATTTTTTGTAAACGAACAGTTGAAATCATTTTTTTTAGCAATTTTTTCCATTTTATCTCCTTTCCAATGTGGCTTTAGGCCAAAGCACAGCATTATCTCCACTACTACCACAGTTATTAATGATATTGTCTCTGCTTTAGACAACAAAAAACTTCTCCAGCAGCTATAGGTTTCAATGATACCAGCTGTCAGTGGTTTCACAATGATCTTTCAAATCATGTGCAATGTGTCAAAATTAGAAATATTCAGTCTTCCTTTTTTCCAGTTGCTAAAGGGGTCTCCCAGGGTTCTGTACTTGGGCCAATTCTATTCACTGTTTACATTAATGATACTACATCCTCCTTGCATAACTGTAACTTCTATCTTTATGCTAAGTTGATCCCATTCCATAGCATGTGTGTTTGGGGGTGTGCCTATCTCTGTTTCACTGACCCTAGGCCACACACCTACTGTAAATAGTGAAAGCTACAGTGGAGGGACAGTCCTTCTGGTAGCTCTGTGTGTTTAAGTGGATGACACAATTTTGTATACCACTGCTGAATCTATTGAGGCTCCATCCCGAAATCTTCAGTTATCATTTAATAACTTCTACAAATACTTGCATAACTTGAAACTGGTCTTAGACTGCTTGAAAACAAAGTGAATGTTATTCACAAAGGCAAGAAATATTGACTACAGTCTTTCTATAATTCAATCTCTTAATGAGTTAATTGAAAGAGTACAATACTATGGGTATTTGGCTTGATGATAAACTTGCTTTTAATATACACACTGACCATTTATTGTGTAAACTGAAACCTAAGTGAGTTTTCTTTACAAAAACAAATGTTTTCCTTTTGCCAGAAGGGAAAAAAATTGTTGAAGCTGTTTTCCTGTCTGTTTTAGATTATGGGGATGTTATTTATGGGTGGGCAGCCATTTCAACTTTGAGACCCTTAGATTCCTTTTACCATTCTGCCCTATGTCTCATTACTGGTGATGGATACAGGCCACACCACTGCCTTCTTTATCAGAAATCAGGCCTACTTTCACTTGCAAAGAGGAGAGGAAAAGATTTGTTTTATTTATTATAAAGCTACTTTACTTAAGTTAAGTTCCACTGTAACTTTCTAATTTAGTCTCTTGGAATACTGGCAGTCATACCCACCGTACTCATTCACAATCCTAGTTCACCCTACTACAACCTAAAGCTCGTGCAGAACTAGGAAAATCTACCTTTAGTTGTTATGCCCCACATACCTGGAACCAGCTTCAGAAAAATTTTAAAATGACTTCTTTAATATCCTTGAGACAGTTAAATCTTATTGATTTTAATTGCTCTTGTTCTTGGTATTTTTTATTGTTTTACATTTTTTATTGTTTTATTGCTCTTACTCACTTTAACTTTTGTAGCTGATATTGCCAGTGTTTCTGTACTCCATATTTCTTGTGGATTATGCTCAAGTCACTATTTTTTTGTACCTCGGCACCATTGAAAATGAGGGTTTCCCTCGATGTATTTTCCAAGGGTTTAAAATACGTAAATGATGATTTACTCAAGAAAACATGAACATGTACTCAAGAAAATTTTGCACAAATCCGTACTTTTATATGTAATATTATATATCATTTTATTATTTTTATACCATTTTATGCAATTTGCAAATTTCTGAGAAAAACCAGGCCGTCAATGATGGAGTAGTTCATTCCGGCCTGACAAAATCACCCCGGGAGTGCTCACATCTCCTGACTATTGACCTTGACCTTAAGCACAGCCTAGATACAGACCCATCTAGGCTGTGCTTAAAGTCTAGGCCAGTGGCCTAGGAGGAGTAACATTTTTCATGAAATCATAAATGCACAGATCCTCTGACCTTTGAGAATGACCTTGACCTCAACCTGGATGCAGCCCTACCTGAGGGTCATTGTGAATGAATTTGGTGAGAATCAAGGTAATTGCCTAGGAGGACTAGCGATTCCCATGAAATGTGAACAGATGGACGGACTCCATGTCCATTGCATTAGCATCTTTTTGGCTTTTCCCAGAAGGAGCTAAAAAAAATTTGTACATTTATACTAATGCCACCAGTTTATCACAAAGGATGCAAATGTATAAGAAAGAAAATGTGAATTTATTAGAAATAAATCACAAATTAAAGATGAAAAAACAAAAATATGATAAAGAAGTTGTAACTTTACAAGAAGAATGCCAGATTTTTGTGAAAAAAAACTATAAATCAGCAAGAAAACCTCAAATTTATAAGAAAAACAACATTTATGAGGAAAAATACAATCCCAAAGGGAAAAACTAATTAATGACAACAGTCACAAATATAAATCTTAAAAAACAGAAATATTTATTCACTATTCAAGCAGTGTTTTAAGTAGACAATTGAGGACAATTTCTAGATACTCTACCCACCTCTGCATTGATTTTAGTTTGAGACAACCACATTATTTTCCTGTCATTAATTTACTCTCTCTTCTGCTGTTCAATGTTCAATATTTATTACATTTTTATCTTTTGCTTATACCTTTTCTCCCTCATAATTTTTTCAGTGTTTATATTCCATCTGATTACACTGATTGCCTTTTTATTTTAAGTCTCACCATCTCATTTTGGATTGTTCTCATTCCCTCACTTTGTTCCCTCTCTCAACATCTTTTTCTCTCTCTCTGGCATCACCCAGGAACTTGCTAGCAGTGATGAACTTGGCATTTTGAGCTGGATGCCCACTGAATGGGTTTTAAACTGCGGCTGAATGTGAAGGCAGGGAGGGAGCCTCAGGTGCAGAGAAGAGGGCAGAGTGAAAGCAGGAAAAGCATGTACAAAAGTCCAAGTGTACACTGGTTACTGCGCTGAAATTGGCCTTGCCTCTGGCTTTTTACACCCACCCCTTCTCTCTCCTTCGGTCCCTCTCCTTCCCTCAATGGCTCTCTTTGTTTTTCTCAGTAACACGCAGTCCCCAGCCGATTAAATGTGGGGGAATTAGTAGTCAATTTTAGCCTACCACACACACAAACACACTAAACAGCTTAGGGTGGTGGGGCTCTGATTGTGTTGTTATTACAGTTCACACATCAGTACAGTGTTTTTAATTTTTTTTGGCACCTTTCACTTGCTAACTGCCCTATGTGTTATCCATGCACCTTTACTGCTACGTTAAATAAATCTCACACGGGTGTTTTCTTATAAATAAATTGATTTAATAGATGACAATATTCAACATTGCTTTTCTTGTAAGGAAGCAAAACAAACAAAAAAATACTCAAGTAAATGTAGAGCAAACACTTTACAAAACTACGAAGAATTATACAAAATAGGAGAAGAAGCAAAAGTGTGATGCACAATGCAATATTACTCAGACAAAATAATATTAATAATAATAATAATAATAATAACTACATGGTAAGAGGGTCAGTATAAAACCATAAAGTACAGTATGTGTCACGTAATAAAGACGAGGCTGTGGTATTGTCCATTATTCACATTGCTGAAGAGGAAGAAGAGGTAAGAAGATGGGGGAAACTGTGAAGAAGAAAGCATGGCACATCCAGAGCAGCGCGGCGGCCATACATGTGATTCTAATCCTTCAGCACAACCCAAAGCTAGTCAGTTATCTTGAGAGATTAGTCAAGACTTTGTGCTTATAGGTTTTTGTTATTGTATTAATCAAAGGTAAAAATCGGGAAACTGTTAGGCACTGAGAAGCAAAAAGTGATCTCAAATTCACTTAAAGTGGGTATCCAGGGTCATATTTCTCCTTTGCTATTGGCACAAAACAAACAGAGCTGAGGTAAGTGTCCAAGACTGAGCAACAAAGTTGAAATACATCTCTCCTTTCCCTCTCTTTTTCCTATTTTCCCCTTAATTGCTTTATTGTTCAGTTCAGCAGAGTTAACATAAAAGAAGAAAATGATACAGACCATGCTATCTACAGCAGGGAGGGAAGAAAAAAAGTTGCAGCTATCCTTTTCTGGCCATGAAAATCAACCCCAGGGAACAACACCTCAGTGAAACAACATGCTTTTCCCAAAGCAGTGGCGCAGATGTTTGAGTGAAATAAACAAATCAGGCAAAAATAAAGTTACACCCTAGGATATCAACAACAACAATAAACTTACTACTCATATAAAATAACACGCACAAAAGAAAAAATACCATCACAAACATCCTTTAGTTTGGTTAATAGAATCTGATTATGTCAGTCTACACCCAGCACTTCTGGATCACATCGGAGTCACTTTTCAGTCCAACATGTGTCCTCTCTCAGAGTCTCTCAAGCTCTCTCTCTCTCATCTAGTTCCGACTATACATCCCAACTTATGAAATTATGATGGCACATGTTTGTTAGGTACTCTTACTCTTGATTGGCTGTTGACACGTGAACCAGACTTTACACTGCGCGAGTTTGTGGCTGCTTTATAACTGCTGTAAGGCCCCGTGAATGCTTTTTGCATTATATTGGCTAAAAAAAAAAAAAGTAAAAACCTCAGATATGGCACGTACACACTCACATTCACACTCCTATATATTTGCACAGAGATCCAATCATACGCTTCCCATATTTCCCTCTGCTCAGCTGGTCTCCCTCAAGGTCTTGTGAGTGTGGTGTAAACAGGCTGCTCCCAGTGTGTGGGGCTGTGAGAGGGTGCCACGCTGGAGGGGTCTCCAATGGTAGTGTACAGAGGCCTCTGTGTTGGCCCCATGTAAGAGAAGGCTGAGTACAGCCCAGGGGCCTGGCTGGAGTGGGCGTAGTATGCCCCGGGGGCCTGGTGGTCTCCATACTCGAACTGAGCCCTGGAGGCCAGCGAGGGAAAAGCGGAGCCATAGTGAGGGAGGCTGAGCGGGGTGTAGGTGACATGGGTGCCTGAGGAAGGAGAAGACGAGGCCTCGGCATAGTGGCTACCGGATGCTGACTCGCTCTTGATCTGAGCCTTGGAGGGGTCAGAAGAAGACGGGGAGGCCTGGGTCTGCTGCTGTTGTTGTTTGGAGAGCCAGGCGGAGTGGCCGCTAGCAGCAGCCAACGCGTAGGCATAAGATGAGGCCGAGGATCCAGCAGCAGGGGCCCCGGTGGCGCTCTGAGGGTGGCCATTTGGAGGGAGGTACTGGTCAAACTCGTTCACGTCAAACGGCTCGATGTTGGACATCACCTCATGGCTGATCTCGCCGATGTCCATGGTGCCAAAGTCGATGTGAGGTTTAGCACTGGATGATGAGGGACCACCTGATGCCCCATCAGCTCCCACCCCCAGGGATCCCCTGGACCCCCCTGACCCGCCAGCAGCTCCGGCTCCCCCCTCCCTCTTGGCATCTGACAGCTTCCCTGACTGGAGCTCTGTCTTTGGGGTGGTGGGGGGCGTGGGCGGGCTGTGACCCTGACCTAGAAGATAAATGATAAGAGGTTATGGTCAGGTGACATTTGGCATCGGCTCTTTTGTGATTATAGAGTTTAGATTATATCTGTTCTCTTGACAAACAATCTCATGCAGCATAAGACTCCTACCAGCAGGATGGTGGTGGTGATGGTGGTGGTGGTGCAGGTCGCCCAGAGGAGACCCAGCTCCACCATTGTGCTCCAGATGCAGAGTCTTGTAGTGTGACTGGGAGTGGCTGGCCTCCCCTTCTCCTTGGCTATCAGACTCGTTAGTGGGCATCAGTTTGCCATTTTTGCGTCTCCGGGGCTGGTACTTGTACTCCGGGTAGTCCTTCTTGTGCTGTTTCCTCAGCCTTTCTGCTTCCTCGATGAATGGCCTCTTGTCATTCTCGTTTAGCAATCTTAGAGGAGAAAAAGTGGGACTGAACTTAGTTTTGTAATTCATAAAAAAATACATAAAACAATAAAGTATTAAGCATTAAAGTCTGAAATATATATATATGGTTAAAATCGTGTGTAATGAATAAAACTATAATTTGTCATAATTAACTTTTGAAAAGGCACAAAATTTGAAAAAATCTACAGGGTGAGGTTTGTTTCTAAAAGTTTTTAAAAGTAGTCCAATTAACCTCGTAATTTCTGCACTTTTACATTTAAAATGAGGCCCAACACCCTGATGTCCGTTACGCACGAACACAGGAAATGCGCCACTGTATGGTCACCCTGTTCGCTCTCTGGGTGCTCATACAAACCTCCACAGTTTTCCCAGGGTCTTGCTCAGCTCCGCGTTGTGCAGGTGGGGGTATTGATCGGCCAGCTTCCTCCTTGCCGCTTGCGCCCATACCATGAAAGCGTTCATTGGCCTTTTGACGTGGGGTTTGGCTTTGTTTCCGTTGTTTACGCGCACCGGCATTGGCACAAGTGTCCAGTCATATCCGTCCAGCACCTGACTGACCGCCTCCCTGATGCCGATCGGGAATCGGTCGTCTTCCTCCTCCGATTTGGCTCTGGGCCTGCCACCGTCCTCTCCGCTGCCGTCCGCCACGCAGAGCGCGGTCAGCTGCTGCGGCGGTCCGGTCAGCGGTGAGTCTTGGCCGGATGGCGCACCGTGCTGTCTCGGTGACATCGAGTGACCATCGTCTGACCCCGTGGGACTCAGCTCCGCCTCGGACAGGCTGTGCTCCTCGCCGGACATATTTTCTTTTCAAATTAAACGAATGAAGAAACAATCTTCTGGCGTAAAAAAAAAAAAAAAAAAAAAAAAAAAAAAAAAAAGTTTCACAAGAATGCAATTGCTATTGCATAAATTGTTTTTGTATGTCTGAATTATTCAACGATCCCAGTTATTGGAGCTCCATTGCGCTGCGTAAAAATGTCCAAATCCTCTTCACCGTCGACTGAAAATCCACTTTAACAAAAGCAGCTAACCCTAAGAATACATAGAAAAAAGCAGACACCATTCAGTTTTCGCAAAATCCGTAAATGTGTTTACTTATCATTTTAATACGTCTGAATAAAAAGTCCCCGCTTACTCAGAGCTGGGACGAACTTGCTGTGAGCGTTAAACTGAATAAAGCCAATCGCCATAGCAATAATCTACAATAATGCTAGGTTATCAAGCAGCTTCTAGAAAAAATAACGTGTAACCAGTATTTTTCTCAAAAATTCAAAAACAGTCCAGTCATCTCATATAATAATAATAATAATAATAATGAACACAAGAAAACAAGTACCACTCAATATCGATATGAAATGTAGGGTTTTATGTTGGAGATTTAGTTTTATAAAATTACATAACTTACCAAATTAGACGTCCAGTGGTTCGGCATGGAAGTGTGTGTGGCTGACTGTAGAGCCGATGAATGGCTGCTCTGTGTGGCAACACCGGGGCTTAAAGAGCGCCTTGTGAGGGGAACAGGGAGGAAAAAAAAAGTGATTGAAAGTGGAAAACATTCCCAGAGAGGCGCATTCCTGCAGACTTAGCCCCGCCTACCGGTGCCGCGCCGTGCCATGATTGGCCTCGTAATTATCGCCTTGCGCTCTGATTGGACGGGAGTTTTACACCTTTAATTCGCGTTCTGTCCGTCAGCTGCTGCGGGGAAGAGGTGACACTTTTTACCTCGGAGTGGCTTAAATGACTGTACAGTGCAGCCATTTACAGGCAGGAGAAGGCCAGCTTTGTTAGACGTGTTGACATGTCATATGAAACAAATAAACAATTCCAGGGACAGTTATTGCCCCGTGAGGTTTTAGAGAAAAAAAAAAATGCGAATTGTAAAGTGAAGCTCAGATAAAACGGCACTCTGACAGATTAAGTAGCTCAGATTTAGGACTTATAAAAGTCATCAGAAAAATGACATTTACATTGAAGAAAAATAAACTTTAAATCAGGTAGGCTATAGTGTTTGTGGGATTTTCTAGTGAGCAAGTCTTATAATTATTACAGAACAAAGCGCAGTAATTATTAAATGTCAAGTTTACCATTGCCAAATAAGCCCTTGTCTTCCTTCTTGATGCAAATGATGCAGATTTATTATCAAATATGCTACCAGAGCGATTTAATTAAGAACCCAGTGAAGGATGGAAAGACGAAATCCTGAACTATTATCACCCCTTTATCGCCATCTCTCCGTGTGTGCGCACGGACCACTTTGCTCGCTGCACGGGTTGTAGGCCACGATTTTCAAAGCTTGACGGAAGTGAATCGCCTTTAAAAGCGGCATCTGATGCGCACCCGGACACACGCGCGGACGCGCACGCAAGACGACAGCAACAATGCCCCCTGTGTGCGTCCGCAGCCTCTCATGTTGAGGCCGACTCTCTGTTTTCTCCCCCTCTCTCCTCCGGCTCTCTTTGCTCTCTTTGTCTCCATCTCAGGTGAATTGTAGCCATGTGATCAAACGCCCAAGCCTCTATCCATTAACCCTCGTAAATGAAAAAAAAATGGGGGAACAAAAAGCAGTTTTGTGCTTGCAAACATGGAAAAAAATGATAACAGAGAGCGATGTGTGCGTCTTTCTCCCCTTATGTAGGAGCAAAGACACTAGTGGCGCACACATAGAAAACACTCTGTGGCGGACGGGACTCGTGGATCTCCCCCGGTTCTCCCACTTTTTTTTTTTTTTCCCCCTGACACTATAACAGGCTCTGAAGCACCTGGATTTGGGGCTCGGAGGCGCTGATGTTTTGGAGGTGATTGCGGGTGTGGTGGGGGGGTGATGGGATTGTGATAGAGGCGGTGGGGGGCGTCTACATGCCTGTACCCCACTACCTGCGACGCTGGGATCCTGCGAGAGGCCTCCGAGGCTGTGAAGTGAGTGTGGGTTATTTTGTCTGTCAGAAAGAACAGGAGCGGGGAGCTGCTGTTGGGCTTGTTTTTTAAAAAAAATGCGCATCAGTGCTGGAATTTGGTATTTTGCCGCCTTGCGCACAGGGGTGGATGGAAGCTGCGGTTTTGCGCAGATGGGTTTAGCTTAGGCATCTGACCCCGGGGAGCCGTGAGGTTTTTATATCACGAATAAAGCGCTACGAAATGGAATAATAATAATAATAAAAAAATTCAACCTCAGGCAAAGTGCCAGCTAAAAGTAAGGACGCGTCACAATATCCGAATACAAAACTGCTCTTGATAAAGATAAAAAGGCCTTTATTATTATTATTGTTGTTGTGATTGTTATTATTTCTGATTTCATTGTCTAACGTGACAATTTTTATTTTAGCCGTTAAATGATTGCGTTTTATATGCCATGTCAAAATAAAAAATTAAGAAAAAGCGATTTTTTTTGGGGGGGGGAGGGGGATAAGATAAGACAAACCTTTATTAGTCCCACAATGTGGAAATTACAGAATAAAATAATGCGCTTTTAAAATAAAATAAAGCTAGAACTATATGTAATTTTGTAGCTACTGATTTTTCTTATTTTTAATTAAAGCGAAAATGCAATCTATATCGACATAAATAAATTAAAAATGCAGTCTAAAACGATTCGACTGGGAAATATTTATTTTGGGTAAAGCCTTTTCTTAAACAGAACAAATTAAAGGAAACGAAGCGACCTTCAGAATCTCCCAACGGCAGTGTGCTTCATCATTTTAATAATTACTCTTCTAGGTCGTTTAATTTTTCGGTTCTATCCCTTGATTTATCTTCTGTAAAATCCTTGAATGTCCCTCTGGGCCTCAGAAAGCTGCAGCTCAAACCGTCCCATTATAACTGCTGCGTTAGATTAATCTCGAAATATTTTTATTTGGATACACATGGTGAGGTTTCTGGATCATAATGGTGCGTTGTTTTTTTTTTTTTCTTTTTATGCCTGTGGGTCTTTTATTATACAGACATGCTGAGTTAAATGTTTAAACCGGTTATTCAATTTTAAATATCTATATTAGAGTTTTAAAAGATTGATTTAAGGAGATTATTAACAGTTTGGTTTATTGGTAACAACTATTAGTATTGTATTGGTACAAGTATTAGTGAAGGAAAAATGATCATGTTCTATCCTGAAAGTTTAGGAAATGAGATGATTGTCAAACTCATGATGGTGGTAATAGTTTTTTTTTTTTTTAAATGTGAACAAAGGGTTGCTTTATTGGATATAAAAATCAGATTCATCCAACTGTTATTTTAGCTTCGACAAGTTTACAGATTTATATATAAACCTGCTTTGCTCATGTTTATGATTTTGCTTCAAGTCTTTTTAATCCATGTAAACTAAAAAAAACAAATTCAAGAACTATGGTGAGAGGCGTGTTTTATTATGTCATTCTTATCATTTTCTGAATATGTAATTTAAATCTAATTCCTGGTATAAGCACTGACATCTTGAGAGGCTCTAACTTGAAACAAGGGGAATATTCCAAGGGGAAAAAATGAATTTACAAGATAAAAGTCACAAATTAATGAGAAAAGACTCAAATTTATGAGGAAAAAAGATCACACGTACAATAACAATCAATGTAAATGTTTGAGGAAAAAAAGGAAATGCATGTAATATCAGCAGCTATACTATGGAACAGTTATTGTTTTATTTTTATTTTTTTCCTCTGGAGGGGCAGCTTGGATGAACACGGCAAATGGGCTGTTGCCCGAGCAGCAAGAACCTGTACGTGTGCACGTCCCTGATTCTAGGAAATGATGGCTGAGCCACCTGCCACATCACCTGCCCACGTTTGAGTCAAAGGAAAAAAAAAAAAAAAAGTAAAGAAAAACCTCATTTAGCCAGCATTCTCAAGCCATCAGACTTGTCCTGACATTTTTATCTGAAACTCTCATGAGCCCGGGGCAATCTCTGGACTATTTAGAAATTACAGCTCACATGGTCATATCAGTCTCTGCACTAACCTGCCATGTGACTGCTGTAATGGGCCTCTCTACGGCTATACAGGCTGGGTCACAAGAGCCTGTTTCCTGCGGCTCCTGGGGGAGAGGATGGTAGGACGGGGTCCCATGATCAGGGAGGTCAGCGATCTAAAAGTCAGACTTCAGGTGCACACACACACCGGTCATTTTCTTTAGGGAATCTCCATGACTGACTTTAGGTGAATTTGTCTTTGAAGCTTGTCTTTTTGTCTTTGAATGCTGGGTGGTGGCAGAGATGTACATGTCCTCAAGAACATGTATTCACCTTTTCACAAAACTACTGATTACACATTTTACTCTTAGAAGAAAAAAAAAACTGCACTTTTGCTCTAGTAGGCTATACGTTTGGTTGTAATCTTTCAGATACTTTGATAATTCAACAGTGACTGAAATGCTTTGTCCAACAGAATTAATCTCGTATGGTTAATGTGGCTATTCATGAAAATGTTGCACATAAGAGAGAAAGCTGCTAAGAAATATGAAATCTACATGTAGAGAGTTTATATTTTATTTTCCTCATGATATTTAGGAGAAAATCCCCACAAAGTGGCAGGAATAGAGTTGCAAAATTACAAGAAAAAAATTTGCAAATGTACAGAGGGGAAAATAAGTATTGAACACATCAACATTTTTCTCATTAAGCATATTTCTGATGGAGCCATTGACCTGAGATTTTCACCAGATATCAGTAACAACCCAAGTAATCCATACATACAAAGAAATCAAGGCAACTGTGTTCACAAAAATTATATTTAATAAAGTGGAATGACACATGGACTAAGTATTGAACACATGAAGAAAGAGGTGCAAAAAGGCATAGAAAGCCAAGAAACCAACTGAAATCCCTCAGAATTTAGGAAACCATCCCATCCCCCGTCAGTGCAAATTAATTTCAGCTGGTTAAGTCCTGACTGCTAGCCTTCAAAAAGGTCTGTGAATATCAGATTGTCACACCACTAAGAACTCATGATGGGTGGAAACAAAGAGCTCTCTCTAGACCATCGCAACCTTATTGTTGCAAAACATAATGATGGCATTGGTTACAGATGCATTTCTAAACTGCTGAATGTTCCAGTGAGCACTGCTGGAGCCATCATTTGGAAGTGGAAAGAACATCATTTTACCATAAACCGTCCATGAGCTCCTCGCAAGATTTCTGACAGAGGAGTCAAAAGAATTATCAGAAGAGTTATCCAAGAGCCAAAGACCACTTGTGGAGAGCTCCAGGAAGACCTGGAGTTAGCAGGTACTGCTGTTTCAAAGAAAACAATAAGTAATGCACTCAACCCATATGGGCTCTATGCCCGCTCACCTCACATGACTCCATTGCTGAAGAAAAAGCATGTTGAAGCTTGTTTAAAGTTTGCTGCACAACATTTGGGCAAGCCAGTAAAATACTGGGAGAATACAATCTGGTCAGATGAGACCAAAATTGAACTTTTTGGATGTCACAACACACGGCATGTTTGGAGGAGAAATGGCACTACACATCAGCCCCAAAACACCATACCAACAGTGAAGTTTGGAGGTGGGAGCATCATGGTGTGGGGGTGTTTTTCAGCACATGGTGCAGGCAGATTTCATATAATTGAAGGAAAGATGAATGGACAAATGTACAGAGACCTCTTTGATAAGAACCTGTTGCCATCTGCCAAGGTGCTGAAGATGAAATGACAATGATCCCAAACACACAGCCAAGGAAACTCTCAACTGGCTCCAGAGAAGGAAAATAAAGCTCTATGGAACGAACTGAAGATCAGAGTTCATAGAAGACACCCACGGAACCTTAAAGATTTGAAGATGATTTGTGTGGAAGAATGGGCTAAAATCACTCCTGAGCAATGCCTGTGCCTCGTTTCTTCATACAGGGGGTGTCTGGAAGCTGTTATTACCAACAAATGCTTTTCTACTAAATATTAAATGAATTTCACCAAGCGTGTTCAATACTTATTCCCTGTGTCATTCCACTTTATTAAATATAACTTGTTTTGTGAACACAGTTACCTCGATTTCTGTCATGATCTCCTTGTGCGCTTCTTCACAGCGCACGAAGGAGGGGTAAAAGGATGAGGATTTAGGCGCAGGTTACACCACACACATTTATTAAACACAAAACACAGACCAACAGTTCCAACAAACAAATGCCTCAGAAGCTAAGGAGTCCTCCAGGACGCGCTACAGTCTGAGTAAGGACATCGGGAAAACACGCACAGTAAATACTCACACACTGGAGCTGTCTGAGTGAGTCCAAATAAGCTCTGAGGGTTACAATCCTTTAGCTGACCTTGGCTCCAAACGGCAAATGACGACCGCATGAAGCGCAATGACCCAGCAATGCATGACTGGAAAAAGGCTCCTTAAGTACATGCATTGCTGGCTCCACAAATTGGGCACACCTGGGTGAGGAGCGGGGAGATGGCACATGGGAGTGGGAACAGCTGGCAGAAATAGAAAGGGGGCATGGTCAGACCGGCAGACAGTTAGACAGCGCTCACTCCAGCGTGAGCCCAAGAGGCTGTCTCCCCGCTGCCGGCTGGAAAGCAGTGGCTATGGGTACGGCAAAGCACACAGAAATGCATACTAACATACATACAACGTGGCACGTACCCACAGAGAGGCCAGGACTGAGCCGGGGGAAACCAAGCCAACTCAGTTCCTAACAATTTCTTTGTATGTATAGATTACTTGGGTTGTTACTGATATCTGGTGAAAATCTCAGCTCAGTGGCTCCATCAGAAATATGTTTAATGAGAAAAATGTTGACGTGTTCAGTAATTATTTTCCCCGCTATATGAGGGGAGTAAAAATGAAAATTTCTGCAAAAAATTACAAGTTTATATGAAAAGTCAAAAATTTATCACAGGAAACTGTATATTCATCAGAAAAGTGGTACATTTAAAGTAAAAAAAATTGTCAGAAATTAAAAAAATGCAAATACAAAAAAGTTGTAAGTTTATAACAAAATGTCACAATGTAACAAGAAAAATTCAGCAAGTTTAAGAGAAAAACCTCACAAACTTGCAAGTGTGCGGTCACAAGTTTCCAAGAAAAAAAGTGACAAATATATGAGAAAAAAACACTGATTAATAAGAAAAAGTTGCAAATTTTCTGTATGTGTATAAAGGCACTCATTTAAAACAAAATTAGAGGACACTCAGAGTGCATACCTCTGCCAAGGCGCTATCCCTCCCTCTGTCTGTCCGTCCCACTGTCCATCTGTACACTGTGAGATATGGCCTTGGTGAAGGTATTGGCTCATGAAGCCTGATCTCACTAAAACTCGTACAAATGCACGTTTTCCACCCCCTCAAAAAACGTGTATTTGTGGCAGAAACAACAAAAACACGTACCTGAGAGAGGGAGTAACGCCTTCACCCACTGCGCATGCGTGAATTCAACTCGCCATTGTTCTGCGCACGCACAAAAAGAACTCCCTGTTGTCAGTGCACCATGAGCAAAACAACACCTGTTTTAACAAGGCTTACATTAGGGTTATTCGTCACCTCTAATGAAGGGAAGATGGAGAAAAAGAGAAAGTGGCAGCGAAAATGTCACAATGCCGGCAGACATATTTCTTAAAGGTGTAAATGCCATGTATCCAGCGCATGTGAAAAATGTTTTTCTTGTGCATGTTTTCTCAGAATGTAAAACTGTGCATTTGTGCATTTTTAGGTGAGACTGGGATGGCTTATGGATCTCCGCCAAACTTGAATGGGTTTATTTGCAGCCAAATGGCCACCTCTGGTGAAAATTTCATCAAAATCTGTTCAGTGGTTTTTGCGTAATCCTGCAAAACATCAAACAGACAGACAGACAGACAGACAGACAAACCGTCCTGATCACAATACCTCGGAGGTAAAGATGTAAATTTATTGGAAAAAATGGAGCAAATCTATTAGAAAAGGTCAAAATTTTATGGAAAAAAAAACCCTAAAAACTAAAACCTCACATAAATGTAAGGTAAATTTATAAGAAAAAAAGCTGGAAAGATATGAGACAAAAAATGAAAATATCTGAGAAAAATGCAAATTTATTTTATACAAAGTTGCAAATTTACATGAAAATGTCACAAATTTATCACAAAGCCTGCATATTTATCAAAAAAGTGCAAAATTTATTTGAAAAGATCAAAAATTCATGAGGAAAATTACACACTTTGACAACAAAAACCTCTGCAAAATCCAAATAAATTGGTGTGAGTAAAGCTGCTATCACTACTTGAGTAACTTCTACTGAATCAGTTATTTTTACTCTTACTTATACCTGAGTAATTCCTATCATAAGGTAACAATACTCTTACTTGAGTACAACGTCTGGCTCCTTTGCCCACAACTCTCAGGTAGTGGACAAAAGAAAGCAGAAAAACAGAGAAATCACACTTTAGATTCAGCCTTATAAACTAAACAGTTCTCAGTATGAATTCCTGAAATGTGATGAAGGATGGAGAGAAAAGACTAAAAGGAGAGAAAGCATGTGAGAGGGATGCCGATAAGAGAAGCATGCACAGCGGTCAAATATTCATATGCTGGGTCACATTCTGCATTAAACTGATGTATAATTGATGGAGAGCATTCATTTCCATGTCAATAGGGACATTTTGGCCACAAGTGAATGGCGTCATTTGTTCTGAACGATGACGAACTTGGCAAAAAGGAGCCAAAATTATATGTCAGAAATGACAGAGAGTGGGCCCGGCGGCTTCAGATTTCCCTGCAAAATGAGGTTGATGCACTGAAATGAATTTATCTGCAACTATAAAAGCTTTTCTCATGCTTTGGGTTGCCTCAGTTTGTGGAGACAGTGCGTAATTCATGAATGTGCTTTCCTCAGGGGTCTTTGTGATAAACAGTTTAGGTCAGTGCCTGTGTGCTCGGGGATTTCCAACTATCAATAAAACCAAACCTCTCCTCATGTGACTGCAGCAGGACCGAGACCTGTGCTGGGAGTTCACGCGCCGCTGTTTTCTGAAGATGAGAAAACATTTCCACCATTTAAACTGATTGTGCAGGCAGATAAACCACAATCTTGAACAAATGCATGTGCATTTAAAGAATACATAAATAACAACCACATCATGAGGACAAGTAAAGTGTGTGGTGGCCTGCTGAGAGAGCATGGACTTTTATCTTGAAATTTTCTTGGCCCAAATTGGTAATGGCTGCAGGTGTCTCATTTATCTCCTGATTTATCAATCATGCAGATTTGGTACGAGGTGATGATGCAGGGACACGCCATCAGAAGGGACGAATAAAAAAAGAAGATTCTGCTATCTGACCCCTGTCACTCCTTCTTTGCCCATTTTCACCCATGTGAAATAGTGCAGCTGCACCACTCTTAAATAGATCCCCCTCTTTTTTTCTCCGGGTGCGTATGTGCTCGAGCATGAATCCTCTCTTTGTGCTCCATCTGCAGACCCCCCCCACCACCACCACCACCACCACCATAGTTTCTTGCCTTCTTCATCTTTTTTTCCCCCAATTTGGGGAAAGAGGGTCTTCGGTTGCGATGGCGGCAACACTGGTGAGGTGGTGGCAGTGGTAGCGATGGTGGCGGCGGCAACGGGGAAGGAGAGGGGGGTAACTTGTCAGACCACATTCCTGTGCAGCTGTGGAGGCTGGTGCAGGATTGGGGGGGGGGGGGGGGGGTGGAGGGCAGAGCAGGATCATCATTGCATTGCAAGGCATCATGAATAGTCTATTGTTTGGTGGTTTGCTGTGTCCGCATCTCTTTTGCCTCAACTTCAGCTTAGTTGGGAAAAATGGAAGAAGAGCAGAAGGATAAAATAGAAAAAAGAATTCAACAAAATATCTTCTATTTGCAGTAAATGAAGATATCAAGAGTTTGATAGGCGCCTGGGGAAAGTCACAAACATATTTGCCACTGACTCAGATGCAAAAGGATGTGAAACTCAGAGTGTAATGACGATGATGAAGATGGGGATGACGGCGACACAGACAATGGGGGCATTCATGTCGTGAATTTGACGGTTTTGCCCCTCAGTCATACCAGCACGCTGTTCGGTCATGCATTGGACTGTTACCCTTCTCTGCAGTGCTGCAAGGACAAAATCACTGGTTGTCACCAATGTTTTCTTACTTAATTCCAGAATGCAGCCTCATCGATACAGATTATCAGTCAGATTCAATTAATATCAAACAAATTTGTGCTCCTCTAAAGAAATATACTGATCTGTTATACAGTGCTGTGAAAAATTATTTGCCCCTTCCTGATTTCTTATGTTTTTGCACATTTGTCACGCTTAAATGTTTCAGATCATCAAATAAATTTTAATAGTAGACAATGATAACCCAAGTAAATACAAAATGCAAATTTTAAATAATGATGATTTAATTTATTAAGGGGAAAAAGCTATCCAAACCTACCTGGCCCTATGTCAAAAAGTACCCCCCCCCCCATTACATCATAAATTATCTATAATTAACAACATTTTTGGAAAGCTGAGTTCAATTTCACAAGCCACACCCAGGCCTGATTACTGCCAGACCTGTTGAATCAAGAAATCACTTCAATCGAATCTATCTGACAAAGTGAAGTAGGCTAAAAGATCTCAAAAAGTAACATATCATGCCATGATCTAAAGAAACTCAACAACAGGTGAGAAACAAAAACCCAGAACAGCATTTAAAGAACTGCAGGCCTCACTTGCCTTAGTTTGGAATAGGGCTGGGCGATACAATGAATATATTCGTTATATCGATACATTCCACTATGCGTGATACAAAAAATGTTTTTATCGCAAAGCTCAAGCATTTTCACAGCTGTCAGCTTCTCTCGCCTCTCCTCTCACACACCTGCACCATAGAGCTGCACTCAGGCGCTTCACCCTGCCTCCTCACCTCCCCGTGTCGCATTTCATTTCAGGGTCCTTGCAAGGCCTATTTTTTCCCACAATTTTGTTCTTTAGAAACTGCTTCTTTTGAGCCTGTTTTTGTGCAGCATTGATGCTTGTTTTTTTATGCACAACCTGGCAACACTAGCAGAGTGCGGGGAGAGGGGTAAAATGAAATGACACACATACACATACTGGCTGCAGTGCAGCAGACTTGAACAAAAGGATAAATAAAAAGGACCAACTCCGAAGGTAAAAATTGAACAAAATACAGTGTTGTGCAAATTATGTCACACTACCACTAATTTATTTCACCACTTGAGATGTCATCCACTATAATATGAAGAATGCATTAAGAATCACTCTCAACATCCCAGGTAGCCCCTACAATAAATAAATAAATAAAAATAAAGGAACCAGCCCCAAGAAAATGACTATATGGCTTCTTCATTTTGAAAATTTATCCCATACAACAAAAGTGCAAAATAGAAAGAGATCACAACTCCAGTCACAAATTATACTGCCAAAGACATGCCTCTTATTGTTAAAAACATGACCAAACAGAAAAAGTGGACTTTTATTTATATGGTTTCTCTAGAATTCTTGCTTAATGCACTTTTTATTGTGTTGAGTCCTTTTTTGTTTTGTTTTGTTTGTAATGGTTTTATTATAGACCATAACAGGAAGGCCTACCATTATTTATTCTGATTTGTTGCAAATTTATGAGTGGGGTTGTCTGACTGGTTCAGTAAAGTTTGCTAAATTTAACTTGATTTTATCCCCCTCCCCCCCATGCAATTGAAAACAATGCAATACATGGGTCTGTTTCTATTATCATGCCGGGGTCATTTTATGCAAAGGTTTTACATTTATACAGTGGTTTGGAGGAGATCTCAAGATATTGTGATATATATTGTGTATCGTGATAAAACCCTAAATGTATCGTGACACATGTTAAAAGCCATATTGCCCAGCCCTAGTTTGGACATTGGTCCATGACTAAACAATAAGAAAGGGACTGGGCAAAAATGGCATCTATGAGGGAATTCTAAGGCAAAAACCACTGCTGACCAACAAGAACGCAAAGGCTGGTCTCACAGTTGCCAAAAAAACATCCTGATGATCCCCAAGATGTTTGGGAAAATACTGTGTGGATTGACAAGACAAAAGTTGAACTTTTTGGAAGGTATGCGTCCCGTTACATCTGGCATAAAACTAACACAGCATTTCATAAAAAGCACATCATACCAACACTCAAACATGGTGGTGGTAGTGTGATGGTCTGGGGCTGCTTTGCTACTTCAGGACCTGGATGACTTGTTGTAATTGATGGAACCATGAATTCTGCTCTCTACCAGAAAATTCTGAAGGGGAATGTCAAGCCATCAGTTTGTGATCTCAAGCTCAAGTGTGGCTGAATTAAAACAATTCCACAAAGAAGAGTGGGCCAAAATTCCTCAACAGTGATGTATAAGACTCATTGCCAGTTACTGTAAATGCTTGATTGCAGTCGTTGTCACCAAAGGTGGCACAACCAATAATTGGGTTTGGGGGGCAATTACTTTGTTCACACAGGGCCAAGTAGGCTTGGATAGCTTTTTTTCCCTTAATAAATTAAATCATCATATAAAAACTGTATTTTATATTATTATCTTTGTCTATCCATCCATCCATCCATCCATCCATCTTCTACCGCTTCTCCGGAGGTCCGGGTCGCGGAGGCAGCAGTTCAAGCAGAGAAGCCCAGACTTCCCTCTTCCCAGCCACCTGCTCCAGCTCTTCAGAGAGGATACCAAGGTGTTCCCAGACCAGCTGGGAGACATAGTCTCTCCAGCGAGTCCTGGGTCTGCCCCGGGGTCTCCTCCCAGAGGGACGTGCTCGAAACACCTCAAGTGGGAGGCATCCAGGAGGCATCCTGATCAGATGCCCATACCACCTCAAGTGGCTCCTTTCAATGTGGAGGAGCAGCAGTTCTACTCTGAGCCTCTCTTGGATGACTGAGCTCCTCACCCTATCTCTCAGGGTGAGTCCAGCAATCCTACGAAGAAAGCTTATTTCAGCGACTTGTATCTGCGATCTCGTTCTTTCGGTCATTACCCAAAGCTCGTGACCATAGGTGAGGGGAGGAACATAGATTGACTGGTAAATCGACAGCTTTGCCTTAGAGCTTAGCTCCTGCTTCACCACAACAAACCGGTACAATGTCCGCATCACTGAAGATGCTGCTCCGATCCATCTGTCAATCTCTCACTCCATTCTCCCCTCACTCGTAAATAAGACCCCAAGAAACTTAAACTCCTCCACCTGGGGCAGGAGCTTGTCCCCAACCCGGAGAGGGCAATCCACGGTTGAATGCCTTCTCCAAGTACACAAAACACATGTAAACTGGTTGGACAAACTCCCACAAATCCTCGAGGATTCTCGAGAGGGTAAAGAGCTGGTCTGATGTGCCATGGCCAGGACGAAAACAACATTGTTCCTCCTGAATCCGAACGGCCGGACTCTCCTCTCCAGTACCTTGGCATAGACCTTCCCAGGGAGGCTGAGGAGTGTGATCCCTCTAAAATTGGAGCACACCTTCCGGTCCCTTTTTTTGAAGAGAGGAACCACCACCCCGATTTGCCATGCCAAAGGCACTGCCCCTGACCTCCATGCAATGTTGCAGAGGCACGTCAACCATGACAGCCCTACAACATCCAGGGCCTTGAGGTACTCAGGGCAAATCTCGTCCACCCCCGGGGCCCGGCCACCAAAGAGATTTTTAACCACTTTGGTGACCTCAGCCCCTGTGATAGGCAAGTCGTCCCACTCATCCACAAGCCCTGCTTCCTCTGTGGAAGGCGTATCAGTGGGATTGAGGAGATTCTCGAAGTATTCCTTCCACCACCCGACGATATCCCCAGTCGAAGTCAGCAGCGCCTCATCCACACCATACACAGTATGGACAGGGAGCTGCTTCCCCCTCCTGAGTCGCCGGACAGTTTTCCAGAATCTCTTCGAGGCCGACCAAAGGTCTTGTTCCATGGCCTCACCGAACTCCTCCCATACCCGAGTTTTTGCTTCAGCAACCACCCGAGCTGCAGTCCACTTGGCCTGTCGGTACACCTCAGCTGCTTCGGAAGTCCCACAAGCCAACCAAGCTTGACAGGACTCCTTCTTCAGCTTAATGGCCTCCGTCACCTCCGGTGTCCACCACTTGGTTCGGGGGTTGCCACCACGAGATGCCCTGACGACATTGCGGCCGCAATGTCGTCGGGGCATCAGCTGGGGCAATGTCGTTGGGGTGATCAGCTGTCACAGCTCTGCACCTCTCTTTACCCAAGTGTCCAAGACATACAGTTGCAGGTCTGATGACACGATAACAAAATCGATCATCGACCTGCGACCTAGGGTGTCCTGGTGCCAGGTGCACATATGGACACCCTTATGCATGAACATGGTGTTTGTTATGGACAAACTGTGGTTAGCACAGAAGTCCAATACCTGAACACCACTCGGGTTCAGATCAGGCAGGCCGTTCCTCCCAATCACCCCCCTCCAGGTTTCACTGTCATTGCCCACGTGCACATTGAAGTCCCCCAGAAGGATAATGGATTCTCCAAGAGGAGCACCCTCCTGCACCCCAGTCAGAGACTCCGAAAAGGGTGGGTACTCTGAACCATCACTTGGTGCATAGGCACAAATGATGGTCAGGACCCGTTTCCCAACCCGAAGGCGCAGGGAAACAACCCTTTCGTCCACTGGGGAAAACTCCAATATAGAGGCAGCAAGGTAGGGGAATACAAGAATACCCACCCCTGCTCGTCGCCTCTTGCCTGGGGTAACTCTAGAGTAGAACAAGCTCCAGCCCCTCTCCAGGAGACTGGTTCTGGAACCGGAGCTGTGTGTTGAGGTGAGGCCGACTACTAGCCGGTATCTCTCAACCTCATGCACCAGCTCAGGCTCTTTCCCCACCAGAGGGGTGACATTCCACATCCCAAAAGCCAGTTTAGGAAGACTGGGATCAGATCGCCAAGGTCTCCGCCTTTGACCGCCACCTGATCCACACAGCACCAGACCCCCATGGTCTTTTCTGCAGGTGGTGAGTCCACTGGAGGGTGGACCCATGTAACTCCTTCAGGCTGAGCCCAGCCGAGTCCCATGGGTGGAAACCCGGCCACCAGGCGCTAGCCATCAAGCCCCTCCCCCAGGCCTGGCTCCAGGGTGGGGCCCCGGTAACCCCATACCGGGCGGGGTACACTGGATCCCTGTTCTAGCGTTCATCATGAGAGTCTATTGGATCGTTCTTAGTTTGGCCCTTCACCCAGGACCAGTTTGTCTTGGGTGACCCTACCAGAGGCAAATTGCCCCAGACAACATAGCTCCTGGGATCACTAGGGCACGCAAACCCCCCACCACGATAAGGTGATGATCCATGAAGGGTATTATTATTATTTTGTCTAATATTAAAATTTGTTTGATGATCTGAAACATTTAAGCATGACAAATATACAAAAATAGAAATCACGAAGGGGCAAATACTTATTCACAGCACTGTACATGTGAAACAAATATAACTACTGCATGTTTTTAAATATTTCTGGTCTTGTTAATAGATACATTTACGTAGGTCCATATATATTTGGACACTGACACAAGTTTTATTTTTGCTGTTTACCAAAGCATATTCAAGACACAGTTTTATAAAAAAAAAATATGGCCTAAAAGTACAGCCTCTCAGCTTTAATTTGATGGTATTCACATCCAAATTGGAGTTATGGTTTATAAATTACAACCATTTTTATATAAAATCTCATTTGAGGGGCTCAAAAGTAATTGGATAAATTAACATTACCATAAATAAAATGTTCATTTTTAATATTTTGTTGGAATCCTTTGCAGGCAATGACTGGCTAAAGTCTGGAATTCATGGACATCACCAAAGGGTGGATGTCCTCCTTTGTGATGTTTTGCCAGACCTTTACTGGAACGGTCTGCAGTTATTGCTTGCTTGTGGGCCTCTTTGCCTTAAGTTTTGTCTTAAGTAAGTCAAATGCATGTTCAATCGGTTTGAGATCTGGCGATTGACTCGGCCATTGCAGAATATTTTCTTCTGTGCCTTAGCAAACTCCTGGGTTTCTTTCGCAGTATGTTTTGGGTCATTGTCCATCAGTACTGTGAAGCGTCATCCAATAATCTTTGCTGCATTTGGCTGAATCTGAATTTGTGAAGGTGCCCCTGGTTGCAATTCATAAACCGTAACTCCAATTTGGATGTGAATACCCTCAAATTAAAGCTGAGAGTCTGCAATGTAAGCCCATATTGGTTGTATCTTGAATATGTTTTGGTAAACAGCAAAAATAACAAAACTTGTGTCAGTGTCCAAATATATATGGACCTAACTGTATACTGACTAAAGTCTGTTTTTTTAAAAAAAACAAAAAAACAAAACAAAACACTGAAATCGGGATAGATTAAGCAAATTAAAAGACAATATGCAGCTGTCTTTAATCACCATCCAAATGAGTAACAGCAGATTAATTCTGCATATGAGAAGCTGTTAACAATGCAATTAAGACTTGTATGTATTTGTTCTTCATGGTGAACCACATTAATGGAGGAAATACCAAAAACACTAAAATATCTACTGTGGCGGACTGAAGAAGTACCTCTCACCCAGTGGGATTTGGGGTTGGGGGGCGTGGTTTGTGTTTCCCGGTTTTGGAGTCCAGGAGTGTTCACTGTTAGTTGTTTGGTGGCAGTTGAGGAGTACAGATAAAAACCCACCTTCGTCTCCTGTGTGTTTCTTCCTCCTGCCACAATGGTGACCTCGATTCGAGCATGTCCGACACAGAAGAAAACTGCATTTCCTCGTCAGCTGTGTCACCCCGACCCTCACAGCCGGCCGCTTGCACTGCAGCTGTGAAGCTTCCGGAGTTTTGGCAGAGCAACCCGGCTTCGTGGTTCCAGTATATCGAAGCACTGTTCCACCTGCGAGGAATCACTGCAGATGAAACCAGGTATTACTTGGTCATCACTGCTCTGGATCAGCAGTCCACACAGCGTGTCATGCAGTTACTTCGTGCACCCCCACAGCACGCCATCAAACAGTTCCTGCTCCAGAGGTATAGTCTATCGTCCACGGAAGGAGCGGAAAAAATCCTCTTCTTGTCAAGCTTGGATGATGGCACGGCTGTGGACCTTATGGACAGAATGCTATCGCTGCTTGGAGCGGACAAAGGTGGTTCCATGTTTCCACACATATTCCTGTGCCTGCTCCCTCTGCCTGTGCGTGCAGTTTTGGCTACTGGAGGCTACCAAGCTTTAGCCAAGGAAGCTGATCAGGTCCTGCTGGATACTAGGCAGTTTGCTGTGCAAAGTGGGGCATCAGATATCCTGCAACCCATGTCGGAGAACGTGGACTTGGCGGCAGTAGCTGGAGTGGTGGCCCGGAGATGACGCGGGAAGGGTCTGTGTTTCTTCCACCTGTGATTTGGCAGCAAGGGTAATCGCTGCATTCCTCCATGCATATTTGAGACGACGGGGAAACTCCAGAGCCAGCGCTCAGTAGCAGCTGTGGGCACTGGTGGACGAGGTGAGCTGCTTTTCATTAAAGACTCGCTGTCAAGGAGACATTTCCTAGTGGACTCTGGCTCACAGAAGAGCCTACTCCCGCCAACCAGCACAGACAGACCGGCAGCAGGCAATGGCCCGCGTTTGAGTGCAGTTGACAGTTCTTCCATTTCGGGTTCTGGAGACGGGCCCTAAGAGCTTTGTGCTAGAGATGGGTGGGCGTAAAGAGCGGGTCATGTTAGATAGGCTTAAGCCAGCACATGTTATGGCAGATGAGCCTATGGTTCCAGACCAGGTCCCCCGTCAGGGTCGCCCCCCTTCTAAGACTCCAGCTAGGTCTGCACTAGATGAGTTTTCTGGTTTGCAGACTGCTATGGACTGTGTTTCACCTGTCCGTCGTTCACGAGGACGCCCCGCACAACAAGTTTCTCTGGTGGCTCCGGTTGGAGGACGGCACAGCCATTATGGCAGGCTCATCAGGCCCCCAGTGAGAGACTGATTTTGGCTATGGGAGTCCCTTCTGGGTGTTCAGGGGGGTGGGGGGCTGTGTGGCAGACTGAAGAGGTACCACTCATTCAGTGGGATTTGGGTTTGGGGGCGTGGTTTGTGTCTCCCGGTTTTGGAGTCCAGGAGTGTACACTGTTAGTTGTTTGGTGGCAGTTGAGGAGTAAAGATAAAAACCCACCTTCGTCTCCTGTGTGTTTCTTCCTCCTGCCACACTATAAAATATTAGTTTCTTATACTTGCACATTCTATTAGTACTAGTGCATGCCCGTAGAAAGCAAGTATTCTTGTCTGAAAACAGGTAGGCCAATTGGGCTTTACAGGCCCAAATGTAGGCTGTGTTTGAAAGTGGAATGCAAAGAGGTGTAGCCTATATGTAGGCAATCACACATGTTAGACTTTGACAAATGTAAAAAGGACTGAACACTAAAATGTATTTGATTGTGTGAATATTAATTACAGAATTTTTGAAAATGAATGGGACATGCAATATTAGCGACTGTTTAAAAACCCATGTTTATTTGCTTGTCAGACTTATTTGTGTGATCTTTTATGACTTAGATTCTTGTAGTTTGGGGAACAGGAGTTGTTCAGTCACCATTATAATTGTTTTAATCATCAAGCATTATTTTATATTGTAGCAATAATTTGTTATTAAAAGGTTTTTAAAACTATAATCAATTGAATTAACCACAAACCACCCAACATTATTATAAAGTACACAGCAGAAGGACCTGTTTGACTGCAACCGTTGTATCAGTGCTGCCCATTTGTCAGTAAATATTTAACTAAAAATGATTTATTTCATTATTTGGGCATTTTTGTGTCCTGTTTGGCCATTCTGCTCCACAATCATGGTGGTATTATTATTAAGTTTTTAATTTTTAGTTATTTGCTCAGGAGGGGGGACTCGCGGACCTGCAAAGTACAGTGGTACCACACGGGTGAAGCAGCAGTCGGGACTCCCATCTACCACTGACTGGGCAGGCTAGGCGTGCCTCTCCATGAAGGACCGTGGTCTGCCAAGTCAGGCTGCTGCTTCTCCCAGCATGTCCTGTGTTGGATACACCGGTGTTCTTTGTCAGACCCGGGTCCCTGCTGACGTGCCTCATGTTCTCCACATACTGTATGCCAAATTATCCTTTAGACCTATGCAATCACAGCAACTTTATGGTGTAATTTTTCAAGCATTAAATCTCCAGCATTATCTTTTTCTAGTCAAATTTGTTGCTTTTCGCTGCCTTGTTTTTCTCACAGAGCGCTGTGGTTACTGATGCCGCGATACTGCATATTATCCAGTCAGTATGGAGTCGATCCGAAACCGCCCCCACACTTCTAGAAGCCAGAGCATAAGGAGAGAGCGATGACTAAACTTTTATTGATAAAATTACATATTTTGACAGAATATCTCCAAACTCTGGGACACACACCCTCCTAACCTCAGCAAAGTACTTACAAAATCTGAGGTCAGTCTGATGAACGATTTGACAGATATGTCACACACACACACACACACACACACACACACACACACACACACACACACACACACACACACACACACACACACACACACACACACACAGAGATATGCTGCATTTACAGATGGATATAAATAAAACATTATTTATCACAGCTGATGCAGTGTGTGGGGAATTATCCCTTGCATACTGTTCAGGTCAAATTTGACCCGTTTTTCCATAAACATCATTCTTTTAGCCTGAAATTTGATAACTTTTCCTAAAGTGATCCAAAATACACAAAAATAAAAATATTTTAAAATTGTATGCTTTTCTACAGATGCTACACATTTTTATGCCCCACTGATCGAAGCCCAAAGGGGGATTATGTTATGGGTCAGTCCGTCTGTCTGTCCCACTTTTGTGAAATCAGCTCCTCCTACAGTTTTTGTCTGATTGTTTTGAAACTTGGTCCCATGGTTTGACATACTCTGATGATGCACATGTTGCATTTTCACTTTCATCGGATGACCTTGAGGTCAAAGGTCAGACGTCAGATTTTTCCATAAATCTTCTAAACACAATAACTACTGAAAAAAATGATGTTGTGGCGGATGAGATAAGGAAACCCAAGGTGGAGACACGGAATAAGTGCAGGCAGGACACGGCGAACTGAAGTTTAAAAGGGTGCTTTATTCATCCTCCATCACAGGACTCACTCCAGTGCCGTGTAAGTGCGCTGGAGCGAGCCCTCAGTCTCTAGTCAGCAAACAGGCAATGCGTGTCATCAAAAAAGCAGTAAGAGAAAAAGAAAGCGATATTCAGTTCACTTATATACCCAGCTAGACAATGCATGCATGGCACATTAGCATCACAGTACAGCAGGAATGCATGGGACATTTACATGAGAGTCACACATCTCAATAGCAGGATTACTGGCAGGAAGGAGAGGCTGCCTATTGATATCAGTCCATACATCTCACTGTTCTGCTAATTGCTCCAGCTGAGCGCTCTGCTTGACCCGAAGGCTGTGGGGGTCACCCACAATGTAGGCTTTTCAAATCGATACAAGGGGTCAAAGATCAAAGTTCAAAGTTAACATTGCAGTTGCACTATGGTAAATGCTATATTTACTATTACTATAAAAGGGTAAAGTTAGGGCCACCAAACCTGGTATGCAGGTTCACTTTGGGATCCTGACCTCTGACTATGGGTTTGGGGTCAAAAGATCAAAGGTCAAAAGTTAACATTCCTTAGGCCTTATTACTGTACAACGCATAGAGCTAGGGCCACCAAACCTGGTACACAGGTTCACCTTGGAATCCTCACCTGACTATGGGTTTGGGGTCAAAAGGTTAAAGGACAAGGTTAACATTCCTAATGCCTTATTACTGTACAACAAAAAAGTTAGGGTCATCAAACTTGGTACACAGGTTCACCCTGTGACCCTGAAGTGCGACTGTGGTTTTGGGATTGCAAGGTCAAAGGTCAACATCAAAATGCCTTATAAAGCATATCTCAACAACAAAGAACGCTAGGGTCATCAAATCTGGCACGCAGGTTCGCTGAGACCATAACCTCAGACTATGGGTTTGGGGTCAAAAGATCAAAGGTCAAGGTTAGCACTCCCTATGATCTCTTACTTTAGAACGTGTAAAGTCCTCTAGGGTCACCATACTTGCTACACAGGTTCACCTTGGGATCCTGACCTACAATTATGGGTTGTATACTTTGTTGTGTATTTGTGGATGATGGGCTTATCATAATTTGGTTCTGCCACAGCAATTATATTCAGAAGTTGAAAACTGCTCTCTGTCAGTAAGTATTGGGATCTTCAAAGAAAACGGAAGCAGGGCATATTGCACTCGTCTCAGAATGCTCTTGTTGTACACTGATGCTGTTTGGGGTCAAATTTGACCTATATCTGTTGAGATGGATTTTAGATCTACCAGTTTGGGTCAAACCAAGGAAAATGGAGGTCTTAGAGAATCTTGAAATTGTGAAATTGTGCAGGCCATTTTTGTGTGTATTTTTATAGGACAGTGGCGACACCAGAGTTCAAGGGAGACCTTGACACTTGGGGTGGGAATCGCAAGGGATCTCGCAATTCAATTCAGATGGCGATCCTTGGGTACCATACGATCCTATCACGATTCAACGATAATCACGATATCATGATATCAAGAATTACAATGATATCAAGTATCACAATCCCATATATTTCAAATTTTCTCAACTTACTCAACCCCAAATCATGTCCCAAAGTAAAACTGTTGACATCTCTTTCATATACCCTAACAACATGGTGCTTCAGTGCCGAGCCATGTCTCTTCTATTTTATGTGTGTGTGAGAAGTCGGGAGTGGTGCATGTAAATGTGTGTTTGTGTGTATGGGAGGGTTGGGAGGGGTGGGATGTATTGTGCAAATATATGTATTTAAATTTGTCTGCTGCTTTTATAAGCACTTTGTGCAGCATCCAATGTTTTAAAAGTGCTATACAAATAAAGTTTGATATAATAAAGTATTCTCTGGGCTTAATTTTCCGCAAGACACATCTCTGCACACATGGAAGGCGTTGGATGGTGTTTGGAATAGATACCCACTCCAGATACGTTTAGCTGACTCTATGGACTCTTAAAAAACAGCTGAAAACTTTTTTTTGTTTAACGAGGCTTTCCTTTGAGTTTCAATTCAACTGCTTTTTAATGGTAAGTCTGACATTTTTTAAATTATTTTAATCTTGTGTTTTAACTTGTTTTTGTATTTTTAAAATTATTTTTATTTAACAACTTCCTTTTATTCCATTTTATTGTACAGCATTTTTTGACTATAAGTTTGTGAAAAGCGCTTCATAAATAACCTTTACTTACTTTGTGTTCGGAGAAAAAGCAAGCTCCATGCCAGTGTGTTTTTCAGCTTAGCTGTTGCTAATGCTGCTCCAAGATGTGTGCTGGCCCATGTGTTCCAAGTGCTTTTTTTGTGCAGCACTTCTTGCGGGTTGTGTGTCATGTCAAGATCTTTCCTTCCATCTTTGTTATAAAATCCAAAAAAGGCCTGACATTTGAGCTAACTTTGAACTAACTGCTTCTTAACTTTCAAAGCTGGCTGCAAATGTGAGACAAGATATGACTTCCACCGACAATGGGCACTTTTGCGCCGTCTGGCTGCAAATCTCGCAAGACAAGCTATGATTTCACTTGACTGGGTGCTTGCTTCGCACCATCTAGTGGACTGAAAACGCAATTGGTTGAATACCCAAGAGAGTATGCAACATTTACATGATAATTAATAAAAGATCGATCCATGCGTTTAGGGATCGGTGGATTGTTGTTAGTGTCAAGTATCACAGTCCATCACTGAATCAATCTTTTGTCCCACCGCTACTTGACACTGTCACAAGAACTGTCTGTGTTCCCACCACATTTGCCCAGGTTCCAGCAGAGACAAACACCTGCTGGTCTTTGAATCGGCATGGGAGAATCTCAAAACTGTGAAACAGTAAAACAGTATAGGAGTGATCATAAATGGTGTACATAAGAAACAGAAGTCATCAAGCAGGCAGAGGGTGCCTTGATGCAGACCTGCAAACAAGCACTTGCAATGTAATAAAACTGGAGGAGTTTTTTTTGGAGGAGTTTGGAAAGGGCCTTGTGACTCCTTGTATGCAAAAGTGACACCATCTTCCCCACACAGCAGCTTCAGCAACATTGGTAAGGGCAATGCAGTGATCTGTAGGATAAAGACCTGTACTTATAAAACGCATTTTCTAGTCACAAAGACCACTCAGAGTGCTTCACTAGCAGCTATACTAACCCTCTACTCTAAGGGTCTGTCAGATACCTATGGACAATTTAGAATCACCAATTAACCTAACATGCATGACATGGGAGGAAACCAGAGGCCCTGGAGTAAAACCACAAAGTACAGGGAGAACATGCAAACCACATAGAAAGGTTCCCACCCCTTCCTGCCCGGGGATTTGAACCTGGAACCTTCTAACAGTGCTAAACACTGTAACATTGTGCTGCTCGAAGTGAAATTGCAACTTATCTAAAAGTTACACAAGAAGCCAGCACAAAGAGACAGAAGAGAAGGAGATGCAGCTTCTGCTCTGCAAAGAAGGACTGCAAAACAAGGCAAATTTGCTGCAAATGTGGGAAATGTGCAAGTTCCCCGCACGCAAAGTTTCCTACCACTGCTTTGAATACAGAGACTAATTTGAAATAAGCATTTTATTTTAATGTTTTGTGTTGGTAAATGTTGAATTAATATTGATAATTATGATTTCTTATGATATTGCAGTGCCAACAGCATTTCATAGTTGCAGCAGGTAAACATGGTTATATTATAAATTCCAACAGTTCCAGAATGTTCATGCCATTTTCAAATTCAATAAAATATATTTAAATCATTATAGATTTTGTGTTTTTATGTCTTATATAAAACAGGGCATGATACTATGTGAAAGTAGATGTTTTTCTAGAAAAATGGGTGTTATAAAACTTAAAAAACACACTCTCCCTGCTCTCTGAAACATTTAATACAGATTAATCATACATTTATTAATGTGAGATAGGCTACATAGACATTGTGAATAGATATGTACTGTAGTTCAAAATTTGGTGCAGACACTTACTATGAGGGAATTCTTGGTCCGGGTCAATGCCATACTGTGAAGACATAGAATATGAACAGTATGTAAGGGTTAAGTAAGTTAAATACTTCTAAAACTGTTTTTGTATCAGCAAAATGAACATGCATTTTTATTAAATACATCTTCTTTGGGAGCTGTTTTATGGACTGTCTCCATTCATTTATCTTCCTTTTTTCATAATTCTTTCTCTAAAGCATTTTAGTTTTCTGTTTTATTGCTAGTTCAAATGTACCATTTGTTTTTATGTTAACTGATCCAAAGTCACAGATTAAACCAGGGACAGTAGCTCAGACTATAGATTTTATGGCTGTTTGACAATGAAAAATAGGATGAAGAATAGGGAAAAAGAGAGAGAGAAGTAACATCAAGTTTCCAATCATGAGGTCCTCTCAGATCATTTAATTAGTGTGTGTGAACGAAAGGGAAAGAGGGCCTGAGGGTCTGAGGGAAAGTTGACTACAAGAAAGAGTCTGTTGTTGTCTGAGCAGAGGAGAGATAAAAGGCAGTGAGATAGAAAGATGGATGGGCTAGAGAGTGGGAAATATTAATGATTCCTCATATCTGTCAGTTTTTAACAATTTGAAAGAATGTGAACAACTTAATTTTTCTGTGGTGTAACAATGTTAAAAGTACTCTTTTATAAAGAGATTTCCATTGGCCAGATTCAGACATATAGATCGACAAAATCTTAAAGTATCAGTAATTTACTATTCAGTATTAGCAAGAGGTGGGCACACTAGCCAGAAATTGTGTTCAAAACTAGTAGGGGTCAATGAATGTGAAATTTTGGGCCAATACCAATACCCATGTTTAAGTAATGGGCTGGTGTACACTGATTGTTTTGTTTTTGTTGTAATCTATTCAATTTAACACAAGAGAAACAAAGAAGCATGCTCTCTAACAAAATAAGTGAACTGATTTTTTTTTTAATTTAACCTTTATTTATACAGGGAAGTTCTACTGAGAGGCAACCTCTCTTTTTCAAGGGCACCCAGTTCACTCACACATTGACACCTGGAAGCTGCCCAGTACAAAGGACTGACCTGTGGCCACTGAGCTGCTCCACTGGAGCAGCTGGGGTTAAGGGCCTTGCTCATGGGCACCGCAGTGGGGGTTAAGGAGGGGGAGGCAAACACTGCTACATTATCTGTCCCACCCAGACTGGATCCTGCCAGGCTGGGGATTGAACCAGCAGCCCTCCGCTTACCAGGCCACATCCCTAACCATTAGGCCACCACTTTCCTCAAATGGTTCACTCCTGGCTGATTTCTAATTTTTTAGTACACAACTGGACACACCAGATACATATCAGATATGAATCTTATCTTATTTGCCAAAAGGCCGGTATCAGTCAACAGAGTGAATACTGGCCAATACCAATGTAATAGTAATATATCGGTGCATCCCTAACAAGAGCATTGCACACAGTACATTATGCACCCATCCATAGTGCAAAACTAGCATGCCTACAGCCAAAAAATCTTTCAAATTCAAGATTCATTATACTCTAGATCTGTAATAAAACTAATAATCATGTAATTGGCAAGGAGTTGAAGCAAAGCAAAGAATCAAACAAGTTTAGAGAAAATATTAGAAAATAATTTCACCCCGCTACAAAATGCTCATCTTCAACACATGTACAAACACTGGGTGAAATAAAAAAGTTCTAGCTTGAAAGCTGTGGGAGGAGTTAGCCAGACAAACTGGTACGGATGGACAGACAAACATCATCATACAATAATACATCCCATCTTTTGACGGGCATATGAAAAGTAGTACAACCTTTTAATATCAGTTATTCAACTAAGGTGCAACCAAAAAAAATGACAGGAGAATGAGTAGTATCTTCTGAAAAAGTTACCTGAGTTGTGAGTAATGACTTTACTTGAATTAGTGACTTTTCTCATAAATTTGTGTTTTTTCTCATATATTTGCAACTTAAAAAAAAAAAAAAATGAAAATTTTATGCATAAATTTTCAACCTTTTTTACATAAATGACAAACTTTTTCCCCAAAAACTGGGAACATTTTTTCTTGTAATTTGACTTTTCAAGATACATTTGTGTTTCTTTTTTACAGGAATGTTGCAACTTTTTTTTTTTTTTTATAAATGAACAACTCTTTTTCCCTTCCCTTAAATTTGTTAATCTTAGGAAAATAAAATATAATCTATAAACACTGCCCTTCTAATATAATCCAAATCATACCAAAAAACAGCACACAGTAATAAATGTTTCCTAATCCAGATGAGAACAAAGACAATTTCAACTCTGATTCCATCCATCCATCCTTCTTTTGCCACTTATCCAGAGGTCCAAGTTTGTGGGGCAGCAGTCCAAGCAGAGAAGACGGACTGCTGCCAGGTGTAGCAGGCCAGAATACCCCTGGCCATAATATACCCGGGTATAATTTGGCCAATAGGGGTGTGCCATATCATATCGTTCACGATAATACTGGTATAAATTTTGATACCAGTGTAAAAATGAATATCATGATATTTGTTGTCCGTAACGCTGCCAATGGAAGTTACATGTTACCATAGAAACAGGAAAACAAACATGGCGTGGGAAGCGACGCTCCGTGCTTGGAACATCTTCATCTGGTTGTGAGGAAGTAATTTAGTTTTGAGGCCGTTTCAGACTGCTGCCATCTTTAAAAACAAATGGTGCAGTGATGTGAATAATCTGCCCACATTTTTTTCTGCATGTCAACAACACCACTTCGGAGAAAAGTTTTACTTTGTCCTGAAATGGTGTTGCTGACGTCCGAAGCATCCAGAGGTTTATTTTTGTTCCATTGTGGCTGCTCCAGCGTGATTTATTCAACCAACCAAAAGAAAAAAAAAAATACATTAACAGCCCCAGGACTTGTCTGTGCAACAGAGATTTCTAACGTGGGTAAACTGAGAGAAAGAGAGACAGATGGGAGGTGTGACTCAGCGCTCATTTACCTGCAGAAGTGTCTTGTTTGGGGGAAACTGCAGACAGGAACGCAGCATATATTCAATATGATAGAAATGCTTAGACTCTTCTTGACCCGGTGAAATAACAAACTAGACTAGATCAATTTAATATGCTAAAAGGAGCAAAACCCCCTCATGTCCCGGAGCACAGAAATGAGATGAAGACAGAAGCAATGTGGTGAATGATGTCTGTGGTTATATTATACTGCTGTAGCTGCTTATAGTTTGTGGTTTACATTTTTAATGTAGTAAATAGGTTGCATTAACCAGAACTAAATTGCTCTTACATTCATAAGGCAATGTTTTCAGGACTATTCAGATGTTTTAAGAAAAATCTGCAGAATTTTCAAAACTACATGCTATATGTAGTCTGCAGTACCAACTTTACTCTCATTTGCTCTCATCTGCATCTATATTTAAAAAAAATTTTTTTTACATGTTTTTGATGACAAATTTGAGACCTTTTTCATGCAAAATTGTAACTTTTTCCTAAAGCCTCTTACCTTGTGTTTTTACTCTGAAAAGGTGAAGAAATCAGAAGCAGCACCAGATTAAAATTAAGATTAGTCAGTCAGTTGTTTTAATAATCAATAGATAAGTTGACTATTACAATCCAAATTTATAATTTTCGTCTCACCCAAAGGTTATAATTACATTTACAACTAGTTTGATACCTATTATTTTAAAATGTTATCCTACAAAAACTGGTGGTTTCTGGTTTTCAACAACAGGGTGGCCTAGGATGAACTCAAATTCCCATCCTGAATTTTTGTCCCAGTCCACCCCTCAGTGCGCTTAAGATGTGGTGGTTTATAGTATTTTCTTGGTAATATTTGATACAGAATTTAAAAAAGTTTTAAACGCATTCTAAACTGCTCTTTATAAACTGGAGAATTAAGAGTTTTTGTTTTGTTTTTACTGAATATGTTGAACATAATTAACACTGGCCTGTGAAACTGTCCTTTATAAATTTAAAAGAAAAAACTGTATTCTGTGATATCGTGAAGAACATCGTTATCGTGAAAATTCACAGAAATATTGTGATATAATTTTTAGGCCATATCACCCACCCCTATTGGCCAAGCCCCGAATATACCTAGGGGTAAAAATCGGGCTAGCCTAATTCATGACTGTGGGAATAAACTAGGCTCGGTACATCTCTAGGCCACATTATACCCCCAGCTTCAAGTCTGGACCATGGGCTAATCCTTAGATTAAACTATGGTCTGTAGCTTGTAATAAACACATTAATTGACTATTCTACAACTGCTCTTGGTCTGGCCCTTCTGGGTGAAGAGCCAGACCAAGAGGGCGCTGAGGGTGTTCTGTCCCCAGCTGGATGACTGAGTGTGTCCACTCTCCGGCTGCAGGCCGGAGTGTTCCGACCTGCCCTGGTGCATGTGTGGTCACATGTGATATATAATCAACCTGGTTGTTCCTCTCCATAGTCACCGGAGTGGTGACCTAGTGGTAGAGCATCTGCCCCATAGCCGGGAGGTCATGGGTTCAAGCCCTGGCCAGGTCAAACCAAAGACCATTTAAAAACAATGGTACTTCCTGCCTTCTAGCTTGATGCTCAGCATAATAGAATGGGGGAAGGAAAAGTTCATTTGTGGCAGTGCCTTGCATGGCAGCGGCCCCTCTGATTCTAGATGTGATTAACATTGTAGATAAGAGTAATGTAATTTTGTTCTACTCTACATAATTGGCTGTATGGACTGCATGACAATAAAATTGACTTCTTCTTCATGGTGGTGTTAATTTTTAAAACTTTGGATATTATAAGTGCGTAAGCACCAGTGAGGTCTCGGGGTCTGCTTTTGGGTGGCTGTATGTAGCTCGTGTCCCAGCAGAGGACAGCGGTGACAGCCGGTGTGCATGCCGTGCTGCTTTGCTATGGTGCTCATGTGCTCCACAAGTACCAAGTGGTTGTTTGGACACTGTGCAGTCAGAGCAGCATTGTATTGTAATTTTTTAAACCTCAGATCTTCAATACTATTGTTTTATGGTAAAATTTGCAAGCTTGCAGATGTGTGTGTGTGGTTGCTGTGGTCCTCGAGGAGAGGCAGCTCATGAGCATCCTCGTGGGTGGGTGTCACAGCTCGCTCCCGCCTGTCATCCACTCCAGCCGTGCGCACACCTGGGCCTCATCAGGCTGCTACTATTTAACCTGCTCTGCCCGCAGCCTCGGTCTGGAGCCGTCAGCTCTTCTCCATGCTCAAGCTCTGCGTTCGCCTACTCCTCTCGGCCAACGCCGCTACTCATCGCCCTCAAGTAAGGTATTCTTACCTGTTCTGTCCTCAGGGTTGCCTGGCTGTATGGTGTCTGTTCTGCCCTCGGTGCTCTCCTGTCCCCAAGACTACATTCACATTTCCCACTCATTCATCCATACACCTGCTGTTGAATAAACTCTTAAATCTCACCCGAGCCTGTGTGCATGTTTCCTGGGCCAGAAATCATGTCAGTACAGCTCCAGCACAGCGACCCAGCGAACAGCGGGTACATACACCGACTCTCCAATCTCGAGGCTCAGGTGGACTTAATTGTTCACCAACAGCAGGTAATTCTTAATCAGCTTACTTCCATTAATAGCCGGTTGGATCGCCTCGATCCTCCGCAGGCGCTCCCTCCGTCTCAGCTCGGTGGGCCAGCTCCTCCCGCTCCTCAGGCCAGCTCCTCTGCCCCGGGTCCGCCGACCCGTCTCACCCCAATTCCCACTCCCGCGCGCTTTAGCGGAAAGCTCGGCAAGGCGCATGGGTTTATTTTACAGTGTGAGACGGTGTTTCAGCGCGTGCCCGGGGATTTTCCGTCAGACCAAAGCCGAATTGAGTATGTTTCCAATCTTCTGGAAGGGCGAGCGTTAGCCTGGGCTTATGCCGTTATGGCGAAGGCCAGCTACGCGACCTTGACCTATGCCCAGTTCGTGCAAGACTTCCTCGAGGTCTTTGATCATTCGGATCGCGATAGCGTGTTGGCCGAGCGGCTTCTTAGCCTTCGCCAGGGTAGCCGCTTAGCGGCCGACTACGCTGTCGACTTCCGGGTGGCGGCGGAAGAGGTTGGTTGGTGTGAGGCTGCCCTTTGCAGTCTATTTGCCCGTAGTCTAAATTCTGATTTGCAGGATGAGTTGGCCAGCCGGGAACAGCCGGATCGGCTGCCAGAATTAATTTCTTTAGCCATCAGTTTGGATAACAGGCTGAGGGAGCGGGCTGCCGAGTGGAAGCCATTCAGCCGCTCTCACGGAGCTCTTTCCCGCCCTTCCCAGTATCGCCCCCTGGCGTTACCTACTCCGGAGGCCGCCGACGATCCCGATGCTATGAGCATCGGGCAGGCTAGACTTTCCTTAGCGGAGAAACAACGCCGCCGGGAGTTGGGTCTCTGCATGTATTGCGGAGATGACCAACATCCCGTGGAAGTCTGCCCGGTGAAGCCAAAAGGGGAAGTCCGCGAGTCAATGTAGGGGGCCTCGCGGATGCTTCCCAGTCTAATCCCCTCTCCAAATGTCAGGTTCAAATTAGACTCTGCCACAACTCCATTGGTCATACATCTCATGCACTGGTGGACTTGGGGGCAGAACAATGTTTTATTTCTAAGAGCCTGGCAACCCGCCTGGGCATCCATTGCCAAGCCTTGCCCACTCCCCTTCATCTCGTCGCCCTGACCAGTTCTCCCCTGGCAAAAGTCACTCACATTACCAAACCCATCTCCGTCATTATCTCTGGCAACCATCGTGAGGACCTCAGTTTCTATGTCATTCCCACCTCGGCGGAATCCATCATTCTTGGCTATCCATGGCTACGCCTCCACAACTCAGTGTTTGATTGGCAGACCGGGTGCATCTTATCGTGGAGCACCTTCTGTTTGGGAACCTGTCTCCAGTCTGCGGCCTGTGCCCCATCTGTACCTGCACCCGCCCTTGACTCCGCCCCGCCGGACCTTTCTGCTGTGCCATCGGAGTTTCACAACCTGGGCTGGGTTTTCAGCAAGTCGAAGGCGTTATCCCTCCCACCCCATCGCCCATATGACTGTGCCATTTATCTCCTGCAGGGGGCGCCCCTCCCTTCTGGTCACCTGTATAGCCTTTCTGCCCCAGAACGGGAGGCCATGGACACCTATATTCAGGAATCCCTCAGTGCCGGAATTATCCGCCCCTCTTCATCCCCCCTCGGTGCTGGGTTCTTTTTTATGGCAAAGAAGGATGGTTCTTTGAGGCCTTGCATTGACTTCAGGGCCCTTAATGACATCACGGTTAAGGATCGCTATACGCTGCCGCTTATGGACTCAGCCTTCAATTCCCTCCAGGGGGCGTCCTGGTTCTCCAAATTAGACCTCCGCAGTGCTTATCATCTTGTCCGGATCCGGGAGGGTGACGAGTGGAAGACGGCCTTTCGAACGCCCAGCGGCCACTTTGAACACCTTGTCATGCCGTTTGGGCTCACCAACGCTCCTGCTGTCTTCCAACGCCTGATTAATGATGTGCTTCATGACTTCCTGGGGGTCTTTGTTTTCGTCTACCTGGATGACATATTGATCTTCTCCCGGTCTCGGGAGGAGCATCTGGTCCATGTGAGGCGGGTCCTGCAACGTCTTTTGGAGAACAAACTTTACGTCAAAGCCGAGAAGTGCGAGTTTTTTACCAATACCACCTTTCCTAGGTTTTATTGTTTCGCACAATCAGCTCCTCCCCGACCCTGCCAAGATTAAAGCTGTGGTCGAGTGGCCTACCCCCTCCTCTAAGAAGCAGGTGGAGCAATTTTTGGGGTTCGCTAATTTTTACCGCCGTTTTGTCCCTGGTTACAGTGCCATCACCCCCTCTCTGACCCGCCTCACCTCACTGAAGGTGCGCTTTCAGTGGACGACGGAAGCGGAGACAGCCTTTGAAACCCTCAAGAAGGAATTCGCATCCTCCAGGGTCCTGTCTCTTGTGGATCCTGAGCGCCAGTGCTTTGTCGAGGTGGACGCGTCTGACACTGGGGTCGGGGCGGTCTTGTCTCAGCGCTCCCCGACTGACGGGGTGCTGTGCCCCTGTGCTTTCTTCTCCAAGCGTCTCTCCTCGGCCGAGCGCAATTATGACATCGGCGACAGAGAGCTCCTGGCCGTGAAGCTTGCGCTGCAGGAGTGGCGTCACTGGTTGGAAGGGGTGGCTCAGCCTTTCGTGGTTTGGACCGATCATAAGAACTTGGAATACATCAGGACAGCCAAACGCCTGAATGCCCGCCAGGCGCGTTGGTCGCTGTTCTTCGCCAGGTTCAAATTCACCATTACTTACCGCCCAGCTTCCAAAAATAAGAAGTCTGATGCGCTGTCCAGGCTGTACGCCCCTGAAGCCCCAGAAGATGAGGTCCATACCGTCGTACCCGCTTCGTGTGTCGTGGGGGCTGTTTCCTGGGCCATCAGAGATAAAGTCCTGGAGGCTCTGGCGTCCGAACCTGATCCTGGCAGCGGCCCAGTGGGAAGATTGTTTGTGCCCTAGTCAGTCCGAGGTGACGTCATTCACTGGGCTCACACTTCTAGGCTCGCCTGCCACCCTGGTGTCTCCCGGTCTGTTGATCTTCTCCAGCGGTCCTTTTGGTGGCCCAGACTCCGGGAGGATGTCGCCAACTATGTGCGCGCCTGCCCGCAGTGTGCCATGAATAAGTCGTCCAATGCTCCTCCTGCGAGTCTTCTCCATCCCTTGCCAGTCCCCGGGAGGCCCTGGTCACACATTGCCTTGGACTTCGTCACCGGTCTGCCGGTCTGCAACTCTTTTAACACTATCTTGACTATTGTAGACCGGTTCTCCAAGGTGGCCCACTTCGTGCCTCTCCCTGGGCTTCCTTCGGCGCGCAAGACGGCCGATCTGTTGGTACAGAATGTGGTCAGGCTGCATGGCATCCCCGCTGACATTGTCTCTGATAGGGGGCCACAATTTGTGTCTAAAGTTTGGAGGAGCTTCTGCACCGCTCTGGGGGCCACAGTTAGCCTGTCTTCTGGACACCATCCCCAATCCAATGGGCAGTGCGAACGCACCAACCAGGAGCTGGAGGCTGCTCTGCGCTGCGTCACCTCCTCTAACCCCACTTCCTGGAGCATTCATCTTCCCTGGGTGGAGTATGGCCATAACTCCACTTTGTCTTCGGCCATTGGGATGTCCCCTTTTTGGGTGTCTTTAGGTTACGACCCCCCGCTGTTCCCTGAGGAAGAAGGTGAAGTGGCAGTCCCCTCCATCCAGGCCCACGTGAGACGGTGTTGACGGCTGTGGACCAAGACGCGTCACGCCCTGGTTCGTGCTGCATCGCGCAACACCAAGTCTGCGAATCGCCACAGGAGGCCTGCGCCACGCTACCAGGTGGGTCAACAAGTTTGGTTGTCTGCTCAGAATATTAATCTGAAGGGGGAGAAGAAGAAGTTGGCTCAGCGCTTCGTTGGACCTTACCCTGTCACGAAGGTGGTTAACCCGGTGGCTGTGCGTTTGGCGCTCCCCCCTCCCCTCCGTGTTCATCCCACATTTCATGTTTCTCAGGTTAAACCTGTGGTTTCTAACCCTCTCTGTCCCTCCCCCAGAGTGCCACCCCCCCACCCCCAGGATGATCGATGGACACCCGGCATGGAGCATCACTTCCATCTTGGACTCCCGACGCCGGGGCCGGGGGTTGCAGTATTTGGTGGACTGGGAGGGTTATGGTCCTGAGCACCGATGCTGGATGCGCCCGTCCTTCGTGCTGGACAAGCAGCTTATTGAGGTGTTTCATCGGGCACATCCCGACAAGCCAGCGCCAGGAGGCGCTGCTCGGGGGGAGGAGTACTGTCACAACTCGCTCCCGCCTGTCATCCGCTCCAGCCGTGCGCACACCTGGGCCTCATCAGGCTGCTACTATTTAACCTGCTCTGCCCGCAGCCTCGGTCTGGAGCCGTCAGCTCTTCTCCACACTCAAGCTCTGCGTTTGCCTACTCCTCTCAGCCAACGCCGCTACTCATCGCCCTCAAGTAAGGTATTCTTACCTGTTCTGTCCTCAGGGTTGCCTGGCTGTATGGTGTCTGTTCTGCCCTCAGTGCTTTCCTGTCCCCAAGACTACATTCACATTTCCCACTCATTCATCCATACACCTGCTGTTGAATAAACTCTTAAATCTCACCTGAGCCTGTGTGCGTGTTTCCTGGGCCAGAAATCATGTCAGTGGGATGTGGATGGGCTTAATTAGAATATTCATAGATCCTAGCATTTGTCATCATCGTCGGCCTCGAGACGACGAGCATTTGAGAGAGGAGGAAAAGGGAAAAGATTTTCACAAGCAATTGTAAGGCCATGAAAGTTTTTTTGTGGAAAAAAGGGCATACCTGGTGGCAGTGGTGGCCTAATGGTTATAGCCCTTTACACAGGGGTGGAGATCGTTGCGAGATTGTTGATAGAGCTGGCCAATTTTTGATCTCTCAATAATCTTCAATGATCTCCACAGTCTCCTCAAAGTTTTGACTCAGTCCAAAACACACAAGGATCTCCCAAACGATCCCAGTGATCAAAAACTGTCCCAGTCTCTCAACGATCTAACTGTAACTGTGTGAGTGTAAATGTGAACAGGGCGTCCTTGAAAAAGAGAGGTTGCCACTCAATTAACCTCTCCTGCATACATAAAGGATAAATAATTAAATACCCTCCCAGCACAAATTGATTGAAAAAACATTGAAAAGACGGCTTTGCCAGCCACCTAAAAATGTCTGGATTTGTTTAATAGTGAAAGATTATAGCTAACTTTTTCAGGTTGTTAAAAAGAAGTCTTCATACAGACATCTCTGTATGACCTACTGTAAATTTGGTTGAAAAGTGAAAGATGAAAACCTGAAGGTTGTTGACAAAAACAAACATAAAGATAGGTCAAATAGGTTCATTTTGTCTTCTTTTAATTATTTATCTTTTGTTCTTATAAAAGACAAAAATAAAATAGAAAGGGGGCCGGCTCGGTGGATCTGACAGATCTTCTGAGCTGGTCCTGCCTACAAAAGTCAGCTGATAAATGTTACCTGGCAGCAATCAGCTGACTCCTCTGACGAAGGCTGCAGTGTACAGTCGAAACATGTTAAGAAGGTAAAGACATCTCCTTTCTATTTTATTTTTGTCTTTTATAAGAACAAAAGATAAAAAAAACCCCCCAAAACATAGAGATGTGGGAATCATGAAATGATGAGACTGGATGATTTCTCAGTATTGGTTTATTTCATCTCACGTCCCACAGCTCCTTCTCTCAGTCAGGAAATCAAAGAGTGAGCTGCAGTAAACCACATACATTTATACCACCACATCAAACACAGAATCACATTTGCATTTAATCCCTCCATTGTCCTCTTGGCTCCTCTGTCTGACCCCAGGAGGTCAGACAGTCCTTTCAGGTCCTCTCTCCAGTTCTTCTCACTTCCTCCCAAGTTCGCAGGTGGTCCAGACTCATTGTCCATCTGAGGCGTGATGTCAATACACACCGCAGCGGAATATGTGGGCTACATAATGTTACGCCACATCACTCCCCCCGAAACGCCAAAGAATGGACACAAACCAACATCACCCTAACGGCCATAAACATATGTCACCCCCCCCCCTTTGCAGGATCTACAGCACAATCTACACGGGTTGATCAAAAACACACATCACTCTGCCCGTAGTCTAGGCTTCAACCTCCTCCCGAATCTGCTGTACGCAGGTTTCGCAGTCTGTGTTGTGCCGTCCTGGGGCGCATCTGTGGAATGAGGGGGAGAAAGGTTAATTGCTTCCTGCGGGGGATCCAGGGGCCGTTCCCTGGGAGGTCTGCCGTGTCGAGGCGCCCCCGCCGGTCGTACAGGTTCGTCATGCAACACAAAAGCAGGCTTTAATCTGTCAACACTGATTGTTTCTTTCCTGCCCCCCAAATCTAGCACAAAATATTTCTCCCCAGTTTCCAGCCCTCGAAATGGACCATCGTAAGGTGGGCGGAGGCTGTGACGCTGAGCGTCGTGCCTGACAAAAACAAACTCTGCGTTTTGTAAAGCCTTGGGAACAAAAACACACGGAAAAGTGTGATGAGCGGGGCCTGGGAGCATCTCCGCTCCTGTGCCACTTAGCGGTCCCTGCACCGGGGGGCGCTCTGGTGCCGCATGGGCTGGCAGGAACTCTCCGGGCAGCCTGAGAGGTTGAGTAAAAACTAATTCAGCGGGTGAGGCATCTAAATCCTCTTTGGGTGCCGAACGCAACCCCAATAAAACCCATGGTAGTTTGTTTACCCAATCTGTATCCGTGAGCGACGCTCTGAGGGCTGCCTTCAACGACCTGTGAAAACGCTCGCATAAACCGTTGGCCTGGGGATGATAAGCGGTAGTTCGGTGGGCTGCCGCTCCTAAGCCGCTGGCCATTGCTGACCACAGCTCCGACACGAATTGCGGACCCCTATCGGACGTAATATCTGACGGGACTCCAAACCGCGCTACCCAGGCTGTTAAAATGGCGCGAGCCACCTCTGCCGCTGTGGTCGATTGTAATGGGACCACTTCCGGCCAACGTGTGGTCTGGTCCACCATTGTCAAGAGATGTGTGAACCCTTGCGACGGCGGTAGGGGTCCCACTAGTTCTACGTGCACATGATCGAATCTTTTAGCCGGAATGTGGAACGGTTCTAAAGGGGCTTTCGTGTGCCTGTGAACTTTGGCCCGCTTGCAAGACATGCAGGCTTTCACCCACTCCTTCATGTGCTTGCGGAGGCTCGGCCAAACAAACTTCTCTGCTACCATTTTCACCGAAGCGCGTACTCCCGGGTGCGCTAGGGAGTGCACCGCGTCAAAAACGCGACGGCGCCACGCAGCTGGAACCACCGGGCGCGGTCGCCCAGTGGATACGTCGCAGATAAGAGGGGATGAACCGGTTTGTAAACTTATGCTCTCCAGTCTCAACCCTGTTGGTCCAGACAGGAGTGCGCGCACGTCCGTGTCTTCGCTTTGCTCCGCTGCCATGGCTGCGTAATCTATCCCCACGTGCACCGGAGCGGCGTGCGCGTCCGCGCTGTTACCTCGCTCCGCGTCTGCGGCATTACAGTCCGCATCCGCGCGGACAGGCGCTGTCACCGCTCGTGAGAGGCAGTCCGCTACTACATTAAGTTTACCGGCTACGTGCTGTATATCAGTGGTGAATTCTGAAATTGCGGCCAGCTACCTCTGCTGTCGACCTGACCAAGGTTCTGAAATTTTGGACATTGCAAAAGTGAGCGGTTTGTGGTCGACAAACGCGGTGAAACGCCACCCTTCCAACCAGAACTGAAAATGGCGAATGGCCAGGTGGAGCGCTAGCAGCTCCCTGTCAAACGCGCTGTATTTCCGCTCAGCATCGCGTAGGGACCTGCTGAAAAAAGCGAGTGGCTGCCAAACTCCGGCGACCTGCTGCTCTACAACGGCCCCTATGGCCACATCTGACGCGTCTGTGGTTAGCGCTATTCGGGCCAATGGGTCTGGGTGAGCCAGTAGTGCTGCGTCTGCTAGTGCTTTTTTAACCTCTGTGAATGCGCGCTCCCGCTCTGGGGACCACTCGATCACATTGGAGGGCTTCTGTTTTCTGAGCGTGGCGTACAACGGTTGCATGAGCTGCGCCGCGTGGGGTATGAAACGGTTATAAAAATTTACCATTCCTAAAAACTCTTGCAATGCTTTTACCGTTTGTGGCCGGGGAAACTCCGCCACTGCGCGTACTTTGGTCGGCAGAGGGACTGCTCCCTCTGGAGAGATGCTGTGCCCTAAAAAATCGATTTGCGCTGCGCCAAAATGGCACTTGGCCGGGTTGATTATCAACCCATGCGCTCTCAACCTCTGAAAAACTGTCGTGAGGTGTTTTTCGTGTTCCTCCTCGGAGGCGCTGGCTACCAAAATGTCGTCTAAATAGACAAAAACAAAAGGGAGGTCGCGCAACACGGCATCCATCATCCGTTGGAAGGTTTGCGCGGCGCCTTTAAGGCCAAAAGGCATGCATAAAAACTCAAAAAGCCCGAACGGGGTTATTACCTCTGTCTTGGGAATGTCCTCTGGTCGGACCGGGACCTGATGATAACCGCGGACCAGGTCTATTTTAGAAAAAATGCGCGCCTTCGCCAAGTGCACCGAAAAATCCTGGATATGCGGAATTGGGTAGCGGTCCTGCGCTGTGGCATTGTTTAACCTGCGGTAATCGCCACAAGGTCTCCACGAGCCATCAGCCTTAGGCACCATATGCAGGGGGGAAGCCCAGGCGCTCTTCGAGCGGCGAATTATGCCTAACTTTTCCAGGTTGGCGAACTCCTCACGTGCAATGGAGAGCTTAGCTGCGTCCAAGCGCCGAGCCTTCACAAAAACTGGTGGGCCACTTGTGGTTATAAAGTGCTCCACCCCGTGCTTTGCCACCTTAGCTGAAAATGTGGGAACTGTGAGTGCTGGAAACTGGTTTAGAAGAGTGTGAAACTTACCGCCTGCTGTGGCGACGTTGGTCTGTACTGGTGGCGGGGACACTCGAGCTGCACAAGGGATGGAACAAAAAGAGAGTGCATTAACCAGGCGTCTATTAACCAGAACTACCAACAAGCCATGTGAGCACAAAAAGTCAGCGCCTAACATGTTGAAACTCACCGCCGCTACTGTGAAGGTCCATTCATAGGTGCGGCCGTGCAAGGACAGGTGCAGAGTCCTTTCGCCAAAAGTCTTAATAGACGAGCTGTTTGCGGCCGTTGCCCCGTCTCCGCGGGGGCCAGCCACCCGATCCGCATAGGTCGCGGTGATGAAACTCCTCTGTGCTCCGGTGTCAGCAAGGAATTGCCGTCCGGAACTCGCATCTGTCAGGTACAGCAGCTTGTTCAGTTCACCGAGAGTCGAAGCTGCTAACGACCCCCGGCTCGTGCATTTCCCTGTTTCTTGAAGCTGCATGGTGGGATGCATCTGTGTGCCTTCTCTGCGAAGCGTCGATGGTAAAAACAGAGGTCGTCCCCTCCTCTGCTTCGGGACCGCGCCGCTGCCGTCGTCGCTGGGGTTGTTTCTGCTGCCAGTGGCTCTCCACCACCCCCGGCCGCCGCGCCGAGGTCTGCTGCTGCCGCTGAAGTCTCCTGCTCGTCGCAGGCGTCGAGGAGCCGCTCCGCTTCCATGGCCAGCGTGCGGAAGTCCTGCTGGTTCACGCACCTCATGCCGGACAGGAGACCCCTCATGTGTGCTGGGAGGGTCCTCAAGAAGATGTGTTTAAACAAAAACGCATCGTTGTCCGCCCCGATCATCTGTAGCATGTCCTCCATGAGGACGGTCGGCCTGCGTCCTCCTCTGTCGTGCAGGTCCAGAAGTCTCCTGGCCCTCACCTCGGCTGATGGCACAAAACTCCGAATGAGGGCGGCTTTCAGGGCGTCGTACTTGTCAGCAGTGGGTGGCTGCTGCACCAGGCTCCGCACACATCGGGCTGTGCGGCTGTCAAGTCTTGCGATGACATTATGGAACTTGATGTCATCTGCTGATACTCCGTTGAGCACGAACCGCGATTCCACGTGTTGGAACCATGAGTGTGGGTCATCTTGCCAGAACTTGGGGAGTTTAAATGAGCTTACGCCCGTGCGGGCGGTCCCCGGTGAATCCGGGTCGGAGAAACGGTCTCCAAGCCTTTCCATATCTCTCACGTGTGGGTCACCAATGTGTGAATCATGAAATGATGAGACTGGATGATTTCTCAGTATTGGTTTATTTCATCTCACGTCCCACAGCTCCTTCTCTCAGTCAGGAAATAAGAGAGTGAGCTGCAGTAAACCACATACATTTATACCACCACATCAAACACAGAATCACATTTGCATTTAATCCCTCCATTGTCCTCTTGGCTCCTCTGTCTGACCCCAGGAGGTCAGACAGTCCTTTCAGGTCCTCTCTCCAGTTCTTCTCACTTCCTCCCAAGTTCGCAGGTGGTCCAGACTCATTGTCCATCTGAGGCGTAATGTCAATACACACCGCAGCGGAATATGTGGGCTACATAATGTTACGCCACATCGATATCTGTAATCAACTTTTGTTACACCCTCATTCATCTTCTTAATCCTTTTTGGGTTGTAGGAGCCTATCCGAACATCTTTGGGTAAGATGCAGCATACTTCCTCGATAGATCACCAGCCCATCACAGCATCTGGTTTTCCCAAGCAGTCTCCCAGCCAAGAACTAACCAAGCCAGACCCTGCTTAGCTTCCAAAATTAGACAAGACCAGGGGTGTCTAGAGACACTTAAAGCCCAAGGTGTGCACATTAATAAAGAGACAAAACACAAAGAGAAATTTGCAAAACACACTTGTATTCAAACAGTGCTTATGAAGTGTACAATGCAATAGCATTAGCCCTGGTTTCAAATTGTTCTAGATACTATTTAACAACCACTATACCAAATTTCAAACTTAAAAAAGCTGTTAAAAATATGCATTTTATAAAGCACTGTCCCAGCAGTTGTAAAGATGGACTTGACTGCTGAGAGACAGAACTCCACCACTGTCACCGAATGTCAAAAACTATTGTGAGGATAAATTTGGACCAAATCCTGTGGACTAAACATTCCATTTGTTAGACTATTTTTGGTTATTATGATCAGGCACAGGCCATTTTCAACATCTGTTTTTGGGTTAAATATGGTCTGTATTAGACGGACTAAACACAGATATCATTTTAGACAATGTAGATTTGTTTTTAAGGAGACTGCAGAGTGCGCCTTTAACTGAAATTAGTGTTAAAATAATAGTTTTTCTAATCTAGTTCGGTAGTATTTAATGGATTATTGTTTACACTTTCTTTATATGATATGATTTGGATTGTATTAGAGATTACATGTGACTAGTTAGCTCATTCCAGCGAAGCCGAAAGGAGCCAATGCGATGATGTGGCATCCGTCGCACGTCTGTCCATCCATCCACAGTTCACTACTCCTCCTAGCCAGTCACCGTGATGCTCACCAAACTCACACATAATGATTCTCAGGTGGGTCTGCATCAAGGTCAGGGTCAAAGGTCAGGAGATCTGAGCACTATCCAGGTGATTTCGTCAGACCGGAATGAGCTGTCGTGAATCCCCGTGCGCACTTTTACGCAGTGCATGGAGGAGGAGAGACAGATTCAGACGCAAGGGTTACACCACAGACAAATTTATTGGCATAAAGTCCCAAGACTTATGCAGACGTACAAAAATATAAAGAGGAAAACTTACATTTGACACGACGTAAAACGTGTTGTAGGCAGACCATGGCGTAACATGGCAGACAGAGACAATAATCCAGCAGTGAAACAAAGAACATGAGCTGGCTAAATACACAAACAGATGAACCAATGATGGGGAGCACCTGAGCTCGGGAGCTGGGCAGTAATCACAGGACAGGGAACAGCTGAGTATCAAGAGAGATGGAGGGGGCATGGTCTGGCTGGCAGACTGACAGGCAATGCCTACACCAAGTGCAGACTTCCACGGGCTGCCTGACAGCCTGTCAGCCAGAACCCATAACAACACAACAACACGGAAATGATACAAAACAACATATGACCTGACAAAGGCAAACAAGACAATACACAGATGACAAAATAGGACACACAAAGGAGAGTCATGGAACCGAGCCAAGAGGACAAACTGGTCCGGTTCATGACATGAGCTACTCCATCATTGATAAGATAAGATAAGATAAGCCTTTATTAGTCCCACAATGGGGAAATTCCAGGATTGCAACAGCATAGGGATAGCAACACTCAGAGCAACAATCAGAAGGCAAGAAAAAAACAACATCTAGTAAACATACTGTATGTCCATATTACTATAAATGTATATACTGTATATATAGACACACAGTGCAGAGCATTATGGCTGGTGGATGTGCAGCAGAAAGTCTAAGCTCTCTCTCCGCGGATGCAGCGGGCCAGCTGGAAGTCTTTGGGCATGATGGTGACCCCCTTAGCGAAGAAGAGACCACCAGGTGGGTCTCGCTGGTCTCCTGCAGAGCCATGACGGCGAAACTCAGGAAACGCAGGACGGTCTTGAAGTCCTGAGCGATCTCCCTCACCAGGCGCTGGACGGGCAGCTTACGGATGAGCAGCTCCGTGGATTTCTGGTAGCGACGGATCTCTCTCAGAGCCACGGACCTGTGACGGTGAGGCCTCTTCACTCTGCCGGTGGCCAGAGCGCCTCTCCGAGCAGCCCTGTGGCTAGCTGTCTCCTGGGGGGCTTCTTCCTCCAGTAGATTTTACGGGCGGTCTGCTTGGTTCTTGCCATCGCTCTTTATTATTCTGTCTTATATTTCTTTCACGCCGCCTAAACTCCAGCCCGGCACCCGCTTCGTTTTCGCTACAGCTCCCGGTATGTCGAGTTTCCCATTAGCACCGGGCAGCGGCCAAGTGCTAGCTAGCACTAGCTCCTCCCCGCTGTAACGTCTCCCGCTGCAAACTGTGGCTCCGTCCGCCGACCCGGGAGACCCCTGGGGCGATCCGTGCGTCCGTGATATATATACAGAGTGAAAGGTGTAGAAAGAAGAAGGAAGATAAAAAAAAGGCTGTTGCAACAGGCAGCCGACTCGTGTGGCGCCGCCGGTCCGGCGGAACCGGAACCGGAAAAAAATTGATGGTCCAGTTTGTATTTTATTCTCCTCAGACAAAACACTTTTCAGTTTGTCCATTATTTAAAAGAATAAACTTGATTAAAGTCACATGCTGCTTACTTATGGGGGGGGGGGGGGGCTGAAAAGTTCATAGGCTGAAAAGCTCAAAGTGGTCAAATTTGACCAAATGTGCTTTATTTTTCAATCGTAAAGATCTAAGCGCTGCAACACTGATGGAAGAAGTGTATGGACTGAAGGGGAGACTCTGTTGAAAAATAAACCACATTTGGTCACATTTGACCATGAACTTTTCAGCACCTCCCCCCCCATACATGGTATATTTTCTTAAGTAGTTTTTGTATAAGTCTCTGAAAAAGACAAATGAATTTATAAAGAAAAGAATAGTATATAGAAGTAGTTTATGATAAACTATTAATTATTTTTAATTACTAGTTGTTCATTCAATTATGAATTATACTGTCTGTATTTATACTTGCATATTGCCGGGTAATGCTGTAAATATCATTTAACTGCAATGCTCCTGCACTGTGTATAAATACTATGTATATATGTATATTTGCTGTTTTGTTATCCAAGTTCTTATCCTATTATCTTATTTATTATTGCTCTGAGTGCTCCTATCCCTTTACTGCTGCAATCCTGAAATTTCCCCATTGTGGGACTGATAAAGGTTTATCTTATCTTATCTCATCTTATCTTATGTAAACTTAAAAGGGATAACACACATTTGCAAGAATAAGTTACAAATTGATAATAATAAAGAGGAAGCAAAGTCAACATAAAAATGATAAAATGATTATACTGTATTGTCTGCTCCCTCCAAAGTGAATAAAAATATAATGTATAAGCATCCCAAAGTGATAAAGCAAAATATTGGTAAAACTCAAATTAAACATAAAGCCCCTAAATTGAATGATTTGGCCTCTGTTCCTCCTCATAATTTAAAAATTAAATGTGGTTTATTAAATATTAGGTCTCTAACTCCCAAGTCTCTGTTAGTCCATGATTTGTTAATTGATCATCAGATTGATTTAATTTCCCTTACAGAGACTTGGTTAGGACAAGAGGATTATGTTGGTTTAAATGAATCAACTCCCTCTGGTTATTTAAACTGTCAAAATCCTAGAAGTTCTGGTCGTGGAGGAGGAGTAGCAACAATTTACCATTCCAAATTACTAGTTAATGTAAAGCAAAAAACATGTTATAATTCCTTTGAGGGCCTGGTCCTCAGTATTGGGCACTTTAGCAATTTTAGATTAAACCCAATTTTATTTGCCATAGTTTATCGTTCCCCATCAACCTACTCAGAATTTTTATCCGAATTTGCTGATTTCTTAGCTGATTTAGTGCTGAAATCTGATAGAATAATTATAGTAGGGGACTTTAATATACATGTGGATGTAGATAGTGACTGCCTTAATGTGGCATTCAATTCAATATTAGATTCGATTGGGTTTTCTCAGAAAGTAGGAAATTCTACTCATTACCTCCACCATACATTGGACCTTGTTTTGACATATGGCATAGAAATAGAAAATCTTGTAGTGTCTCCTCATAACCCTGTACTGTCAGACCATTGTCTGTTAACCTTTGATTTTACTATTTCTGACTATTTGGCTCCTAAAGAAAAATATTATTACAGTAGATGCCTCTCAGATGATACTGTTTCCAAATTTATGCAGATTGTTTCCTCTTTGCCATGTGTCAACACAACGGAAATAAGCTATAGACAGCTTGCTCCTTCTGTAATTGACAACATGGTGGATAGTGTTTCAGCTTCTCTGCATCAGACTCTAGACTTGGTGGCCCCCTTAAAAAAGAAAAAGTCTAATCAGAGATTTCTAACTCCTTGGTTCAACACAGAAACTCGTACCTTAAAACAGAAGACTCGTCAATTAGAAAGAAAATGGCGCTCTACTAATTTAGATGAAATCTATTTAGCTTGGAGAAATCATCTTTTAATTTATAAAAAATCTCTTAGAAAAGCTAGAACGAGTTATTACTCTGCATTAATAGAAGAGAACAAGAATAATCCCAGGTTTCTTTTCAGTACTGTAGCCAGGTTGACAAAGAGTCAGGACTCTGTCAATCCTAGCATTCCCTTAGAGCTTACTAGTCAGGACTTTATGAACTTTTCCAATAATAAAATTTCATCCATCAGAGACATGCTTCCGAGTTTCAGACACTAAGACATAACATCTCGGCTGGGAGAGATTTGTTGCCTCCAGTAATTGATAAACACCCACCTGCATTCAACATACACGAACACACTGATTCACTTATACTGAATTACATCCATTCATTCACTGATCCTCTCTGACTTTGGTTCTGTTGTCTGCTAAATGTGCATTGAGGTTTTTTTTTTCCTGCAATCAAAATTTCGCTCACTTACTGAACGACAATTTGATAAACATGTTTTTTTCTCTCACCTACTGTGTCATTATCCCTTCTCTTTTTTTCTTTCTTCTTTATGACGGACGCCTAGCGGCTGCCCCGGCCTTGGATGCGCTCTGCAGAGCGTGCCCAAATGCCAAGTCACGTTTCGTTACCTTGTATTCATACATGTGTAATGACAATAAAGTTGAATCTCATCATCTCATCATCTCATCATCTCATCTAATAAAATCAATCAGATTCTTCCCACAGTTAACTTAAATACTGGAACTACTACAACTCCTTCTGTTGATGTCTGTCTTGATGAGTTTACTCCAATCGACCTTTGTGAGTTAGACAAAATAGTTTCCTCATCCAAACCTTCAACTTGTCTTTTAGACCCTATTCCTACCAGGTTATTTAAAGAAGTCTTCCCACTTATTGGTAGCTTTATTCTTCATATAATCAATTCTTCATTAACTTTAGGCCATGTACCGCAGGCTTTTAAAACGGCTGTAATTAAACCCTTACTCAAAAAGCCAACGCTAGATCCAGGAGCTTTAGCTAACTATAGACCAATCTCTAATCTCCCTTTCATTTCAAAAATCTGAGAAAGAGTTGTTGCTACGCAATTATTTGACCACCTGCAGGGAAATGGTTTACTTGAAGAGTTTCAATCTGGGTTTAGAATCCATCATAGTACTGAAACAGCCTTAGCGAAGGTCACTAACGACCTCCTCATTGCATCTGATAATGGACTAGTTTCTGTACTTGTCCTTTTAGACCTTAGTGCAGCTTTTGATACTATCGATCATAATATTCTACTTGATAGATTAGAACACTATGTTGGACTTAATGGAACTTCGTTGCAATGGTTTAGATCTTATTTATCTGATAGGTTCCAGTTTGTTCATGTAAATAATGAGTTTTCTTTCAACTCAAAGCTTAGTCATGGAGTTCCACAGGGATCTGTGCTAGGCCCTACTCTTTTTAGTTTATATATGCTTCCGTTAGGCAACATTATTAGAAAGCACTGTATACATTTTCATTGTTATGCAGATGACACACAATTATACCTGTCAATGAAGCCAGATGATAGTAATCAGTTAGCCAAGTTAGAAGCCTGTCTTAAGGAAATCAAAGCTTGGATGACTTGTAATTTCCTGCTATTAAATTCAGATAAGACTGAAGTCATTCTTGTTGGTCCAAAAGACCTTAGAAATTCCTTTCCAAATCAAACTTTCAGTTTGGATGCGGTTACTCTTTCTCTTAATAGCTCTGTGAGGAACCTTGGAGTTATTTTTGATCAGGATTTGTCGTTCAATTCACATATTAAATTTGTTTCTAAGACTGCCTTCTATCATTTGCGTAATATTGCCAAGATTAGGAGCATCTTGTGTGATCTCAGAGTCACACAAGATCTCAGAGTGATGCTGAGAAACTGATCCACGCTTTTGTTAGCTCAAGATTAGATTATTGTAATTCTTTATTATCAGGCTGTCCTAAAACATCTTTAAAAAGTCTTCAGCTGATCCAAAATGCTGCAGCAAGAGTTTTAACAGGTACTAGAAAGAGAGATCATATCTCTCTGGTTCTGGCCTCCCTTCATTGGCTTCCCATAGAGTTTAGAATTAAGTTTAAAATCCTTCTTCTTACTTACAAAGCTCTAAACAATCAGGCTCCTTTTTATTTAAAAGATCTGATACTACCGTATTATCCTAACAGAGCACTATGCTCCCAAAATGCAGGATTACTTGTAATACCTAGAATCTCCAAAAGTACAATGGGAGGCAGAGCCTTCAGTTATCAAGCTCCTCTCCTGTGGAATCAGCTGCCAATCTGGATTCGGGAGTCAGACTCGATCTCTGTTTTTAAGAATAGGGCTAAAACCTACCTTTTTGATATAGCCTACAATTAGGGAGGGATCATGTGTTTCTGAACCCTCCCTTAGTTATGCTGCTAATAGGTTTAGTCAGCCGGGGGACCTCCAGTAATGCACTGGGCCTCACTCCTTTCCTCACTCTCTATGAAATATTTTTTTTTGCTGGTCATTAACATTTGTTTGTTCTCTCCCATAGATTGAGTCCCCATCGTGCTGTTTGCTCTCTACATGTCTGTTCTTTTCTTTTTCTCTATCCCCTCACCCCCCAGCCAGTCGCAGCAGATGACTGCCCCTCCCTGAGCCTGGTTCTGCTGGAGGTTTCTTCCTGTTAACAGGGAGTTTTTCCTCTCCACCGTCGCCAAGTGCTTGCTCACAGGGGATCGCCTGATTGCTGGGGTCTTTCTGCAACTGTGGGGGTTCCCCCCTACAGTTGATAGTGCTATGAGATGACTGTTGTTGTGAAATGGCGCTATATAAATAAAGTTGAATTGAATTGTATAAGGCATAACACAAATTGTAAGAAAATGGGCACAAGTTTACATAAAAAAGTTACAAAGTTGCTGGTAAAAATGAAACAAATTTATGAGAAAAAGATGTTAAGAGAGTAAAAACTTACTTATTATCAGTGCTCATCATCATCATCATCATCATCATCATCATCATCATCATAGCAGTCTGTCATGAGCGACAATGACTGTTTCATTTAGGTCTGATCAGATTCCTTCATGCAGCTCTGTCCTTAGCCTTCCGCTGCCAGAAACTCCTGTCTATATCCAACTTCTTCAGGTTTCTTTTTACAGTGTCTTTAAATCTGAGTCTTGATCTACCCTGATTGCGTTTGGCCTCACATAACTGTGAGTAGAGTAACTGCCGAGGGAGATGCTGGTGGTCCATCCTCTCAACATGTCCGAGCCATCTCAGGTTCGTCTGTATTAGCATGTTCTCCACTGATGGTAGACCAGCTCGTTTCAACACTTCTGTGTTGGTTATCTTGTCTTTCCATGAGATGTTCATTATGGCTCGAAGGTGTCTCATCATGTACGCGTGGAGTTTCTTTACCTGCACTCTGTAGACAGTCCAAGTTTCAGCACCGTACAATAGAGTAGCCAGTACTGTCGCTCTGTACACTTTGCATTTCACACGGATAGACACGTGTCGATTGTTCCACAGTCTCTCCCTCAAGTTTCCAAACACGGCACTTGCTCTTCCCATTCTGAGAGATAGTTCATCCTCCAGCCTAGCATTCTCTGAAACAGTACTCCCTAGATACTTGAAAGTCTTGCACTTGACTAGTGGCTCTGTATCAATGCTGAGTTCTTCTGGTAGTGATGTTGATAACTGGAACTTTGGTAGTTGATAAAGGCACTCTGTCTTCTTGATGTTGATTTTGAGGATGACTTGGCTAGCTGCTCTTGCAAATTTCTCCACTAAAGATTGCATATCTTCCGCGCTGTGTGCAACTAGAGCACTGTCGTCGGCAAAGAGCATTTCTCTAACTACCTTTATCGATGTCTTACTCTTGGCTTTAATCTGTGCCACATTGAACAAGTCTGCTTCTTTCCTTGTTTGAATGTATACTCCTTCTGAAGTGTCTTTCAAGGCCACCTCAAACATGGCTGCCAGATATAGCAAAAAGAGTGTAGGTGCCAGCACACACCCTTGTTTCACCCCGTTGCTTACTGAAAAGTCTTTAGATACTGAACCACTCATTGCCACGTTTGCTTGCATACCTGTATGGAGTGCCTCGATCAGGCTGAAAAACTTCTCTGTACAGCCATATTTCTTGAATACCTGCCAAAGTCCTTGTCGCAAAACAGTATCAAAGGCTTTACTGAAGTCTATGAAGACTACATAAAGGGGCATGTTCTGTTCGATACACTTTTCTTGAACCTGTTTCAAGCAGAAAATCGTGTCCATTGTGCTTCTTCCACTTCTAAAGCCGTACTAGGTTTTTGGTAGTACATTCTGCGAGATGTGTTCATTGAGTCTGTTCAGTAGTACACGTGAGAGAATCTTACCAACAGTGGCTAGCAGTGATATACCTCAGCAATTTCCACAATCTTTCCTGTCACCTTTCTTGAACAAAAGCACAATACTTGCATCCTTCCAGTCTTGAGGTACTTTCTGGGCATCCCATATCTCTTGGATGAGCTTGTGCAGGTAGTTGGTCAGCTGAACACCACCAAATTTCCACACTTCTGCTGGAATTCCATCCCTTCCTGGAGCTTTACCCTCCTGTGTTGTCCTGATAGCTGCCATTAGTTCATCAAGATTTGGTGGTTCATCCAGACTTGATACAGCTGGTCGCTGCACTAGAGCTTCTTTAGTCTCTTCAGTGAGATCTCCAGGGTTGTTTAGTAGTTGGTCAAAGTAGTCTGCAAATCTGTCCAGGATCTTGTCTTTCTCCTGTAAAACCGTTTCACCATCCATAGCCTTTAGTGGGATCAATCCTCTTGGTTTAGGGCCGTAGATTTCTCTCACACCTGTGAAGAATGTTTTCATGTCCTTCCTGTCTGCTGCAGTTTGAAGTTCCTCCGCTTTTTCATTACACCAGTTGGACTTCATCTCTCTGGTGTACTTCTGTAGCTCTCTCTGAGCCTTTGAGTATTTCTTCTTCTTCGAACTTGTGTTACACTGTAGGTTTTCCTGCCTAGCTGTATTCCTCGCTTCTAGTAGTTTCTTCAGATGTTCATCATGCTTATCAAACCAATCTTGATGTTTCCTCTCAGGGTGGCCTAATACATCACTCGCAGTCTGATACACTGTATTCTTCAGTGTTGCCCATTTCTCTTCTATGTCATTCTGAGTTATTGCTGTCCCAGTCTTTCAAGTTTTCATCCATTTCTTGTGTAAGTTCTTCCTGCTTCTTTTGGCCTTTCAGTGCACTAGGGTTTAACTTCTGTGGTGGCTTCACACCCGTCCTGCAGTGCTGTTTTCGTCTGCAAATCCTTAATCTAGATCTCAGCATAACATGATCAGTACCACAGTCCGCACCTCTCATTGCTCTGGTGTCCAATACATCCCTTATGTCTCTCTGCCTTACTATGATGTAGTCTAACAAGTACCAGTGCTTGGATCTTGGGTGCACCCATGTCTTCTTGTGTGTGTCCTTGTGCTTAAATAGAGTGTTGGTTATCACAAGACCAGTTTATTGTTATGTCGTCAATGCCTTTATCACCTTTGTTAGAAATTTACATCTGTTTTGCTTTCATTTTTATTCAAATGTATTTTGTGGCCCCATGCAGACTTTTTGGGAAAAAACTGCTCAAAATGACTCTTCACACGGTAGAGGTAGCTGACAACTTGGCTCGACAAAGGGCTAAGTAGCGAGTTACTCTGGAAAACTACTAGCAACAGTGGCAGGTGAGCACAAAAATGTCAAGCTCTGGATTTAAGGTAGCATTACTTTTACGTGAGTACAGTGTTAAAATGTCTCTCTCTTTGTGCTTTTGTATTATAGCAGAGAATGGTGAATGGAGAACAAAGGATTGAAAAAGACCAATGTGGAATGGAAAAGAATTACAAGTTTATGCAAACAGAAGATGGAGGAGACAGACAGACAGCAGTGTCCAGAAGATGCTTGCCCTGTCGGTCTTCCAGCCTGGATCAGTTGGCCGCCTCTGCAGAGATGTGCTGTGGTTTGGCTGCACACAATGGTCCTCTGTCCCCGCAGCGAGCTGCTTCACAGCCCCACAACACACAACAGCTCATTATGGAACCACAGATCCCTTCAGCCACAACTCCCAGTGACTAAACACTGCCCCCCACCGAGCACACACATTGTCAACAACTCTGGTCGCACAGCCCGAGGCCGCAGACAGTCAGTGGGGCCAGAGAGGGCATACAGATATACGGGGTGTCATGCACATGAAAGCACATGCACTCACTCACACACTTAACCTACATGAGGATGAACACACAGCACCTTATTAGACAGGACCGTAGTCAGCCATTAACAGCCTGGGCAAAGGTCACAGAGGTCACCCAGCTGCTCTCCCTTAGTAACGCTGATGACAGGGGGATGTGACGATACAGATAATTAACCAACATCAGAAAACAGCCTGATAGAACAAAGGGATGACAGCAGGGAGACAGATAGACAGATTAAAAAAGAGGACATATCCTGTTAGATAGGAGAGCATCAGTTTTCACCTGATAATTATAACATTGTTGGCCATGCCAACGAGTGACAGTTGCTGAGTGGTGGACAGTTGAGCAACAACCTCAGTTACAGCAGGTTTTGAGTCTCCATTAGATGTACATTTCATGATCATGTGACTTTTAGAAGGTTATTAACAAGTAATGTAGAGCTAACAAAGACTTTGGCTGATGTTAATATCACATGAGTTAAACTGAGCAATAACAGAAGAAATAAACTGTTAGTTGTCTTCAGGTGGCAGGGTGATGCACTGGTTAGTGCTTGTTTCTTCAAAGTTAGGAGGTTCTTGGTTTAACTGCCCTGAATGGAGGGGCACCTGTGGAGTTTGCATGTTTTCTCTGTCAATGTGTCGCTTTCCTCTTGATATTTTGTTTACTCCTGCCTCTCTCTCTAAAGCCATAAAACCATAGAGCAAAGGTTGGCAACCTCGATTGTAAGACCAATATTTGATCCAAAAATCAGAATTGAACTTCAAAATACATTTAAGCCTAAAAATGAGTGTAACAAGCTGTTATAAAGTCACTGACCACTTTAACAGGTGGTCAGTGACTTGCTTTTGAAAACAAATATCTAATTACAAAATCACATGGCAGCTACTCAATGAATTAAGGCATGTAGACATGGTCAAGATGAGTTGCTGAAGTTCAAATCAAGCATCAGAATGGGGGAGAAAGGAGCTTTAAGTAACATTGAAGGTGCCATGGTTTTTGATGTCACATGTGCTGGTCTGAGTATTTCAGAAACTGCTGATCTACTGGGATTTTTACAAACAGTATCTCTATGGTGTACAGAGAATGGTCTCAAAAAGAGAAAATATCCAGTGAGCAGCAGTTCTCTGGGCCTAAATGCTTTGTTGATGCCAGAGGTCAGAGGAGAATGGCGAGACTGGCTTGAGCCAACAAAAAGGCAACAGTAACTCAAATAAACACTTTTTACAACTGCGGTATTCAGAAGATTATCTGTGAAGGCTCAACACATCGATCCTTGAAGTAGATGGCTACATCAGCAGAAGACCTCAATTGGTGCCAGTCCTGTCAGTTAAGAACAGTTAAGAAACTAAGGCTACAATTCACATGGGCCACCAAAATGGGACAATATGAGATTGAAAAACATCAGAGACTGACGTAAACAGCATAAAAGATTGCGAGCATGGACCGTCATGGATATGCAGCGTCAGTTCTGTGGCCACTGTGTGATGCTAGCACGTCAACATGGACCATTAGCTCTAAGAACACCTTGTTGAATCTGTACTGTGAAAAATTTAGACAGTTCTAAAGGCAATATGGGTCCAATTCAGTAACGGCAAGGTGTACGTTACATAAATTGGTTGTCACTGTAAATTAGAGATGTTCTTCTTGTAAATTAGCAATTTGCATCTTTAGTCTAGCTGATTCAAAACTTGTGACTTGATGGGTGCAAAACATAACCATAAAAGGCAATGTGCTGTGTGACTCAAAATATGTGTGCTCTGCTTATGCTTAGGTAACATAACCAATGGAAATTTATGGGTAAACATATGTGGCTTATTATTATCTGCAATGGGAGTGAAACTTTGGCCCAGAGAAAAGAGAAACAACATTCTGTGGTTATGCATCGTACGAGGATATAAGCAAGGGACTGTTCTCAGGCACTACACTCACGGACTTCTGCAGCTGTGCTTTTGCTGATAAGCTGGGACTGATATAAATATACTGGGTCAGGGAAGGCTAGTGAGTCAGACTTCGTGAACTGACGAGAACCCTGTTGTTGTCAGGGAAAGAAGTTGGACCCAGAGCTCTGTATGCTATATTTAACCTGCTGAATAAATACAGATTTTACAAGACCTAACTAGAAAAGCACTCGGAGAGCGCAGACCTCCGCCAAGCGCCACAGTTCCCCCCATACAGTGTTTGTGTGTACGTTTTCAGATTCCTTGAGCATGAAAACATATGACCAGCAATTGGATTGACAATGATAGGATTAGTGGTTCAGTAGTTATTCACGAAAATCGCATTTTCCGTAATGGCGGTTTTCTTCTGGACAGTGATCCGGATCACCACCAAAATCTAATCATCTGTAGGATACCCCATTTCTGACAATCTGTGAAAATTTCATGAAAATCCGTCCATAACTTTTTGAGTTATCTTGCTAACAAACAAACAAACAAACAGACAGATAAACAGACAGACAGACAAACCAATGCCGATGAAAACATAACCTCCTTGACGGAGGTAAATATCCTCTCCTATTGCCTTTATCAACAAATTCGGGGAATGCATACACACACATAGACAAGATTACGAGGAGGAGTGCATTCCAACAGACTTCTTAGAAATTTGATATAATTTGTTAGAATTTTTTTGTGGTAGATTTGTGACACGTCTTGTGAATTTGCATTTTTATTGTACATTTTGCTTGTATATTTGTAAGCTTTGTCTCCCAAATTTGCAGCTTTTTTATTTTATATTTATTTATCTATTATATTTAATGTTTAAAAAATGCATATAGATCCTGAGTTTCACTCATTAAAAGAGCTTAAAGTGGTCTTCCAGGTCTTGAAACCTTAGGCTATCCAAGCTATGAAATTATATCACAACTAGAAAAGCACTCATAGAGCGCATACCTCCGCCAAGGCTCCTTCCGTTTGTCATGGATCACCTCCAAAATGTAACGGCCTTGTGTGTAGGCCTATCGCCACTTGTGGTGAAAACTGCATCCAAGTCTGTCCATTAGTTTTGGAGTTTTGTGGCTGACAGACTGTGAGAAGAGCCTTGGCTGAGGTATGCATTCCCAGATCATCCCCAAAATGTAATGGGTTCCTCTCTAGGCCAAGAACCACCTCTGGTGAAACAGACAGACAAACAGACAAATGCCAGTAAAAGCATTACCTCCTTGGCGGAGGTAATAAACTCAAGTGTTGCTGTTGTGTCCATCTCCTCCATCTCCAAACTCCCAGGCTGCGGGCGTTGCAGTTCATTGCACAACCGCGTACAACCCACAGGCCAATGGGTTATGCGAGCGTTTTCATAGATCACTGAAAGCAGCACTCAGGGGTTCACTGACGGATGCAAATTGGGTAGACAGGTTGGCGTGGGTTTTATTGGGGTTGCGCTCCGCGGCAAAAGAGGATTTGGAAGCTTCCCCGGCAGAGAGCTTGTTTTTGCGCAGCCCCTATGGCTGCCCGGGGAATTTCTGCCAAATAATCCTGCGCCGGACAGCTGCCCGTCTCAGCTTTTGCAGCGTAGCACAAACACAGGCACGCTGCCGGGCCCGGCCCACCACTGTTTTTCGCGTGCTTTTGTACCTAAAACTCTGAAGAACGCGGAGTTCGTGTTCGTCAGACACGACGACCAGTGCCCTTCATTGCGCCTGCACACATGTTAAAAATGGCCCTATCTCACAATGTTAAAGAATCCTTTAAAAAATTCCTGGATCCAGACGGTTATCTGGATCATCCCCAAAATTTAATCAGTTCTTCCTTGTACCATTTCCAACAACGCCTGAAAGTTTCATCGAAATCCGTCCAAAACTTTTTGAGTTATCTTGCTAACCAACAGACAGACAGACAAACAGACAGACAAACCCCGGCAAAAACATAACCTCCTGGCCTGCGGCCTGGCGGAGGTAATCAGGGGTTGCTTTTACTATTGCCTACACAAAGTAAAATTATTTTAAAAATAAAATATTCTAATTTTTTTTCACCTTAAATCTACAAATTCCACAAAGTGAATCCACTTCAAACGTTTGAGAAATGAAAAGAAGTTGAGGGGTGTTAGCATGCTGTGCAGCTAAGCTATGCAACCTCTTTAGATGTACACCTCTTAGTGAAGATCCTCCTCTGGATTGAAGCAGCTTGCAAATGTTTTACTGGAGCTGGCAAGAAGTTGAAGCTTTTTCTTGGGGGGGGGGGGATTAAAGTTTTAAGTTTAGAGCATTTTTTCCTCATCCATCCACAGGTCCCTGACCAAGACATTTAGCACAATTATGCATTGTTTCAATTTTCTGATCTTGACACGAGATAAATGTCTCTTGAAAAGCAGGTACACATTTCTTCTTCTTCTTCTTATTATTATTATTACTATTATTATTATGCAAAAATATTGGCACCAGTTTGAGAGCAGATAAAGTCTCACTTCCTTTAAAGGGAAATCTCGTGTGAATATTAATAATGCAGCAGCACTGTACCAGTATTTATTGGTCCATGACAAAGTTTGACCACACGGTGGAGCCTTCACAACAGCTGAATCACTGCTACAAAACATCGCTCTATTTCCATTCCTTCTGTCCTGGTGAGTTTTCTTCCTAATGGTAAGTGATCTGTGTGGAGTTTGCATGTTCTCCCCCTGTCTGCGTGGGTTTTCTCCGGGATTTCTCCGGTTTCCTCCCACATGCCAAAAACATGCACGTTAGGTTAACTGGCATCAAAACTGGGGATTCTAAATTGTCCTTAGGTATGACTGTGAGAGTGAATGGTTGTCTGTCTCTCTGTGTTGGCCCTGCGATGGACTGGCGATCTGTCCAGGGTGGACCCTCCCTCTCGCCCAAAGATGCTGGGATAGGCTCCAGCCCCCCCACGACCTGAAAAGGATTAAGCGGAAGAAGATGAATGAATTAATATAATTTTTTTGTCTATTTTAGTCTGCCCAAAGCCTCTGTCATCCGTGTTTTGGTTTCAGCCAACAATTTGTTCCTACTTTTATAAGAGGTTTTTTTTTTTCCCACAATATTTTTTATTGAACCTTTTTTTTTTTTTTACAAACATAGCATACACAGTCAGACACTAATACAAAAGTAATTTGAAAATTAAAAAGAACAATAACAAAATAACAAAAAAAAGTATAATAAAAACAACAACAGCCATTAACAAAAACAAGTCAACAACAATGCTCCTCTGTTTAGTCTAGGTAATCTATTACATAAGAATACATAATATACAGTACTGTAGCGAACTCAATATGAGCACCCTACTTGGCTTGCCAAGTGGGTTGACCCTATTGGCGACACAGGTAGGGTGCGGGACTCCGGAGCGGGAGGCGTGAGTTCGAATCTCCCGGTGGGACGTCGCCATGTCGAGCAGCACGTTACATTTGGTGTCAGAAGTGGGATCTCCTGTCCAAAGCAGTAATGGGGCGCTGACATCGGGACGATGTCGAGAACCAGAGGGGAGTAGTGTAGCGAACTCAATATGAGCACCCTACTTGGCTTGCCAAGTGGGTTGACCCTATTGGCGACACAGGTAGGGTGCGGGATTCCGGAGCGGGAGGCGTGAGTTCGAATCTCCCGGTGGGACGTCGCCATGTCGAGCAGCACGTTACAGTACATTCACCAGTTTGGAATTTGCAAGGTCCACACATATCATTCACCTTCTTCTTCAGAAGTTATGTTTAATTTCTTTACATAATCAATGAAAGGTCTCCATATATTCTCAAACACATTTTCCTTTGATTTCAGTATGTATGTTATTCTTTCTAGTGGAAGGTTTGTTAACATCTGTCTTAACCACTGAGTCACATCTGGTCTATGAGTCTTTTTCCACAATAGTGCAATACATTTTTTGGCATTAAGCAAACTGAGGTCTATGAATGTTCTTTCACTCTTATTAAAGTTATGTTTTTCTGGATACAGACCCAACAAAAACAGTTTAGGGTTCAATGTGATTTGTTTTGAAATTATTTTTTCAATTGTTACCCTCACCTCTTCCCAAAACATTCTGATTTTTCTACATTCCCATAAACAGTGAAATAGGGTTCCTTTACTTTCCATACATTTTGTGCATGTATCTGGTATGTTTTTGTTATATCTATTTAATTCCACTGGTGTAACATACATCCGCATTAACCATTTAAAATGTATCAATTTAAGACGTATATTTATTGATTTGGTTTGAGCTTCTGCACAAGCCATTTCCCATTGTTCCTCTGAAATTTCAATTTGCAGGTCTTCTTTCCAGTCATTCAGTCTTTTCTGTGAGTTTTCACTTGAGAATAGTGTCAATGAGTTGTAAAACTCTGAAATAATACCCTTTCTCTTACTATCTTTCGTCAAAATTTTTTCCAAAGTTGAATAAGTAGGTCGGGTGAGAGCATTATTTTGATTTGAACGAATAAAATTTCTAATCTGAAGATATTTTAAAAAGTGTGTTCTATTAAGATTGAATTTAATCCTCAGTTCTTCAAAAGACATTATGTTATCTGAGCGTGACAAATATAAGTCTTGAATCTTTTGAATCCCTTTTAAATTCCATACTTTAAATACAGCATCCGCTCTCCCTGGTGTAAAATATTGATTACCCCATATTGGGCTAAATTGTGACAGTAAGTGTGGTTCTTTTAAATATTTTTTAGTTTCACACCATATTTTGATCATGTGCTTTACAATTGGATTTTTAACTTGTTTCTGTAATATTTTAGCCGAGTCTGAGTATATGAATAAGGGAAGAGGTAAAGGTAAATTGTATGATTCTATTTCAGTCCAGTGAGGAGGATCATTTGATGAAAAATAATATGTCATAGACCTCAGTTGTGCTGACCAGTAATACAACATAAAGTTTGGACATTTCAGGCCTCCACGATCAAATGGTAAATATAGTAAGGACAAACGTAATCTAGCCTTCCTATTGTTCCATATAAATTCCACTAACTTTTTTTTAATTCTTGAGAATAGGTCTGAAGGTGGTGGTAAAGGAATGTTTTGAAATAAATAAAGTATTTTTGGTAAGATATTACTTTTAAGTATATTAATTCTCCAGATCATCGACATTGGTAGTGACATCCATCTCTGAAGCAACTCATTGATATTTGTCATTAAGGCTTCATAGTTGGCACTGGCAACTGATTCTAGCTTAGGCAAAATTTGAATTCCTAAATATTTAAACTGATCTACAACATTGAATTTGTTTACCTCAGGAGATGGATGATTTCTCTGGGTCTCATTTAACATTAATATTGAAGATTTTGTTTTGTTTATTTTATATCCTGGTATATCCCCATAGTTCTTTATTAAATTTAACAAGGTCGGAATTGATTTTTTAAAATTCGACATAAACAAAATTATGTCATCGGCATACAGGGAGATTTTATGTTCTGTTGGTCCTGCTTTAATTCCATATATTTGTGGATGTAAACGTACTGCCATCGCTAAAGGTTCAATTGCCATAGTAAACAATAAAGGTGAAAGTGGACAGCCTTGTCGACATCCTCTATTGATTTTTATTGATTTTGAGATATTGCTGTTTGTTAGGATTTCTGTAGCATTATTGTATATTATCTGGACACATTTTATGAAATTATTTCCAAGTCCAAACCTTTGTAGGACTTCAAAAAGATAGGGCCATTCGACCCTATCAAAGGCCTTTTCGGCATCCAATGATAGGAGAGCTGTATCCGGTGCTTCTTCCATCCATCCATCCATCTTCTACCGCTTTTCCGGAGGTCCGGGTCGCGGAGGCAGCAGTTCAAGCAGAGAAGCCCAGACTTCCCTCTCCCCAGCCACCTGCTCCAGCTCTTCAGAGGGGATACCAAGGCGTTCCCAGACTAGCTGGGAGACATAGTCTCTCCACCGAGTCCTGGGTCTGCCCCGGGGTCTCCTCCCAGTGGGACGTGCCTGAAACACCTCAAGTGGGAGGCGTCCAGGAGGCATCCTAATCAGATGCCCATACCACCTCAACTGACTCCTTTCAATGTGGAGGAGCAGCGGTTCTACTCTGAGCCTCTCCCGAATGACTGAGCTCCTCACCCTATCTCTGAGGGTGAGTCCAGCAATCCTACGGAGAAAGCTCATTTCAGCCGCTTGTATCCGCGATCTCGTTCTTTCGGTCATTACCCAAAGCTCGTGACCATAGGTGAGAGTAGGAACGTAGATTGACTGGTAAATCGACAGCTTTGCCTTAGAACTAAGCTCCCTCTTCACCACAACAGACCGGTACAACGTCCGCATCACTGCAGATGCTGCTCCAATCCGTCTGTCGACCTCTCGCTCCATTTTCCCCTCACTCGTGAACAAGACCCCAAGATACTTAAACTCCTCCACTTGGGGCAGGAGCCTGTCCCCAACCCGGAGAGGACAATCCACCTTTTTCCGGCTGAGGACCATGGACTCGGACTTGGAGGTGCTGATTCTCATCCCAGCCGCTTCACACTCAGCGGCAAACCGTCCCAGCAAGAGCTGTAGGTCATTGCTGGATGAAGCCAACAGGACAACATCATCTGCAAACAACAGAGATGAGATCCTGTGGTCACCAAGCATGACGCCCTCCATTCCCTGGCTGCGCCTAGAAATCCTGTCCATAAAAATTATGAACAGGACCGGTGACAAAGGGCAGCCCTGGCGGAGTCCAACTCTCACTGGGAATGACTCCGACCGAGTGTTGGCAATGCGAACTAAACTCTCACAACGGTCGTACAGAGACCGAATAGCTCGTAACAACAAGCCCGATACCCCATACTCCCGAAGCACCCCCCACAAAAATCCACGAGGGACGCGGTCAAATGCCTTCTCCAAGTCCACAAAACACATGTAAACTGGTTGGGCAAACTCCCACGAACCCTCAAGAATTCTCGAGAGGGTAAAGAGCTGGTCCGATGTGCCACGGCCAGGACGAAAACCACATTGCTCCTCCTGAATCCGAGGTTCGACCAACGGCCGGACTCTCCTCTCCAGTACCTTGGCATAGACCTTCCCAGGGAGGCTGAGGAGTGTGATCCCTCTAAAGTTGGAGCACACCCTCCGGTCCCCTTTTTTGAAGAGAGGAACCACCACCCCGGTTTGCCATGCCAAAGGCACTGCCCCCGACCTCCACGCAATGTTGCAGAGGCGTGTCAACCATGACAACCCAACAACATCCAGGGCCTTGAGGTACTCGGGGCGAATCTCGTCCACCCCCGGGGCCCGGCCACCAAGGAGATTTTTAACCACCTTGGCGACCTCAGCCCCTGTGATAGGCGAGTCATCCCCCTCGTCCCCAAACCCTGCTTCCTCTGTGGAAGGCGTATCAGTGGGATTGAGGAGATCCTCGAAGTATTCCTTCCACCGCCCGACGATATCCCCAGTTGAAGTCAACAGTGTCCCATCCGCACCATACACAGTGTGGACGGGGAGCTGCTTTTCCCTCCTGAGCCGCCGAACAGTTTGCCAGAATCTCTTTGAAGCCGACCGAAAGTCTTGTTCCATGGCCTCACCGAACTCCTCCCATACCCGGGTTTTTGCTTCAGCAACCACCCGAGCTGCACTCCGCTTGGCCTGCCGGTACACCTCAGCTGCTTCGGGAGTCCCACAAGCCAACCAAGCTTGATAGGACTCCTTCTTCAGCTTAATGGCCCCCCTCACCACTGGTGTCCACCACTTGGTTCGGGGGTTGCCACCACGAGATGCACCGACCACCTTGCGGCCGCAGCTCTGGGCTGCCGCTTCAACAACAGAGGTGGAGAACATGGCCCATTCAGACTCCATGTCTCCAGACTCCCTCGGAATGTGGTTGAAGTTCTTCCGGAGGTGGGAGTTGAAGACCTCCCGGACAGGGGCCTCAGCCAGACGCTCCCAGCACACCCTCACTATACGTTTGGGTCTACCAGGTCTGAATGGCTTCCTCCCCTGCCATCGGATCCAACTCACCACCAGGTGGTGATCAGTTGACAGCTCTGCACCTCTCTTTACTCGGGTGTCCAAGACATACGGTCGCAGGTCTGATGATACGATAACAAAATCGATCATCGACCTGCGGCCTAGGGTGTCCTGGTGCCAGGTGCACATATGGACACCCTTATGCTTGAACATGGTGTTCGTTATAGACAGACTGTGGTTAGCACAGAAGTCCAATAACTGAACACCACTCGGGTTCAGATCGGGCAGGCCGTTCCTCCCAATCACCCCCCTCCAGGTTTCACTGTCGTTGCCCACGTGCGCATTGAAGTCCCCCAGTAGGACAATGGAGTCTCCAGGAGGAGCACCCTCCAGCACCCCAGTCACAGACTCCAAAAAGGGTGGGTACTCTGAAACATCATTTGGTGCATAGGCACAAATGATGGTCAGGACCCGTTTCCCAACCCGAAGGCGCAGGGAAGCAACCCTTTCGTCCACCGGGGAAAACTCCAATATAGAGGCAGCAAGGTGGGGCGATACAAGAATACCTACCCCTGCTCGTCGCCTCTCGCCCGGGGCAACTCCAGAAAAGGCCAAGCTCCAGCCCCTCTCCAGGAGACTGGTTCCGGAACCGGAGCTGTGTGTTGAGGTGAGGCCGACTATATCTAGCCGGTATCGCTCAATCTCGTACACCAGCTCAGGCTCCTTCCCCACCAGAGAGGTGACATTCCACGTACCAAAAGCCAGTTTAGAAAGCTTGGGATCAGTCCGCCAAGGTCTCCGCCTTTGACTGCCACCTAATCCACATAGCACCGGACTTCCATGATCCCTCCTGCAGGTGGTGAACCTACTGGAGGGCGGACCCATGTAACTCCTTCGGGCTGAGCCCGGCCGGGTCCCATGGGTGGAAACCCGGCCACCAGACGCTAGCCTTCGAGCCCCTCCCCCAGGCCTGGCTCCAGGGTGGGGCCCCGGTAACCCCATACCGGGCGGGGTACACTGAATCCTTGATATACAATTTATCATGAGAGTCTGTTGGATCGTTCTTCGTCTGGCCCTTCACCCAGGACCAGTTTGTCTTGGGAGACCCTATCAGAGGCAAATTGCCCCGGACAACATAGCTCCTGGGATCACTGGGGCACGCAAACCCCCCCACCACGATAAGGTGACGATCCATGAGGGGGTCCGGTGCTTCTTTATTGGAATAAATAATATTAAATAGTCTTCTTACATTATGGAAGCCTTGTCTTCCCATTATAAAGCCATTCTGATCTCGGTTAATAATATTTGGTAATATTTCTTGTAGTCATTTTGCTAAAATTTTACAGATTATTTTAAGATCAGCATTTAATAGGCTTATTGGTCTCATGTTTTCACATTTATTAGAGGGTTTACCTAGTTTTGGCAACAGTATAATTAAGGCATTATTCATGTATGGTGGTAAATTACCATTTTGAAATGCTTCTAAAACCATTTCCAAAAGTGGTTTTATTAATTTATTCTTAAACTTTTTATAGAGGTCGACTGGAAGACCATCTGGTCCTGCTCTTTTTCCTGATTTCATGTTATCAATGGCTAGCCCAACTTCTTCTTGACTAATTTTAGACTCCAGTATCTCCCTGTTTTCATTTGGAATACCTGGTATGGATAATCCACCCAAAAACCTATTTAGTTTTGTTAAGTCAGTTTCATTTTTTGTATCATATAGTTTTTCATAATAATCTCTAAAGGCACTATTAATTTCTAAAGGATCTATAACTACCTGTCCCTTACTTATAATACTGGTAATTGGTGTTTTAGATTCTAATTGTTTAATCTGCCATGCCTGTGGGGAGCGTGAAATGAAGAAGCTGAATTGTTTCATAATTCAGGTTTTAATGTTGTAATCACATCCCCAGCATATCTCTCAGAAACAGAAAAGACTGAACTCAGTCAGAACCCCCTTATTTATACATACAACATCAAAAGACAAATCACACATCCTTGTCAATTCCCCTTATTGACCATAACTCTCCCCCAATGTCCTTCAGTCCTCCACCTGGCCCCAAGGGGTCAGAAAGTCCTTTCAGGTCCTTACCGCCGTGTCTCCGTCTCCCTGCTGTTCTCCACAGGCGGTCCAGACCTATTGTCCTCCTCTAAGACGTGAGGTCAGTCCACATATGCAATCTTAAACATCCCCTTGTGCTTATACATATGTAGGCATGAATACATGAGCCACAGCCCCCCCAAACGTCGAAGAATGGACAATATATCCGGGTTCACAAAATATGATGACATCAATGGCATAACTATACAACTTGATCACATTAAAAAAAATTCAGCGACCACATCAACAGCATAGTCTACACAACATGTTCACATTAAAAATTCAGTGATAACACCAACAGTATAGCCTATACCACATGATCACATCAAACATCAGTCTGTACGTCGTCTGGGTTTCAACCGTCTTCCGAATCTGCTGTACGCAGGCCTTGCCGTCCCAGCGGCACTGTCCTGCAAAGAATCTGCAGCCTGAGGAAGAGAGTGGTTATTTGATCCCTGCGGGGGGTCCGGGACTTGTTCCCTGGGGGGTCTGCCACGTCGAGGTGCCCTCGCCACCTGTACAGACTCGTCGTTCATCACAAAAGCAGGCTTTAGTCTGTCAATACTGACTGTCTCTTTCCTGTCTCCTAAATCTAGCACAAAATGCTTATCACCAGTTTCCAGCACCCTAAATAGACCATCATATGGCGGCCGGAGGGTCGGTCTTAAAGCCTCGTGCCTAACAAAAACGAACTCGGCATTTTTTAAAGCCTGGGGAACAAAAACCCGCGGAAAAGTGTGATGAACGGGGCCCGGGAGCATGTCCGCTTCCGTGCCGCTTAGTGGCCTCAGAGCTGGGAGGCGCCCTGGCTCTGGATGCTCTGGTAAGAACTCACCGGGCAGCCTGAGAGGTTGTGCAAAAACTAACTCTGCTGGGGAGGCATTCAGATCCTCCTTGGGCACAGAACGCAACCCCAATAAAACCCATGGTAGTTTGTTTACCCAATCTGCATCCGTAAGCGACGCTCTGAGGGCTGCCTTCAAAGACCTGTGAAAACGCTCGCATAAACCGTTAGCCTGGGGGTGATACGCGGTAGTGCGATGGATTGTCGCCCCTAAGCTGCTGGCCATCGCTGACCAAAGCTCGGAGACAGACTGAGGCCCTCTGTCGGACATAATGTCCGACGGAACCCCGAAACGCGCTACCCAGGCCGTTAAAAAAACGCGAGCCACCTCTGCAGCCGTGGTTGATGTTAGTGGGACCACTTCCGGCCAACGTGTGGTTCGGTCCACCATTGTCAAAAGATGTGTGAACCCCTGCGACGATGGTAGGGGGCCCACGAGGTCGACATGCACATGATCAAATCTCTTGGCTGGGATTCGGAACGGTTCTAAAGGGGCTTTCGTGTGCTTGTGAATTTTGGCCCGTTGGCAAGACATGCAGGTTCTTGCCCACTCTTTCACGTGCTTGCGCAGGCTCAGCCAAACAAACTTTTCCTCAACCATTTTCACCGAAGCGCGTACTCCCGAGTGTGCCAGGGAGTGAACTGAGTCAAAAACGCGGCGGCGCCGCACGGCGGCGCCACGCGACCGGGACTACCGGGCATGGTCGCCCAGTTGACACGTCGCAGATTAAGGGGGGCATACCGGTTTGCAAACACCTGCTCTCCAGTCTTAACCCTGTTGGTCCAGACTGGAGTGCGCGCACGTCCGCATCACTACCCTGTTCCGCTGCCATGGCCGCGTAATCTATCCCTATGTGAAATGGGGCCGCGTACGCTTCCGCGCTGCTCTTGTGCCCTGCGGCTGCGGTAGTATAATCTGCCTCCGCGTGCCCTGATGATGTCACGGCGCGAGAGAGGCAGTCTGCCACTACATTGAGTTTACCCGCTACGTGCTGAATGTCCATAGTAAATTCCGAAATTGCGGCCAGGTGCCTCTGCTGCCGGCCCGACCAAGGTTCTGAAATTTTAGACATCGCGAAAGTGAGCGGTTTATGGTCGACAAAAACCGTGAAACGCCGACCTTCCAGCCAGAACTGGAAATGGCGAATGGCCAAATGAAGCGCTAACAGCTCCCTGTCAAATGTGCTGTATTTGCGCTCGGTTTCGTTCAAGGATTTGCTGACAAATGTTAGCGGCTGCCAAACTCCGTCAACGTGCTGTTCCACGACCGCCCCTATGGCCAAATCTGATGTGTCCGTGGTGAGCGCTATGCGGGCCAAAGGTTCGGGGTGGGCTAAAAGTGTGGCGTCAGCCAGGGCTCTTTTTACTTCCGCGAATGCGCGCTCCCGCTCAGGTGACCACACAACCGCGCTGGAGGGCTTTTGTTTTCTGAGCGCGGCATATAAAGGTTGCATGAGCTGAGCTGCGTGGGGCAGGAAACGGTTATAAAAATTTACCATTCCCAAAAACTCCTGCAATGATTTGACCATTTGTAATCGGGGAAAATTTGCCACTGCGTGCACCTTATCAGGCAATGGGACTGCCCCTTCTGGGGAAACGCAGTGTCCCAAAAAGTCGATCTGCGCCACGCCGAACTGGTACTTGTCTGGATTAATTATTAACCCGTGTTCTCCCAACCTCCGAAAAACTGTAGTGAGGTGTTTTTCGTGTTCCTCCTCGGACGTACTGGCGACTAAAATATCGTCGAGGTAGACGAACACGAAAGGGAGATCACGTAACACAGCGTCCATCATACGCTGGAATGTTTGTGATGCGCCTTTAAGACCAAACGGCATGCGCAAAAACTCAAAAAGTCCAACAGGGGTTATTACGGCTGTTTTAGGGACGTCCTCCGGTCGGACTGGAATTTGATGGTAGCCGCGAACCAGGTCTATTTTAGAAAAAATGCGCGCCCCCGCCAGATGCACTAAAAAATCCTGAATGTGCGGGATTGAGTAGCGGTCATGCGCTGTAGCGTTGTTTAGTCTGCGGTAATCGCCGCAAGGTCTCTAGGAGCCGTCAGCTTTAGGGACCATATGCAGTGGCAAAGCCCATGGGCTTTTCCAACGACGAATAATGCCTAGCTTTTCCAGGCTGGCGAACTCATCGCGTGCTATGACAAGCTTGGCTGCATCTAAGCGCCGAGCTTTCGCGGAAACGGGGGGGCCAGTTGTGGTGATAAAATGCTCCACCCCATGTCTCGCCACTGTTGCCGAAAATTTGGGAACTGTGAGTGCTGGAAATTGGGTGAGTGTGTCAAACTTACCGCCTGCTGTGGCAACGTTGGCCTGCACGGGTGGTGGGGACACTCGAGCTGCACAAGGAATAGAATAGAAAGATAGTGCATTCACTAAGCGTCTGTTGGCAAGATCAACTAACAACCCATGTGAGCACAAGAAATCAGCACCTAACATGTTGAAACTCACTGCCGCTATGATAAAAGTCCACTCATAAGTGCGGCCGTGCAAGGACAGAGACAAAGTCCTTTCTCCATAGGTGTTGATGCTTGAGCCGTTCGCCGCCGTTGCCCCGTCGCCGCGGGGGCCAGCCACCCGGTCAGCATAGGTCGGGGTGATGAAGCTCACCTGAGCTCCGGTGTCTATGAGGAAATGCCGCCCGGAGCTCGCATCCGTGATGTAGAGCAGCTTATTGGTCTCGCCGAGAGCAGAAGCTGCTAACGGATCCCGGCTTTGGAGTTTCCCGAGCTCTTGTAACTGCACGGCGGCACACACCTGTGTGCCTTCTCTGCGAAACGCCGGTGATAATAACAGAGGCCGTCTCCTCCGCTGCGTCGTGGCCGCGCCGCTGCCATGGTGGGTGGAATTGGCTCCGCTGTCTCCGGCCCTTCGTTGCCCCGGGCCGCCGCACCGAGGTCTGCCGCTGCTGCTGTGGCTGTCTGCTCGCCGCAGGAGTTGAGGAGCCGCTGCGCTTCCCGGGCCAGCGCACGAAAATCCCGCTGGGTCTCACAACGCATGCTGGACAGGGCCCCTCTCATGTGCGTCGGGAGGTTGCTGAGGAAGATGTGCTTGAAGAGGAAGCTGTCGTTGTCTGATTCCCTCAACTGAAGCATGTCTTCCATCAGGGCAATCGGACTGCACCCTCCTTGGCCGTACATAGCCAGTAGCCTCTTAGCCCTCTCTTCGGCTGAGGGCGCGAAACTCTCGATGAGGGTAGCCTTTAACTCGCCGTATTTGTCGTCGGCGGGCGGCTGCTGTACCACGCTCCGCACGCATCGCGCTGCGTGGGCGTCGAGCTTGGCGATGACGTGGTAGAACTTAGTGTCATCTGCCATTATTCCTGCGAGCGCGAACTGCGCCTCGGCCTGGAGGAACCACGAGTCCGGGTCGTTCTGCCAGAATTCTGGTAATTTGATGGCGACGGCGCTCACTTGAGCAGCCTCCGATGAGTCTGCATCGGGGGACACCCTTTCATTCATTCTCACGTATCTGGTCACCAATGTGGGGAGCGTGAAATGAAGAAGCTGAATTGTTTCATAATTCAGGTTTTAATGTTGTAATCACATCCCCAGCATATCTCTCAGAAACAGAAGAGACTGAACTCAGTCAGAAACCCCTTATTTATACATACAACATCAAAAGCCAAATCACACATCCTTGTCAGTTCCCCTTATTGACAATAACTCTCCCCCAATGTCCTTCAGTCCTCCACCTGGCCCCAGGGGGTCAGGAAGTCCTTTCAGGTCCTTACCGCCATGTCTCCATCTCCCTGCTGTTCTCCACAGGCGGTCCAGACCTATTGTCCTCCTCTAAGACGTGAGGTCAGTCCACATATGCAATCTTAAACATCCCCTTGTGCTTATACATAGTATGTAGGCATGAATACATGAGCTACAATGCCAATAATTTTCCTGATTTTTCACCTTGTTCGTAAAAAGTTTGCTTCAATCTTAGAAGACTCGAGGCAGCTCTATTCGCTGATTTTTTTGTCATATTCAGCTCTCAGAATCAGTAATTTGTTCTCTAACTGTGGGTTACTTCCGGCATACACCTTTTCTTGAAGAATTTTTATTTTACGTTCCAATTGGACTCTCTCCTCTCGGGTCTTCTTAGATTTTGAACCTGTATAACTAATAATATGCCCCCTAATAAAAGCTTTGAAAGCCTCCCACTTTATACATGCCGTTGTTTGTGTAGTATTGATATCAAAGAACTCATCTATCTGTTTTTCTATGTACTTAACAAATTCCTCATCCTGAAGCCATTTATGTTGAAAATGCCACCTAACTGGGCCCTTTGTCAATTTCTTATCTACATATACTAGACAGCAGGGTGCATGATCAGAGATCACGATGTTATCATAGAAACAGTTTTTAATCTTGGACCTTAATTCTGTAGAGATCAAAAAGTAGTCAATACGTGAGAATGTCTTATAGGTATTAGAATAACAAGAATAGGCTTTGACTTGTGGTTTCATTTCTCTCCATATATCTAGCAATCTCAGTTCTTTCATAAAATGATTAATGGTCATCCTGCATCCATTGTGCTTACAGTCCAGTCCTGTTGATCTATCTATACTGGGATTCAATGTACAATTAAAATCCCCTGCTATTACATGTTGCCCTGTAAGTGATGATAAAGTGAGGAATAAATTAACAAAGAAGTTTTGATCATCAATATTGGGGCCGTATAAGTTCACCAGATTTATATTTTCTAATAACAAAGATCCTTGGATAATTAGATATCTTCCAAATTTGTCTCTAATTACATTTTTCGTTTGAAATGGGACTGTTTTATGTATGAGAATCATAACTCCCCTAGCTCGGGATGAAAATGATGAGGTGAACACGTTACCTTGCCATCTTCTCCTAATTCTTTTTACATCCTCCTCTAATAGATGAGTTTCTTGTAAAAATACAATTTTTGAATCTGTGTCTTTTATTTTATTCATAACTTGTTTAAGTTTTTTAAGATTTTGTAGACCTCTGCAATTCCTTGAAGTTAAATTAAGATTAATGCTTTGATCTATGATCAATAAGGAGTTTGAGATTACCTTGCAATATGAACATACTCTTACAGAGAAGCAAAAACATGGATGATAGAACATTCATCCTACAAACTAAACAAAAACAGATTCCCTTTCCCCACATTCGTGGTAATCCCCCCAAAATCAAAAATATTCTGTCTCCCGTTATAGCTAGTGACTGTTCCACACCTGCGAGGATCAGTCAAACCACTCTCTCTTTCTCCTCTCAATCACCCTGACTCTACTACTAGTCTTATGACATTAACTCTCTTCTGTAGTTTTTTCAACATAACTTCAAAGTTTTATAGCACCATTGTACATCATAACCTTTTTTTTTTTAATACAGTCTGTATTTTGTAGACATGTTTATGTTTCAGATCAATCAGATATCTGTACATATGCTTAAATGTTCTACCTTTGTCATGTTCATGCTTAGCTCCCACCAGTTTCTTTTTGGATCTGCTTGATGAGCTCCTGCACCTCTTGAGGGGTCTTGAAGGTGTGGGTTCTCCCCTTATATGTGACCAGCAGTCTTGCCGGATGAATTACTCCGTGACGAATCCCTAGGTTGAGCAGCTCTTTGCGGGCGGGGTCGAACTGTTTTCTCAATTGTTGTATTCCTGTAGCCAAATCCGGGTAAAACCGCACCTGTTGGTCCTGGTATTTAATTTCCCCTTTAGCTTGCGCAGCATTGGTGACTGTCATCTTGTCTCTGTAGTTGAGGAACTTCATAATCAGCGTCCTCGGTGGTGTCTTATTATCTCTCGGTGGGCCGATTTGGTGAGCTCTCTCTAAAACGACCGATGACTGCAGATCGGAGTTATTCAGCGCTTCTGGAATCCACTTTTCCAAAAAGGAACATAGGTCCCGTCCCCCCGCTCCCTCCGGGAGACCCACCAGCCTCAAATTATTCCGTCGCGAGTGGGATTCCAAGTCTAGGATGTTATCTTCCAGACGTTTGCATTTTAATTCCAGTGTTTGCAGTTTAGTTTGCAGGCTGGTGACGTCATCTTCAGCGCTTGAAATTCGGAGCTCCGCCTGCGACACTCGCTCCATGCAGTCGTTTATTTCTTTTCTCATACCTTCTGCAGCTGTAATCCCGTCGAATTTAGACGAAAACTTTGTTCTCATGGAGTTAATGGCAGTGAGCACTACGTTTGCCTCCTCTTCAGCAGTTCCTGCTCTGCCGCTGGCTCCCTCCTCCGCCATTGCCTCTGGAATTTTCTCTGTTTCGCCTCGAGCGTGGAAGTCTGTTAGCTTGGGTTGTTTTGTCGAGTTACCTTTTCCTCCACCTATTTTTCCAACCTTAGTCTTTACCATATCCGCGCCAAAACGCTAGGATGGGTTTTTGTTCCAATTAAGAGAGTTTTAGTAATTTTTTTTATTTTCAAGAGCAGAGCAGTGTGAAACACGTCTTCCTATGTGGCCGCCATAACCGGAAGTCTTTATAAGAGGTTTTAGTAGAAAAAATAAGTTAAAATAAATAATCTTCAGACTTTCTGCTCATGACAGTTATTAACTGTCTCCTATTATGGCTATGCTTCCCTGTGTTGATATAGTTTTGATTTTGAAGTGTAAAAATAACATATATTTTTTTAGAGAACTAGTGCATGCCGGTAGAAAGCAAGTATTCCTGTGTGAAACAGGTAGCCCAATCAGGCTTTACAGGCCCAAATGTAGGCTGTGTTTGAAAGTGGAATACAGAGTGTGATATGTGGGTTTGGCTGCTGTTTGCCATAGCTGTCTGAGGGGGATGATGTCAGGCGGGCTATGGCTGCTGTACACACGTGGACAAAATTGTTGGAACCCCTCTGTTAATGAAAGAAAAACCCACAATGGTCACAGAAATAACTTGAATCTGACAAAACTGGTAATAAATAAAAATTCTATGAAAATTAACCAATGAAAATCAGACAATGCTTTTGAATTGTGGTTCAGCAGAATTATTTTAAAAAATAAACTCATGAAACAGGCCTTGACAAAAATGATGGTACCCTTAACTTAATATTTTGTTGCACAACCTTTTGAGGCAATCACTGCAATCAAACGATTTCTGTAAGTGTCAATGAGACTTCTGCACCTCTCAGCAGGTATTTTGGCCCACTCCTCATGAGCAAACTGCTCCAGTTGTCTCAGGTTTGAAGGGTGCCTTCTCCAGACAGCATGTTTCAGCTCCTTCCACAGATGTCCAATAGGATTTAGATCAGGGCTCATAGAAGGCCACTTTAGTATAGTCCAATGTTTCACTCTTAGCCCTTCTTGGGTGTTTTTAGCTGTGTGTTTTGGGTCATTATCCTGTTGCAAGACCCATGACCTGCGACTGAGACCAAGCTGTCTGACACTGGGCAGCACATTTCTCTCTAGAATACCTTGATAGTCTTGAGATTTCATTGTACCCTGCACAGATTCAAGACACCCTGTGCCAGATGCAGCAAAGCAGCCCCAGAACATAACAGAACCTCCTCCATGTTTCACAGTAGGGACAGTGTTCTTTTCTTGGTATGTTTCATTTTTGCGTCTGTGAACATAGCACTGATGTGCCTTGCTAAAAAGTTGCAGTTTTGTTTCGTCTGTCCATAGGACATTCTCCCAGAAGTTTTGTGGCTTGTCAACATGCAGTTTGGCAAATTCCAGTCTGGCTTTTTTATGATTTGTTTTCAACAGTGGTGTCCTCCTTGTTCGTCTCCCATGAAGTCCTCTTTGGCTCAAACAATGACGGATGGTGCAGTCTGACACTGATGTACCTTGACCTTGGAGTTCACCTTAAATGTGTTTAGAGGTTGTTCTGGGCTCTTTTGTTACCATTCGTATTATCCGTCTCCTCCTGTGGCCACGTCCAGGGAGGTTGGCTACAGTCCTGTGGATCTTAAATTTCTGAATAATATGTGCAACTGTAGTCACAGGAACATCAATCTGCTTGGAGATGGTCTTATAGCCTTTACCTTTAACATGCTTGTCAATAATTTTCTTTTTATTCTCCTGAGACAACTCTCTCCTTTGCTTCCTCTGGTCCATGTTTAGTGTGGTACACACCATGCCACCAAACAGCACAGTGACTACTTGTCACCCTTTAAGTAGGCGGACTGACTGATTGCAAGTTTGACACCTGTGATGTTAATTAGAGGACACATCTTGGTTGAACATGTCCCTATGGTCACATTATTTTCAATCTTTTCTTGGGGTACCATCATTTTTGTCCAGGCCTGTTTCATCAGTTTATTTTTTAAAGTAATTCTGTTGAACCACAATTCAAAAGCATTGCCTGATTTTCACTGGTTAATTTTCATAGAATTTTTATTTATTACCAGTTTTGTCAGATTCAAGTTATTTCTGTGACCATTGTGGTTTTTTCTTTCATTAACAGAGGGGTACCAACAATTTTGTCCATGGCTGTATACAGTGAGGCAAAAAAGTACTTAGTCAGCCACAGTTGTGCAAGTTCTCCCACTTAAAAGATGAGAGAGGTCTCCAATTTTCATCATAGGTATACCTCAACTATGAGAGACAAAATGAGAAAAAAAAATCCAGAAAATCACATTGAAGGATTTTTAATGAATTAATTGGTAAATTCCTCAGTAAAATAAGTATTTGGTCACCTACAAACAAGCAAGATTTCTGGCTCTCACAGACCTGTAACTTCTTCTTTAAGAGGCTCCTCTGTCCTCCACTCGTTACCTGTGTTAATGGCACCTGTTTGAACTCGTTATCAGTATAAAAGACACCTGTCCACAACCTCAAACAGTCAGACTCCAAACTCCACTATGGCCAAGACCAAAGAGCTGTCAAAGGACACCAGAAACAAAATTGTAGACATGCACCAGGCTGGGAAGACTGAATCTGCAATAGGTAAGCAGTTTGGTGTGAAGAAATCAACTGTGGGAACAATTATTAGAAAATGGAAGACATACAAGACCACTGATAATCTCCCTCCATCTGGAGCTCCACGCAAGATATCACCCCGTGGGGTCAAAATTATCACGAGAACGGTGAGCAAAAATCCCAGAACCACATGGGGGGACCTAGTGAATGATCTGCAGAGAGCTGGGACCAAAGTAACAAAGGCTACATCAGAAAGACACTACGCCGCCAGGGACTCAAATCCTGCAGTGCCAGACGTGTCCCCTTGCTTAAGCCAGTACATGTCCAGGCCCGTCTGAAGTTTGCTAGAGAGCATTTGGATGATCCAGAAGAGGATTGGGAGAATGTCATATGGTCAGATGAAACCAAAATAGAACTTTTTGGTAAAAACTCAACTTGCCGTGTTTGGAGGAGAAAGAACACCATACCTACTGTGAAGCATGGGGGTGAAAACATCATACTTTGGGGCTTTTTTTCTGCAAAGGGACCAGGACGACTGATCCGTGTAAAGGAAAGAATGAATGGGGCCATGTATCGTGAGATTTTGAGTGAAAACCTCCTTCCACCAGCAAGGGCATTGAAGACGAAACGTGGCTGGGTCTTTCAGCATGACAATGATCCCAAACACACCGCCTGGGCAACAAAGGAGTGGCTTCGTAAGAAGCATTTCAAGGTCCTGGAGTGGCCTAGCCAGTCTCCAGATCTCAACCCCATAGAAAATCTTTGAAGGGAGTTGAAAATCTGTGTTGCCCAGCGACAGCCCCAAAACATCACTGCTCTAGAGGAGATCTGCATGGAGGAATGGGCCAAAATACCAGCAACAGTGTGTGAAAACCTTGTGAAAACTTACAGAAAATGTTTGACCTCTGTCATTGCCAACAAAGGGTATATAACAAAGTATTGAGATGAACTTTTGTTATTGACCAAATACTTATTTTACCGAGGAATTTATCAATTAATTCATTAAAAATCCTTCATTGTGATTTTCTGGATTTTTTTTTCTCATTTTGTTTCTCATAGTTGAGGTATACCTATGATGAAAATTGGAGACCTCTCTCATCTTTTAAGTGGGAGAACTTGCACAATTGGTGGCTGACTAAATACTTTTTTACCCCTCTGTATATTCACCCCTTCTGTAATAAAGTTCAGTTCATTGCTCGGCACAACCTGACTCACGTCTCGCTTAATCCATACATAGCATTAGGCGATCAAGGGTTAACTCATGGAGGCATGTGGAACACCTCTATGGCCGTTTTTGGAGCATCCAGGAGAACCAACAATTCTGTGGCCTCGCTGGCTGACCGCGTTTGAGGCGTACATTGCAGCGTTGGGCCTGGGTGGACTCGACGGAGTAAGGAAGCAAGCACTTCTGGTTTGCAAACTCAACGTAAAAGGACAGAGAATTTTCCACATGTTAGGGGAGATGGAGTCATATGCAGATGCTGTCGGGCTGCTTGCTAGCTACTGTGCTGAACATACACGTAGTACAAAGTTGTGGGTTGAATGGCTATTGGCGCCAAAAGACACTAAGCTAGCTAGCTTGGGAGAGCTAATGGCCCAGCTAGTAGCAATGGAGAAGTTAGCCATGGGGCTAATTGGGCACCAAACACAGAAGCTAGATGCTACAGGCTACAAGCTAAATAACATGATGGAATCAGAGCCACAAGAGAGGGAACCCGTGTCCATCGGGAATGACAAGCCAGCTGAAGAGCACAGCACTAAGAGTGACCGCAGCACAGAGGGAGAGCAACAATCAGACTCGGCCCCGTTTTACCTGCAGCCAGAGCCGGAAGAGGGAGAGGGAGTGCGAGCATGCTGAAAGCTCCGAAACACAGCAGCGACAGCCTGGCATAGAGACAGCACAGCAGAGTATCTCATATGAGAGAGAGGAGGTACCAGGCTGCTTTTGTACCTGAGACGAGCAGCAGTCGAAGACGGAGACAGTGGGTGAAGAGTCCGCAGTGAACATGGTGACAACAGAACCGCTGCAGAGGTCCCGAGACGAACAAGCACGCAGAACCACCGGGAGTGCAACGACAGTGCAGGAAAACAAGTAATTTGCCACTTCATGTTATGGACTGGGTTTGCGCCGATGGGAAACCAGGACGGCGACTGACCGGGAAGCAGCAGGCGCCACTGAGGGTCATGGCTAAGCTGGGTACAGCGTGCTTTGGGTTGTCCGGTATTTCGTCGAGGCACACCAGTCAGCTTTGACGTGTCCAGGAAGACGCTCCGGGTGGCAAGGCTGGACGGGAGTCAGTGATGGCGGTGCGGGTTCCAGGCTCCGCCATCCAGAAGATCAGCCATCGCTTCGATGGTCTGCAGTCTTCATGGGCACGCCTGCTGAGGGGCTGCCCTGGACCCCCCCATGCAAGTTCCAACTTTTTTCACCCAAATGACTGTGCAGTAGCACTTTATTTATAGTTCTTGTTTTGCATGCATGCTAGGTTATGGGGTTGTATATATATATATATATACAGTATATATACTGTATATATATATATATAAGATAAGATAAGATAAGATAAGCCTTTATTAGTCCCACAATGGGGAAATTCCAGGATTGCAACAGCACAGGGATAGCAACACTCAGAGCAACAATCAGAAGGCAAGAGAAAAAACAAGAGCAGCGAGTATACATATGTACATATAAATATATATATACGGTGGCGCAGTGGTTTAGCACTGTGGCAGCACAGTTTTACCCTTGGCCGGGGGATCGCGGGGATCATGAGGTCATGGGTTCGATCCCAGCCCCCGACCAACAGTGAGCTGTGTGGAGTTTGCATGTTCTCCCCGTGTTGCGTGGGTTTACTCCGGGATTTCTCCGGTTTCCTCCCGCATACCAATACCAAAAACATGTAGGTTTAGGGCGCTCGCGCACGCAGCGACCAGCAGCCGGTGGCTTGTCACCAGACTGCAAACCAAGTCTACCTACGGGTACAAATAAGTAACAAAAAAAAAAACAAAAACAAAAAAAAAAAATACTGTATATATACAGTATATATATATATATATATATATATATATATATAGACACAGTGCGGAGCATTGTAGCTAGATGGGATAGATATATAAATATATAAACACAGTGTGGAGCATTGTAGCTGGATGGAATAAATATATGAGTATATAAAAACACAGTGCGGAGTATTGTAGCTAGATGGAATAAATATGTAGATATATAAACACACAGTGTGGAGCATTGTAGCTAGATGGAATAAATATGTAAATATATAAACACACTCTGTGTGTGTGTGTGTGTGTGTGTGTGTGTGTGTGTGTGTGTGCGTGTGTTTAGGAGCACGGCGTGTAGTTTTAGTTTTATGTATGGACTTTTTTTTTAGTTATTTGGGTAGCAGAATAATCCACCCTGCTGTGTGAGCTGTGCAGTACTCCACCGGTCAGCCCTATTTTTAGTTTGTTTTGAGTGAGTGTGTTAGGCCAATTTAGTACCTTAGTTTTTGCTATTTTAGTGCGTAATTCGGTCCCAAATTATTATTTTTTTTGGGGGGGGGGGTTCAATTGTGTGTATGTTTTTGGACTTTTCTAAAGGGGGGGGGAATAATAATTTTAATTCTATGAAGTGTTTGTATGTTATATCAAAGTTTTTACCTTCTCTGACACAGTGGTGAAGGAGTAGATCTCAGAAAATAATGGATAATCCTGGCATCTGTGAGAAATCGACTCCTTGCATTTCATTAGTGAACTGAATCTGACTAGCCGAATTCATTCCGCAGTGATCTGGACCAGGTGAAGATTAGAAAATTGGCGAGAATGGGAACTATTTGTTGTGAAGACTGGACCGCATCTGTAATGGACTGCATCCAGAGTCAGTGTAAATCCAGGGTAAGATAACAAAAGTTTTTTTTGTAGAAAAAGGGCATAAGATACCATTTTAGACAATGTAGATTTGTTACTATAGGGAATTTTTTTTTTTTTTTTTTTTTTTTTGTTACTTATTTTTACCCGTAGGTAGATTTGGTTTGCAGTCTGGTGACAAGCCACCGGCTGCTGGTCACTGCGTGCGCGAGCGCCCTAAACCTACATGTTTTTAGTATGCGGGAGGAAACCGGAGAAATCCCGGAGTAAACCCGCGCAACACGGGGAGAACATGCAAACTCCACACAGCTCACTGTTGGTCGGGGGCTGGGATCGAACCCACGATCTCATGATCCCCGCGATCCCCCGGCCGAGGGTAAACTGTGCTGCCACAGTGCTAAACCACTGTGCCACCGTGCAGCCCAGGGAATGTACTGTATATCAACTGGAGTGCGTCTTTAAAGTTCACCTCAGAAGAAGCTTCATTTGTTCTTCACAGCAACATATCAAAGTGCAGTCACTTTTTCTGTCTGTCGAAAGAAAACTTAAATTTGCACAACTGCGGACATTAAACGGGAGCTTCCTATTCTGAAAATTATTATGTTTAACCACAGAGGTAGGAGCTGATGTTGGGGGTGGATGGGTGGCACAAGGATTAGCTACTCACCGCTGGGACAACGGCGGATCAAGGGCAGTTGTCCTGGTGATCTGATCACTGAGAACAGAAGTGTGTTATGTCGGCTGCTGTCCATTCGTCGCCATTTCTACAGACTGGCCACAAAATGAACTTGCAGTGGATGGAGTCTGGCTCCGCTCTGGGCTTGGTACAGGAGAAGCCACCACCCACCACGACATTTCTTGCAACTGGGCTGCGGTGTGAACAGGGGCACAACGGGAGATGGACCCGCGGAGCAGACCGTCCATGGCTTCTCCAGTACCCAGCCCGGAGTGGCGCCAGACTCTGTCTGCGACTTCTCCTGTACCAGGCTGGTAGCGGAGCCAGACTCCATCCACGGCAGCAGTGGACCAATGTTCACACACTGTGTGCAGACAGTGCTTATGGGAGCTCTACTTTTGTAGTCTCACATTGCAATAGCTTTATTGTTTTAGATGCTGTTTGAGAAAACTACAACCTGCCAAAGTGGCTAGTGGGAGTCAGTGGCTGTCTTACCGGCCACTGCTGAAATCCCCCCAGCCATTGGCCAGTTGGTGGGTGTTGATGTCAAGCCCTGTTCACACCTAACCCTTTGGTCTGTACATTCAGACTTTTTATTTCAGTTTGGAACAAAATTTTAGGTGTGAAACCTCCCCCACACCACGGTCTGGACCAAAGAGCCAAAATTTGGTCCAGCAAAAAGAGGTGGTCTCCGTCCAGATTAAACTAAACCTTGGCCTGGTTTGTTTAAAGTGTGAAAGCAATTTTGAGGAAGGTTCAAATTTTAGGACCAAACATAGGAAGATAAGGCAGACAGTAAGAGGGAAAATGAGTCGCAAGCACTCAGAGAGAGCGGTATAAATAGTCACTTGGAAAAAAAATGCAGAAACTTACCAGATATTTTCAGAGAGGATGCTACAGAGTTTCCGAAAAAAATGGACAAGGAGTGCCACCTGAAATTTATCATGCTGATGAGGACAGATGTCCTTTTAATGAAGACTTGGATAATATATTCATTTCATCATCATCATCATCATCATCATCATCATCGTCATCAAAAAACGTGAGAACCTAATAGTATTGAATGCAAAAGGACAGGACCTCCCCCTCAAGGCCAGGCTCAGAACGGCCAGTAACACCCAAGCCCACCCCCCACCCCCCCTAGGGTGGGCGGATGGGGCGCGGGCCAGGAGGGAGTGAGTGAAAAAAAGAGGAGAGAGAAAAAAAAACACAACACAGACAGGGAACAAAACAAAGCAATCACAGAGTACGGTGGGGAAGAGAAAAAAAAACACAATACTCCATAAATGCAGGAAAAATATGGCCCCAAACCCTAAAGAAAAAGGAATGCAACAACGGAAGGGGGCCTAGAAAGACACAAGGTCATACTAACAGGGATGGGATTACATGAAATCATAATACACCCGTACATCCACAAAACTACCAAGGAACAGAAAGGAAAAACACAGGGATGACAGGCACAATTACACAGTTCGGGGGGTCTCCCCGCACCCAGCGTCCAAACCGCCAACAGGGGTAACGGGAAGAATTCAGGTGGCCTACCCGAATCCCAGGCCAGGAAAAACAGAGCTTCAGGTGGCCGGCCCAGAGAGCCGAATGGGCGCGGCAGTCCTTCTGGCTGCCGACCCGCATCGCTCAGCCACCAGGACCGCAGGGGAGAGAAGGGCAATGGCTTCCCTGTAGAGGGGAATAAACAGGGCGAGCTGGGCTGAAAGTGAGAGGTCCATACGGCACCTGGTGGAGAAGACTTGGGGGGAAGATAAGGGTGAAGATGGGGGAGAAGATGAGCCGGCCCAGTGTCCGGTGGCAGGGGATCTGCAGCTCCCTCACCGAACTTGGATACTGCTGGTGCTGCACCCTCGTCGGACCCCAACTGGGTCACGGTTGCTCCCGCGACGGACCCCGATTTGGTCACGGTTGCACCCGCGTCGGACCCCGACTGGGTCAGCGCCGCACCAGAACCGACCTCCAACCCCGAACCTGGAACCTCTGGCACAGCGGGCAAAAGCAGATCCTCGCCGGCGACCCTGGGAGAAGGCTTGGGAGAGAGAGAAGAACCAGGATCACCAGCAGCGCCAGAACCCGGCGAGACAAGCTCGGACGCAGTGGGCAGCTGCATCCGGCTCGTCTCCCCAAGAGACAGCCAAAAATGCTCTAGGACAGAAAGGAGAAAGACAATACAGAGCACTTGCCTGATCTGGGCTCAGATGGCAGGAGGTCGTCGTCAGGCTCCCACTCAGCTACGTCGGGCTCCGCAGCTGGCATGATGGTGTCCACAGCCTCTGGATCCTCCGGCACCGATACCCACGCCGACGGCCTGCACGGCGTGGTGGCAGGGGACCCTCGACCCGTTGGACTGAACCACTCATCCGTAGAGACCCGGAGACGCTTCCTCGTCGGCGCAGGTTCCACGCTGCAGTCCGGTCTCCTCCTCTGCCCACGACATGGCTGCAGGACGGGAACCAGGCTCTCCAGAACCGCAGGCCCCCTCCTAATCTGGCGACGTTGGCCTGGCGTCGAGGACCACTCATTGGAGGGAGACACAGAGGATGCGGGATTAAAAGCTAGAGCCACAGCAGGTGGTGGGAGCTCGGGGGACTGCGAACCCCGAACTCCACCCCCAGGTGTCTGACAAGGCAAATCACAATAATGAGAATATGGATGAGTTTGGACTTGCCTGTCTCCTGGAGGCTGGATGGTGCCTGCTGCGGCGGACATTGCTCCTCCCTTTCCCCGCTGGACGGCGACAGAGGGCCCCCTGGGAGGACGAGGGGGAGCCGCTGGAGATGGTTCCGGGACGGAGCTCGCCAGAACAGGACTCCAGAGACACACAGTAGCCTGGATAGGCGACGAGGAGGAGGGGGCGTCAGCCGAGACGAACCGGGCACGGAGCGCTGACGGGACAGCAGGAGAAGATGGCCCGGGGGATGAGGCTGCGGGGATTTCCCTCTGATGAGGCGCAGAAGTGGCAGCTGTGTGGGGGATTGAGCTCTTGCGGCAACCCGGAACTGGATCCGGACAGGATTCACGCTGAGGAGGGTTGTAGAGGTGACAACGGTTTCTGGCAGAGGGCGTGGCGAAGGTGAGGTCCAGGAATCGCCGCTCCTGTGCGGAGACAGAGGCAAGGAGGTCGGCGAACTCAGGAAAGTCACTTAGTCCGGGATTCCTCTCCACCAGTGTGACTGCCGCCGCCACATGCTTCATAATTACGGAAGGATGCACAACGGAGCGAGCAGCAGCCACTCGGTCCCAGATCTTGATTGCTGTCAGCTGCAGTTCCTTTGGGAGAATCCCGAGTGACGTCATGCCCGATGGGAAAAGACCTCTGGATGGTGCGAATTCCCGGGCCGGAACAGAGACAGGAGCGGGATCCCGAAGCGAGGGGTGACGATTCCTCCTCTTCGGCTTCCTGCCGGGATTTCCCTCCAGCCCACGGAGTATCTCACGCTGTGCGGCAATATTATTTCTCCTCGCGCTCACTTCAGGGTGGTCGGCGTAGCGAGGAAGTTTGTCCAGGAGAACCTCAGTGTAGTCTAGGTGCCAGCGCATGTCGTTGGGGTTGTCGTCGAAGGTAGTGGCAAGGAGCGTCCCACCAACATACTCCAGGGCGCTCGCTAGCTCATTACTCAGGCGCCGAACGCGGCTCCTGGGAGACGGCATTCTCCCAGAGTTGACACCCAGACAGGGAAGAACAAAGTCCAATTTCTGTAACACTCACGGTGGCCGGCAACTCACTGGCTGCGACCTACTGTTACGAATGGCTCTTGCGAGCCATTAATAAGAGCCAAGGACCAACCGGTGAGTTTGCGTAGTTTATTAATGACAAGGGAAAAGGAGCAGGGCCTCGTGGGGCAAAACACAAATAATATAAGGAGTACACTTATGAATACAATGAGGGAAGAGAGGAGGGATGGAGCCGGACATAGGGACTCCAGCCTAATCCACACCAAGAGATGAGCGTGGATAATGTGTGAGGTCGCAGCCCTTAGCAATCAGGACCGCTCCCTTTTATAGTGGTTGACAGCGCCTCAGCTGATGAGAGGTAATTGGCCTCCAGCCGTCCCGTGGAGCTTGACAGCCGGAAGCCCCCTGAGACGCTGTCATAACAAAAGCCGGGCTGAGGAGGAGTATGGCCTGAGTGCGGATGATATCGGCGCACAGACCATGACAGATTCATATGTTTATACGGGTTACCATCTATTCAGTTATGATGTATATAGGCTTTTTTATAGTAGTGTTAGTTTTACTTTCCATGGGTAATCCCTTTGTCTGTCATGTGTGTGTTTTCTGTCGTTTGGTTGTCTACCGTCATGCTGCTGTTACACTGCAATTTCCCAGTTTGGGATCAATAAAGTCTATCTATCTATCTATCTATCTATCTATCTATCTATCTATCTATCTATCTATCTATCTATCTATCTATCTATCTATCTATCTATCTATTCAGCCACCCACCCCTAACCAATGCTCAAAAGCAGAAATGATTGCAGTGGGCCCAGAAATAGTACATGAAGACAAATTTTCAGTCTTGTTTATTGATGAGTGCCGTGCAACCCTGGATGGTCCAGATGGATGGAGTAATGGATGGTTGGTGGATGGCCACCACGTCCCATCAAGGCTGCAACGTCAGCAAGGAGGTGGAGGAGTCATGTTTTGGGCTGGAATCATGGGGAGAGAGCTGGTAGGCCCCTTTAGGGTCCCTGAAGGTGTGAAAATGACCTTGGCAAAGTATATAGAGTTTCTGACTGACCATTTTCTTCCATGGTACAAAAAGAAGAACCGTGCGTTCCATAGCAAAATTATCTTCATGCATGATAATGCACCATCTCATGCTGCAAAGAATAACTCTGAGTCATTGGCTGCTATGGGCATAAAAGGCGATAAACTCATGGTGTGGCCTCCATCCTCCCCTGACCTCAGCCCTATTGAGAACCTTCAGAGCATTCTCAAGCAAAAGATCTATGAGGGTGGGAGGCAGTTCACATCAAAACAGCAGCTGTGGGAGGCTATTCTGACATCTTGCAAAGAAATTCAAGCAGAAACTCTCCAAAAACTCACAAGTCCAATGGATGCAAGAATTGTGAAGGTTATATCAAAGAAGGGGTCCTATGTTAACATGCAACTTGGCTTTTTAAGACGTTTTTGATTGAAATAGCTTTTGATTTCAGGAAATTTGACCTCCTAATGCTGCAAATTCAACAAATGACCATTTTCAGTTCTTTACAATCAATAAAATGTTTTGAAACTCTGTTGTGCACAATAATTTGGAACAGTGCATTTTGAGTTTTTTTATTTTTGCAAAAAAATAGTTATCATTTGGAGGTTTGTTCATTTAAATTGGAATTATGCTGTAATGGTTGATGACTTGAAACTGATACTGACTGTCATTTGCATCGACTATTTAGGAAAATCAGAGATAAATATCATTTGCATAATAATTTGGAATGTGGTGTAATGGGACCAAGTAACATCAAGTCAACTAAGAGACACATTTACAAATATTCAAGGCCTGTTGTAATATATTCCTTGAAATTTAATTTAATAATTTCACCATTTTGTGTCTCCTTCGGTCATGTTCGTTGTTTAATCCAAATACTAACTGGACATTTAAAAAAATAAAATTATTATTACTTAAAGTGACACTCCGCCAAAAATTCAGTTTTTTTTCTTGATAACATGTCTGTAACATGTTTTTTATGACTTACAAGACATATCAAGAGCGAAATCACTCAAATGTCTCACATGTCTGTTTTTTTTGCTGTAAAGTTTTTTCTTAAGCCCCGCACCCTGCAAAAAGGCAAGTTGAAACTGAACGTTTTTGGTGACGTTGTGGTGACCCACCACAATCTACATGGACATTCATAACACTCAGCTTGGGCATGAAGCAGAACAATTGGCATATGGACAGAGAGACCCTTGGGGGACAACCAGTTAATCACGCAATTGATATGTATTGACTGATATGTATATCAATATGTAAATGTGCCATGCATTCTCTCTTGTCCTATTGTTATACATCCCCAGAGTAAGGAGAGGAGTCTGGCGCCAGTTAATCACGCGATTGATATGTATTGTCTGATATGTATATCAATATGTAAATGTGCCATGCATTCTCTCTTGTCTGTATAAAAGAGCTGACTTTACATGCCTCACTAGTGCACTCACAACAGTGCACACACAGCACACAGTGCTACAGTGTGTCTCATGATGATGGAGGAATAAAACTCTTAAACCTTCAAGTCACCGTGTCTCGCCTGAACTTATTTTGTTCCACCACACTGGTGACCCTGGACGAAGAATGGAACACCAGGCGAACACCCCTGAGATGACCCGGACGGGAAGCCTCAGCACGCTTCATGGTGCGACCCTTGCCTGATCTTTTTCCAGCACCATGATCAACACGAGCGAACGAAGGAAGCAGCCTGAACGGGGACAATCATCGACGCCAACTGTGCTGATTTCCATCAAGCTCCCTGACCCTGACTCACCTCTCGACAACGGACCTTCTGCGCACAGAAGCCGCGCGCGCTCATTGCGGGGTTACGAGGACAGTGCAGCTGCCAGCTATGTGGTCACTGCACCAGGGACAAACCAACTCCACAGACTGATACAGCGTCCTCTGCCGCTGCACATGCCCAAGTTAAACAGCCGATCGCCACCCTCGGAACCTTCAGGGCTGCTCACGCACCTGGAGCGGACGTGCAGCCAGCACACAGGACTTTGTATGAGTTTTCCAGCCACGGCGCACAAGGGGAATTTAGCGAATTGCTTTCCCCGATGACTTTAGGGCTGTTTCCCGCACCTAAAGCCAAACTGCCGAGTCCCTGACACAGCTTCAGTTTATCACAGCCACTACGCATCCTCGGGGAATTAGGCCGCTCGCCTTCCCCACATCCTCACTGGACCAAAACATGAGAGAAGTCAGAGATATGATTTTTTCACATCTGCTGTGGATCTCCGTCACGTTTAACGGGAAAAGTTCCTCACCATCGCTGATCAACACGCAATTTTTGCGTGGCCCAGACACCTTTGACGTCCTGGGCCGGCACTCGCTTACTCCCACCCCCTCAACCTCCTCCTGCACAGAGCTTTTCCCGCACCTCACTCCCAAAGCCGGCCGATCACCGTCTGGTTCCATTACGCACGACTGCACATCGGCCCGTGAGCCCACGATCCACAGCCGTTCAACGTGCTGGAACTCGGAGCGGAGCACACTGCCCTTTCCACCCCTCCCCCGTCCCCCTCATGGACTGACATGCCCTCTGACAGTTCTACCGGAGCTGGAGCCAAACGGGGGGGGGGGGGGTGGTCACAACATTCATAACACTCAGGGGATTCATAACACTCAGGGACATTCATAACACTCAGCTTGAGCATGAAACAGAACAATTGGCATACGGACAGAGAGCCCCTTGGGGGACAACCAGTTAATCACGCGATTGATATGTATTGACTGATATGTATATCAATATGTAAATGTTCCATGCATTCTCTCTTGTCCTATTGTTATACATCCCCGGAGTAAGGAGAGGAGTCTGGCGCCAGTTAATCACGCGATTGATATGTATTGTCTGATATGTATATCAATATGTAAATGTGCCATGCATTCTCTCGTCTGTACAAAAGAGCTGACTTTACATGCCTCACTAGTGCACTCACAACAGTGCACACACAGCACACAGTGCTTCAGTGTGTCTCATGATGATGGAGGAATAAAACTCTTAAACCTTCAGCTCGTCGTGTCTCGCCTGAACTTATTTTGTTCCTCCACAACGTAACTATTTGTGGTGCTGGCACGTGGGTAGTGTATGAGCCAGTCAGGACTCTCTGGCCAAATTGACGTTATCCTCCAGGCTAGTTAGCATTTTTCAATCAATCAATCAATCAATCAATCAATCAATCAATCAATCAATCAATCTTTATTTCGGATAGATTAAAAGTACAGATTAAAAGAAACAGAATAATATAACAAAGGGGGAAAGAAAATCCAACAAGGTCAAATTAGACAATAACTCCTCTGATTATACAGTTCAGCATAAGTTATCTGAAATGGGTGATGGCTGAAGCCGCAGCTTATATTGCCCACCCATATTCCATCCAAGAACTCAAAAGAAAAACAAACAAGAGCGATTACAATTCAGAACAATACTAAGACAAAATGTGACAAAAAAAAAAACAAAAAAAAAAACTAAGCTACAACACAACGCAGACTGGATATGACAATCCTTATGTGATTTTACATGTCATCTTGTATATATGTTTGGAATATTTCTTCCTTTAGTTTTTGTTTAAATTGTCCAAGCGTTGTACATGATTTTAATTCAGGTCCAAAATCGTTCCATAATCTGACTCCTTGCACTGAAACACAGTGTTGCTTGGTGGTAGTTCTCACTGAAGGTTTTTGAAATATACATGTTCCTCTGAAATGATATTGTTTCTCCCTTATTTGGAACAGCTTTTGGATATTTGCGGGCAGTGATAGATTCTTCACTTTAAACATTATTACTGCAGTTTTAAAGTCAACCAGATCTTTCAACTTGAGAGCTTTTAATTTAAGAAAAAGTGGGTTTGTTGGTTCCCTGTAAGCAGCTTTGTTTATTATTCTAATAGCTCTCTTCTGAAGCATAAAGACTGGATATATGTTTGTTTTATATGCATCTCCCCATACTTCAGTACAATATGTCATGTATGGGAGTATTAATGAATGATACAAGGTATATAGTGTGGGTTGATTCAGCAAATATTTCACTCTGTGTAGTATTGCAATTGATTTGGATATTTTACCTTTAATATAATTAATATGTGACTTCCAACACAGTTTATTATCAATTATTACACCAAGAAATTTAGTTTTGGATACCCTTTCAATCTCTACACCATTTACACTGAGTTTAGATACTAAGTTGTTGTGATGGTTGTTAAAAACTGTAAATTTGGTCTTACTTAAATTGAGCATTAATTTGTTTGAATCAAACCACAGTTTAAGCTTTCCTAATTCCTTTCCGAGTGTATCCAAAAGTTGTTCCAAATTGCTTCCACTGCATAATAAATTAGTGTCATTGGCAAACAATATTAAATCCATTTTTTTCTGAAACTTTACATATATCATTTATATACATATTGAATAACAATGGCCCCAAAACTGAACCCTGTGGGACTCCACAAGTAACCTTCAGTAACTGTGAGTTTTTGTTTCCAACACATACATACTGATATCTATTCTTTAAGTAACTACATAACCAGGACAGTGCTACCCCTCTAATACCACAATTTTGTAGTTTCTTTAATAATAAATTATGATCCACTGTATCAAATGCTTTTTTAAGATCCAAGAATACCCCAACTGAATACTCTTTTCTATAAATTCCATTAGAGCAAATGCAGTTGTCCTCTTGCGTCTGAACCCATATTGCTGCTCACACAATAAATTATTCTTCAGTATGAAGTTGTCAGTTCTCTCATAGAATATTTTTTCAAGTATCTTGGAAAATTGCGGCAATAGTGAAATTAGTCTATAGTTTGAAAGTTCCCCTCTGTCACCCGTCTTGTATATCGGGATTACTTTAGCTATTTTCATTGCATTGGGAAATATACCTGTTTGGAGAGACAGGTTACAGATATACGTCAGTGGTTTCACAAAGCATTCAATAATAGTTTTGACTAAGAGCATGTCAATACCATCACAGTCCGTAGATGTTTTACTTTTAATGGATTTAACAATTTCAATGGCCTCTCTCTCGTCTGTGTTCTTTATGAAAATGAAGTCTTTTATAGCAGTGTTTTTGCATATTGTATCACCTGTGGGTGCAGTAATGGGTATTTCTCGAGCCAAATTAGGACCAATGTTAACAAAAAAGTTATTAAATTCATCTGCAGGTGAAGCTGCATTCACACTCTGAGTCGTTTTATTATTTTTTGAAAAATTGGTTGGGTAGCTTGTATTTCTGTTTTTATTTCCAAGGATATTGTTAAGTATTGTCCATGTATTTTTAATATTGTCCCTGTTTTTCTCCAGTTCTTTACTGTAATAGTCTCTTTTACTACATCTTATTATATATGTTAACTTATTTTTGTATGTTTTATACTGCTGCTCTGCTTCTTTTGTCCTTTTCTTTAGAAAAGCTTTATATAATAAATTTTTCTTTTTACATGCCTTTTGTAATCCTTTGGTTAACCATGGCTTATCGGCAAATTTATGTTTAAGCTTTTTCTTTACTAATGGACAATTTTTTTTAAAAAGAGTGGTTACAATGTTTATAAATGTGTCATAGGCTTCATTTACATCTGATACATAGACTTTTGTCCAGTCTTGCTTCAGCAAGTCTTCTTTAAAAGAACTGATTGCATTTTGTGATTTGTATCTGAACGATTTTAAAAATTTTTCTGTATTGGCCCCCGTGTGGCCATGGATAAAGTGCAAAGGTTGGCAAATGGTCACTTATATCATTTATCAATAATCCACTTTCTATTTTCTTATCAATAATATTAACAAACAGGTTGTCAATAAGTGTAGCAGTGTGAACTGTGATTCTACTGGGATGTGTTATTGTGGGATATAGACTCATGCTGTACATAGAATTCATGAACTCTGTAATTACATTTTGCTGATATGGATTTAGTAAATCAATATTGAAATCTCCACAAATTACTACCATTTTCTTACTAGTAATATTATTGTACAGCTCGACTAATTTATCTCTGAATGTCTCAATGCAAGTTCCCGGCGTTCTATATATACAACTTATAATTAGATTTTTTGTTTTATCTTGGTCAATCTCAACAGTAACACATTCCAAAATCCCTGGTAGTGCAAAGGACATTCCATTTACAAGCTTACATCTATACAGGTCATCAATATACAGTGCAACACCACCACCCTTTTTTTTTTGAGATCTGTTAATATGAAACATCTGATATCCCTCTATTGCCATCAGGGGAGCCTGCTCTTCATTAATCCAAGTTTCAGAGACTGCGATAGCTGTAAATTTTCTGTCTAGCTGTTTTAAGACTTCTGCTGTTGAAGTGTATTATTGATAGTTTACCATCTAGTTGCACTTGACATTTGAATTGCTTTTCAGTGTAATATTCACAATGATTATGAATATTATTGAAAAAGTGGTTATCAGGATCAATATCATTTTCCATCTCTTGTAGTTTATGTTCAGCATAATGGCATAATTTCAGAGTTTGAATTTCCTCACTCTGTGTCAAATGACTTCCTCCAGCTGGGGATAATTGATGTCTACTCAAGTCAGTCATAAGTTTTTTTTTTGTTTTTTTTTAAAGTACATTGACATGGTATGTCAAAAGAACTATTCTTGCCGTGTGTGTGGATATGGATTTTTATAGTCTCTTAATTTTCTTAATCAGTGTTCATCTGTGTTTATTTAAGTCAGTAACATCCCTGGTTATTATACTCTTTGCTTCCTCAGGTGTTCCATTTAGTTTGATCCAAACTCTACAATTTCTTGTCCATGTTGCCTGTATCTTATTTTGTCTTTTCAGCATCAGTGCTTGCTGTGCTATTTCAGCATTAGTTTTTGTTAGATGTTCATTTAGGTAAACTTCTGTTCCCCGTAGCTTTCTGGCCTGCCTCAGTATGTCATTCTTTACCCTTCTGTTCAAAAAGCGCATCACAATTGATTTCTTTGTTTTATTATCTTTTCTGGGTAAAGCATGACAGGCTGAAATTGCATTTGCTTCGACCTTTATATTTCTACTATCAAGGAACTGAAACACCTGGTTTTCCAGGGAGACTGATTCACTCACGGGAGCATCCTCTCCTCTCAATCCTGCTGTAGCATGAGCATATGATTGGTATTTAATGTCTAGTCCACTTATAATTAAATCATCCATACGAGAATATTGTTCAAGATCCTCGACGCGTCGCTCCAAGTCTGTAATTTTTTTGTTTTTTTCCTTAATTGTTAATTTTAATTCTCGGACTTCTTCTATTAGCTCTATTATTTTAGTCTACTGACTAGCCACTTTGGTCAGTTCTTCTGACAAGAAGTTCAGAGATTTTTTGATCTCTTCCATTTCCTCCTTCTTTGGTGGCATTTTTACTGACCTGTGGATAGTAAAACAGTCTCTGCTGGTGTCGCCGGTATCCGATCCGGTCGACCTTGAATCCAGCTGGGCCTCAGCTAGCCCCCTCCGCTGCTAGTCCCGCTGCTTACCGCCGCCGTAAACGAGCTCCTGTCCAGCCGGGGTCCTGGAAGCTCCTCCACCAAGTCCCGCTGCCCACCGCCGCTGTAGCCGAGCTCCGATCCTGCTTCTGTCCAGCTAAGGTCCCGGTAGATCTTCCGCTGAGCCCCGTCACCTTCCGCCATCTGCCTCAGTAGTTCCTCCGCCGAGCCCCGCCGCTGCAACTGGGCTCCGACTCCGGCTGGGGCCCCGGTGGTCCTCCACTGGTCCCCGTCTCCCACCACCGCTGCAGTTGAACTCCGATCCGGCTCCCGTCCAACTGCTGCCTCGGCTTGTTCCTCCGGCGAGCCCCAATTACCGGGGACAGAGTCGCTTCTCCGTGTCGGTGCTAGGTGCTACGACTAGCTATGGTGTTAGCTAGTCATTAGCTAGTCGTAGCATTAGTGTTAGCTAGTCAGAAAGCAGAAACGGAACCAGAACCTTCTCCGGGTCAGTTTAGTTGTCGTCCTACAAACATTCCTCACATCTGTTGATGACGGAGAAAAGTCTTCTTTGGACAGCTTTTACACAAATCCTCGGTTCGGGCCTTAAAGTTTCCCTGGTCCGGCCGCCATCTTGCTGAAATGAGGAAACTGCTTTGAAAAATTGACCCAAATTAAGATAGGTTTTACCATTAAATTGCTTTTAAGGACAAATGCGGTTTCAGTCATTATCCCGGGCCACTGTGCATACAACTGGGCATGTCCTTCAACCGGTAAGTCTTTTTTATCACAGGATTTATTCTGATAATGAAGTGCTAACCACTATTAGACTTGTGGTATGTGGTTGGGCCTAGTAATCACCAATTCTGGTGTTTGAAAGGGGGGAGGGGCGTATGAAAAGATTTTGACATGGAAGTGTAAGACAATGAAAGGTTTTTTGTAGAAAAAAGGGCATAAGATACCATTTTAGACAATGCCGATTTGTTTTTATAGGGGGTGTTATAGCCACCGGTCTGTGTCTTTAAATATTTACAATAAATGGGCACTGGGGCACTGCTGTAGTCCTGAATAGTATTCAAAACGTATTCCTTTTATAATTTAGCACAATTTGTTTATTAAAAGTTTTCTGAAATCGTAATCAATCAATTAAAGGACAGAATACCCAACATTACCCAGCAGAAGGATCGGTTTGGCTGCAGCCATCTTTCTCCACACTTGTTCTCAGTTATTAATTTGACAATCTGCTCACTCTTATTTTGAAGGTTAATTAGACTGGATTAGAGCTCTTATTTTGAAAGCATGCTTGCAAAGGGAGAAAGTTAACCTGCAGAGTGCTGACCTTACCATGCAGACACTGCTGCTGAAATGTCCATGTGAAATTACAGTATAAATCTCCCCAGTGCAAGTGTGGAGAAAGATGGTTGCAGCCAAACATCACCAGTTAGCATTTGGATTAAACAAGGAACGTGTCAGAAGGGGACACAAAACGCCAAAAATATTAAATAAAATTTCAAGAAATATATTACAGTGGGTCTTGAATATTTCTAAACGTGTCCGGTTAGTTAACTTGATGTCACTTGGTCCCATTAGATATAATTTAATATGCTATTTGGGCATTTTGTGCAACATTAGTTACTACAAGAATGGCCATTTGTTGTTAAATATTAAAATAAAAACGACTGAATTGATTTTTGGGGTATTTGATGGGCTTTTGGTATCCCATAAAAAACAATTTCATTCATTATTTGGATGTTTTCTGGGGGGTTGGGGTCCTGTGCAGTCCCGTTTGCTGTTTAATGGAATCCATCTGGAGTTAACTAACCAAGCATGGTTTATGTTGTTATTTTCAGTCATTCTGGCTTATTTTGTCATATTTTCGCCATGACGTTACATCGATCTGTTAGCATTAGCTTAGCTAGGTGGTTGGCTTTGGTCAAACTTAGAGCATTAAGAGCAGGGGCGGACTGGGGTAAAAATTCAGGCTGGGAATTTGACTCCATTCCAGGCCACCCCATTGTACAAATCAGAAAGTATTGCTGCTATATTTGTAGACTGCCATATTGACATATCAGGTGTTAAACTAGTTATAAATGTGACTACATCCTTTAGGTAGGAGGATAAATATCCATTTTTTGTCAATTAATTAAACATTTTCTCACCTGGGCCTCTCTCCCTATCTTTCTGCACATCTTGTTGTTCTGCAGAATGAGATAAAAAAATGTAACTAGCATAAACTTAAACCTGTACTTCTTGAGCAGACAATAATTCTATGCACCCTGATTATATTACATCTAACAGCATACCTACATTAGGACTGTGGTTCTATGTTGTACCTGAAGGTTCCTGTTCTGTGTCTGACTATACACTCGAATACTCAGTCTCTGTAGAAGCAGCTCTGGTGCTGCTGCTTCCTTCTCCACCTTTTCAGAAAGACAAAAGCCATACTTTCAGTTTAGCTTACTGTTGTTTCCATTTAACCAACGGCTCAATATACACTACGCACAAAAAGTTTGGGATATTTGGCTTTTGGGTGCAATTTCAGGATGCACCTAAAATGTATTATAACCTTTACAGGTGAACTGAATTTGACCTTCTCTAACCTTCTGAATGCACGTTTCCAACTGTTCAATGTTTCCGTGTTTTTTGTGTAACTTGCTGTTCTCTAACAAGGTGCTTAACGGCAAAATTCACAACCGGTGTTTGATCCATGAATTGACGAATACATTTTCTGGTTCAGTTAGAATTGGTATTTAAACAGTCCTCTTAACCATGCTGTTCATATTTTGACATCATGAGACCAAGACAACACCTTACAATTGATCAGCAGTACTTCACCATCACGAGACTTCAAACAGGATGTTCTCAGATGGAAGCGGCCACTGAGCTTAGAGTGTTACAGAGTGTCATCAACAGATCGCAACAGAGATACAGATAGACTGGAAGAGTCACAGAAAAGCATAGAAGTTGAAGTCCTTTGTTCACATCCCACGCTGATGACCACTTCATTGTGAACAGTGCCCTGTGGAACCGGATGATGAGTGCTACTAAACTCCAGGCACATTTAAGCGAAGTGAGAGGCACCCAAGTGTCACGTCAGACCATTTAAAACCATTTACATCAGCATGGTCTGAGTGCTAGATGACCTGCAAGGGTACCTGACCAAACCATCAGGCGCAAACCTCATTGTCTTGTATGGGCCAGGGAGCATTTACGCTGGACAAGGGACCAGTGGGCCTCAGAATCAGAATCAGAATCAGAATCAGATTTATTGCCATTGTTCATGTAGTACACAAACTAGGAATTTGTCTCGGTGCAATGCTGCAACATTAAACATGATAAAATAAAAGAAATAAACTATACATGCAATAAAGTGTAGAATAAGAGTGAGTAATACTGGTCAGCAGTTAAATATATTAGCGAGCAGCAGATAATGTGGAGAACCATATAGTGCAGTCGGTAATGCAGGAAGAAAACAGTGATGATTGACATGAGTCTGGTTGAGCTGCTGTACACAGTGCACGAGAGTCAATAAGTCACTTAGTGTTCAGCAGTCTGATGGCAGAGGGGAAGAAGCTGTTCATGTGACGGGAGGTTTTAGTCTGGATGGACCGTAGTCTTCTACCTGAGGGGAGGGGGGCAAACAGTACGTGACCAGGGTACTCAGTGCTGTTCTCTGATGAAAGTTGATTCACACTGAGCAGAAATGATGGCCGCCAACGATGTTGGAGATGTCAAGGACAGCGCTATGCATCAGCCACTGTTGTCACCAGACGAGCCTTTGATGGTGGTGGTGGTGTTACAGCCTGGGCAGGTGTGTCTGTTCAATACAGAACTGCCCTACGCTTTGTGAATGGTACAGTGACAAGCCGATACTACCTGAATAACATCATTAATCCAGTCATTGTGCCCTTGCATGAACAACACAGGCCTAATTTCATCTTCATGGACGACAATGCTCCGGCCCATCGAGGTCACATCATTAGGGAACGGCTGCTGGAGGCTGGGGTACCTCAAATGGAGTGGTCTGCACTTTCTTCCACCTAAATTCCATAGAAAACCTATGGGATCAGCAGAGTCACTGTGTAGAGGCTCATAACCCTGCACCCCATAACCGCAATGACCTGAGGGCCACCCTTCAAGAAGAGTGGAATGCCATGCCTCAGCAGACAATAAGTTGACTTGTGAACAGCATGAGACGTTGTTGTCAAGCTGTAACTGATGCTCAAGGGCACATGACAAGTTATTGAGACACTGGCATTTTTTGTTGTGGTATACCCACCACTGTTGTTAGATTCTGTTTTAATAAATTGTTTGAGATGAGGAAATCACTAGTGCATGCTTCTACTTACATGCCCTACTTTCATGATATAATATCACTGTGGCGTGAACTTTTTACATTTTCCACTAATTTCACCCGAAAGCCAAATATCCCTAACCTTTTTGTGAGTAGTGTATGTTCTATAGAAAAAAGTACACACACCCACACATAGAGTTGGTACAGTGAATGAAAAGAAATCCTTTTTTAAATTGCATTTTTAGAAAGTGTTCCAACTCTTCTGAAAATGGGGTATGTACTTGCTTAAGAATGTAAAGACATGTTGTAAAAGATATTATTACATAATTGTTCTGTTAAAAAAGCTATTATAAAAAATGCTCTGAAATAAATATCTAAGCCTTAAATATGAAAATATGGCTCCTGTAACTGTTTGTTCAGTACCAATACTCTCTAACAGAACCAAGGGGCTGTTATAATCATACTGTATACTGTAGATGTAAGCCCCATCTTATTAAACAAAAGTTCACCACCCTTTTAGGTAAATCAGTTTAAAGGTTGAAACACCTTTAAAAAATCTCTTCACAGAATTAGAGCAGCAAGAAGAAACACAGTGATTAAAAAATAGTATAGAAATATACTTAATAAAAATTTGCATGCACTTGAAAACACTATATAAAATTAGTTGAGAGAGCATAAACTGCAGTATGACTTTAACCTGGAGGGAAAAAATACCATATTTTACATCATATATTTACTCACAGTGTGTGTATCCATCCATCCATCCATCTTCTACCGCTTTTCCGGAGGTCCGGGTCGCGGAGGCAGCAGTTCAAGCAGAGAAGCCCAGACTTCCCTCTCCCCAGCCACCTGCTCCAGCTCTTCAGAGGGGATACCAAGGCGTTCCCAGACTAGCTGGGAGACATAGTCTCTCCACCGAGTCCTGGGTCTGCCCCGGGGTCTCCTCCCAGTGGGACGTGCCTGAAACACCTCAAGTGGGAGGCGTCCAGGAGGCATCCTAATCAGATGCCCATACCACCTCAACTGACTCCTTTCAATGTGGAGGAGCAGCGGTTCTACTCTGAGCCTCTCCCGAATGACTGAGCTCCTCACCCTATCTCTGAGGGTGAGTCCAGCAATCCTACGGAGAAAGCTCATTTCAGCCGCTTGTATCCGCGATCTCGTTCTTTCGGTCATTACCCAAAGCTCGTGACCATAGGTGAGAGTAGGAACGTAGATTGACTGGTAAATCGACAGCTTTGCCTTAGAACTAAGCTCCCTCTTCACCACAACAGACCGGTACAACGTCCGCATCACTGCAGATGCTGCTCCAATCCGTCTGTCGACCTCTCGCTCCATTTTCCCCTCACTCGTGAACAAGACCCCAAGATACTTAAACTCCTCCACTTGGGGCAGGAGCCTGTCCCCAACCCGGAGAGGACAATCCACCTTTTTCCGGCTGAGGACCATGGACTCGGACTTGGAGGTGCTGATTCTCATCCCAGCCGCTTCACACTCAGTGTGTATTTATATTTATATATTTATAATATATAAATATATATATATTTATATTTATATATTATTATATAATATATATTATATATTATTTATATATTTATATTTATACTCAGTGTGTATTTATTTTGTAAAAAAATATTTGGAATATTACTTGATTCCAGTTGTGGTATTTAGGCAAGACAAAGGCATCAGCTATAAGAGATCTAAATTAGAATGGCCAAAGTGGGGTTTGAACATGCAACCTCAGGATCCACAGAAACACTCTCCACGCCTGAAGACGTTGACACTGAGTACATGCAAAAGACAAATGCTGTTTCAATGATCTTTCAGCTGATACCATCGTTAACACTTTAGGCTTTAAAATGCACAGGAGCATGTCACATTGAAGTCTTACCCCACAATATCACAGGACTCTCTCAGGTCTTACTTCCTCAACACAAATTGTTCCACTGACAAGGCACAAAGGCTGACAGACATTTTATAAAAATGTTTTGTGGTGCACACTATGAATAGAATTGTAATTTGATGTTCTTCCAAAGAATGCAGTTGTGAGTGTGAAATATATGAAAGTTTTGAAATTAAATTATAAAAAACAAAATATTCACAATATTCTGATTTTTTGTCATGCACCTGCATGTTTCCCACAGCTTAGCTGCGGGAATCCTAACAATAAAACATTTAAGGCATTTGCCATAGTTGGTATGCTTATCAAGTTTAAATTACCTGTGTCTATTGTGAAAACTGCAAATTTCTCTGTTTTATTATTGCTGAAAATTTAAATATTCGTGTGCTGGGGTTATTTCATGCAGCCTCTACTCTAAAAGCGTACCTGTGTGTGTGTGTGTGTGGGGGGGGGTCCTGCTGTTTTACTAGCATTTAATTTAATATGTGACAGTCTTAGAAGAGAAGTGCTCTTTCATTACTGACAAATCAAACAATTTCTATTTAGAAATGTCTGATATCTTTCCATCCTAAATCCCATAGAATCCAATGGTTTACTTCTATGACATAGGTACTATTTGTTCTGACTTGTTATTAGAATGTGTGTGAAATGTTTTCGGTATGGATGAATGGTTTCTTCTCTGTGGACCTGTTAAGTTCATTTTAGGCTTCATTAATTTTAGTTCTTTCTCTGCAGCTTTGCCAAATTCAAAGTTTAAAATAAGACTTGTTTATTCTGTGCTAGGACTTCATGCAGCCACACAGTTTATGATCTTTTTTGACTCCTCTTCTAATAGGCCACACTCCCTTTCTTCTTCTAATTGGCTGCCTCTCAGGGACAGAAACAGCAGGAGGACTGAGCTGCTTGGTTCACTGCTAGAGACGTGTGGCTGAGGTGATTAATAAATTCTCTCTTTTTTCATATCATATACATCTAAGAATAGAAAAAAACAAACACCTAACAGTGTGACTGAAGTGTGGGTTTAAACTAATTTAAGAAAGCAAGATACACAGTCAGCTGAGACAATATGAGTGTTAACAGTGTGTACTGTTTTATTAGGTGTGTTGCTCATACAAAACATCACACAGTTAATAATGTGCTTGTATCTACTGATAGAAGTAAAAAAGAAGTGCTTGTTCTTCATTTGCACAAGTTTGGATTCTGCGTTGTGGTTCTGGATTTTCCATTTTATTCTATTCATTAATAATACAGCCTACTGTGATGAAACCTGAAAGACCAGCACCTTACTTGATCAAATGTGAAGAGTAACAGAACTCAGACAGTAAGATGGGTGTTCAAAATACAGAAATAATTTTACATACAAACTATTGAGCTGACATGTGAAGCAGCTGTGCCATGCTTACATAAAAATAACTTTGTCTAATAAGAGTTCTCTGTGTAATGCAAATCATTAGAGTTTTTAAAACACAACTATGCCATATCTATAGTGATTTTTTTAGACTTGCACAGATCTTGATGACAGAAAAAAGAAAGAAAAAAGTTTTCATGTTACCTCATGATTTATGAGCATTAGCTCATCGTCATGTTTAAAAGTAGATGTGCTGTGTGAGTTTTACAGATGCTGAGCTTACAACTGAAAGTGTTCGTCATCTCAAACCAGAGCAAGCTCTGAGCTAAAAGCTGTGCGCATTTTGTGACAGCTGCACATAGACCATTTAAAATGTGTCCTCCATCTTTTTGCCTTTATACATGTTCAATACTTTGGTTGGATACACACTAAGAGAGGAAACAAATGGAAGAGCAGCCATTACCATTGATTAAACACCCGACTCTCTGCTGATGTATAAAGGAAGGGCAGGCTGAAGTCTGTCAAGGCTGATTTGACTCTCTGTGTCTAGAACACACAACATCTCCACCGTCTGCTCCTCCAAAAATGTCTCCTTGAAACCTAAGTCATTTCTTATGTTCAGGCCCCCCACCTTTTCTTTCACATCCTTATCATCCTCATCATCCCCACAGCACAAAGCCACTTCATTCTCATAGCAGAAAGCGCTCGGGGAGTGAGCACCAAGGAAGCGCTGTGCTGCCCTTGGGACAAACGGTGATGGAGACTGAGAGTAATTTGAGCTAGAAGATGAGGACTGACCACTGCGACCCATCATCTGGCTCAGTTCTCGAGCACTGCAGTGAGGTGTAGATGGCACTTCATAGGTCTTATGAAAGCGGGAATAGTCCACATGGTACCGGTCGCCCTTCTCAAACACCACAGGTTCAAAGCGGTGGCCCCAGACGATCTCCTTGGCCAAGTAGGAGCTGCGAGCCTGAGTGGTCATTGCTGTGGCCTCCACCATCCCCTCCAGGATGACCACAATCTCAAAGTCCTCCTTCTGAAGATCAGCATAGCTCAGGTTGTACAGAGGACTGCTCTTGTTTATTTCATGGACCACCACCAGCGGAGACACCAGAAAGAGCCGATCCAGCCCGTCGTCGTAGCCAACATCAATGTCTGTTTGCTCCAGTGGGAGGTACTCACCCTCTGCTGTTACGTGCGGCTTAATAAGTTGAGCACGCACGTGTGCTTCAACAATATGGCTCTTACGCATGTTCCCCAGACGCCACATGAGGCACAGCTTACCATCTCGAAGGGCGATGACAGCATGGTGTGAGAACAGCAAGGTTTGTGCCCTCTTTTTAGGCCGCACCATCTTTGCCATGATTGTGCCGATCATGAAAGAGTCAATAATGCAGCCCACTATTGACTGCACCACTACAGTCACTACAGCGACCGGACACTCTTCGGTGACACACCGGAAACCATATCCAATAGTGGTCTGGGTCTCTATGGAGAAGAGAAATGCCCCAATGAAACCCTGGATGTGAAGAATGCAGGGATGCCACTCATCTTTTCCTTCTTCTGTTGTACCCCGAGAATCCCCATCCTTCTTGGGGATGTGAAGGTCAAAGTCTCCATGAGCAAGCGCCACTCCCCAGAAGATCAGACCAAAGATCAGCCATGACAGAAGGAAGGTGGTGGTGAAGATGAGGAGGAGGTAGCGCCAGCGAATGTCCACACAAGTGGTGAAAATGTCAGCCAAGTACCGTCTGGGTTTGTCCTCCATGTTATTAAAAACCACATTGCACTGACCATTCTTCTTCACAAAGCGGCTGCGCAAACGGCCAGTACTCAGATCCAGGCCCAGACGACATGACGGTGAAGCACGGCAGCTGTTGGGGACTGGTTCGTTCATCACTCTGAGAGACAAAGCCCCTCTCCCTTCATCACTTTCTTGACACTCTCCTCCTTCTTCTTCTTCTTCCTCACCTTGCATGTGGGCCCCTGACAGTGTCTGCTGAGCCAGAGGGCTGTGGCCATTGTAAAGGCCCAGGCTGGAGATCTTCAGGGCTTCTTCATCAGTGGAAACAATGCTGTATCTGCACGCACAGAGGAGAAAATGAGGAAAAACATACAGAAACACAAAAATGGGGCTTCTGTTACTTCACATGGTGGCTGAGATGAAAACTGCAGCCAGTTTACTGTAATTGTTGCTAGGTAATTACTAATAGGGTCAGTCCATGTCAACTCACCAAATGTCTCCCACTTGAATGTTAAACTGGAGCAACAGTTTTCAAAGTCCACATTGCTGAAATCATAGTAGCTGATATTTGACCTAAAAATTGGAGGTCATAGCTTAAGTAGCTTCCAAAGTATAACCATTTTAAAGTAGCTCCTCAGACAATGTTGCTTTATAAACGCCTTAAAAAGGGCCTGGCTTCATTACAAAACCTATTAAAAACTCACAGAAGAAAACTAAACTTTGCTTTAAAGAAGTGTGTGCACCCACTGATTTTTTTTCCAGGCCAATTTTAAATGACCATGTAGATAATTTTTAGTAATCTGGCATGGAAAAACCCAAAACAGAGAGACTTTCACACACTCCTATATTCACACCTATTTCGTATATTTTAGAAACACCAATTAACCTCATAATAAGCATGTTTTGCACAGTATGAGGTACCCTGTGGTATAAACTAGCTAATAATGATAAACCCAATATCAAAGACATTTTGCACCTATATAGCTTTTCATCTCTAAAGCTGTAATTCTGGCTAAAGTAAGAATATTAATAGGTGGAGATTATAATACCTGTTGACCCGCACAGCTCCCATGGCACCGGTGATCATCAGGCTGCGTCTGCGAGGGCAGTAATATAGGTTGGGGCGGGCAGTTCCAACCATTAACGTACTGTTGCTGGACAGACAGGCAGGATAAGCTCAGGTCTGTCTTACATTTGTTATCAGCGCTGTGTTCCCATGGCACATTTTCTGCAAATAAAAAAGCACAAAGAGGACATCAGGTTTATTATGTATTCAAAATGTGATTAACCCAATTTAAAACGATCAATATGGCTAATTTCTAGTGCATGAAATAAACACTATGTAGTATAAGGGTACTATTATGCTTACACTCCCCTTTTTAACTCTACTGACACAAGTGTACCTGATTTGTATACAGACAATGGTCTTAAAGTTGAGTGGATCATTGTGCATTTGTACAGCACCATGTGGGGAGACTTGAATAACGAAACCGAATTGTCTTCCATTATAGTTTATTCAAGAACTCATTCCACTGTCTGCTCTTATTCTTGAGCAGCGAACAAAGAGAGTGAACACACCAAAGTTCTCTCATTTAAACATTCTCACATCAAACCATTTCCCTCGCGGGGGAAATCACACATCTATATCAAAGTCTCTTTATTCACTTTCATTAGCCTTTTATTTACATAACTCCCCCTTCTCTCCTCTCGAGCCTCAGTGGTCAGGAAGTCTTCTGTCCCCTGTCCTCCGCAGGGGGTCCAGGCTCTGTGGCTCCGCACCGCAGGGGGCTGGCTCTCCTTCATCGTGGTTAAATCACATATGCAGTGTCCAACATATACATGTCTCACAACACAGCCATATAACCCCCCCCAAACGATGAAGAACAGACTAATTCCCAAAATTTAATAGCACCTTACTCACTACTGAATAATCAACACCAACATTCAGTCTGTGTGCCGCTTGGGCTTCAGCCGTCTGCCGAATCTGCTGTGCGTTGGCCCCGCCTTGCCTGCGGTGCTGTTCTGCTTCGGGTCTGTTGACTGAGGAAGAGAGTGGTTAATTGCCCTCTGCGGGGGCCTGCCTCGTCGAGGCGCCACCGCGACCGGTACAGAAACGTCCTTCATGACAAAAGCAGGTTTCAGTCTGTCAATGCTGACTGTCTCTTTTCTGTCTCCAAAATCTAGCACAAATTGCTTATCACCTGCCTCCAACACTCGAAATGGCCCTTCGTAAGGTGGTTTGAGCGTTGCTTTAAGGGCTTCGCGCCTGACAAAAACGAAATCGGCATTTTTCAAAGCCTTGGGGACGAAAACTCGTGGAAAAGCGTGATGAACCGGACCCGGGAGCGTGTCTGCCCCCGTGCCGACTAACGGTCCCAGAGCAGAGAGAGGTGGGGGCTCTGGGTGCTCTGGTAAAAACTCGCCCGGCAGCCTCAGAGTTTGTGCGAATACCAGCTCCGCTGGGGAGGCGTCTAAGTCCTCTTTAGGCGCAGAACGCAACCCTAATAAAACCCATGGAAGTTTATTTACCCAATCTGCATCCGTGAGCGACGCTCTGAGTGCTGCCTTCAAAGACCTATGAAAACGCTCGCATAAACCATTAGCCTGAGGGTGGTAAGCCGTAGTGCGGTGAATTTTGGCTCCTAAGCCGTTGGCCATCGCTGACCACAGCTCAGAGATGAATTGCGGTCCTCTATCGGACGTAATGTCCGACGGAACCCCGAAGCGCGCCACCCAAGCCGTTAAAAAAACGCGAGCCACCTCCGCGGCCGTGGTCGTCGCAAGTGGGACCACTTCCGGCCAACGTGTGGTGCGGTCCACCATTGTCAAAAGATACGTGAACCCCTGTGATGCCGGTAGGGGGCCCACAAGGTCGACGTGCACATGGTCGAACCTTCTGGCCGGAATGCGGAACGGTTCTAACGGGGCTCTTGTGTGCCTGTGAATTTTGGCCCGTTGACAGGAAATGCAGGTTTTTGCCCATTCCTTCACGTGCTTGCGCAGGCACGGCCAAACAAACTTTTCCGCCACTAGTTTCACCGACGCGCGCACCCCCGGGTGCGCCAGTGAGTGGACCGAGTCAAAAACACGGCGGCGCCACGTGGCCGGAACCACCGGACGCGGGCGCCCCGTCGACATGTCGCAGATCAGGGGGGGCATACCGGTTTGTAAACACTTGCTCTCCAGCCTCAACCCTGTTGGTCCAGACTGGAGCACGCGCACGTCTGCGTCCGCCCCCTGGTCCGCTGCCATGGCTGCGTAATCTATACCCACGTGCACCGGGGCTGCGCGCGCCACCGTGCCGCTCTGCTGCGGCGCGGTCACGGTGGCCCGTTCTGCCTCCGCGCGTGTTGGGGTCGTGAACGCGCGTGAGAGACAATCCGCTACTACATTGAATTTGCCCGCGACGTGCCTAATGTCAGTGGTAAATTCCGAGATTGCGGCCAGCTGCCTCTGCTGCCTGCCGGACCACGGATCTGAAATTTTGGCCATGGCGTATGTGAGCGGCTTGTGGTCCACATAAGCGGTGAAGCACCGTCCTTCCAGCCAGAACTGGAAATGACGAATAGCCAAATGCAGCGCCAACAGTTCTCTGTCAAACGCGCTGTATTTTCGTTCAGCCGCGCTTAAAGATTTGCTAAAGAAAGCCAAAGGCTGCCAAACTCCGGCTACCTGTTGCTCAATAACGGCCCCTATGGCTAAATCTGAAGCGTCTGTCGTCAGCGCGATACGTGCTGCAGGGTCTGGGTGGGCCAGGAGCGCAGCGTCAGCCAAGGCTTTTTTAACCTCTGTGAACGCGCGCTCCCGCTCCGGGGACCATTCGACCGCCTGGGTCGGCTTTTGTTTTTTGAGCGCGGCATATAACGGTTGCATGATTTGAGCTGCGTGGGGCAGGAACCGGTTATAAAAATTCACCATCCCCAAGAATTCCTGTAGTGATTTGACCGTTTGTGGACGGGGAAAATCCGCTACCGCGCGTACTTTCTCTGGTAACGGAACCGCTCCCTCCGGGGAGACGCGGTGACCCAAAAAATCAATCCGCTCAACGCCGAACTGGCACTTGGCTGGGTTAACTATTAAGCCGTGCTCTCCCAGCCTCCTAAAAACTGCTGTGAGGTGCGGTTCGTGTTCGTCCTCTGAAGTACTCGCGACCAAAATGTCGTCGAGGTACACAAACACGAAAGGGAGATCGCGTAACACGGCATCCATCATCCGCTGAAATGTTTGCGCCGCCCCTTTGAGACCAAAAGGCATGCGTAAAAATTCGAAAAGTCCGAACGGGGTTATTACCGCTGTTTTAGGAATGTCCTCCGGTTGGACCGGGACTTGGTGATAGCCGCGAACTAGATCAATCTTTGAAAAAATGCGCGCCCCCGCCAGGTGCACCGAAAAATCCTGAATGTGTGGGATGGGATAACGATCGTGTGCCGTAGCGTTGTTTAGCCTGCGGTAATCCCCGCACGGTCTCCAGGAGCCATCGGCTTTCGGTACCATGTGCAGCGGCGAAGCCCACGGGCTCTTCGACCTACGAACGATGCCCAGCCTCTCCAGGCTGGCGAACTCCTCGCGCGCAATGGCGAGCTTAACTGCATCCAAGCGCCGAGCTTTTGCAAACACGGGAGGACCAGAAGTGGGGATGAAGTGTTTCACCCCGTGCTTCGCGACCGTCGCTGAAAAAGTGGGCACAGTGAGCGCTGGAAATTGGGTGAGGAGTGTGTGAAACTTACCACCTGCTGTAGCGACGTGGGTCTGTACTGGTGGCGGGGACACTCGAGCTGAACAGGGGAGAGAGTAAAAAGAGAGTGCATTTACCAGCCGTCTATTAGCAAGATCAACTAACAGATTGTGTGAACACAAAAAATCCGCGCCCAACATGTTGAAACTCACCGCCGCTACTACAAAAGTCCATTCATATGTGCGGCCATGTAAGCATAAAGGCAAGGTCCTTCTCCCGTAGGTGTTGATGTTCGAGCCATTTGCCGCTGTAGCTCCGTCACCGTGGGGTCCAGCCACCCGGTCCGCGTATGTTGGGGTGATGAAGCTCACTTGTGCTCCGGTGTCAATGAGGAACACTCGTCCGGAGCGCGCATCCGTGATGTAGAGCAGCTTGTTGCGTTCTCCGAGGGTCGAAGCTGCTAGCGACCCCCGGTCTTGCCGTTTCCCGAACTCCTGAAGATGCAGGGCGGCACACACCTGCGTGCCTTCTCTGCGAACCTCCGATGGTAAAAGCAGAGATCTTCTCCTCCGCTGTGTCGTGCCCGCGCCTCTGTCGCCGGGCTATTGGCTCCCCCTCGTCGCGGTCGTGTTGCCGCCGTCGTCGGCCAGTCTGGTTCTGCCGCCTCTGGCTCCCCGCTGTCTCGGGTCGCTGCTGTGGTTGCTTGCCCGCCGCAGGCGTCCAGGATCCCATCTGCCTCCTGGGCCAGCTCCCGGAACTCCTCCAGGGTGTGACACTTTTTGCCGGCCAGCGTGCTTCTCGCATGCGCCGGGAGGTTGGAGAGGAAGATGAACTGAAAAATGAAATCATCGTTGTCCAAACCTCTCAGCTGTATCATCTCCTCCATCAGGGCGCTCGGCCTGTGTCCACCTTGGTCTAGCAAAGACAGGATCCTCCTCGCCCTCACTTCAGCCGAGGGGGTGAAAAACTTGATGAGGGTGGATTTCAGCTTGCCGTACCTGTCGGTCGCGGGTGGCTGCTCCACCAAGCTTTGCACGCACCGAGCTGTGCTGTTGTCCAGTTTAGCGATGACATGGTGGAACTTAGTGTCATCCACCGTTACTCCTGCGAGCGCGAACTGCGACTCTGCTTGCAGAAACCACGACCGTGGGTTATCCTGCCAGAAATCAGGCAGCTTAACGGCCACTGCGCTCGCCAGCTCTGAGCGCTGTGAGTCCGGGACCCTGAGAATTTCTTCGTTCATTCTCAACGTCGTCAGTCACCAATGTGGGGAGACTTGAATAACGAAACCGAATTGTCTTCCATTATAGTTTATTCAAGAACTCATTCCACTGTCTGCTCTTATTCTTGAGCAGCGAACAAAGAGAGTGAACACACCAAAGTTCTCTCATTTAAACATTCTCACATCAAACCATTTCCCTCGCGGGGGAAATCACACATCTATATCAAAGTCTCTTTATTCACTTTCATTAGCCTTTTATTTACATAACTCCCCCTTCTCTCCTCTCGAGCCTCAGTGGTCAGGAAGTCTTCTGTCCCCTGTCCTCCGCAGGGGGTCCAGGCTCTGTGGCTCCGCACCGCAGGGGGCTGGCTCTCCTTCATCGTGGTTAAATCACATATGCAGTGTCCAACATATACATGTCTCACAACACAGCCATACACCACTCCTTTCTAGCTCACACTAACATTGGTGTAGCATGTGTGCTGCAGCATTGATTGGTGTTAATGGATGATAAATGGATTTCTTCATTTCTGCAGCATTTTTCATTAGATATGTTTGGTCAAGGGGTAGCTCAGTGATGCAGTGGCTAGCACTGTCATCTCATGGCAAGAGGGTCCTGGGTTCGGACTCATAAGAGTTTCCATGTTCTCCCCGTGTTTGTGTGGGCTTTCAATGGGTACTCCAGTTTCCTTTCAAAGACATGCGTGTTAGGTTAATTGTCAGTTCCAAATTGTCAGTAGATATGAAGGTGAGAGTGAATGGTTGTCTGTCTTTTTGTGTTGCATTGGCAAACTGTCCATGGCGGTGTACCCTGCCTCTTGCCCGTAGCAAATGGGAGAGGCTACAGCCAATGTTGCCAGGTTTCACGGAAGAAACAAGCAACCAGCTCTATGGAAACAAGCCCAAAAAAGCCCAACAGGCAACCGACCACACTGTAAAAGACAGGCTGCTTGATAACATACAGTATATTGATATATAGAATTATTTTTGTTTGCAGTGAATTGACTGTAAACACAGTCAGCATTGAATAACGGAATTTTATAAACTCTAATTAAAGGAAAATACATATGTATTCTGCATAAGCAACAGTAAACACAGTCAACATAAAAACTTTGAAAAATTAAATTTTTAAACTCTGGTCAAAAGTAAAGACGTGTGCATTCTACATAAGTAACAGCACTAAACACGATTACAGTTTAGTGATGTGGGATGATGGGAGTTGTTGTCCGCTAGTCCTTTAAACAAAAACTAAATATTACACGACAGCCGACAACTTTAATTATGTGGAAAATTATCTTTTAAACTGACAAACATCATATGTGTAACTCGTGGCAAAATTTGATCAGGATCAAAAGATAATTTTGCTCTTACCATTCATTTCAATAGAGATTTTTTTTTTTTTTTTAGTTTAAGGTCCCATATGCACTGATCTGTATAAAAAATACAAACTGGATCTCTCATGCACCATTAGCGAGTACAGAGCCGAGTGGAGTTGGGCGGGCCGCTGATCTCTATACAATAACTGGATAGATTATTGGCCGCCAGAAGTGAAGCCCCTGGCCCGGCCACTTGCACCTCACAAAGTTCCCCAAAAATTAAGAGATTTTGAACTTCTTGGTATGGGGACACAGCTTATAAACTTGCTCAACCGAGCTAAGAGAGCTGTCACACAGACAGCAAAAGCCCAAATAAGCAACTACACGTTAAAAAACAAGCCCAAAACCCCACAAACCGCGACTGACAAGATTTGCAAGTGACTTTAGACAAAAAACAAGCCCAAAGTTGCTTATAATAAGCGGACTTGGCAACTACAATTAAAGTTTGTTTAAATGGCTGAAAAGTTGCCAATATTGCAACTTGCAATATTTACAGTGGGGTAAAAAAGTATTTAGTCAGCCACCAATTGTGCAAGTTCTCCCACTTAAAAGATGAGAGAGGTCTCCAATTTCCATCATAGGTATACCTCAACTATGAGCGACAAAATAAGAAAAAAAAATCCAGAAAATCACATTGAAGGATTTTTAATGAATTAATTGGTAAATTCCTCGGTAAAATAAGTATTTGGTCAATAACAAAAGTTCATCTCAGTACTTTGTTATATACCCTTTGTTGGCATTGACAGAGGTCAAACGTTTTCTGTAAGTTTTCACAAGGTTTTCACACACTGTTGCTGGTATTTTGGCCCATTCCTCCATGCAGATCTCCTCTAGAGCTGTGATGTTTTGGGGCTGTCGCTGGGCAACACAGATTTTCAACTCCCTCCAAAGATTTTCTATGAGGTTGAGATCTGGAGACTGGCTAGGCCACTCCAGGACCTTGAAATGTTTCTTACGAAGCCACTCCTTCATTGCCCGGGCGGTGTGTTTGGGATCATTGTCATGCTGAAAGACCCAGCCACGTTTCATCTTCAATGCCCTTGCTGGTAGAAGGAGGTTTTCACTCAAAATCTCACGATACATGGCACCATTCATTCTTTCCTTTACACGGATCAGTCGTCCTGGTCCCTTTGCAGAAAAACAGCCCCAAAGTATGATGTTTCCACCCTCATGCTTCACAGTAGGTATGGTGTTCTTTCTCCTCCAAACACGACAAGTTGAGTTTTTACCAAAAAGTTCTATTTTGGTTTCATCTGACCATATGACATTCTCCCAATCCTCTTCTGGATCATCCAAATGCTCTCTAGCAAACTTTAGACAGGCCTGGACATGTACTGGCTTAAGCAGGGGGACACGTCTGGCACTGCAGGATTTGAGTCCCTGGCGGCGTATTGTGTTTCTGATGTAGCCTTTGTTACTTTGGTCCCAGCTCTCTGCAGATCATTCACTAGGTCCCCCCATGTGGTTCTGGGATTTTTGCTCACCGTTCTCGTGATAATTTTGACCCCACGGGGTGAGATCTTGCGTGGAGCCCCAGATCAAGGGAGATTATCAGTGGTCTTGTATGTCTTCCATTTTCTAATAATTGCTCCCACAGTTGATTTCTTCACACCAAGCTGCTTACCTATTGCAGATTCAGTCTTCCCAGCCTGGTGCAGGTCTACAATTTTGTTTCTGGTGTCCTTTGACAGCTCTTTGGTCTTGGCCATAGTGGAGTTTGGAGTCTGACTGTTTGAGGTTGTGGACAGGTGTCTTTTGTACTGATAACGAGTTCAAACAGGTGCCATTAATACAGGTAACGAGTGGAGGACAGAGGAGCCTCTTAAAGAAGAAGTTACAGGTCTGTGAGAGCCAGAAATCTTGCTTGCTTTTAGGTGACCAAATACTTATTTTACTGAGGAATTTACCAATTAATTCATTAAAAATCCTTCAATGTGATTTTCTGGATTTTTTTTTTCTCATTTTGTCTCTCATAGTTGAGGTATACCTATGATGAAAATTGGAGACCTCTCTCATCTTTTAAGTGGGAGAACTTGCACAATTGGTGGCTGACTAAATACTTTTTTGCCCCACTGTAGGTGGAATTTGCCTGCATATTTCTATAGCTCATAGAAATATATCTAGCTACTATAAAAACTGTGGCAGTAGTAATATGATCATGTTTAGTCTTGTACATGAGGTCACTGCCTGTCTCTGTCAGATCCAGAATCATAACAGATGCCATCTTCTCAGTATTGCTACTGACAAGTTTTATTACATGACATGTCTTGTGAGCCCCAGTGCATGGGTGGCATTGGAGGCAAATGACCCACACTGTGTTGCTCAGCACTGACCAAGGGTCTCCGATAACCGAGTCCCTCTGCAATTTATGGGAGGGTGTCCTAAGAACTTGGGCAGGGGCTTGTCTCATCTCCTTCAGCCCATGTTCACATCCCATGTTTGCCTTATGGCACGTGTTCACTTAGAATTCGTTGTCTTCATTGGCAGTGCATTCTGGTAGCGTCGCATCTCGAAAAACTGTTTTTCTCCTAGTGTCCATTTCCAGGGGTGGACAGAAGGGTGCTGGTTGGCTGCAACCCTAATTGGGTCCCCTGACCTGCTCACAAAAACTTCATCCTTTGTCAGTGGTCCCCGACTATGTGCCATGGTGGTTCAAGACCCTGCAGGTTTTACCTCCAACCTTTTCTCTTCAGCAGGTGAGTTCACTGAATGCTGATCTCACCAGCTGAAGAAGCTGGGTGGAAGAGAAGACCTGTAGGGTCTACATGGGTGTACATGGTTGGGGACCACTGCTTTGTGTGACTTCACCCTGCCAATGTCATTTATGGCATTACACCCTCAAGTTCCATCTAGAGGAGATCTGGGTGGTCAGAGGTGCACTGCAAGATGGCCCAGGTGAGGATGCTGAGAAGGCACTTGTATTGTTGTGAGTAGACAGTTGCCAAACCAGTTTTTGGCTAGACGAGACCCCCTCATCTGCCACCAACAAAGTCAATCTGTCAGCTGCTGGAAAACACTGCTGGAGTTATGCTGCTTTGGTGCAGAGGACTGGAGAATGTGCCGACATGTATCATTAAGCCTTGTTGTGGATTTCTCTAACTGCTCATTATTGAAGTGGATTAAAAAAATCTGTTGACACAAATGCCAAGGATTTTTTCCTCAGTGGAGCTGTGTGTGGACAGGTTTCAACATTACTGACAAAATGTCATCTGTTTTCGTACCTGGCTGTGGTCAGTTTATAGGATAGACAAATTCAGCCTGGTCCGTCTTAATTTTTTTTTCCAAATCCGAACAGATTTTGTAATTGTGAAAGACCCCTCACATTGGCAATTAAACAAACTATAGATTTAATAGTTTATTCCTATACTGTGTGTAGTTCAGCAATATGAGCAAGAAAGCATACCGCACACACTAACAGATTCCACTGACAAACAACAAAACTCCTGATCAGTGTTGCCAGAGTTTGTGTGATGAACAAGTGACTCGAACATTAAAAACAAGTCTACATAATATGATTTAAGATAAGATAAGATAAGCCTTTATTAGTCCCACAATGGGGAAATTCCAGGATTGCAACAGCACAGGGATAGCAACACTCAGAGCAATAATTTACAAGATAAAAAAATAAGAGCAGTGAATATACATATGTACACATGAATATATAAATATATATATACAATGCGGAGCATTGTGGCTAGATGGAATAAACAGCACAACAGTCCATTTAGTTACCCCATATAGTATGAATATGTACCCATACATATCGTCACCCTCCGTAGCGACTGATATTGTCCTAGTTGTATACTGGAGGGGACCACTTGTGTAAGTCTGTTGTGTCTTTTGCATTCAATACAATTAGGTCGTCATGTTTTTTTGCTGTCTCTGCGAGCAGCCCTGCTTAGGTTATACAGTCTGACAGCCGTAGGTAGGAAGGACCTTTCAGCCGCACACCTAAAGATGATGTAGTCTACTGCTAAATGAGCTCCTCAGTGCGTTCAGTATGTCCTGCATAGGGTGGGACTTGGACTCCAGCAGAGATGACAGTTTAGCCATCATCCTTCTCTCTCCTATTTCCTCCATTGGGTCAAGGTGTTTCCCTAGGACAGAGCTAGCTTTCTTGATCAGTTTGTTCAGTCTCTTCCTATCGGCTGCTGTAATGTCGTTTCCCCAGCAGACCACTCCAAAAGTGATGGCTGATGTCACCACCGTGTCGTAGAATGTCTTCAGCAGCACCCCTTGTACACCAAAAGACCTGAGCCTCCTCAGTAGGAACAGCCTGCGCTGTCCCTTCTTGTAGAGTGCGTCGGTATTGTGTGACCAGTCTAGTTTATTGTTCAGATGAACACCCAGGTACTTGTAGGATGTCACCATCTCAATGTCTGTTCCCTGGATGTTTACTGGTGCTGTGAAGGGTTGTCCTTGCCTGCGGCAGTCCACCACTTGCTCCTTAGTATTCCTCGCATTTCCATCGCATTGATCTGGAGGCAGTTCCGATGGCACCAGTCCACGAAGTCCTGCATAAGTCCTCTGTACTTAGCTTCATCTCCGTTGGAGATGAGGCTGACGATTGCAGAGTCGTCAGAGAACTTCTGTAGATGGCAGTGTGTTGTGTTGTGTGAGAAGTCCACAGTATAAAGGGTGAACAGGAAGGGAGCCAAAACCGTTCCCTGGGGGGCCCCCATGCTGCCGATGATCATGTCGGACACACAATCTTGGGTTCTCACAAACTGTGGCCGGTTAGTGAGGTAGTCCAGGATCCATGATGACAGGTGCTGGTCCACCCCTGCGCACAGCAGCTTGTCCTTCAGGATCATCGGTTGGGTGATGTTGAAAGCACTGGAGAAGTCAAAGAACATGATCCTCACCATGTTCCCGGGCTTCTCCAGGTGGGACAGGGAACGGTGAAGGAGGAAGATCACTGCATCCTCCACCCCAATGCCATGCTGGTAGGCGAACTGGAGTGGATCCATTGCTGGTCCCACCAGTGGAGGTGAGCAAGGAGCAGTCTCTCCAGGGTCTTCATCATGTGAGACGTCAGGGCCACCGGCCTGTAGCTGTTCAGGTCTTTGGGGTGGGAAGTCTTTGGTACAGGTACCACGCAAGATGTTTTCCACAACTGTGGTACCCTCCCCAGCTTCAGGCTCAGGTTGAAGATATGAGATTTGTATGCATTTTCATCTTCTCTCATGGATCAACCCACTCTCTCTTGCCTGTATTTTTGGGTCAGCCTTTGTACATTTTGGGACCCCATATCATACAAAACCGCAACTCCAAATGCTATTTTTTAACAAAAGACTTACAGATAAAACAAGCCCAGAGTCACAGGAAATAAGTAGAACCGGCAACTCCAATCTGGGAAATCTTGCTAAATCTCTCCTGGTCAAATGCAACTTCAAACAAATATAGCAGACAATGCTTCAGTCTCACATCAGCTTGCTTTCTGATTTGCTATTTGGCCCATGGGACAGTCCATAGAGCTCACACAACAGGATATCAGATCATAAATATTTAACATGTTGGATATTTATGACTTGTGATTGTAGCAGCCCGATATTCTTCTGAGGAGGCTGGATCAGTCATAACACCAGCATAACTCCTGACATCCCTGTACACCAGACAGGTACAGAGGATTGCTACCTCCATTTTAAATGATGACTCCCACCCTTTGCACTGCCACTTTCAGCTTCTTCCCTCCAGACGGAGGTTTGCTGTCCCAAAAAGTAAAACCCAGCGCTACAAAAGCAGCTTTGTTCCTGCTGCTGTCAAGAGTTGAACAAGATGAAACAATATATTGCACATAATTTAGTTACCTATTTATTAATTTTATTTTATATTTACTTATTTTTGTAGGTTTTTTATTTGGGTTCTAAATCTTTTATTGGGTTTTAGACTTTTGAGTTTTTAACCTCTTTGACTAGTCTTTAACTTTTTAATATGACCCTTCTCTCTTATCTCTTTGTTTTTTCTCTCATCTCTTTGTCCTATGTCCTGATTGGTGGAGCCTTGAGTACTTTTATCATATTTATAGTCAGCTTCATGTGTGCCTGTGTTTGTGTTCATGTTGAATATAATTGTGGTTTGTAAATATGGATGTCATCTGACTGCAAAACAAATCTACCTACGGGTACAAATAAAGTAACCTGAACCTGAACCTGAACACCCATTAACCCTTACCCCCATATCTCACAGATTAGCAAATGCCAAGCAACTGTCACAAATGTTGCGCTTTTTAAGTTTGGTCAGGGTTTGTCAGTGTTTGTAAAAGGCTGCCAAAACAGATAACAAACAGTTTTTAAGGTTGCAAACAGTTTTTCTTGGATGTAGTGAATGAGAACAGGGAGAGGTAGGGTATTACAGAGGAAGATGGAAGGGATAGGGTGAGATGGAGGCAAAGGATCTGCTGTGGAGACCCCTAAAGGGAGCAGCTGGAAGAAGAAGAAGAAGAAGAAGAAGAAGAAGAAGAAGAAGAAGAAGAAGAAGAAGAAGAAGAAGAAGAAGAAGAAGAAGAAGAAGAAGAAGAAGAAGAAGAAGAAGAAGAAGAAGAAGAAGCAGTTTTTCATTTGAACATGTTCAAAAATTTTTATTTTTCCACATACAATTGCAAAATAGTTGTGTTTACAAATGATTGCAACACATTTGCAAATGGTTGTAGTACATTTACAAACAGTCATAACACATTTGCAAATGTGTTGTAACAATTTGTAGATGTTTGTAACACATTTACAAACAGTTGTAACACATTTGCAAACGGTTTGCAAAGGCATGTCATGAAAGTTTGTTTTTGGTTCACCAAGTACTGAACACTAGCAACTGTTTAAGACTCCTTTATGACAATACTGTTGGTGACCTTAAAAACTGTGTGGGAAGTGTTTTGCAACCTTTTATGAATCCTGACGAAACCCAAAAAGCACAGCAATCGTGAACATTCCTCAGCATTCTCTACTCTATGAGATACTAGCATGATTTTTGCCAATATTTGTCAGAAAAGTTGGCAAATCCAAAAATTGCTATGTTCGTCAGCATTCGCCACTCTGTTAGATACCAATTGCAGCATAATTGTGAATCATCTTTTGCAGCAGTCCTCAGAACAGCTCGTTTCAGTGCATGTCTCTTTAAATGTCCAAGAAGCGCAGTTAACTCCATCCTCCTTCTTTCATCACTATTGCTGATCTTAGGACATCTCTAGGACAACAAACCTAAGCCAACTAATGTAAATTTGTCTTAAAGAATGAATGAAATAATGCATCGCTGGTGGACAGGGGTGTGTGGTTTCAGCAGTAGATAGGATATGACCAGGCCCTGGAGTACAATAAACACAGAAACATTTATGAATGAGTGGCTAAACTAGTAGCCTTGGTGGTGCTAACAGTTCAGTATAGCATCACAGTGAAAATATAACACATTGAGTCACAATGATGCAATAAATATTATTGACTGCTGTGATTAGTGAACCAGGTGGAAACAGTAATGTCTATTAGAGTGACTGAAATTTACTGAAAATAACAACATAAACTGTGCATGGTAAGCTAACTCCCGCTTGGGCCCCCTGCACACGTTTGCAGATGGTCAGTTTGGCTGGTCAATAATAGAGCAGTGGGCTGGTATTGAGGCTGGCCTTACCATGTTTATGACATTCCATAGCAAACTCGGAAGAGTTAAAATGGCTCCTTGGAGAGAAAAATGATGCATTTCAAAAGGTTAAAGCCTACAAAAACACAATCTTTCAGTCAATGACTCCTTTAAATGTGAACCTGGATGTTTTGCTGGTTACAGCTAAAACATTTTGCCACAATTTGACCTGATGTTGCTAAAACTTTGGTTTTAACTTGAAGGGAACGGAAGAGCATTATAAAAAAGTGCATTGTACTGGTTAGTAAACTCCCTAAGGATCACTAAAAATCATTAAAATAACAAAAAATCATTAGAGTTAATACTCTATGGATATAAGAAAATTCACTCTAACTAATCAAACAGTGTAATGGCAGTTGACTAAAATCTTGCTAAAATACAGACTGACTTCACTCCCATTAAAAGTTTTGATTGTGCTGATGCCACAGCCTTTCACTATTCCAAAGGTACTGGAATCGTCATACACAGGTGGGCAGTATTAAAAACCATTATCTCGTGCAAAGAACCAGTTCACATCCAGTCCTCTATGTTCACTTTCATTTCCATCCTTGTATTTAACACATTTCTTTCTTAAGAACACATTTTTTGGTGGCTAAGATTAGGATCTTGGTTAAGGCGAGGCATTAAAATGTCTTGAAGTATTGTTTGACATTAGGGTTGGAAAAGATGAAAATCTACTTTCACTGAATTACTGCTTCCATCTCACTTCATTTATTGAAGTGAGATGGATCTCACTTCATGTTTATTCCATCTAGCTGCAATGCTCCTGCACTGTGTATACGGCCGTGGACAAAATTGTTGGTACCCCTCTGTTAATGAAAGAAAAACCCACAATGGTCACAGAAACAACTTGAATCTGACAAAAGTGGTAATAAATAAAAATTCTATGAAAATTAACCAATGAAAATCAGACAATGCTTTTGAATTGTGGTTCAACAGAATTACTTTAAAAAACAAACTCATGAAACAGGCCTGGACAAAAATGATGGTACCCCTAGAAAAGATTGAAAATAATGTGACCATAGGGACATGTTCAACCAAGATGTGTCCTCTACTTAACATCACAGGTGTCTACAAACTTGTAATCAGTCAGTCGGCCTATTTAAAGGGTGACAAGTAGTCACTGTGCTGTTTAGTGACATGGTGTGTACCACACTAAACATGGACCAGAGGAAGCAAAGGAGAGAGTTGTCTCAGGAGATTAGAAAGAAAATTATAGACAAGCATGTTAAAGGTAAAGGCTATAAGACCATCTCCAAGCAGCTTGATGTTCCTGTGACTACAGTTGCACATATTATTCTGAAATTGAAGATCCACAGGACTGTAGCCAACCTTCCTGGATGTGGCCGCAGGAGGAGACGGATAATACGAATGGTAACAAAAGAGCCCAGAACAACCTCTAAACACATTCATGGTGAACTCCAAGGTCAAGGTACATCAGTGTCAGATTGCACCATCCGTCGTTGTTTGAGCCAAAGTGGACTTCATGGGAGACGACCAAGGAGGACACCACTGTTGAAAACAAATCATAAAAAAGCCAGACTGGAATTTGCCAAACTGCATGTTGACAAGCCACAAAGCTTCTGGGAGAATGTCCTATGGACAGACGAGACAAAACTGGAACTTTTTGGCAAGACACATCAGCTCTGTGTTCACAGACGCAAAAATGAAGCATACCAAGAAAAGAACACTGTCCCTACTGTGAAACATGGAGGAGGTTCTGTTATGTTCTGGGGCTGCTTTGCTGCATCTGGCACAGGGTGTCTGGAATCTGTGCAGGGTACAATGAAATCTCAAGACTATGAAGGTATTCTAGAGAGAAATGTGCTGCCCAGTGTCAGACAGCTTGGTCTCAGTCGCAGGTCATGGGTCTTGCAACAGGATAATGACCCAAAACACACAGCTAAAAACACCCAAGAATGGCTAAGAGCGAAACATTGCCATCCATCCATCTTCTACCGCTTTTCCGGAGGTCCGGGTCGCGGAGGCAGCAGTTCAAGCAGAGAAGCCCAGACTTCCCTCTCCCCAGCCACCTGCTCCAGCTCTTCAGAGGGGATACCAAGGCGTTCCCAGACTAGCTGGGAGACATAGTCTCTCCACCGAGTCCTGGGTCTGCCCCGGGGTCTCCTCCCAGTGGGACGTGCCTGAAACACCTCAAGTGGGAGGCGTCCAGGAGGCATCCTAATCAGATGCCCATACCACCTCAACTGACTCCTTTCAATGTGGAGGAGCAGCGGTTCTACTCTGAGCCTCTCCCGAATGACTGAGCTCCTCACCCTATCTCTGAGGGTGAGTCCAGCAATCCTACGGAGAAAGCTCATTTCAGCCGCTTGTATCCGCGATCTCGTTCTTTCGGTCATTACCCAAAGCTCGTGACCATAGGTGAGAGTAGGAACGTAGATTGACTGGTAAATCGACAGCTTTGCCTTAGAACTAAGCTCCCTCTTCACCACAACAGACCGGTACAACGTCCGCATCACTGCAGATGCTGCTCCAATCCGTCTGTCGACCTCTCGCTCCATTTTCCCCTCACTCGTGAACAAGACCCCAAGATACTTAAACTCCTCCACTTGGGGCAGGAGCCTGTCCCCAACCCGGAGAGGACAATCCACCTTTTTCCGGCTGAGGACCATGGACTCGGACTTGGAGGTGCTGATTCTCATCCCAGCCGCTTCACACTCAGCGGCAAACCGTCCCAGCAAGAGCTGTAGGTCATTGCTGGATGAAGCCAACAGGACAACATCATCTGCAAACAACAGAGATGAGATCCTGTGGTCACCAAGCATGACGCCCTCCATTCCCTGGCTGCGCCTAGAAATCCTGTCCATAAAAATTATGAACAGGACCGGTGACAAAGGGCAGCCCTGGCGGAGTCAAACTCTCACTGGGAATGACTCCGACCGAGTGTTGGCAATGCGAACTAAACTCTCACAACGGTCGTACAGAGACCGAATAGCTCGTAACAACAAGCCCGATACCCCATACTCCCGAAGCACCCCCCACAAAAATCCACGAGGGACGCGGTCAAATGCCTTCTCCAAGTCCACAAAACACATGTAAACTGGTTGGGCAAACTCCCACGAACCCTCAAGAATTCTCGAGAGGGTAAAGAGCTGGTCCGATGTGCCACGGCCAGGACGAAAACCACATTGCTCCTCCTGAATCCGAGGTTCGACCAACGGCCGGACTCTCCTCTCCAGTACCTTGGCATAGACCTTCCCAGGGAGGCTGAGGAGTGTGATCCCTCTAAAGTTGGAGCACACCCTCCGGTCCCCTTTTTTGAAGAGAGGAACCACCACCCCGGTTTGCCATGCCAAAGGCACTGCCCCCGACCTCCACGCAATGTTGCAGAGGCGTGTCAACCATGACAACCCAACAACATCCAGGGCCTTGAGGTACTCGGGGCGAATCTCGTCCACCCCCGGGGCCCGGCCACCAAGGAGATTTTTAACCACCTTGGCGACCTCAGCCCCTGTGATAGGCGAGTCATCCCCCTCGTCCCCAAACCCTGCTTCCTCTGTGGAAGGCGTATCAGTGGGATTGAGGAGATCCTCGAAGTATTCCTTCCACCGCCCGACGATATCCCCAGTTGAAGTCAACAGTGTCCCATCCGCACCATACACAGTGTGGACGGGGAGCTGCTTTCCCCTCCTGAGCCGCCGAACAGTTTGCCAGAATCTCTTTGAAGCCGACCGAAAGTCTTGTTCCATGGCCTCACCGAACTCCTCCCATACCCGGGTTTTTGCTTCAGCAACCACCCGAGCTGCACTCCGCTTGGCCTGCCGGTACACCTCAGCTGCTTCGGGAGTCCCACAAGCCAACCAAGCTTGATAGGACTCCTTCTTCAGCTTAATGGCCCCCCTCACCACTGGTGTCCACCACTTGGTTCGGGGGTTGCCACCACGAGATGCACCGACCACCTTGCGGCCGCAGCTCTGGGCTGCCGCTTCAACAACAGAGGTGGAGAACATGGCCCATTCAGACTCCATGTCTCCAGACTCCCTCGGAATGTGGTTGAAGTTCTTCCGGAGGTGGGAGTTGAAGACCTCCCGGACAGGGGCCTCAGCCAGACGCTCCCAGCACACCCTCACTATACGTTTGGGTCTACCAGGTCTGAATGGCTTCCTCCCCTGCCATCGGATCCAACTCACCACCAGGTGGTGATCAGTTGACAGCTCTGCACCTCTCTTTACTCGGGTGTCCAAGACATACGGTCGCAGGTCTGATGATACGATAACAAAATCGATCATCGACCTGCGGCCTAGGGTGTCCTGGTGCCAGGTGCACATATGGACACCCTTATGCTTGAACATGGTGTTCGTTATAGACAGACTGTGGTTAGCACAGAAGTCCAATAACTGAACACCACTCGGGTTCAGATCGGGCAGGCCGTTCCTCCCAATCACCCCCCTCCAGGTTTCACTGTCGTTGCCCACGTGCGCATTGAAGTCCCCCAGTAGGACAATGGAGTCTCCAGGAGGAGCACCCTCCAGCACCCCAGTCACAGACTCCAAAAAGGGTGGGTACTCTGAAACATCATTTGGTGCATAGGCACAAATGATGGTCAGGACCCGTTTCCCAACCCGAAGGCGCAGGGAAGCAACCCTTTCGTCCACCAGGGAAAACTCCAATATAGAGGCAGCAAGGTGGGGCGATACAAGAATACCTACCCCTGCTCGTCGCCTCTCGCCCGGGGCAACTCCAGAAAAGGCCAAGCTCCAGCCCCTCTCCAGGAGACTGGTTCCGGAACCGGAGCTGTGTGTTGAGGTGAGGCCGACTATATCTAGCCGGTATCGCTCAATCTCGTACACCAGCTCAGGCTCCTTCCCCACCAGAGAGGTGACATTCCACGTACCAAAAGCCAGTTTAGAAAGCTTGGGATCAGTCCGCCAAGGTCTCCGCCTTTGACTGCCACCTAATCCACATAGCACCGGACTTCCATGATCCCTCCTGCAGGTGGTGAACCTACTGGAGGGCGGACCCATGTAACTCCTTCGGGCTGAGCCCGGCCGGGTCCCATGGGTGGAAACCCGGCCACCAGATGCTAGCCTTCGAGCCCCTCCCCCAGGCCTGGCTCCAGGGTGGGGCCCCGGTAACCCCATACCGGGCGGGGTACACTGAATCCTTGATATACAATTTATCATGAGAGTCTGTTGGATCGTTCTTCGTCTGGCCCTTCACCCAGGACCAGTTTGTCTTGGGAGACCCTATCAGAGGCAAATTGCCCCGGACAACATAGCTCCTGGGATCACTGGGGCACGCAAACCCCCCCACCACGATAAGGTGACGATCCATGAGGGGGAGCGAAACATTGGACTATTCTAAAGTGGGCTTCTATGAGCCCTGATCTAAATCCTATTGAACATCTGTGGAAGGACCTGAAACATGCCGTCTGGAAAAGGCACCCTTCAAACCTGAGACAACTGGAGCAGTTTGCTCATGAGGAGTGGGCCAAAATACCTGCTGAGAGGTGCAGAAGTCTCATTGACAGTTACAGAAATGGTTTGATTGCAGTGATTGCCTCAAAAGGTTGTGCAACAAAATATTAAGGGTACCATCGTTTTTGTCCAGGCCTGTTTCATGAGTTTGTTTTTTAAAATAATTCTGCTGAACCACAATTCAAAAGCATTGTCTGATTTTCATTGGATAATTTTCATAGAATTTTTATTTATTACCACTTTTGTCAGATTGAAGTTATTTCTGTGACCATTGTGGGTTTTTCTTTCATTAACAGAGGGGTACCAACAATTTTGTCCACGTGTATATATTTGTGTATATATGTATATTCATTTACTGCTTTGGCAAACCAGTTTTATTATCTTGTTGACTATTGCTCAGAGTGCTGCTATCCCCTTTGCTGCTATAATCCTGGAATTTCCCCATTGTGGGACTAATAAAGGCTGATCTGATTTTATCTTATCTTATCTTGATGTATTGATTTCCACAACCACTAGAGGCTGCTTTTGCGCAACACATTTCTATAGGCTGAGCCCAGTCTCTCCAAAACTAAATACATATTATTACATGACAAAATGTTTTTGACTTGCATCTTGTAAGGTGTCATAAAATGTGTTACTTATATATATGTTGGGGGAAATGGGCTGGAAAATCACAATCAAAAATCCCTCACTGTTTGGCGTAACGCTAATGCACGGTGCAGAGCAGTTTTGTGTAATGAAAGCTTATCAATCCGGTCCTTGCTCGTGGTTAGCCTTACGGACCTTCAGGCCAACTAGGGGTGGAAAACCAGACATGCAGTGGAAGGGACAAAGGTTTAAAAAGAGATGAATCAGTGGTAATCTACTGTTAGAGGAACAATTGATTTGCTGTTTGGCCTGATGACAAGGTTATGTCAGCAAGCCAGGAAGCAGGAGAACCAAAAAAGCATGGGTTGCATAACCAATGGAGGACCAGCCACACGCAATACAAAAGGGCATTGGAAGTTTATGGTTTATTGTACATGAATCCCTTCGGCTGATGTGAATTAACCAACAGGCTTGCAATAATAAAAGGGTAATTGATTGTCTTGGAAATATTTCTGATAACTGTGGTTTAAAAGCTTGTTATCCCACTACAACTGTTACGTCAATAACCAACACATGCACTGCTCCAGGCGTCTCTCTCTCTCTCTCTCTCTCTCTCTCTCTCTCTCTCTCTCTCTCTCTCTCGCTCTCTCACACACACACACACACACACACACACACACACACGGATTTTGATGGGATTTTGTGTCATGTCGTATGTGCATTGCTTTCAGACTCACAACAAGGCCAGATGTTACGAACTGGCTGCTCAGTAGCTGGATAAAGGAGGATCTTGGATCAGATAATCCCATAAGACCAAATGATTATGTCATCTAAATAACCCCCACAGCTGGAGGAGAGAACTTTTTTCTTAAAGGTGCATGATGTGGCGTTACCGTGATCAGCCCCATGTCAGTGTCATCAGGTTTATCTGTGGGGGTCAGGACAGCATGAAACAGTTCACATGCTGGTCTGTTTGGATGGGATATATAGATACAAAGTGGAAATGGAAAATGGCATGCAGCATAATTTTTGCTTACTCATTTAGTTTGTAGTTGTCGTCATTTGTATAAACTTGTTTTAAGTAGATGAAAACATATAACCCTGTTAATGGGTGTGTGCGACCTTTCAGCTAAAGAATAAAAAAGCTGCAGAGGAAAAGAAAAATTTTGCTTGCCTAAAATGTGTCAAGAGAAAGGCTTGGTTTTCATGCTTCTTCCATAAAAACAAAACACAGTTTATTGTTTTATCTTTTTAACTCAAATACAGTAGCATTTACTTGTGGATGTGTAAGTGTAAACATGAAAGAAACGTATTTATAATAAATCCTTTTTTGTTGTTTGTTTAAAAATCATCATTAATCTTACAGTGCAAATTTATAAAAATATGAAATTATTTTTATTGTTTAAATCTGAAAAGATTATAAAAATATGAAATTATTTTTATTGTTTAAATCTGAAAAGAAAAAAAGAGTGGCATTGTATAAGCAATGTCATTAGTGGTGGTGGTATCTCCCACTGAGTAGACGGATGAGTAAGCAGCAGCAGACCAGTGGTTGTGTGTCCTCATGTGTGAGCATATTCCTTTGACTTTTGCCTGTTGCCTGACCAGCACAGGTGAGGTTTTTTTTAGGTGAGGAAAGGTTGTGCATGCTGTCCCCATCTCCATCTTCTGCCAACAAAGGCTCTGGGTCCCCCAGATGCATCATATGCCTTGTGTGGAACAGCCTTGGCAGGTGCAGGTTTGATGTTGGAGTATCCATCTCCTAGAAGGATGATAAAGGGCTCTGCCTACCAACTATTTAACCCATTGCTGGGACAAGCATTGGTGGATAGCAGAGCATGTCCACACGCCAGCGGGTCATGCCTACCATACCTCTGGGGCCGCTTGTTGCTCTGAGATCCCTAAGTTAGCTTTGGGCCACTGTGTAGGAGTCTTGGGTAAGGAGAGGTTCTGACTGGCAAGAGAGACTGATGCTGAGCTGCTCTTTCATTTGCTGGTTAGTGCTAGCCAATGGTTGTGGAAAGGGTTGGTTACATTGGAATTAGCCAACTACAACCAAGCACAGCACTACACTTCACAGACCCATGTGACAAAGTCACTCCCCAACAAAACTAGGAAACTTATTTATTTATCAACTTTCAAGATAGGAAAGCCCTAAGTGCTTTCAAGAACAGAATAGTAAAAACCAGAGATGTTCACAGGTGTTTTCAAGTAGAAGTCACGTCTCAAGTCTTAAAGATCAGTTCCAAGTCAAGTTTTAAGTCTCTTTATGATTGCAATTAGTGATTTTTCATCTGCTGTATGCCCTCTGGTCTGCTTAGAATACTGTACTGTAATATCTAAGGAATTCAGAATCAGAATCAGAATCAGAATCAGAATCAGATTTATTGCCATTGTTCATGTAGTACACAAACTAGGAATTTGTCTCGGTGCAATGCTGCAACATTAAACATGATAAAATAAAAGAAATAAACTATACATGCAATAAAGTGTAGAATAAGAGTGAGTAATACTAGTCAAAGCAGTTTAAATATATTAGCGAGCAGCAGATAATGTGGAGAACCATATAGTGCAGTCGGTAATGCAGGAAGAAAACAGTGATGATTGACATGAGTCTGGTTGAGCTGCTGTACATAGTGCACGAGAGTCAATAAGTCACTTAGTGTTCAGCAGTCTGATGGCAGAGGGGAAGAAGCTGTTCATGTGATGGGAGGTTTTAGTCTGGATGGACCGAAGTCTTCTACCTGAGGGGAGGGGGGCAAACAGTACATGACCAGGGTGTGAGGGATCGGCTATGATCCGGCCAGCACGCCTCCGGGTCCTGGAGATGTACAGATCCTGGAGAGATGGGAGCTTGCAGCCAATCACCTTCTCAGCAGTGCGCACGACGCGCTGCAGCCTTAGTCTGTCCCTGGCAGTGGCTCCTGCCGCCAATTCAAAATGTATACCATTTTATCTTTTATCTATTAACATTTATTAAAAGCACTGGTCAGCTGCTTGGTATCATTACTTTAAAGGGGTTAAGGAAATGCAATAAAAACATAATGAAAGTTTTCCTTATAGATTTAACGTTTGTATTTTTCCAAAAACTAAAGTAAACTGAGTGTTTTGGATGCTTTTGATGAAAACATTAAAAACAAAAGCTTGTTCACAAGTCCCAAATCATGAGTCTTAGTCAAGTCTCAAGTCTTTTGAGTACAAGTCCAAGTCAAGTCTGCAGGCTGCACGGTGGCGCAGTGGTTTAGCACTGTGGCAGCACAGTTTTACCCTCGGCCGGGGGACCGCGGGGATCATGAGATCGTGGGTTCGATCCCAGCCCCCGACCAACAGTGAGCTGTGTGGAGTTTGCATGTTCTCCCCGTGTTGCGCGGGTTTACTCCGGGATTTCTCCGGTTTCCTCCCGCACACCAAAAAAACATGTAGGTTTAGGGCGCTCGCGCACGCAGCGACCAGCAGCTGGTGGCTTGTCACCAGACTGCAAACCAAATCTACCTACGGGTACAAATAAGTAACAAAAAAAAAAAAAAAAAAAAAAAAAAAAAAAAGTCTGAAGTCTCTGGTATGGTGACTTAAGTGCAACCTAAGTCCAAGTCACAGACTGAAGTCCCCATCTCTGGTAAAAAGGTGATTTATTAACTTTAAAATGTGTACAGGCAGCCTTGTTCCCACAGCCATCCCCACAGCATAATCCTGCCACCACCATGCTTCACTGTAGGGATGGTATTGGCCTGGTGATGAGCAGTGCCTGGTTTTCTCCAAACATGATGCCTGGCATTCACGCCAAAGAGTTCAATCTTTGTCTCAGCAGACCAGAGAATTTTATTTCTCATGGTCTGAGAGTCCTTCAGGTGCTTGTTGGCAAACACCAGGCATGCTGCCATGTGCCTTTTACTAAGGAATGGCTTCTGTCTGGCCACTCTACCATACAGGCCTGATTCATTGTTGCAGAGATGGTTGTCTTTCTGGAAGGTTCTCTTCACTCCACAGAGGAATGCTGGAGCGCTGACAGAGTGACCATCGGGTTCTTGGTCCCCTCCCTGACTAAGGCCCTTCTCCCCCGATCGCTCAGTTTAGATGGCCGGCCAGTTCTAGGAAGAGTCCTGGTGGTTCTGAACTTCTTCCATTTATGGATGATGGAGGCCACTGTGCTCATTCAACACCATCCGCCCCGCTCTGCTCCAGGACAAGCTGTCCCTGCTCGGCGTGCCTGACTCCCTCTGCAGGTGGATCACCGACTTCCTGGCGGACCGGAGGCAGCATGTGTGGCTGGGGAAGACTGTCTCTGACTCTGTCAGCATCAGCACCGGATCACCCCAGGGCTGTGTACTTTCCCCCCTACTTTTCTCCCTTTATACCAACTCCTGCACCTCCAGCCACCAGTCTGTTAAGCTGATCAAGTTTGCGGACGACACCACCCTCATCGGGCTCATCTCCAACGGCGTCGAGTCCGTCTACAGCAGAGAGGTGGCCCAGCTGGCGTCCTGGTGCAGCCACAACAACCTGCAGCTGAACGCTCTGAAGACAGTGGAGATGATCGTGGACTTCAGAAAAGTCACAACCCCTCTGCCCCCCCTCACCCTCACAGGCTCTCCCATCACCACTGCAGATTCCTTCCGCTTCTTGGGCACCACCATCACCCGGGCCCTCAAATGGGAGCCGACCATCAGCTCCCTCATCAAAAAGGCCCAGCAGAGGATGTTCTTCCTGCGGCAGCTGAGGAAGCTCAAGCTACCCACCAAGATGTTAGTGCAGTTCTACACAGCCATCATCGAGTCCATCCTCACCACCTCCATAACCGTGTGGTACGCAGGAGCCACTGCCAGGGACAGACTAAGGCTGCAGCGCGTCGTGCGCACTGCTGAGAAGGTGATCGGCTGCAAGCTCCCATCTCTCCAAGACCTGTAGATCTCCAGGACCCGGAGGCGTGCAGGCCGGATCATAGCCGATCCTTCACACCCTGGTCACGTACTGTTTGCCCCACTCCCCTCAGGTAGAAGACTTCGGTCCATTCAGACTAAAACCTCCCGGCACATGAACAGCTTCTTCCTCTCTGCCATCAGACTGCTGAACACTAAGTGACTTATTGACTCTCGTGCACTATGTACAGCAGCTCAACCAGACTCATGTCAATCATCACTGTTTCTGTTGCATTACCGACTGCACTATGTGGTACTCCACAATATCTGCTGCTCGCTAATATATTTAAAAACTGCTTTGACTAGTATTACTCATTCTTATTCTACACTTATTGCATGTATAGTTTTTTATTTCTTTTATCTTATCATGTTTAATGTTGCAGCATTGCACCGAGACAAATTCCTAGTTTGTGTACTACATGAACAATGGCAATAAATCTGATTCTGATTCTGATTCCGATTCTGATTCTGATTCATTGGGACCTTCAAAGCAGCAGAAATTTTTCTGTACCCTTGCCCAGCTTTGTGCCTTGAGACAATCCTGTCTCGGAGGTCTACAGACAATTCCTTTGACTTCATGTTTGGTTTTTGCTCCAACATACACCGTCAACTGTGGGACCTTATATAGACAGGTGTGTGCCTTTCCAAATCATGCCCACTCAACTGAATTTACCACAGATGGACTCCAATTAAGCTGTAGAAACATCTCAAGGATGATCAGTGGAAACAGGATGCACCTGAGCTCAATTCTGAGGTTCATGGCAAAGGCTGTGAATACTTATGTACATATGATTTCTTAGTTTTTTAAATTTTTAATAAATTTGCAAAATTCTCAAACAAAACTTTTTTCACGTTGTCATTATGGGGTATTGGGTGTAGAATTTTGAGGGAAAAAATGAATTTGATCCATTTTGGAATACAGCTGTAACATAACAAATGTGGAAAAAGTGAAGCGCTGTGAATACTTTCTGGATGCACTGTATAGAGAATAATGACAATAACTATGATATTTAGATATAGCATTTCAGTACTTGCATGTAGGTGCATGCAAGGGTGTTTTTAATGTTTTATTGTTCTTTCTGTGTGATTGTGTGCAGTAATACTTCCATAATACTACTAATAATACGTAATACTGAATAATACTTAATAATTTAACTCTGACAGACAATAAAGTAACCTCTGACTGAGATTTTTGTGGTTATAAACATATGTTTGTATTTTTTTATAAGGTGGCGGAGTGGTTAGCACTGCGGCAGCACAGCAACTCACCCTTGGCCGGGGATCCTGGGTTCGATCCCAGCCCCCGACCAACAGTGATCTGTGTGGAGTTTGCATGTTCTCCCCGTGTCTGCGTGGGTTTACTCCAGGACTTGTCCGGTTTCCTCCCACATGCCAAAAACATGCAAGTTAGGTTAATTGGCATCAAAACTGGGGATTCTAAATTGTCCTTAGGTATGACTGTGAGAGTGAAAGGTTGTCTGTCTCTCTGTGTTGGCCCTGCAATGGACTGGCGATCTGTCCAGGATGTACCCTGCCTCTCACCCAAAGATGCTGGGATAGGCTCCAGCCCCCCCGTGACCCGAAAAGGATTAAGCGGAAGAAGATGAATGAATGAATGAATGATAATAGTAAAGATCTGATATAGGGACAAGAACTCACAAAACAATGGACTGATTTTTGGGGGAAATGGAACACATTTAAAATACACCTATTTAAAAATAATCATGTGTGGCGGTTCGGTTAACCCCCACAACAGATAAGGACACTCAGCTCTCTTGTCTCTGTTTTTCCCGCTGCACTACTGAGATGTAATGTGCCATTCATGTATTTGTGATGCAAACGTGCATGTATTGTGATGTAATGCGCCATTCTCGTATAGTGTTCATGCGTCTTGTCCTTACTGTGCTTCTTCTGAGCATCTTACATATGTAGATGTGCTTTGATGTAAATCCCCACAAATAGACTGGTCAAACACAGCGCTCGGCTAGAGCAAATAACAGAACAGGAAATGTGTATTAATGTCTACAGGCAGACTCGTTTCGTCTGGCTCACCTCTGTAATGTTAATGTTGCCTTTCATGCAAATGTCTCATGCCTGTCCTGTTATCTGTTGGATCAGACCAACTGCTGTGAATGCTTTGATGTATTGTTGTAGTTGGGTGTATATATACTGCCTTGTAACCCCTTTGTCCTGCACCTGGAGCAGGGGCTAGCAAATCTGCCTATTGTTATGTAGGTCTTACAAATGCAAATGTCTCATGCCTGTCCTGTTATCTGTTGGATCAGACCAACTGCTGTGAATGCTTTGATGTATTGTTGTAGTTGGGTGTATATATACTGCATTGTAACCATGCTCTCATCCTCTCTCAATCTCACTAATGCAACTACAGCTGCTGGACACAGACATTGTGTCCTCCTCCTCTGAGAGCCGTGGGCTCGCTCTCGGCGCGCTTGCACGGCGCCGGGAGCAGAGCTTGTGACGGCGGTATGATAATAAAACTCTACTTAAAACCTCCAACAATGCCGCTTTATTTCATGCCGCCGCACTGGTGACCCCTTGAAGACGCACACGCTTTGTGCGACGCAGCCTTCTGGTTTGGACATCCACGCTGAATCGGCCGAGCGGTGCCAAAGATCGTCTATTCCCTCCCACCGCTCCAACGCATCTACACGAGCCTGAGGGACAAAAGATCGTCTATTTCCTCTCACCACTCCAACGCACCATGGCCAAGCTGCAGCCACAGCCCAAACCTGGATTTTATCGGCGCCGTCTGCGCCGATCTCCACCAAGTTTCTGCACCCTGACTCGCCACTCCAGCGGCCCACCCACGCACGGAACCCCCGCGCATGCACCGGGGAGTTACGAGGACGGCGCATCACGCACGGGACAAGTAACGGCTCCAGAGACCGCCATCGTCCTCCACCGCTGCTCACAGAACCTTCAGGGCTGCTCGTTCACCTGAAGCAAGCACGCAGCTTGCCACTGGATTTTTTTTTTAATGGTCTCAGCCACGGCACAAAGGGATTTCAGCCGTCAGCTGTTCCCGGGGGGCTTTGGGGTTGCTCCTGCACCTAAAGCCAACACGCCAGTCCCTCTGCTTTTGTTTATTTTTTCTTACAGCCGCTCCTGCTTTTCTTCATGGCCACGAGAGGAGTCAGAGACTAATTTTTCTTCTTGTGATCTCCGCACGCGCAACGGGACAGCCCTCGACGTCACGGAGCAGCAAGCAATTTTTGCGCGGCTCGGGACGATTTTACAGCCCCTGCCGGCACTTACTACCCCTCCCCTCCCTCCCCCTCCGCCTGCAGCGAGCTTCTCCCACAGCTCGCTCACACAGATGGATTATCGAGGTCTTGGCCCCCTGCCGCGCCCTCTGGGGGGGAGCGTGTGGCGGTTCGGTTAACCCCCACAACAGATAAGGACACTCAGCTCTCTTGTCTCTGTTTTTCCCGCTGCACTACTGAGATGCAATGTGCCATTCATGTATTTGTGATGCAAACATGCATGTATTGTGATGTAATGCGCCATTCTCGTATAGTGTTCATGCGTCTTGTCCTTACTGTGCTTCTTCTGAGCATCTTACATATGTAGATGTGCTTTGATGTAAATCCCCACAAACAGACTGGTCAAACACAGCGCTCGGCTAGAGAAAATAACAGAACAGGAAATGTGTATTAATGTCTACAGGCAGACTCGTTTCGTCTGGCTCACCTCTGTAATGTTAATGCTGCCTTTCATGCAAATGTCTCATGCCTGTCCTGTTATCTGTTGGATCAGACCAACTGTTGTGAATGCTTTGATGTATTGTTGTAGTTGGGTGTATATATAGTGCATTGTAACCATGCTCTCATCCTCTCTCAATCTCACTTCTGCAACTACAGCTGCTGGACACAGACATTGTGTCCTCCTCCTCTGAGAGCCGTGGGCTCGCTCTCAGCGCGCTTGCACGGCGCCGGGAGCGGAGCTTGTGACGGCGGTATGATAATAAAACTCTACTTAAAACCTCCAACAATGCCACTTTATTTCATGCCGCCGCACATGTCACCTTTTTTAGAATAAAGAAAGGGGTATTTATTTATTCATTTGTTTATTTATTTATTTAATTACAGGTTATTGTGTGTTCCCCCAGTACTTCATATATGTTTTCTATTTATCTTGTATATATTTTATTACTTTCATATTTATATCTTTCTTTAACACCACAAAGGACTGCACTAAATTTCATTGTATTTGTTACAATGACAATATAGATATTCAGTTCAATTCAAAATACATCGAAACTCTTTGTATAATACAGTAACAACAGTATTAAAGTGTCTTGTTTGTATAGCAGCCTAAATATTGACAAAACAACAGAAACAATCTAATGAAGCTGGATATACTGTATTTCAAAACATTCAGCACTCAGAGGTTGGATTAACTGAACATTGTCCATCATTGACAAAAAAATCTGAAGGCTGTGTGCAGCTTTGTGCCCGAGGCATATGTGAACTAAGCCACTGCTTAGGGCCCCATGACCACCAGGGGGCCCCCTATGGCCATCCATCCATCCATCCATTCATCTTCTACCGCTTTTCCGGAGGTCCAGGTCGCGGAGGCAGCAGTTCAAGAAGAGAAACCCAGACTTCCCTCTCCCCAGCCACCTGCTCCAGCTCTTCAGAGAGGATACCAAGGCGTTCCCAGACCAGCTAGGAGACATAATCTCTCCACCGAGTCCTGGGTCTGCCCTGGGGTCTCCTCCCAGTGGGACGTGCCCAAAACACCTCAAGTGGGAGGCGTCCAGGAGGCATCCTAATCAGATGCCCATACCACCTCAACTGACTCCTTTCAATGTGGAGGAGCAGCGGTTCTACTCTGAGCCTCTCCCGGATGACTGAGCTCCTCATCCTATCTCTGAGGGTGAGTCCAGCAAACCTACGAAGAAAGCCCATTTCAGCTGCTTGTATCCGTGATCTCGTTCTTTCGGTCATTACCCAAAGCTCGTGACCATAGGTGAGAGTAGGAACGTAGACTGACTGGTAAATCGACAGCTTTGCCTTAGAACTCAGCTCCCTCTTCACCACAACAGACCGGTACAACGTCCGCATCACTGCAGATGCTGCTCCGATCCGTCTGTCAATCTCTCGCTCCATTCTCCCCTCACTCGTGAATAAGACCCCAAGATACTTAAACTCCTCCACTTGGGGCAGGAGCCTATCCCCAACCCGGAGAGGACAATCCACCTTTTTCTGGCTGAGGACCATGGAGTCGGACTTGGAGGTGTTGATTCTCATCCCAGCCGCTTCACACTCAGTGGCAAACCGTCCCAGCAAGAACTGTAGGTCATTGCTGGATGAAGCCAACAGGACAACATCATCTACAAACAACAGAGATGAGATCCTGTGGTCACCAAGCATGACACCCTCCATTCCCTGGCTGCGCCTAGAAATCCTGTCCATAAAAATTATGAACAGGATCGGTGACAAAGGGCAGCCCTGGCGGAGTCCAGCTCTCACTGGGAATGACTTCGACCGAGTGTTGGCAATACGAACCAAACTCTCACAACGGTCATACAGAGACCGAATAGCTCATAACAACAAGCCCGATACCCCATACTCCTGAAGCACCCCCCACAAAAAACCACAAGGGATACGGACGAATGCCTTCTCCAAGTCCACAAAACACATGTAAACTGGTTGGGCAAACTCCCACGAACCCTCGAGAATTCTCGAGAGGATAAAGAGCTGGTCCGATGTGCCACGGCCAGGACGAAAACCACATTGCTCCTCCTGAAACCGAGGTTCGACCAACGGCCGGACTCTCCTCTCCAGTACCTTGGCATAGACCTTCCCAGGGAGGCTGAAGAGTGTGATCCCTCTAAAGTTGGAGCACACCCTCTGGTTCCCTTTTTTGAAGAGAGGAGCCACCACCCCAGTTTGCCATGCCAAGGGCACTGCCCCCAACCTCCACGCAATGTTGCAGAGGCGTGTCAACCATGACAGCCCTACAACATCCAGGGCCTTGAGGTACTCAGGGCGAATCTCGTCCACCCCCGGTCGCAGATCAATGATCGATTTTGTTATTGTGTCATCAGACCTGCGAACGTATGTCTTGGACACTCTGGTAAAGAGACATGCAGAGCAGTCAACTGATTACTGCCTGGTGAGTTGGATGCAATGGCAGTGGTGGCTGCCATTCAGACCCCGTAGACCCAAGTGTATAGTGAGGGTGTGCTGGGAACATCTGGCTGAGGCTCCTGTCTGAGAGGTCTTCAACTCCCACCTTCAGAAGAACTTCAACCATATTCTGAGGGAGTCTGGAGAAATGGAGTCTGAATAGGCCACATTCTCCACCTCCATTGCTGAAGCGGCTGCTCAGAGCTGTTGCCACAAGATCATCAGTGCATCTCGTGGTGACATCCCCCAAACCAAATGGTGGACACCAGTGATGACGGAGGCCATCAAGTTGAAGAAGGAGTCCTATCGAGCTTGGTTGGCTTGTGGGACTCCTGAAGCAGCTTAGGTGTACCAGCAGGCCAAGCGAAGTGCAGCTCGGGTGGTTGCTGAAGCAAAAACTCGGGTGTGGGAGGCGTTCGGTTAGGCCATGGAACAAGACTTTTGGTCAGCCTCGAAGAGATTCTGGCAAACTGTCCGGCGACGCAGGAGAGGGAAACAGCTATCTGTCCACACTGTGTATGGTAAAGATGGAGTGCTGCTAACTTCAACTGGGGATATTGTCAGGCGGTGGAAGGAATACTTCTAGGATCTCCTCAATCCCACTGACATACCTTCCACAGAGGGAGCAGAGCTTGAGGACGAGGGGATGACTCGCTCATGATGAGGCTGAGGTCACCGAAGTGGTTAAAAAAGTCTTTGGTGGCCAGGCCCAGGGGGTGGACAAGATTCACCCTGGGTACCTCAAGACTCTGGATATTCTGCAACATTGCGTGGAGGTCCGGGACAGTACCTATGGCATGGCATGGTGGTGGTTCCTCTTTTAAAGAAGGGGGACCAGAGGGTGTGTTCTAACTATAGGAGGATCACACTTCTCATCCTCCCTGGGAAGATCTGTGCCAGGGTGCTGGAGAGGAGAGTCTGACTTTTGGTCGAACCTCGGATTCAAGGGGAGCAATGTGGTTTTTGTCCTGGTCGTGGCACATCAGACCAACTCTCATGTGCTTTGTGGAGTTGGAGAAGGCATTCCATTGAATCCCTTGTGGTCTCTTGTGTGGGTGCTCCGGGAGTATGGGGTATCAGGCTTGTTGCTACAAGCTATCCGGTCTCTATAACCATTGTGAGAGTTTGGCTCGTATTGCCAACACCCAGTCGAAATTGTTTTCAGTGAGAGTTGGACTCCACCAGGGATGCCCTTTGTCACCTATCCTGTTCATAATTTTTATGGACAGGATAGCTAGGTGCAGCCAAGGAATGGAGGATGTCATGTTTTGTGACCACAGAATCTCATCTCTGCTGTTTGCAGATGATGTTGTCCTGTTGGCTTCATCCAGCAATGACTTACAGGTCTTACTGGGACGGTTTGTTACTGAGTGTGAAGATGATGGGATGAGGATCAGCACCTCCAAGTCTGAGTCTATGGTGCTCAGCCAGAAAAAGGTGGATTGTCCCCTCCAGGTTGGGGACGAGCTCCTGCCCCAAGTGGTGGAATTTAAATATCTTGGGGTCTTATTCACAAGTGAGAGGAGAATGGAGTGGGAGCTTGACAGACGGATTGGAACAGCATCTGCAGTGATGCGGACATTGTACCGGTCTGTTGTGGAGAAGAGGTAGCTGAGCTCTAAGGCAAAGCTGTTGATTTACCGGTCAAGCTACATTCTTACCCTCAACTATGGTCATGAACTTTGGGTAAGGACCAAAAGAATGAGATTGTGGATACAAGCAGCTGAAATGAGCTTTTTCTGTAGGATTACTGGACTCACCCTTAGAGATAAGGTGAGGAGCTCAGTCATCTGGGAGAGGCTCAGTGTAGCGCCACTACTCCTCCACATCAAAAGGAGCCAGCTGAGGTGGTTTGGGCATCTGATCAGGGTGCCTCCTGGACGTCTCCCACTTGAGGTGTCCTGGGTATGTCCCACTGGGAAGAGACTCCGGGGCAGACCCAGGACATGCTGGAGAGACTATGGGCCCTATTAGTATGAAACTTTCCGCTGTACACCAGTGTTTTTGTTAGTTTCTGTCATTGCATTGTCAGTTTTATGTGCTCTGTGTCACACCATCTAATTACCAGTAGACGGTGCGCCCGCTCTGTGCTAGGAGGATGCAGCTCATTTTAAAGAGGTGTGGCGCTCTAATGTGCATTACTATTATAGTGTATGTTGTGACAATCCGCTTTTGATCAGAAAAAAGGGGTCTATCGCCAGAAGTGCATTGTTTAATGCTATTTCAGTGGCATGTTTTGAAATTGCACAGCTCCGGAGCGCATGAAGAAAGGGCATGCGCTGGGATCTTCTTTTATTTTAATGGAGAGAGTTGGAACAGTCATAATATAATTGCCCATGATTTTAATTATATGATGAACATACTAGTTTTTTTTATTCCATCCATGCTCTCATTTTAATTGCAGACTTACCATTGGAGTCTATAGATTAGACATTAATGTATGATTTTTTTTAGGGGAATGAATGAATTAACAGGGAGCATGTGTGCCAGTGTTCTCCAGTGTGATGTGCGGCGCACGGGGGGAAGGGGGGTCGTCAGTCTGAAGATTTTTATTCCATTCACATTTTAGTTTTCATCATGGACTTATTAGGTATTAATGTGTTTATTTTTAGGGGAATAAATGAATGAACAAGACGTGTGCAGCATTTTACTTTTCACTGTAACTCCCCAGAGAGACAGGAGATGCATCCAGATCTGCCTTGGCTGCGCGCCCCGGGTTTCCAGCCGGGCTGCAAACCTCGGCAGACACCGCTGGGACGGGAAGAACCCTCGGTCGGTGAAAGCAACAGGAGAGGGAGCACTCCATCTCCTCACGGCCGGGAGCAAATTCCACACCATCATTAATGAAAGTTTATCAAAGTTTGCACAGGCATTATCCTCTTTTCCTGAAGTTATACACTACATGAAGTGTGCACTACATCCAACGATTCATCTGATTTTTCGGATTAGCATTCTTCCTTGTTTTTCTCTCTAAAATAACTAACTGGGCATCAGCTGTGATTGATGTCTTCCTTATTACTAAGCAGCATTACTATCACATGCATTTTGGCTCACACACACGGGCTTTGGTCAGCGCAAAACCCATCTTAAATTGTCATGATCACAGTTCACTTTAGATATTGCACCTCTTTGCATTAAAGGGATGGGCAGGAGCGCTCTGAAGAAGAAGCCAGCTCTGTTGTCATTCAGTCCATACAGCCAATCATGTACAGTAGAACAAAATTACATTTCTCCTATCTACAATGTTAATCACATGTAGAATCAGAGGGGCCGCTGCCATGCAAGGCACCGCCACAACAACTTCTCCTTCCCCCATTCTATTATGCTGCGCACCAAGCTAGAAGGCGGGAAGTACCATTTTTATATGGTCTTTGGTTGACCCGGCCGGGACTTGAACCCTGAACCTCCCAGTTGTGGGGCAAAGGCGCAACCAACTAGGCCACCACTCCAGTGGCCTAGTTGGCTAAAACACACCTCTGAACAATTAGACTGCTTCAGGTTGTCTGACGGCTCATTGAGGCACGCCAATCAGCTTTGGCGTGCCCGGGAAGACGCTCCAGGTGGCGAGGCTGGTAGAACCATACAGTAGTATTGCATGTATGGGTAGTTATTATTCACTGATAGTGAACTCATTATCTCTCTTTTATTTCTTTTGTGGCAGAAACCACCCCCCCCACACACACACACACTCGCCTATGCGTACCCACTGCTATATCACACGCCTATTCGTGCCTTACACGTATAGCAGTGATTGTACATGCACAGTGCCCTGTTTGAAGACAGCAATAAAGCAGCAGTTGTGGAAGCAACCCTACATCTCCTTTTGTGATTGTTCCTGCACCAAATACATGGCAGTAATGGCAATGAATGCATCCAGACCTTAAGAAGTGTTCTGGCCGACACTCCAGGTTGAATGTGGTGATAAAACACGGACAGCAGCTTACAGTCCAGAGTATACAGAGCTATCGTTTCTCCCCTACAATGATTTGTCCTTTGAACCGGATGCACACCGCACCCACCCTAGTCAAGATGAATGACATTCAAGACCTCACAGTCCTTGGTGCATGCCCCTGATGCCACGCACATCTCCCTCTTCATTATAAAGACTATGAACTCGATCCAGCCGGTCTGAGCACTCACAGGCCTGCACTACACAGAGAAATGAGGATGCTACAAAAGGAAACAGATAAGATAACTCCTCGTCCAGCCTCATATGGCACCCCGATACCCACGCAGCTTAGCAGGACAGAAATCCTCCCAGAGACAGACACCCATTATGCAGTTTCGGGCCCACTGCATGGCTACAAGGAGCAGTTAAGCTGGATTCATGCTGCACCATTGCTGTCCGCGTACATGTAACTGGAAACCTTGTGTGACAAAATTTACGTCATCATCTCCACTCTGCTAGTGTCCGCAGTGCTCGACCGCAGACGACCGCGTGCAGCCCAAATTTTGTGACCGCGCCGCCTGCCAACGACCTGAATGCGTTGAAAAGCGCATGAGCAAGACTGAACGTCCCATTCACGAGGTGGCGATATTGGCACAGCATACCAAGACAAAGTAAATGAAGAAGACAATGAGGAAGCGGAAGACAAGAATAAACATACATGAATCATACATAAATACTTCAGCAGCAGCAGCAGCATCTTCATGGAAAAGGAGTGAAAACTGGGATGTCAAGCAGCAGAACGCAAGCAGCGTCTCTTCGTTGGTGAAAATCCTGGCGTCTCAGCGCATTGGCGCTACCTATTGGGCGGGAGTGAAACTACAAATGATGGTTGTGTGCATGCATCAACTGCTTGGCCTGAGTAGATGAAAAAAGTGAGCATGAACAGCACCACATGCGTGCTGGGCTTGTCCAAAGCGCACGAGGACCAAAGCGGACTAGAGGGGAAATGTAGCATGAATAAGGCTTTAGTCCCACAGCTGCCTTCAGATAGACTCTAGGAGAGGCTGCAGAGTCATCTCACCCCTCACATAACCTAGCGAACTACAGCCCTTGGAGCAGAGCTAGAGGAAATCCAGCATGAACAGCTACTACTCCAGCAATCACAGCAGCGCATGGCTGCTGGTCTGGCTGAATTACGAGCGCTTCAAACAGACATGCTACAGCTAATAACTGGTGCTTACAAACTCCAGGCGGCACAAGAGGCACTGTCTAACCCTTCTAACAGTTAATAATGTCACCATGGGGTGAGATGCCGTCTCAGCGCTCAGCCCATGTTTTCCTTCACCCCTGCTTCTCATTGAGCAGCGTCTCAGCAGGCTCCCAGCTGGCAGCATTACGGACGGCTGGGGCCAATTAATCTTCATCAGCTGGGGCGCTGCCAATGAGAATAAATAGGAGCAGCCTCGATGACTCGGGGCTGCGACATAAGCACTGCTAGGCTGAAGCCCCTTCGTCTGGTGTCAGCCTCTACTCCCCTTACAGCATTCCTGTGATTGTAACCCGCTGTGAGTATGTACGCCTTGTTACCCCTATGTCCAGTACGAGCTCCCTGCTCCTGCGCTGTGCAACCTGTGAGTGTACCTCTGTACGAGTATCTGTGCTCTCCTCATTCCTCATCCCTCACCTTTAATAAAACATCACGACTCACTGGCTCGCCCTTGGCTCTTATTGCGTGGCTCCCTAGAGCTGCGCGTGACAGTATGTCGCAGCCAGACGAGTTACCGGCGGCCGTGAGTCGCTGTGGAATTGTACCTTTCTGTCCGGGTGTCAGCGCTGCTAGCATGCCGTTTCCCAGGAGTCACTCTCGACGCCAGGGCGACGAGCTGAGGTCCATCTCGGGGGCTGTCGACAGGACGCTCTTCACCCTGCACGACGCCTCCAACGCGAGACGCTGGCATCCGGGCCGTGCTGAGGAACTCCTGGACTGTTACCCTCATTCTGTGTTCCATCTCGAGGACAATGCCAGGATAGACGCCACAGGTACACAGCGAGAGAAGCTCCGCGGGTTGGATGGAAATCCCGGCAGGAAGCCGAAGTGGATGACATTGCCCCCCACTTCGGGATCCCGTTCCTGTTGCCATTCCAGTCCGGGAGTTCGCGCCAACCAGAGGGCTTCCCCCGACCTGCGCCACGTCACTCGGGATTCCCTCCAAGGAGCCGCAGCTGACAGCAGTTACGTCTGGGGCCGAGTGGCTGTCGCGAGCTCCACTGTGTGTCCTGTCACCATCTTCAGGCATGTGGCGGCGGCAGTGAGATCGGTGGAGAGGACTCCAGGGCTACGAAGCTTTCCTGTGCTCGACGCCTTCCTCGCCTCGATCTCCGATCAGGAGCAGCGATTCCTGGGTTTCCCCCTCGCTTCGTCCCCTGGGAATAGCCGTCATCACATTGCCGAGTCACCTCTGCACGAACCTCGTCCGGATCCAGTTCTGGGCTGCCGCCAGGACCGTTCCCCCCACGCAGCTGTCACCTCCTCGTCTCATCAGTGTGGAGATTTCACAGCCTCGTTCCCTGAGCCTCGTTCCCCCGCTGTCATTCCTGGACATTTGGGCTGGCTCATCCCGGCTGTTTCCCCCTCCTTCTCGACGCGCTTCCTGACTGCTGTGTGTGCCTGGAATCCCGGCCTGGTGAGCTCTCTGCTGGAGACTACGCGAGCGACCCTCAGACGGTTCTCCAGGGGGTCCTCCGTTATCGCCGGGCGGGGAGAGGAAGCAGCGGTATCCACCACAGCAGGCGATATTCAACCTCCAGGAGACAGGCAAGTCATAGTTTCTTCACATCAGCTTAATGATTTGCTCTGTCACATTCCTGGAGGAGGAGTTCAGGGTTCACAGCTCCCTGAACTCCCCCCACCTGCTGTAACCTGTGTTCCTAATCCTGCATCCTCTGTGTCTCTCTCCGCCGAGCGATCCCCGGCTCCGGGTCAACGTGGTGGGATAAGGAGAGGGCCTGTGGTTCCGCAGCTACGTTGCGGACGGAGGAGGGGGACTGACTGCTGCGTGGAGTCTGCACCGACGACTGAGCGTCCCCGGGTCTCCACGGAGGAGCGGTTCAGTCCAGCGGGACGAGATTCTTCTGGCTTCACGCCGAGTGGATCGTCGGCGGGGTCACCGGAGCTGGAGGAACCTCAAGCTGCGCTGACCATCGTGCTGGCTGCGGGGCCCGACGCGGCTGGATGGGAGCCTGACAACGACCTCCTGACGACGGATCCTGGATCTTCGCAGTCCTGGACGGCGTCAGAACCCGAGATCAGGCGAGTGCTCTCCTTTCTTTTCTCCCTTTATATCTTTGAGCACTTCAGCCTGTCTCTAGGGGAGATGAGCTGAGTGCAGCTGCCCGCTGCGTCTGAGCTCGTCTCGCCGGGTTCTGGCGCTGCCGGTGATCCTGATCCCGGTTCTGTTTTCTCTTCTGAGCCTTCTCCCAGGGTCACCGGCGAGGAGTTGCTGTTCCTCGTGGTGCTGGAGGGTCCAGGTTCAACGTTGGAGGTCGGTTCTGGTGCGGTGTCCAACGTGGGTTCACCCGAGACCCAATCGGGGTCCAACGTGGGTGCTGCTCCAGCGGCGTCCAACGTGGGTTCGCCCGAGACCCAATCGGGGTCCGACGTGGGTGCTGCTCCAGCGGTGTCCGACGTGGGTTCGCCTAAGGCCCGATCGGGGTCCGACGTGGGTGCTGCCCCAGTGTTGTCCAGGTCCGGTGAGGAGGTGGCCGCTTCCCTGCGGCCTGACGCTCGTTGCCCTCGTCATCGCCTCTCCCCTGAGCCTCTTCCACCAGGACCCGTTTTGACCTTTTGTCCGTCTCAACGGTCCTGGTGGTTGAGTGATGCGGGTCGACGACCCGACCCGCAAGACTTTCGGTTCGGTGATCTGGTTCCCCCCGATGATCTGTGTTTGCCTCTGGGTGGCCTGGTTCGGCTGCCGGTGGACTGGGTTCCTGGAATCTGGGTCCGGAGTTCGCCGTCCGAACATTTCCCTTTCCCTGGTTCGCCAACTGGACAATGGGCGGGGAGATCTCCGGAGCCATCTCGGCCATTTTTGGACTCTTCCTGTCATATTCCTCGGGTGCCGCTTATTTTTGTTATGGTCACTCGGGTGAGATATTTTGTCCTTTTGGTAAATACATATTCATAGTGCTGTGTATTGTTTTTTCTTTTTCCCCGTATTAACCGTACTCAGCATTTTATCCCATTGTTATCTTATGTACCTGTCACCAGTATTTCCCTAGGTGACCCCCCGTATATTTGCCGCCGTGTATTGTGTTCTCCCCTTATCAACCGTACTCGGCATCTTACCTCATTATCTTGTGAACCTGTCCCCATTTTCCCTCTAGGGGACCTCCTGTAGATTTCGCGCTGTGTATTGTGTTTTCCCCTTAACCATACTCAGCTTTTTTACCTTATTGTTGTTCTTTTACCCTGTCACCGTTATTCTCCTAGGTGTCCCTCTTTGTATTTGGCGCCGGGTATTCTTTTCGCTTTTTATTTACCGGTGCATGTCATTCCCATTATTTTTGTCCTGTTGGTGGATATATATTCATAGTGCTGTGTGTTTTCCATTTCCCGTACTCAGCATTTTCCTTTTTGTGCCTTGTTTTTAGCTTTGTCTGTGCATTATAGAGTTATGTGTTTTGTTTTCCATCTTACCATGCTCTGTAGTTGTCCGTTGTCCCAGTCACTTTCACTCCTTTAGGTGACTGTGCATGTTGATATATATATATATATGGTGCTGTGTATTGTGGGTTTTTTTTTTCTCCCTCTTCTTTACCCGTACTCAGCGTTTTTTTTATCACTCTTGTCCTGTTCTTAGTTTTGTTTGCATTATGGAGTAGTGTTTGTTCTGTTATCCACACTCTGTAATTGCTTTATCCGTTTTTTGTCATTCTTTTGGTGGGTTATCTGTTCCCGTGTCCTGTATTCTCCCCATCTGTGCCCTGGTTTTTCTTTTTTCTCTTTTTTGGTGCGATGTAGAGTACTGTATTTGGGTTTTTTTTTTTTTGCCCTGTTACCCTACATTGGTCTGTTGGTGTTGTCCTTCCCTTTGCTTCTTCCCCTCCGGTCCTGCCTCCCTTCCTCCCACCCTAGGTGGGGGGGGGGGGGGGGCTGGGATGTTCCTGGTCGTTCAGGAGCCCGACCTTGAGGGGGAGGCTCTGTCACCATGGGGTGAGATGCCGTCTCAGCGCTCAGCCCATGTTTTCCTTCACCCCTGCTTCTCATTGAGCAGCGTCTCAGCAGGCTCCCAGCTGGCAGCATTACGGACGGCTGGGGCCAATTAATCTTCATCAGCTGGGGCGCTGCCAATGAGAATAAATAGGAGCAGCCTCGATGACTCGGGGCTGCGACATAAGCACTGCTAGGCTGAAGCCCCTTCGTCTGGTGTTAGCCTCTACTCCCCTTACAGCATTCCTGTGATTGTAACCCGCTGTGAGTATGTACGCCTTGTTACCCCTATGTCCGGTACGAGCTCCCTGCTCCTGCGCTGTGCAATACGTGAGTGTACCTCTGTACGAGTATCTGTGCTCTCCTCATCCCTCATCCCTCACCTTTAATAAAACATCACGACTCACTGGCTCGCCCTTGGCTCTTATTGCGTGGCTCCCTAGAGCCGCGCGTGACAAATAATGAAGCAGAAGACGACTGGCCGCCACCACCACCTTGGCCAATTGAAAGTGATGAGGAACTGCAGCAGAGCAGCCAGCCAGTCCTAAAACAGCTAGACCGGATGATGAGTGAGCTTCAGGTCCTAAAGAAGAAAACTCTAGCAGCCAACCAACTTCACTCACTGACTCAACTGCCTGAGCCCCCAAGCCTTCATCACTCCAGAAGTGGACAGGCACCCATGAACATCTCAGCACCCAATCCAGCCTGGTTCAGTTTGGCCCCTCCTCCACCACAGTTCACCTCCACACCCTACAAGGTGCAATCAAACCCCATCCATGTTCGTTATGGGCCATCAGAGCACCCACCACCTCCTCAGCGCTCTCCCTGTTCATCCAGGACACCCCCAGTAGATTCTCGACCAGCCTATCAGAGTGTCAATATGGAGACAATGTACTGTGGTCCATGTCCAACCATCCCTAACCTGTCACATTGAGACCCTGGTGAGTTTGCTCACCTCAAGATTGCCCTAGAGAACTTATTGCCCCTCGACAGTACTGAACTGTTCAAGTACCAAGTTCTAAGAGACCACCAACACCTAGAGGAAGCCAGATTAGTAGCCGATGCCTACCTTCATTCCCCTACCCCCTTCACAGACACCATGAAAGCCTTAAATGAGAAGCATGGCCAACCCCATCAGCTAGCTCTCAAGAAGACTGCTACAGTTATGGACTCACCAGGCATCAGACGAGGGGATGTAGTTGCCTTCAATATGTTCTCCCTGCAGATTCAGTCACTGGTGGGAATGCTTAAGATACTAGGCCCTGAGGGAGAAGTGAAGCTGCAGTGTGGATCCCATGTGGCTCACCTGCTCAGCAAGTTACCCCCAGAGCAACGTGCAGATTTCTGCAGATGTACACTACCGTTCAAAAGTTTGGGGTCACCCAGACAATTATTTTGTGTTTTCCATGAAAAGTCACACTTTTATTTACCACCATGAGTTGTAAAATGAATAGAAAATATAGTCAAGACATTGACAAGGTTAGAAATAATGATATGCCGGCTGCCGGGCTGGAGTAAGGCGGAGGACAAAAAATATAAGGTACAGACCCTCCCTTCCATCTGTTGTCATGGGAAATGTACGGTCGATACTGGGAAAGTTAGATGAGCTAGCGGCTATCTCCCGTTATGATAGCACATACCGGGAGTGCTCTCTCCTTTTGTTTACTGAGACGTGGCTAACTGAACTAGCAGCAGATGCTAACATTGAGCTGGAGGGTTTTCACATGATACGAGCTGACCGAACACCAGACAGTGGCAAGGCTAGGGGCGGTGGAGTGATAATGTATGTTAACAACAACTGGTGCAGACCGGGACATATCACTGTTAAACAACGACACTGCAGCAAAGACATTGAGTTGCTAGCTGTTAGCATGAGGCCTACATATCTCCCGAGAGAACACTCACACGTGATCTGCATTGTTGTTTATGCAAATCCGACGGCGAACGCTGGGACAGCACGTGACGTCATCCATTCAGTAACCAGCAGGCTGCAGACAGAACACCCAGATGCTCTTCTCCTCATCTCAGGCGATTTCAACCATGTTTCACTGTCTCCCATTCTACCCACGTTCACCCAGTATGTCACATGCCACACTAGAGACAATAAAACACTGGATTTATTCTACGCAAACACTAAGGAGGCGTACACCTCATCACAACTACCCCCACTCGGGAGATCGGATCACAACTTGGTTCATCTCCGGCCGGTGTACAAACCCCTAGTGCACAGACAACCTCCGGCCATGCACACTGTGGAGTTATGGTCTGAGGAGACAATGGACACCCTAAAGGGCTGTTTTGAAGCCACCGCCTGGAAGCAGCTCTGCGATCCACATGGTGAGGACATCGATGGCCTCATTCACACCTTCACGGGCTACCTCAGCTTCTGTGTGGACAAATCCGTTCCCACCAAGACCATACGGCGTCACTCAAACAACAAACCCTGGATCAACCCTAAGATAAAAACACTTCTGAGAGAGAAGAAGAGGATCTTCAGGTCAGGGAACAGGGAGATGCTGAAGTCCGTACAGAGGGAGCTGAGGAGAAAGATCAGAGAAGGCAAGGACAGCTTCAGGAAGAAGATGGAGGACAAGCTGCAACAGAGCGACATCAGCGGGGTCTGGAGAAACCTCAAAACCATCTCGGGGCTCCAGAATACCTCCCCCCAGGCCACAGGGGGCAGGGAGTGGGCGAACAACCTGAATCTGTTTTTCAATAGATTTGACCAACCGCCCTCCCCCCTGACTGCACAACAACCACTGCTGCCTCTAAAGAAATCAAGTCCTGCTGCCCACTCCCCACTCCACCAACACCCCCCCACTCCCAACACACAGCCCCCCATCCTGACCCTGACCAGGACCCAGGTGAGGACGGAGCTGAGGAAGATCAAGGCGAGGAAGGCGCCGGGACCGGACGGCATCAGCGCAAAGCTCCTCAAGTCCTGTGCAGACCAGCTGTGTGGGATTGTGACGTATATCTTCAACATGAGCCTGAAACTGGGGAGGGTACCACAGCTGTGGAAAACATCTTGTGTGGTACCTGTACCAAAAACTTCCCACCCCAAAGACCTGAACAGCTACAGACCGGTGGCCTTGACGTCCCACTTGATGAAGACCCTGGAGAGACTGCTCCTTGCTCACCTCCGCCCCCTGGTGGAACCAGCGATGGATCCACTCCAGTTCGCCTACCAGCATGGCATTGGGGTGGAGGATGCGGTGATCTTCCTCCTTCACCGTTCTCTGTCCCACCTGGAGAAGCCCGGGAATATGGTGAGGATCATGTTCTTTGACTTCTCCAGTGCTTTCAACACCATCCAACCGATGATCCTGAAGGACAAGCTGCTGCGCGCAGGGGTGGACCAGCACCTGTCATCATGGATCCTGGACTACCTCACGAACCGGCCTCAGTTTGTGAGAACCCGGGACTGTGTGTCTGACACGATCATCAGTAGCACGGGGGCCCCCCAGGGAACGGTGCTGGCTCCCTTCCTGTTCACTCTTTATACTGCGGACTTCTCACACAACACAACACACTGCCATCTACAGAAGTTCTCTGATGACTCTGCGATCGTTGGCCTCATCTCCAATGGAGATGAAGCTGAGTACAGAGGGCTTATCCAGGACTTCGTGGACTGGTGCCATCGGAACTGCCTCCAGATCAACGCGAGGAAAACTAAGGAGCTGGTGGTGGACTGCCGCAGGCATGGGCAGCCCCTCACAGTACCAGTAAATATACAGGGAACAGACATCGAGATGGTGACATCCTATAAGTACCTGGGTATTCATCTGAACAATAAACTAGACTGGTCACACAATACTGATGCACTCTACAAGAAGGGACAGCGCAGGCTGTTCCTGCTGAGGAGACTCAGGTCTTTTGGTGTACAAGGGGCGCTGCTGAAGTCATTCTATGACACGGTGGTGGCATCAGCCATCACTTTTGGAGTGGTCTGCTGGGGCAGTGGCATTACTGCAGCCGATAGGAAGAGACTGAACAAACTGATTAAGAAAGCTAGCTCTGTCCTGGGGCAGCGCCTTGATCCGATGGAGGAGATAGGAGAGAGAAGGACGGTGGCTAAACTGTCATCTCTGCTGGAGTCCGAGTTCCACCCTATGCAGGACATACTGAATGCACTGAGGAGCTCATTTAGCAGCAGACTACATCATCCCAGGTGCACAACCGAGAGGTTTCGTAGGTCCTTCCTACCAACGGCTGTCAGACTGTACAACCTAAGCAGGGCTGCTCGCAGAGATAGCAAAAAGACGTAACAAACTAATAGTTTTTTGAATGCAAAAGATGCAATAGACTTACACAATGGTCCCCTCCGGCATACAACTAGGAACATACCGGTCGCTATGGAGGGTGAGAATATGTATGGGCACATAATCATACCATGTAGGATAACTAAGTAGACGGTTATGCTGTTTCATTCCATCTAGCAACAATGCTCTGCACTGTGTGTGTTTATATATTTGCATATTTATTCCATCTAGCTACAATGCTCAGCACTGGGTGTGTTTATATATTTATATATCTACATATTATTCCATCTAGCTACATTGCTCCGCACTGTGTGTGTTTATATACTTGCATATTTATTCCACCTAGCTGCAATGCTCCGTACTGTGGGTGTTTATATATTTACATATTTATTCCATCTAGCTACAATGCTCTGCACTGTGTGTTCATATATTCATATATTTATTCCATCCAGCTACAATGCTCTGCACTGTGTGTCTGTGTGTGTGTGTATATATATATATTTTATAGTAATACGTACATATGTTTATTAGCTGCTCTTGCTTGCTTGTTTTTTTTTTTTCTTGCCTTCTGATTGTTGCTCTGAGTGTTGCTATCCCTGTGCTGTTGCAATCCTGGAATTTCCCCGTTGTGGGACTAATAAAGGCTTATCTTATCTTATCTTATCTTATGTATTTGAAATAATAATTTTTTCCTTCAAACTTTGCTTTCGTCAAAGAATCCTCCATTTGCAGCAATTACAGCATTGCAGACCTAACATGATTGCACAAGGGTTTTCTAATCATCCATTAGCCTTCTGAGGCAATGAGCAAACACATTGTACCATTAGAACACTGGAGTGATAATTGCTGGAAATGGGCCTCTATACACCTATCTAGATATTGCACCAAAAACCAGACATTTGCAGCTAGAATAGTCATTTACCACATTAGCAATGTATAGAGTGTATTTCTGATTAGTTTAAAGTTATCTTCATTGAAAAAAGTGCTTTTCTTTCAAAAATAAGGAAATTTCTAAGTGACCCCAAACTTTTGAACGGTAGTGTCTGTTTAATCATTCTGGGCCCAACTACACCCGCCATGATCTTGCTGCCTGGTTGAAATATGAATCCTGGTGTCATGATTTCGATGGACAGCTGTCACACAGGGGGTTTCGAGACAAGCCTGAAATATGTTCGGGAAAGCGCTCCGTCACATTGCTTCATGGTGCTGACACAGAAGAGATTAAGTCATCAAGCCAGTCCTCCACCAAACCCAAGTCAACACCTTACTGTGCCTACTGTGACAACCGCGACCACCATCTCAACCAGTGTGCAACCATAAGCAGACTCACTAAGGATCAATTAACCGAATGGATAAAGACTAATCAAAGATGTTGGCGCTGTGCCCGCTCACACCAAGCTGCACAATGCAACCTGAAGAAGCCCTGTAATTTGTGTCAAGGTCACCATTTACGAGTCCTCCATGATGTCAATGCAGGGCCAAGAGGGAGGACAATACAGCTAGTAGTGTCTCAGAATGTCACAACTCAACCGGTGTGCTGTACCTCGACCGGCCAACAGAGGGCAGTTGTGTCCTGCTGAAAGTGGTCCCTGTTCTACTCCATCATGGTGGTCAAATGCTAGATACCTATGCAGTATTGGACGATGGGTCAGAGAGAACCATGTTACTGCCTGCTGCAGTCCAGAAACTGGGACTACAAGGGAACCCCGAAGACCTGCCCTTACGCACAATATGCCAAGATGTGCAAGCGCTAAATGGCACCCGTGTCTCCTTCTCCATCTCCCCAAAAGCTTGACCCAAGACTTGTTTCTGCATCTGTGATGCCTTCACAGCAGCTCATATTGATTTAGCAGACCATACTTACCCCATCGAGTCCCTCCAGAGAAAGTACAAACACCTGAGTGGGCTCCCGCTACAGCCATTCAAGAAAGATAGGCTCTTGGTGCTGATAGGTAGTGACCATCCTCACCTTGTCACACCCATTGAACCTGTCTGCCTGGGGCCCCCTGGAGGCCCGGCTGCAATCCACACCCAGCTGGGATGGACACTGCAGGGCCCCTCCAGTGTTGTCTGCCAACTGAACCAGTCACAACAATGTCTGTTCACCTCACTCCCGCCTCTGGTGAACGAACTGATGCAGCATGTCGAGAAGCTCTGGCACGCTGATACCATTCCTCTCAGAAAGGACAAAGTGGTGACACGCTCCAAGCAAGACAACTTAGCAGTTGGCCTCCTCGAAAATAAGACAAACTCGCATGGATGTTGATGGTATACTTTGCTATGCCGCTCCTCTGCTACACCGCCACAACGTGCCACACCTGCAGGCTACTCCCAATGTTGTCATCCCAAGCCTGAGAGCTGTGGAGAAGAGGCTCCAAAGAGACTCTGAGAGAGCACAGCTCTCCAAGACAGAGATACAAGAACTGACAGAAGGCCACACATAGCATTACATCGATTCAGCCCAGAACCCTGCAGATGACGTAACTCGTGGCAAAACCTTGCAGGACCTGGAAAGACCCAATCGGTGGAGTCAAGGACCCCTCTTCTCGCTTATGGACCCTAACCAGTGGCCATCAGAGCCAGTCATCAGCCTGGGAGACACTCCAGGCTCAACCGATCTTCAGAAAGAAACCTTCTACGGTGTGTCATCCACAGCTGAGAGACCAGCATTGTCAGATGTGTATCAGTACAATACATGGAAAGAGCTGCTGGAAGCTACAATCCAGGAGCTACACGGGGCGGCTGCTAAGGATGGCCATTCCACTGCAGAGAACCATCGCCAAGCAGAGATGCTCCTCTTCAAGAGAGTCCAGCAGGATACTTTTCCTGAGGACTTACACCTCCTTAAAGGCAGGAAACCTGTGCCATGCAGTAGTCATCTCATAACCCTATCTCCAGAGTTGGACGAGTCCAGAGAACTCATCAGAGTTGGTGGTCGGCTTCGCCGATCCGAAGACCTAGCTCACACCAGTCTGCACCCATTAGTTCTAGACCCCGCTCATCCAGTCACTCACCTACTCATCCAGGATTTCGATGGCCATCTCCGTCATCCAGGACCAGAGTGTGTTTTTTCTGAACTCAGGTGCACATATTGGATCCTGCGAGGTAGAGAAGCAGTCCGTTGTTTCCAGAGAACCTCCGCTGAATGTTGCCTATGGAGAGCGAAACCCTCTGTCCCCATCATGTCTGACCTGCCACCAGCTTGCCTTCACTTCTTTAAGCCAGCCTTTTGCTCTACAGGTATTGACTGCTTTGGGCCATTTGAGGTCAAGGTGAGACTTTGTTTGGAGAAGAGGTGGGATATTATCTTTTAATGCCTCATCATCAGAGTTGTACACCTGGATGTCCTGATCTCAGTGGATACGGACTCCTTCCTGATGCCACTTCACAGGTTCATCGCTCGACCAGGGACACCTGCTGAACTGTACTCAGACCAAGGGACTAACTTCAGAGGTGGAGAATCCAAACTACAAGAGGCCTTCTCAGACATGTCTCCAGACCTTCAGTGACTTTTAGCTCCACATAAGATTAGTTTCCACTTAAATCCCCCAGTTGCACCCCACTTTGGAGGAGTGTGGGAGCATGAAATTCACTCCGTGAAGGCGGGGCTCTACACTACATTTGGAGCACAACCCCTTCAAGGAGAAGCCATTCGCACAGTGCTGGTGGAGGTGGAGGTGATCCTCAACTCCAAGACACTGGGCTATGTTCCATCCGACATAAGCAATCCAGATCCTGTGACTCCCAATTGCCTGCTGATGGGGTGGCCAGACGGGTCACTCCCCCAAGTTGTCTATCCCAAAGAAGAGCTCCTGAGTCATCGGTGGTGGAAGCACACCCGAGTGCTTGCTGACCAGTTTTGGGCCCGCTTCATTTGGCTGTACCTATCTGGACGACAGACTCGGCAGAAGTGGCAGTCATCTCCAGCAGACGTCCCAGAAGGTTCGGTGGTCATGATCGTAAACCCCCAGGTCGCGAGGGCCTCCTGGCCCATCGGGGGCATCCTGAGAGTTCATCCCAGTCCAGATGGATATATCAGGTCTGCTGATGTGGAGGTAAAAGACAGAACTTACACTAGACCTGTTGCCCGGCTGGTGATCTTGCTAGTCCTGCTGGATCAGGACAATGGACAATCTGTTTAAGTACGGGTTGAGTATAGAGTGCCTTTTGTTTGGTGCAAATGTACTGCATACATTTGGGGGCAGCTGTACAAAAGGACCTAAGCCACAGCCATTTACTACTTATATAGTGTGTTTGTTATTAACAGTTTGTCTGTATTTTAGCTCAGGCAGTGAATTGGGGTACTGTGATGGTGACATCATTAGGGAGAACTTTTCTGTTGCTGCATTCGAGATGTCCACTTATTCACTACATAATGAACTACATTACAACTGACTCCCATTTAAACGTAGTGCACTATGTAGTGAACGAGTGTTCATTTCAAACGCAGCATGTGTGTGCTTTTGCCTGCAGCATGAAAAGACCTGTTCGAGTACTAATTAGTTAAGTTCATAAGTGAAGTGAAAGTGAGTTAAGCCTTGTTCGAGTTCAGACAGATGAACAAGGGACTGTGTTAAGCCAGTGTGTGTCTATGACAAAGTAAGTTGTTCGCATTCATATGTTAATTACTTTAACACGTTGTGAAGTGCGGCAGTGTCATTGTTATTAGCATAATACGTGTGAAGGTGTTAGCCTGTTGCTCATTCACTTGATGCTAGTTGGGAATCTCCATGTGCTGTTTGATGCTGTGCTGTATTTATCCTGTGTTTACAGCACATAGTTGCTACTCATTTCATGGTGTGATTTGCAACAGTGAGCTAACTCAGTATAAGTTTGGTTATAAGTGCAACTGAGCTAAAAGTGCCTTGCTAACCTGCTTCATGGGTTCTTGGGTAGAACCATACAGTAGTACTGTATGGATGGGTAGTTATTATTCAGTGATAATGAACTCATTATCTCTCCTTTATTTCTTTTGTTTCAGAAACCACACACACACACACACACACACACACATACGCCTACGCGTACCCACTCCTGTATCATATGCCTGTTTGTGCCTTACACGTATAGCAGTGATTGTACATGCACAGTGCCCTGTTTGCAGACCACAATAAAGCAGCAATTGTGGAAACAACCCTCCATCTCCTCTTGTGATTGTTCCTGTGCCAAATACATGGCAGTAATGGCAATGAATGCATCCAGGCCTTAAGTAGTGTTCTGGCCGACACTCCAGGTTGAGCTTGGCGATAAAACACGAACAGCACCTTACAGTCCAGAGTATACAGTAGGGTTTCCTCTGGTAACATTTCCCAGTGGTGGCCCGCCATGCCAGAAAAATTTCTGCCGCTCTATCAGGACATACAAATTTAAGAAAAATTTATGAAGGAATGACGATCCGCAAGCACGCACATGAACAACCCGCGTGACTGTCATCCGTGTGGAGAGAAGCACCCCACCCGCGTGTTCTAGTCAACAGCCAGGCAGAGTGTCTTGCTACTAGCATGACTGTCCGAAAGAAACACGAGTTTATTAAAGTACTTTAAATGCGGAAAAAAAAATCAGAAGAGGTATGTAAGCACTGGAGGCATTTATCATGGTTTTAACCCACTGGTAACGGGAGCAATAATGGAAGAGTCGCTTAGCTAACAGGTGTGGTTACGAGCTTGAGTTGGTTGATTTTGTCTAATTACTGTTTTTTTAAGATAAGATAAGATAAGATAAGCCTTTATTAGTCCCACAACGGGGAAATTCCAGGATTGCAACAGCACAGGGATAGCAACACTCAGAGCAACAATCAGAAGGCAAGAAAAAAAACAAGCAAGCAAGAGCAGCTAATAAACATATGTACGTATTACTATAAAATATATATATATACACACACACACAGACACACAGTGCAGAGCATTGTAGCTGGATGGAATAAATATATGAATATATGAACACACAGTGCAGAGCATTGTAGCTAGATGGAATAAATATGTAAATATATAAACACCCACAGTACGGAGCATTGCAGCTAGGTGGAATAAATATGCAAGTATATAAACACACACAGTGCGGAGCAATGTAGCTAGATGGAATAATATGTAGATATATAAATATATAAACACACCCAGTGCTGAGCATTGTAGCTAGATGGAATAAATATGCAAATATATAAACACACACAGTGCAGAGCATTGTTGCTAGATGGAATGAAACAGCATAACCGTCTACTTAGTTATCCTACATGGTATGATTATGTGCCCATACATATTCTCACCCTCCATAGCGACCGGTATGTTCCTAGTTGTATGCCGGAGGGGACCATTGTGTAAGTCTATTGCATCTTTTGCATTCAAAAAACTATTAGTTTGTTACGTCTTTTTGCTATCTCTGCGAGCAGCCCTGCTTAGGTTGTACAGTCTGACAGCCGTTGGTAGGAAGGACCTACGAAACCTCTCGGTTGTGCACCTGGGATGATGTAGTCTGCTGCTAAATGAGCTCCTCAGTGCATTCAGTATGTCCTGCATAGGGTGGAACTCGGACTCCAGCAGAGATGACAGTTTAGCCACCGTCCTTCTCTCTCCTATCTCCTCCATCGGATCAAGGCGCTGCCCCAGGACAGAGCTAGCTTTCTTAATCAGTTTGTTCAGTCTCTTCCTATCGGCTGCAGTAATGCCACTGCCCCAGCAGACCACTCCAAAAGTGATGGCTGATGCCACCACCGTGTCATAGAATGACTTCAGCAGCGCCCCTTGTACACCAAAAGACCTGAGTCTCCTCAGCAGGAACAGCCTGCGCTGTCCCTTCTTGTAGAGTGCATCAGTATTGTGTGACCAGTCTAGTTTATTGTTCAGATGAATACCCAGGTACTTATAGGATGTCACCATCTCGATGTCTGTTCCCTGTATATTTACTGGTACTGTGAGGGGCTGCCCATGCCTGCGGCAGTCCACCACCAGCTCCTTAGTTTTCCTCGCGTTGATCTGGAGGCAGTTCCGATGGCACCAGTCCACGAAGTCCTGGATAAGCCCTCTGTACTCAGCTTCATCTCCATTGGAGATGAGGCCAACGATCGCAGAGTCATCAGAGAACTTCTGTAGATGGCAGTGTGTTGTGTTGTGTGAGAAGTCCGCAGTATAAAGAGTGAACAGGAAGGGAGCCAGCACCGTTCCCTGGGGGGCCCCCGTGCTACTGATGATCGTGTCGGACACACAGTCCCGGGTTCTCACAAACTGAGGCCGGTTCGTGAGGTAGTCCAGGATCCATGATGACAGGTGCTGGTCCACCCCTGCGCGCAGCAGCTTGTCCTTCAGGATCATCGGTTGGATGGTGTTGAAAGCACTGGAGAAGTCAAAGAACATGATCCTCACCATATTCCCGGGCTTCTCCAGGTGGGACAGAGAACGGTGAAGGAGGAAGATCACCGCATCCTCCACCCCAATGCCATGCTGGTAGGCGAACTGGAGTGGATCCATCGCTGGTTCCACCAGGGGGCGGAGGTGAGCAAGGAGCAGTCTCTCCAGGGTCTTCATCAAGTGGGACGTCAAGGCCACCGGTCTGTAGCTGTTCAGGTCTTTGGGGTGGGAAGTTTTTGGTACAGGTACCACACAAGATGTTTTCCACAGCTGTGGTACCCTCCCCAGTTTCAGGCTCATGTTGAAGATATACGTCACAATCCCACACAGCTGGTCTGCACAGGACTTGAGGAGCTTTGTTTTTCTTATTTCAGTCAAGAATGAAAAGGAGTGGTTTTTAACCTTTACCTAAGTTAATATTAATTCAATTCAACTTTATTTATATAGCGCCATTTCACAACAACAGTCATCTCATAGCACAATCAACTGTAGGGGGGAACCCCCACAGTTGCAGAAAGACCCCAGCAATCAGGCGATCCCCTGTGAGCAAGCACTTGGCGACGGTGGAGAGGAAAAACTCCCTTTTAACAGGAAGAAACCTCCAGAAGAACCAGGCTCAGGGAGGGGCAGTCATCTGCTGCGACTGGCTGGGGGGTGAGGGGATAGAGAAGAAGAAAAGAACAGACATGTAGAGAGCAAACAGCACGATGGGGACTCAATCTATGGGAGAGAACAAACAGATGTTAATGACCAGCAAAAAAAAATATTTCATAGAGAGTGAGGAAAGGAGTGAGGCCCAGTGCATTACTGGAGGTCCCCCGGCTGACTAAACCTATTAGCAGCATAACTAAGGGAGGGTTCAGAAACACATGATCCCTCCCTAATTGTAGGCTATATCAAAAAGGTAGGTTTTAGCCCTATTCTTAAAAACAGAGATCGAGTCTGACTCCCGAATCCAGATTGGCAGCTGATTCCACAGGAGAGGAGCTTGATAACTGAAGGCTCTGCCTCCCATTGTACTTTTGGAGATTCTAGGTATTACAAGTAATCCTGCATTTTGGGAGCGTAGTGCTCTGTTAGGATAATACGGTAGTATAAGATCTTTTAAATAAAAAGGAGCCTGATTGTTTAGAGCTTTGTAAGTAAGAAGAAGGATTTTAAACTTGATTCTAAACTCTATGGGAAGCCAATGAAGGGAGGCCAGAACCGGAGAGATATGATCTCTCTTTCTAGTACCTGTTAAAACTCTTGCTGCAGCATTTTGGATCAGCTGAAGACTTTTTAAAGATGTTTTAGGACAGCCTGATAATAAAGAATTACAATAATCTAATCTTGAGCTAACAAAAGCGTGGATCAGTTTCTCAGCATCACTCTGAGACAAGATGCTCCTAATCTTGGTAATATTACGCAAATGATAGAAGGCAGTCTTAGAAACAAATTTAATATGTGAATTGAAGGACAAATCCTGATCAAAAATAACTCCAAGGTTCCTCACAGAGCTATTAAGAGAAAGAGTAACCGCATCCAAACTGAAAGTTTGATTTGGAAAGGAATTTCTAAGGTTTTTTTGACCAACAAGAATGATTTCAGTCTTATCTGAATATAATAGCAGGAAATTACAAGTCATCCAAGCTTTGATTTCCTTAAGACAGGCTTCTAACTTGGCTAATTGATTACTAGCCATTAACTGATTTATGTTCATTAATATGTACCTGGCAAACAAAGATGACCAAAATTAACAAAGTCAATGGCTTTAATACATCAACAGCAGCCTTCAGACAAACTAAACATGCCAACATTGGGATTTCAAAATAAGGGAGGTTTTTCCTGCTATCTGGGTGGTGAGGAGATTTCTAAAAAACAAACAAACCTGTAACTATATAGTATTATTATAACAGAAATAACTGCCTCTTTGGTCATTTAAGTTAATTTATTTCATTAAATACAATTTTATTAATATTTTTTTCTTTGAAATCAGAGTTAAATTATTGCTCTGTTCTGGCTCTGCAAAATTATGGATAAAAATTTAAATTGTTATAAGGAAAAAGTAAAAAAAAATGACCACAGTCTGTTTCAAATTTATTAAAAAAAAACAAAACAGTAATTTTATTTAAAAAAAAAAACAGACAAAAATTAGCCATAAAATAATCCACAAATTTCTAATAAAGTCTCAAATGTACAAGAATGAATGAATGAATGAATGAATGAATTGAATGAATGAATTTATTTATTTCGGATAGTACATTACAGGTTAAAAGAAACAGTATAATATAACAACAAGGTCAAATTAGACAAAGACTCCTTCTACTATACAATTCCACGTGAGTTATCCGAAATGGGTGATGGCTGAAGCCGCAGCTTATATTGCCCACCCATATTCCATCCAAGAATTCAAAGGAGAAAAAAGAGAAAACAAGACAAGAGCGATTACAATTTAAAACAAGGCTAAGACAAAATATGACTGAGAGAAAAAGAAAACTGAGCTAGTCTAAGTTAAGCGGTTACTATTCAAAAACAAATCTAAGACATAGTGTCACAGAGAAAAAAGAAAAACTAAGCTATAACACAACACAGGCTGGAAATGTCAATCCTTATGTGAGTTTACATGTCGTCTTGTTAATATGTTTGGAGTATTTCTTCCTTTAGTTTTTGTTTAAATTGTCCAAGCTTTGTACATGATTTTAATTCAGGTCCAAAATCGTTCCATAATCTGACACCTTGCACTGAAATACAGTGTTGCTTGGTAGTTGTTCTCACTGTAGGCTTTTGAAATATACATGTTCCTCTGAAGTGATATCGTTTCTCCCTTGTTTGGAACAACTTTTGGATATTTGCGGGCAGTGATAGATTCTTCACTTTGAACATTATTATTGCGGTTTTAAAGTCGATCAGATCTTTCAACTTGAGAGTTTTTTGTTTAAGAAAAAGTGGGTTTGTTGGTTCCCTGTAAGCTGCTTTGTTGATTATTCTAATAGCTCTCTTTTGAAGCATAAAGAGTGGATATATGTTTGTTTTATATGTATTTCCCCATACTTCATTACAATATGTCATGTATGGGAGTATTAATGAATGATACTGTCACGCCGCGCCGTTCATCAGCGGCGCCACCTGCTCACACACCTGATCCTCATCAGCGGCGAAGGAGAAAAGCCGCCTCGCCCGGAGGCTCGGCCTGAAGCCGTCAGACTTCGTTCCTCACCGTTGTGAGTCATCTACTATCTTCAGCGCAATTATTTGGGTAAGAAGCCTTACCTTCTCTCTCCAGTCTGCTCCCCTGTGCACAGGTGGATTTCCCGGCGGCGGCGGACGTCTTCTCTCCAACGCCCATTCCTCGCTGTTGCACCGAGCTCTCCAGGTGGCTGTCTCCCGGGTTTCGCCCCTTGCTGTGCCAGCTGACCTGTCATCCAAGTAAGTCCTCCTCTTGCCATAATCCCTCCTGTGTTGGTGTATGCCTGTCACCCTCTCCCTGTGTCTTCTCCATAGGGTTGCCCGGCTGTACGGTCACCTGCCTCTGTGTCTGAAGCGGACACCGCCACCAACACATTTACACCCCGCAGACACGCACTCATTCACGCCCGTTGTTAATAAACTATTTGAACTACTCTGAGCCTGTGTGTGTGCGTCTCCTGAGCCGTGCGTTATGTCAGTACGGCTTCAGCAGAGCGGCTCGGCAGACGGCGGGCTCGCACACCGTCTTACCACTCTCGAGGTTCGAGTAGATCAGATCGCTTATCAACAACAGGTGATCCTGAACCAATTAATTGCAATAACAAACCGATTGGACCGTCTGGACCCCCAGCAGCCGTTCCCCCCGGCTCCCCAGGGTGGCGCAGCTCCTGCTGTTCCTGCGGCCGTTCAGCCAGCTCCAGTGGCACCGGCCCGTCTCACACCAATTCCGACCCCCGCTCGCTTTAGCGGAAAGCTCGGCGGAGCGCGGGGGTTTGTGATGCAGTGTGAGTCCGTGTTCGACCGTGTGCCCGGGGACTTTCCCTCAGATCACAGCCGAATCGGCTACATAGGTAACCTTCTGGAGGGGCGCGCTTTAACCTGGGCCTACGCTATAATGGCGAGACCCAGTTATGCCACCCTCACCTATGCCGAGTTCGTGAGGCGCTTCCTGGAGGTGTTCGACCATTCTCGCACCGAGACGGTCCAGGTCGATCGGCTTCTCGCTCTCCAGCAGGGAAGCCGGTCAGCCGCGGACTATGCTATCGACTACCGGGTAGCAGCGGAGGAATTGGGCTGGGACGAACGTTCCCTCTGTGGCCTGTTCCTCCGCAGCCTCAATGACGATCTGAGGGATGAACTGGCTGGACGGGATGTCCCCGGAACGCTAGCGGAGCTAACCTCACTAGCCATTAGCTTGGACAACAGGCTGCGCGAGCGCTCCTCAGGACGGAAGTCGTCTACTTCTCGCCCTCGGGGAGCCTCGCTGCGCCTGCCCCAAGTTCGCCCCCTGGCGACGCCGCCACCATCGCGCCCCGAGGAGTCGGAGCCAATGGTGACGGGCTGGACAAAGCTCTCCCCGGCAGAGAGACAACGCCGCCGTGAGTTGGGTCTCTGCATGTATTGCGGAGACAATCAGCACACGGTGGAGCTTTGTCCGCTGAAGCCAAACGGCGGGGTCCGCGAGTCACTGTAGGGGGCCTCACGGACGTCAATCGGCCAAATCCCCTCACCCAATTGAAGCTGCCCATCCGTTTCTGCCACAACCCCACTGGGCATCTCACCCACGCACTGGTGGATTCGGGCGCAGAAGGCAGCTTCATTTCACAAAGCCTGGCAACCCGATTGGGCATCCGCTGTCAGGCACTGGGAAACCCCATCTCCCTGGTCAATCTCTCTCGTGCCTCCCTTGGGAGAGTCTCACATCAGACCGTCCCCGTCCCGGTCATCATCTCAGGGAACCACCGGGAGGAGATGGTTTTCTACGTCCTGCCCAACTCTGTGTCGCCCGTCATCCTGGGGTATCCCTGGCTACGCCTCCACAACCCTGTCCTGGACTGGAAGTCAGCTGGGGTAGCGGCATGGAGCACGTTTTGTATGGGCACCTGCCTTCAGTCCGCTGCCTGCTCCCCGTCCGCTTCCCCCCCTGTGGCGGACGCAGCACCCCCGGACCTGTCTCTGGTGCCTCCGGAGTTTCACGACCTGGGTATGGTATTCAGCAAGGCGAAAGCTATGTCTCTTCCCCCTCATCGGCCCTATGACTGTGCCATCAACCTCCGCCAGGGGGCCCCCTTACCTTCTGGTCGGCTCTACAGCCTGTCTGCGCCAGAGAAGGAGACAATGAACACCTACCTGAAGGAATCACTGAGCGCTGGGATAATTCGCCCATCGTCGTCACCCGTGGGGGCAGGGTTCTTCTTCGTCGGGAAAAAGGACGGGTCCCTCCGCCCCTGCATAGACTACCGTGCGCTCAACGACATCACTGTGAGGGACCGTTACACCCTGCCCCTCATGGACACTGCCTTCCACTCCCTCCAGGGGGCGACCTGGTTTACCAAGCTGGACCTACGCAGCGCTTACCACCTCGTCAGGATCCGGGAGGGAGATGAGTGGAAGACAGCCTTCCGTACCCCGAACGGCCACTTTGAATACCTAGTCATGCCGTTCGGGTTAACCAACGCTCCTGCCGTCTTTCAGCGCCTCATCAACGATGTCCTCCGGGATTTCATCGGCCTCTTCGTGTTCGTCTACCTGGACGACATCCTTATCTTCTCCAGGTCCAGGGACGAGCACCAGGTCCATGTGAGGCGGGTCCTCCAAAGGCTGCTGGAGAATCGGCTCTACGTGAAGGCTGAGAAGTGCGAATTCTACGCTAGGACCACATCCTTCCTGGGATTTATCATCTCTCAAGACCAGGTGCTTCCAGACCCAGAGAAGGTGAAGGCGGTGGTGGAGTGGCCTACTCCCGCATCCCGGAAGCAGGTGCAACAATTTGTTGGCTTCGCCAATTTCTACCGCCGCTTTGTGCCCAACTTCAGCTCGATCGTCGGACCGCTGACCCGCCTCACGTCCCCGAAGGTCCCTTTCCGGTGGACAGAGGAGGTCGCTGCTGCCTTTAAGGTGCTGAAGGCGGAATTCTCCTCCTCCCGGGTTCTTCGCCAGGTCGACCCCGCGCTGCAGTGCATAGTGGAGGTGGATGCCTCGGACACGGGAGTGGGAGCAGTTCTATCCCAGCGGTCACCGGACGATGGCGCCAAACGACCCTGTGCCTTCTTCTCCCAGCGCTTGTCCCCGGCGGAGAGGAACTACGATGTGGGGGACAGGGAGCTCCTGGCCATCAAACTCGCCTTACAGGAGTGGCGCCACTGGCTAGAGGGGGCGGACCTGCCGTTCGTGGTCCTGACGGACCACAAGAACTTAGAATATTTACGATCTGCCAAGCGCCTGAACGCCCGCCAGGCGCGCTGGTCTTTGTTCTTCGCCAGGTTCCATTTTACCATCACCTTCAGGCCAGGCTCCAAGAACGGCCTGCCTGATGCCCTCTCTAGGCAGTTTACCCCCGTGGGGGCTGAGGAGACGCCCCACACCATCCTGCCCAGGTCGTGCGTCGTGGGTGCCATCTCTTGGGACATCAAGAGCAAGATCCGGAAGGCGCAGGAGGTGGAACCTGATCCTGGCGGCGGACCGGAGGGAAGACTGTTCGTGCCATCTGCGGTCCGAGGAGAGGTCATCCACTGGCTCCACACCTCCCGGCTCACCTGTCATCCCGGCACCTCCCGGATGATCAACCTCCTCCAACGGTCCTTTTGGTGGCCAGGCCTGCGGAGGGACGCGGCCCGCTACGCCCGGGCTTGCCCTATCTGTGCCACCTGCAAGTCGGGAAACGCCCCTCCAGCGGGTCTGCTCCAGCCCCTGCCCGTTCCTGGCAGGCCCTGGTCGCACATCGCGTTGGATTTCGTCACCGGTCTCCCCGTTTCCAACTCCTTTGACTCCATCCTGACCATCGTGGACCGTTTCTCCAAGGCGGCGCACTTCGTCCCCCTGCGAGGTCCCCCTACTGCCCTGGAGACGGCGGGTCTCCTTGTCCAACACGTGGTCAGGCTGCACGGGATTCCGGTGGACGTGGTCTCGGACCGGGGTCCCCAATTTTCATCCGAGGTTTGGAGGTCGTTCTGTAACGCCATCGGAGCCAAGGTGAGCCTCTCCTCCGGCCATCACCCCCAGTCCAACGGGCAGTGTGAGCGGACCAACCAGGAGCTGGAGGCTGCGCTCCGCTGTGTGACCTCATCTAAACCAACGTCCTGGAGCAACCATCTCGCCTGGGTCGAGTATGCTCATAATACCGCTCGCTCTTCTGCTACGGGGATGTCTCCATTCAAGGCGTCCCTGGGTTACGACCCCCCGCTCTTTCCAGAGCAGGAGAGTGAGGTGACCGTCCCCTCGGTTAGAGCACATCTCAGGCAGTTCCGCTCCATCTGGGCTGCCGCGCGCAAGGCGCTTTTACGCACAGCGGAGCACAACAGGACTGTGGCGGACCGGCATAGAAGACCTGCCCCGGCGTACAGAGTTGGGCAACGTGTCTACGTTTCCACCCAGGACGTCACCCTAAAAGGTGGGAGGAGAAAGCTGGCACAGCGCTTCATGGGTCCCTATCCCATCACCCGGATCATCAACCCGGTGGCTGTGCGCGTGGCTATTCCCCCCTCCCTCCGCATCCATCCCACCTTCCACGTGTCGAAGGTGAAGCTGGCAGTCACCGACCCCCTTTGCCCCCCTCCTGCTGCGCAACCCGCGCCCCGGATGATTGATGGCCATCCGGCCTGGTCTGTCGCTTCCATCCTGGACTCTCGACGCCGGGGTCGTGGGTTGCAGTACTTGGTGGACTGGGAGGGCTATGGGCCCGAGCATCGACAGTGGGTACCCTCGTCGTTTGTGTTGGACCCATCGCTCATCGCGGACTTCCACCGAGCGCACCCGGATAAGCCATCGCCAGGAGGCGCTGCTAGAGGGGGGAGTACTGTCACGCCGCGCCGTTCATCAGCGGCGCCACCTGCTCACACACCTGATCCTCATCAGCGGCGAAGGAGAAAAGCCGCCTCGCCCGGAGGCTCGGCCTGAAGCCGTCAGACTTCGTTCCTCACCGTTGTGAGTCATCTACTATCTTCAGCGCAATTATTTGGGTAAGAAGCCTTACCTTCTCTCTCCAGTCTGCTCCCCTGTGCACAGGTGGATTTCCCGGCGGCGGCGGACGTCTTCTCTCCAACGCCCATTCCTCGCTGTTGCACCGAGCTCTCCAGGTGGCTGTCTCCCGGGTTTCGCCCCTTGCTGTGCCAGCTGACCTGTCATCCAAGTAAGTCCTCCTCTTGCCATAATCCCTCCTGTGTTGGTGTATGCCTGTCACCCTCTCCCTGTGTCTTCTCCATAGGGTTGCCCGGCTGTACGGTCACCTGCCTCTGTGTCTGAAGCGGACACCGCCACCAACACATTTACACCCCGCAGACACGCACTCATTCACGCCCGTTGTTAATAAACTATTTGAACTACTCTGAGCCTGTGTGTGTGCGTCTCCTGAGCCGTGCGTTATGTCAGATACAAGGTGTATAGTGTGGGTTGATTCAGCAAATTTTTCACTCTGTGTAATATTGCAATTGATTTGGATACTTTACCTTTTATATAATTAATATGTGGCTTCCAACACAGTTTGTTATCAATTATTACTCCAAGGAATTTAGTTTCGGATACCCTTTCAATCTCTACACCATTTACACTGAGTTTGGGTACTGGGTAGTTGTGATGGTTGTTAAAGACTATAAATTTTGTCTTGCTTAAATTGAGCGTTAATTTGTTTGAATCAAACCACAGTTTCAGCTTTCCTAATTCCTTTCCGAGTGTATCCAGAAGTTGTTCCAAGTTGTTTCCACTGCATAGCAGGTTAGTGTCATCAGCAAACAATATTAAGTCCATTTTTTCTGAAACTTTACATATATCATTTATATACATATTGAATAATAATGGTCCCAAAACTGAACCCTGTGGGACTCCACAGGTGACCTTCAGTAGCTCTGAGTTTTTGTTGTTAACACATACAAACTGATATCTATTCTTTAAGTAACTTCTTAACCAGGACAGTGCTACCCCTCTGATACCACAATTTTGTAGTTTCTTTAATAATAGATTGTGATCTACTGTATCAAATGCTTTTTTAAGATCCAGGAATACTCCAACTGAATACTCTTTATTTTCAATGGCTGTTGATATTTTTTCTGTAAATTCCATTAAGGCATATGCTGTTGTCCTTTTGTGTCTGAACCCATATTGCTGCTCACACAATAAATCATTCTTCAGTATGAAGTTGTCAATTCTCTCATAGAATATTTTTTCAAGTATCTTGGAAAATTGCGGTAATAGTGAAATTGGTCTGTAGTTGGAGAGTTCCCCTCTGTCGCCTGTCTTGTAAATCGGAATTACTTTAGCTATTTTCATTGCATTGGGAAATATACCTGATTGGAGAGACAGGTTACAGATATACGTCAGTGGTTTCACTATGCATTCGATAACAGTTTTGACTAGTAGCATATCAATACCATCGCAGTCAGTAGATGTTTTACTTTTGAACGATTTAACAATTTCAATGACCTCTCTTTCGTCTGTGTTCTTTATGAAGATGGTGTCTTTTACAGCAGTGTTATTGCATATTGAATCACCTGTTGGCACCGTAGTGGGTATTTCTCGGGCCAGTTTAGGTCCAATGTTAACAAAAAAATTATTAAATTCATCTGCAGGTGAGGCTATATTCACATTCGGAGTCGATTTATTATTTTTTGGAGTGTTAGTTGGGTAGCTGGTATTTCTGCTTTTATTTCCAAGGATACTGTTGATTATTGTCCATGTATTTTTAATATTGTCTTTGTTTTTTTCCAGTTCTTTACTGTAATAGTCTCTTTTACTACATCTTATTATATATGTTAACTTATTTTTGTATGTTTTATACCGCTGCTCTGCTTCTTTTGTCCTTTTCTTTATGAAAGCTTTATATAATAATTTTTTCTTTTTACACGCCTTTTGTAGTCCTTTGGTTAGCCATGGTTTGTCAGTAAATTTGTGTTTAAGCTTTTTTTTAACTAATGGGCAGTTTTTTTCATAAAGAGTGGTTACAATGTTTGTAAATGTGTCATAGGCTTCATTTACATCTGATACATAGACTTCTGTCCAGTCTTGCTTCAGCAAGTCCTCTTTAAAAGAACTGATTGCGTTTGTCAATTTTACAAGAGGAAATTACAAATTTGAAGAAAATGTTTGAAATGTAGATAAATTGACAGAGAAAAGTAGAAAACTATAAGAAAATTGTTATAAATTTTGGAGAAAAACCTCAAACCTTCAAGACTGAAGTCATTACTCAAGTTTTTAAGTGGATGCGCTTTGTACCCTTAACTAGAAATTTTTGGTTGTCTCCTTTAATTTACATGGCACTTGATATTTTTCTAACCTGTTTGTATACCACCATAGACAGAGAGAGAACCTGAATTAGACAGGGCTCAGAGAGGGCAAGATGAGACAGAAGAGAGGAGCCACGGAGAGGAAAGTGTTCAGGTAGAGGGTCCAGGAGAGGTGAGAACAGAGGAAGGAGAGAAGGATGACATCACAAAAAAGTCTAAACACAGGACAACTGGGTGGGATCCCAACTGGCCCAATATTCCAATACTCAAGGCCCGCAAGGTAAGTTCCATACACAAAGTTACTGTGCAAAATTAAAAAAAACAAAGAAATAGTATAAAATTAACATTCCGGTAACAATAGTGTCATGCGTTTATCCCCCCCCCCCCCCGCCCCAGAAAAATATTTTGCCACCGCGCCAAGGTTTTAAGCCAGAGGAAACACTGTACAAAGCTATCATTTCTCCCCAACACCATGGGATATGCAGTTGGCACTGATCGATCTTCAGTGTGACTGTGTCTTTTAGGAGAAGTTCAGCTCCCTTAAACTAGATGAGTTTTATGCTTGAGTTAGCAAAGCCAAGCTTCCAAACATTCAGAAGCTGGCACAGAGGATGCTGGTTTTGTTTGGCTCTACCTACAGTGGTGTGAAAAAGTGTTTGCCCCCTTCCTGATTTCTCTTTTTTTGTATGTTTGTCACACTTAAATGTTTCACATCATCAAACAAATTTAAATATAAGACAAATATAACACAAGTAAACACAAAATGTAGTTTTTAAATGAAGGTGTTTATTATTAAGGGTAAAAGAAAAATCCAAACATACATGGCCCAGTGTGAAAAAGTGATTGCCCCCTTCCTGTTAAAACATAAATTAACTGTGGTTTATCACATTTTTGTAAAGCTGAGTTCAATTTCTCCAGCCACATCCAGGCCTGATTACTGCCACACCTGTTCTCAATCAAGAAATCACTTAAATAGGACCTGCCTGACAAAATGAAGTAGACCAAAAGATCCTCAAACGCTAGACATCATGCTGCAATCCAAAGAAATTCAGGAACAAATGAGAAACAAGGTAATTGAGGTCTCATCAGTCTGGAAAAGGTTATAAAGCCATTTCTAAAGCTTTGGGACTCCAGCGAACCACAGTGAGAGACATTATCCACAAATGGCAAAAACATGGAGCAGTGGTGAACCTTCCCAGGAGTGGCCGGCCGACCAAAATTACCCCGAGAGTGCAGCAACAACTCATCCAAGAGGTCACAAAAGACCCCATAACATCCAAAGAACTGCAGGCCTCACTTGTCTCAGTTAAGGTCAGTGTTCATGACTCCACCGTAAGAAAGAGACTGGGCAAAAATGACCTGCATGGCAGAGTTCCAAGATGAAAACCACTGCTGAGCAAAAGGAACATAAAGGCTCGTCTCAGTTTTGCCAGAAAACATCTTGATGATCCCCAAGACTTTTGGGAAAATACTCTGTGGACTGACAAGACAAAAGTTCAACTTTTTGGAAGGTGTGTGTCCCGTTACATCCGGCGTAAAAGTAACACAGCATTTCAGAAAAGGAACATCATACCAACAGTAAAATACGGTGGTGGTAGTGTGATGATCTGGGGCTGTTTTGCTGCTTCAGGACCAGGAAGACTTGCTGTGGTAAATGGAACCATGAATTCTGCTGTCTACCAAAAAATCCTGAAGGAGAATGTCCGGCCATCTGTTCGTGACCTCAACCTGAAGCACACTTGAGTTCTGCAGCAGGACAATGATCCAAAACACACCAGCAAGTCCACTTCTGAATGGCTTAAGAAAAACAAAATGAAGAATTTGCAGTGGTCTAGTCAAAGTCCTGACCTGAATCTGATTGGCATACTGTGACATGACCTTAAAAAGGTGATTCATGCTTTAAAACCCTCCAATGTGGCTGAATTACAACAATTCTGCAAAGATGAGTTGGCCAAAATTCCTCCACAACACTTATTGCCAGTTATCGCAAACGCTTGATTGCAGTTGTTGTTGCTAAGGGTGGCCCAACCAGTTATTAGGTTTAGGGTGCAATCGCTTTTTCACACAGGGCCAAGTAGGATTGGATTTTATTTTCCCTTAATAACAAACACCTTCATTTAAAAACTTCATTTTGTGTTTACTTGTGTTATCTTTGTGTAATATTTTAAATTTGTTTGATGATCTGAAACATTTAAGTGTGACAAACATACAAAAAAATGAGAAATCAGGAAGGGGCAAACACTTTTTCCCACCACTGTATGTGTTTGAGCAGACCTTCAGCATGAACATCAACAAAGCTCGCCTACAGCGCTGGCTTGCGGTGTAGATGATTTACCTGGCATCCTCTCGCGGAGTGACTGTGAGGCTGATGGAGCAGGGACTGGAGCTGGCAATTGGTGAGGAGCAGATAGTACCAAGGACTGGGGACACCTCCTCGTCGGCTCAGGCCTCAGCTTGTTGGCGGGACTCCTCACCCTTCCATGGTTTTCCCGCTGCAGATCCGCCACCAGGGAAATGCTCTCCTTTCCCTCAGCATGCTCCGCGAGCCGTGGATGATGCTGCACAGCCACCTCCGCAAGACCCAGGTACCACAGAGGGGATTTAGGAGTGTAGGACAAGCGAGCTGCAGAAATGAGTCCATCTCTTTCCATTAATGCTTGACACTGTTCCCACCCCAGGCTCATCGGGTACCAATGTCCTCTCAACATTCTCAGAAAAATGTGGACTGACAAAATTTAACGGGGGAAAAGGGAAAAAAAAGGCAACACCCACAGCTGCTGGAGTTTATGCTGGCAGCAGCCTTTTGTCATAAATTGCCCTGGTAAGGGCGGACTGAAGACTCCAAACACAAGCTGTAAGTTTGCAAATTTAATAAAGAAAAACACAAAGTATAACAAAACACAAATTTACAACTAAGGCAGGATACAAAGAGATGGTCAGCATGGAGGCTGAGGTGATGGAACGCTGGACACGATCCAAATTATTAATCATTACTACCTTCTGCCCGCTCATGTGACCCCACACCTGGCATTACTTGTGTTATTTGTTCTGACCCTGTTTAAGGACAGCATTTTCATTTCATGTCGCCGCAGTCTTAGTGATACTTCCTCCTCGACACCAGAACCCCTTCCCCATTCTGGTGAGTTCATTCTGATTCTCCATTTGTAAGTCTACCTTGTTATCTGTTTGGATTTTGCGTTGATGCACTTTGGAACTTTGTGTTTTGTTAATAAATGCCACAAACTGCAGTTCAGTGTCTGGGTCTGTCTCTCTGCCCCAAGGGGCAAATCATGACAAAACATTTCACCTGAAATGCTAAAATCTAAACTAACTTTGCATAAATGCCGAGATGATGAATCAAATGGAAGCTGAAATAATTAATTAAAAAATTTACAAGCTCAAAGTTCAAAGCCTTTAATTAAAATGGTGATAGCCCTTAAAACATCTCTATAAAAGATTTTCACCTTACATTAATGTTTCCAATATTATTTTGATGGTACATCAACCTTCAAATGTGTAAATGTCACTTCTCCATATTCTGAGTGGGCCCAGAATATGGACAAATTACATAGTGCTGCTTTAAAGTTCCATCAATCCATCCATCTTCTACCACTTTTCTGGAGGTCCGGGTTGCTAAGGCAGCAGTTCAAGCAGAGAAGGCCAGACATCCCTCTCCCCAGCCACCTCTTCCAGCTCTTCAGAGAGGATACCAAGGCATTCCCAGACCAGCTGTGCGATATAGTCTCCCCAGTGAATCCTGGGTCTGCCCTGGGGTCTCCTCCCAGCGGGATGTGCCCGAAACACCTCAAGTGGGAGGTGTCCAGGAGGTATCCTGATCAGATGCCCAAACCACCTCAACTGGCTCCTTTCGGTGTGGAGGAGCAGCGGTTCTACTCTGAGCCTCTCCTGGATGACTGAGCTCCTCGCCCTATCTCTAAGGGTGAGTCCAGCAATCCCACGGAGAAAGCTCATTTCAGCCGCTTGTATCTGTGATCTCATTTTTCAGTCATTACCCAAAGTTCATGACCATAGGTGAGGGTAGGAACAGAGATTGACTGGTAAATCAACAGCTTTGTCTTAGCGCTCAGCTCCCTCTAAACCACAACAGATTGATACAATGTCCGCATCACTGCAGAGGCTGCTCCAATCCATCTGTCAGTCTCTTGCTCCATTCTCCCTCACTCGTGAATGAGACCCCAAGATACTTAAACTCCTCCACTTGGGGCAGGAGCTTGTCCCCAACTCAGAGAGGACAATCTACCTTTTTCTGGCTGAGGACCATGGACTTGGACTTGAAGGTGCTGATTCTCATCCCAGCCGCTTCACACTCAGCAACAAACCGTCCCAGTAAGACCTGTAGGTCATTGTTGGATGAAGCCAACAGGACAACATCATCTGGAAACAGCAGAGATGAGATCCTGTGGTCACCAAGCATGGCACCCTCCATTCCCTGGCTGAACCTAGAAATCCTGTCCATAAATATTATGAACAGGATCACTGACAAAGGGCAGCCCTGGCGGAGTCCAACTCTCACTGGGAATGAGTCTGACTGAGTGTTGGCAATATGAACCAAACTCTCACAACGGTCATATAGAGACCAGATAGCTCGTAACAACAAGTTATGAAGTACTCTTGAAGTACTCCCCACAAAAAAACCACGAGGGACATGGTCGAATGCCTTCGCCAAGTCCACAAAACACATGTAAACTCCCACGAACCCTCGAGGATTCTCGAGAGGGTAAAGAGTTGATGCATGTTAGGTTAATTGGTTGTTCTAAATTGTCCCTAGGTATCTGTCTCCTATGGTCCCTTAGAGTAGAGGGTTAGTGCTAGTGAAGTGTTTTGAGTGGTCTTTGAGATTAGAAAAGCGCTTTATAAATGCAGGTCCTTATCCCTTATCCGATGTGCCACGGCCAGGACGAAAACCACATTGCTCTTCCTGAATCAGAGGTTCGACCAGTGTCCGGACTGTCCTTTCCAGTACCTTGGCATAGACTTTCCCAGGAAGGCTGAAGAGCGTGATCCCTCTAAAGTTGGAGCACACCCTCCGGTCCCCCTTCTTGAAGACAGGAACCACTATCCCGGTTTGCCATGCCAAAGGCACTGTCCCCGACCTCCACGCAATGTTGCAGAGGCATGTCAACCATGACAGCCCTACAATATCCAGGGCTTTGAGGTACTCAGGGCGAATCTCATCCCCGGGGCCCAGCCACCAAGGAGCTTTTTAACCATCTTTGCAACCTCAGCCCCTGTGATGGGCGAGTCGTCCCCCTCGTCCACAAGCCCTGCTTCCTCTATGGAAGGCATGTCAGTGGGATTGAGGAGATCCTTGAAGTATTCCTTCCGCCACCTGACAATATCCCCAGTCGAAGTCAACAGCACCCCATCCACACCATACACAGTATGGACAGGGAGCCCCTTCCCCCTCCTGAGTCACCGGACAGTTTGCCAGAATCTCTTCGAGGCTGACCGAAAGTCTTGTTCCATAGCCTTACCGAACTCCTCCCACACCCAAGTTTTTGTTTCAGCAGCCACCCGAGTTGCACTCCCCTTGGCCTGCTGGTACACCTCAGCTGCTTCAAGAGTCCCATAAGCCAACCAAGCTTGATAGGACTCCTTCTTCAGCTTAATGGCCCCCCTCACCACTGGTGTCCACCACTTGGTTCGGGGGTTGCCACCACGAGACGCACCGACAACCTTGTGGTCGCAGCTCTGGGGAGCCACTTCAACATTGGAGGTGGCGAACACGGCCCATTCAGACTCCATGTTTCCAGACTCCCTCAGAATGTGGTCAAAGTTCTTCCAGAGGTGGGAGTTGAAGACCTCTCGGACAGGGGCCTCAGCCAGACAGTCCCAGCACACCCTCACTATACGTTTGGGTCTACCAGGTCTGAGTGGCATCCTCCCCTGCTATCGGATCCAATTCACCACCAGGTGGTGATCAGTTGACAGCTCTGCACCTCTCTTTACCCGAGTGTCCAAGACATGTAGTTGCAGGTCTAATGACACTATAACAAAACTGATCATCAACCTGGGACCTAGGGTGTCCTGGTGCCAGGTGCACACATGGACACACTTATGCTTGAACATGATGTTTGTTATGGACAAACTGTGGTTAGCACAGAAGTCCAATAACTGAACGGGTTCAGATCAGGTAGGCCGTTCCTCCCAATCACCCCTCCAGGTTTCATTGTCATTGCCCACGTGTGCATTGAAGTCCCCCAGTAGGACAATGGAGTGTCCAAGAGGAGCACTCTCCAGCACCCCAGTCAGAGACTCTAAAAAGGGTGGGTACTCTGAAACATCATTTGATGCATAGGCACAAATGATGGTCAGGACCCATTTCCCAACCAAAAAGGGGCAGGGAAACAACCCTTTTGTCCACCAAGGAAAATTCCCAATATAGAGGCAGCAAGGTAGGGGGATACAAGAATACCCACCCCTGCTTGCCACCTGTCACTCGGGGAAACTTCAGAGTAGGCCATGCTCCAGCCCCTCTCCAGGAGACTGGTTCCAGAACCAGAGCTGTGTGCTGAGGTGAGGCCAACTATATCTACCCGGTATCGCTCAACCTCATGCACCAGCTCAGACTCCTTCCCCACCAGAGAGGTGACATTTCACATCCCAAAAGCCAGTTTAGGAAGCCTGGGATCAGACCGCCAAGGTCTCTGCCTTCGACTGCCACCTGATCCACATAGCACCGGACCCCCATGGTCCCTCCTGCAGGTGGTAAGCCCACTGAAGGGTGGGCCCATGTTACTCCTTCGGGCTGAGCCCGGCCAGGTCCCATGGGCAGAAACCCGGCCACCAGGCGCTAGCCACCGAGCCCCTCCCCCAGGCCTGTCTCCAGGGTGGGGCCCCGGTAACCCCATACCGGGTGGGGTACACTGAATCTTTGTTCTAACATTCATCATGTGAGACTGTTGGATTGTTCTTAGTCTGGACCTTCACCCACGACCAGTTTATCTTGGGAGACCCTGCAGCTAAAGATTAAATACTATAAAAGCAAAAAAAGATGCAAAAGTTTAGCAGAAATCATAACAATATACACTAAAAGAATTTATTGGAAAGAAAAACAAAAAACTTTTACCTATGATGTTAACATTCACCCCAGCGTGTTGGCCTAGTGGTATAGCATCTGCTGTACAGCCATGAGATGTGGGTTCAAGTCCTGCCTGGGCCATACTGAAGATCATATAAAAATGGTAATTTGTAACTTGATTCTCATTGTAATAGGGAAGGGAAAGTCATGGCAGTGTCTTGCATTGCAGCGGCCCCCTCCAATAGGAGAAATGTATTTTTGGACTGAGTGACAAACTTGGCTTTCTTCTTCTTCTTAAAAATGCTTTATCTTAAAATTCTAAATTAGTGAAAACTCTGGTCCTTTAAAAAAAAAAAAATTGTTACTGACCCAAATGATCCCTGACAACAGACAGAAAAAAGTGGGGATTGTTTAGTCAAAATTCAAAATTCAAACTATGACGTAAAAACAACTGTTAAAGACATACATATTTTTGGTTGTTTTCTTAATATCGCAGGCTGTATATTTTAGGTAAATCAGCTTTAAAATCTGCATTTAAAATTTCACTTGCTCAACAACCGATGCAAAGAGAGAGTTAGTGTATTAGTGAGTATATTAGCTGTCTCCATAGGAACAGCTTTCTTCTCTCTGGTGGGTTGTGTGTGTGTGTGTGTGTGTGTGTGTGTGTGTGTGTGTGTGCGCGTGCGCGCGTGCGTGTGTGTGTGTGAGATAGAGAGAGACAGAGAGACAAAAAGAGAGAGAGAGATTTATCAAGAGGAACTAGTCCTACGGTGGACAACAGCTGACACTGTTAACTTTCACAAACATCAGAACTAAACTGGGATGAACTGCTGTGCATGGCGACGTGCCATGAGATTACTGTTGTGTCAAAGGCTCCGAGAGGGACGCTCGTGTCAGTCAGTGACGTCACAGTAAACAAACTTCAATATTTCACCGCATAATCCCATGTGGAGGAAAGGATGGAGGAAGCCCTTGTCAAATGCCAGATTACTATGACCATTAATCCCCTGATCCAAAACAACAATAGGTGGATGGCAGCGGATCCTGTGTGACCTGAGTTAAGCCCTTTTGTGTATTATGAGACCTGATATGAGTATGAGAAGGGATGAAAAGAAAGAAAGAAAGAAAGAAAGAAAGAAAGAAAGAAAAAAAAGAATTTCATGTGTAAAGTATTTCGCACTCAGTGTAGTATGAAGGAAAATGCAGACCAAGATGGAGAGATCATGATGTCATTGGATGTGTCTACAATGTGTAATGCCATTTTCAGAAAAGTGAAAGCTGCACAAACCCCAACAGATAATTCTGCAGTCTGTGCTCTTTGGGGGTTTTTTTCTCTTACAATGAAGGAAAGCATGATTTACTGTACACTTGGTTGCTTTTTGGGGCAGTATTCATCGTCCTCTTTTTTTCTGCATTTGTGTGCAAGTTGTTCTTAAACAAGAAGGGCATGTACATCCCCAAGGATTGCACAGACTCGATTCTGTGTCCACAAGTAAGAAAGAAAGAAGAGGGGGGGGGGAAGGCAAGAAAAAGAAGGTGCTCAACAGGTTTGGTTTGATGGCACAGATGGACAAAATACTGTGGCAGCAAATGTGGTTTATTAAAACATACAGGCGCCAATTCTTCCTTCAGCCTAAAACAGATCATTTTAAAGACAGATTTAGACCAAAATTCAGGTGAAGAAGAAACTATGATGGAAAGTTGTAAAAACTGCACAAAGTAGGTGTTTGTGGAAAAAAAAGAAGAGGAACAAAAAACAGGAAAGAGGGGAAGACAAGCAAAGAAATAGCAATTTTCACTGATTGCGATTAGTTATTGATCCTTTTTAAATTCACTATACATCATAAAATCATCAAGTGGTTCTTATTGCTATGGTGTGAAATGGTCCCTTTTCCTCAGACAGCAGCTGCATCAAATGCACCAGAAGTAGTAAGACAAACTTGCCACATAAGAAGTGGGGTTACTGCTGCAAAGGGGCACATTTGAACTAAACCAAATGGCAACATTTTACTTTGTAGTCGAGTAGTTTTTAGACACCTTAACTTAACCAGAAAGTGAAATTAAACAGAACTTGAAATCGACCTGTACTCCCAGCCCATTCTCACTCTAAAGGAGTAACAACAAGTCATCTTTCTGTGCTATGAAAAAGTGCCCTTCTATGTCTGAGCTGTGACACCTTCTCCACTCTGTACACATGGGTGGAGATTGTTGAGAGATCATTGGGAGACCAAAAATTGGCCAGATCGCTCAATGATCTTCCAGTGATCTCCACAGTTGTCACGGTCTCTCTAAAGTTTTGACTCATTATAAAACATAAGGATCTCCCAAGCATTTACACAGAAATGGGTTTTTCCTGGGCTTTAGGAAATTATTGAAAGATTATTTAGAAATTCTCGAGAGACTGGGGCAATTTTTGATCTCTCAGTGGTCTCCCAATGATCTCTGTGCTCTCTAAAGGGGCCCTTAATGTAGTGGAGAGTTTCCCCATGTCAAGGCAGCAGTTCTCTTGTGCAGCTTATGTTTAATGGACCATCACCTTTCAGGATCCCTAGCCTTAACCAGTAGCCCATCTCCAAATTAAGCTCAAACCTCAAATATGTAGATTTAGTGCCTAACCCTAAAAAAGTGTATTTAATGTCCAAACTAACAAGAGAGCACAACTGAAAGTGAACACAGATGATCAACTGTGCTTTTACTCACATACATTTGTTCATGTTCTTTGAGTTACTTTTGATTTTACCGATTTGAAAACTGGTTCATAATGTACTTGTTTAATAACTTATTACTACTGTCAAGGATGTAATGTGATCGGGGTGGTTTGTCTGTTTGCTAGCAGGATTACACTAAAAGTACTGCATGGATTTTGATGACACCTTCATGAGAGGTGGCCCTTGGGCTGTGGATGAACCCATTAGATTTTGGTGGTGATCCGAGAGCGCATACCTGTTCCAAGACCCTATCTTGCATTGTACGGTTGGATAGAAGGATGGAGGTATGAAGGGATGGTCGGACAGATGGAGGGAGGGAGGTAGGGAGGGATGGATGGTGCCTTGGTGGAGGTATGCACTCTCTGAGTTCTTAGTGGAAATGACTCCATCTTTAGTCACTTAAGTGAATTTATAATTTCACTTCTATGAAATCAGAGTTGAAATCTTTGTTTTAGCTGTTTTGCCAGTGCCCTTTAAGTTACAGTCTACCGTGTGTCTGTATGAGTTATATTACAGGTCACATGTGAATAGTTTAATTCTACTTTACTCATACTAAGGACACTTGAAAGTAAACGTCTTCCAGATTCACATGAGTCAAGTTGTAACTTTTGTTGAAAAAAAAGACTTTGCAGATTTAAAAAGTCATAAATTTGCCAAAAAAGCAAAAAAAAAAAAAAAAAAAAAAAAAAAAATCTGAAATGTTAGAGAACAAAACTACAATTTTTTTCCAGAATAAAATCGCTAATGTACAAGAAAAAAAAGAATAGAAGGCAAAGTTACATGGAAATGCTGGAAAAAATACTAGTTTAAAATTTACAAGAAAAAGTTAATTTGTGAGGATGAAGGAATGCATCACAAATTTAAAGGAAATAAACTGCAATCAGAAAAGAAACACAAGTTTGCTTGTTTGTTTGTTTGTTTGTTTGTTTGTTTGTTTGTTTTTTAAAAAGTCAAATCGGTGAGGATAAAGAGGTTACTTGGTACTCAAGTAACTTTTTTTGGCTGATACTATTTCGGTTTTATATTTGAGTAATTAACAACATATGGTGACGCTATTTTTACTTGAATACTCGCCTAACCTCTCAGTATAATCGAATTAAAATGTTCTGAGCAGATAAATATTTCCACAATACTTATATACTGGCAGGCGACCCAGTTTTTCACCACCAAACAAACCGCAAACTTCCCGCTCCACTGACGTCATGACTCCCGCTGTGAATCCAGGCCACAAATGTCTCGCCCTCCAAATCCTCCAGATGCGTTGAGACAACAGACGTGAACAATTAATGTGAAGTTTTCATGTTGAATCAATGGGCCACACGGTGCATGCAGAAGTTATGACGGGGCACTTTTCAAACAGTGACGTGTGAGCCGGCGGCGTGGAGGCCACGGGAGCTGTCCAGTGCTGAAAATCAATCCGGAGCCCGCAGCAAAAATTGACAGCAGGCTGGACGAGGAGGAAGAGGAGGAGAGGGAGCTGGAGGTGAAGGGGGATGAACTTTTAAATTCATTTCCTCTATGTTTACACCCAGCATTTTATTAGAGTCGACCTACTCAGTTAACAGCAGCGCTTGGGTTAAGTATCGATTACTTTTTCTGAGTAGTAAATGAGTTGGTTAGTTAATACAGGGGCAGGAAACCGCTGCAGAACTTGTGGATGCAGCTACAGTTCGAAGCAATTTCTCATCATGACACAATTTAAAAATTGTTAACTTTTTGTTCCAGTCAAATGCAAAGATGAAGCACTCACCTTTGTGTTACCGTGAGCTGAATCACTTATGGTTTCATCCTCGTTTAGGGGAACTCTGCTCCTGCCGCAGACCTCTCGTTTCCTTTCTTATTTTTTTTTTTTCTTTTTAGAGGACGATCGGCTTTTTCAAAAATCTGCTCCAGGATTTCTTTTGGATAAACTTGTGCATTTTATCCGGCTGAGGATTGTTTTCTTGCTCCATGGTAGCCGAACAGAGTCGCCCCTGCCTGTTGGTTGTGCATCTGCCCTGATCTGCTGCCATGGGAGAGGGAGAGAGAGAGAGAGAGAGAGAGAGAGAGAGAGAGAGAGAGAGAGAGAGAGAGAGAGAGAGAGAGAGAGAGAGAGAGAGAGAGAGAGAGAGAGAGAGAGAGAGAGAGAGAGCGAGCTCTGATTATGATCCTATTTATATGTGCTATTGTTTTCCCTAGAGTCTGGAGATGTGGACTGTATAATTTAGACTGTAGCCCACTCAGGCAGATACTTGGAGTCAAAGCTGAAAAAAACAACATAAGAAACAACTTTTGTAATCCCACCAACATTCCAATCAATATTTAGCAGCATCTCTCTTAAATTTTACAAACAATATGGTACCAAATGTTTCAGTTTGTCAGATTTTTCAATAATAAATCCTTGACTAGATTATTTATAATAACTGTGTACTATGTTAGCTGCAACTGGAGTGGTGTCCTAGTGGTTGAGCATTCACCCCCACAGCTGAGAGGTTGTAGGTTCAAGCCCCAACCAAGTCATACCAAAGACCATGTAAAAATGGTACTTTCTGCCTTCTAGTTTGGTGCCCAGCGTAACAGAATGAAGAAAGGAAAGTTAACACACAAAGCTACCAGAGGACTACTTAAGCCCTTACTCACTACTTAAGCCCCTTTTCCATTAGTACCCACTCAGCCCTACTCGACTTGACTCTACTCGGTTTGTAGGGTTTTCCATTGGTACCTGGTACCAGGTACTTTTTTCGTACCTACTTCACTGGGGTACCAACCGTGCAGAGTCGGGCTGAAAATGTGACGCCAACAGGCTGCAGACCACTGATTGGCCAGGGCGTAATCTCATGAGAGCGCCGTCTTCTGCAAAATATCCAACCACCATTTGCAAAAAATTCTTCAGCGACTAAACACAGTAGAGATGGCTTCGGAGAATACGGTAGAGATGGCTTCGCAGGTTTCGTGGAAATCTACACCGTGGTCCAACGAAGAGGTGCGGACTTTTCTGTGCTTGGTGGCTGACGATAGAATCCAGAGAGAGTTAGATGGAGTGACCCGCAAGGAAAAAGTTTACCACGAGGTCTCCGAACAGATGGCAGCCCACGGATACAACAGGACATTAAAACAATGTAGGGAGAAGCTGAAGAAAATGAAGTGATTACCAGGCCATCAAGGATCACAACGGTCGAAGTGGGGCGAACAGGAAGGACTGGAAGTGGTTCAGTGGACACCATTTATGGCCATCGGCCAGCCACCAATGGCAGGGAGATTGGGGTCGACCCGGCCACAGCCATGTCATTGTTGCAAACCATGGATGGTGAGTGTTTTGTGATATTGTGCATCTTTTTGCTTATTTATCCTATTGGTGGCAAGCTCACTTTTTTGAGCAATAACAATGCTGTTCTCTCCTGGCTAACGACTGTTAGGAGGAGCGCTAGCTAGCTAGTAGCTAGCTAGCTAGTAGCCAACTCTGCTGATTCACGCTTGCTTTGTCTGAAGTATTCACTTGTGAGAGTAAAACGATGAAAAATGCTAATCCTGGTTAAAAAGTTTTGTGTACCTGTTGCACTTTGGTGCTGTGCATTAAGTTGTGTGTATTTTCTTTCAAGAATCTGTTTCCACATGCCAGGGGTTCACCTCCCTCAACCCCATCACCAGCTCCGCCAATGTCTGGCACAACACGTTCAAGTGCTGGTAAGGCACAATAAACAAAAGATTAACACCCTGTTGTGTTTATGGGTACAGGTCAAGTGGACCCCAGGATCCAAAATCTCAACATATTCAAGTACATTTTCAAACCAGTGATTTATAAAGTGATTCATATAATTTGCTAAAGCCTCATAATAGATTCACATACCTATTCTGTGGATTTTCCAAAAACAGTGTTGGAACAGTTTTGTCGTGCTGTTTCTTTTCCACCATAAATCTCTGGATTGAAAATGTACTTGTACATGTACAGAGTGGATCCTGAAGTGCTCACTTGACAGGGGTCCACAACCTGGTCCCATTTCTTAGCTGTGGTGGAGGAAGTACTGATATAATTCTTGCTTTTGAAAAACTGATGAAGCACATGAACTCACTTTTTATGTATTTGCAGTCAACGTGCTTCATTGAAATGATTCAAGTCAGCTGACTGTATTAACTCATTTAGATTTCTGAGGCCACAATAAAAACAAATTATTTTAAACATAACCTGGTGCCTGCAAAATCTGCTCCACTGAGGCGCAGCAACATGACAATTGTGCTTAAATACAACAACGAAGCATTTTTATATCACATCCCACCACTGGCTTTCATAAGTGTATTTCCCTAATATATGTTTTGAACTTGCTTTACCTAACCACCATCCATTTCTGTCTTTTGTCTAGGCAACAGGAAAAGGAGCCACCCCACAACGGACCTTGCCACTGTGTTTGCCCAGATACATGGCGACGAAGTGTGGTTCCATGAATGGCAGCTTGAACAGCACCGTGAAACACTTGCCCAGCACATGCAGGCCATCGACCGGCTTGCTGTTGACGTACGTGAAGCAAGGGAGCAAGAAGTTGCCTTCCAAAGGGAGGAGATGACACAAACTGCTGCCTTCCATCAAGCTTTCCTGGCTGAACTGGACAGGTTTGTGAACACAATGAGTGGCCAGCGTGTGTGACCCCTGTCTCCCCACCCCCAGTGTTTTTTTAACTTGTGTACATACGAAGCAAAACAGTCTGTAATTGTGCTGCTACTTGTAATAAACCAGTGACTGTATTTGCATCATGATTGTATTTTGTCAGTTATGACACTGGTGGGAAAAGAGTCAATAATTACATACACATCCTCTCTTCTGACCAAATTTAGCTGTACATCAGGTTATGTGTCTGTAGTACATTACCAATTATCTCCAAAGTTTTAGAAAAAAGGGTTGCTAGACAATTTTATTGGAGTATATTATGGAGTCTAATTACTTAAACGTCCTATAAAAGTCTATAGATCAAGGTCAGGTTGTGGGAGCCATTTTGGACCAACAAAATCTTGTGATGCAGTGAATCATGACATTGTAGTTAAAAAATATTGAGACACATTTTGGTGATCCAGCCGTGCTATGTTTCCATGTTATCTGCGTGTAATGGTAAATAATGAAAGATTTTTCTTCACCAAAATTCTATTTTTCCACCCTGGAAAATTGGCAGGAATGCTAAGGGGTTAAGAAAAAGTAAAAAAAAAAAAAATAGAAAAAGTTTGTGTTTGCATCATGATTTTCTATTTTGTCTGTTAAGACACCAGTGTGAAAAGAGTCAACAGTACAAACCATTTATCAGTGACTTTAAAAATGGCTCATTTTTAAGAAAAAAACTAACCAAAAACAATAATTTTTTTTTACTGAAGGCTGTATTGTTGGATGCGCCAGTGCAGAAGACACTGCACACTTTAGTGACAGTACCAGTATATGGAGGAATTCTGAGCCATATTAGCATCTGTATTTTCTAATAATGGGTTTGGGCGGGGGGGTTCAATCATGTGCTATGGAGGGCCAAGACCCTGCAGGCTTTACCTCCAACCTATGTCTTCAACAGCAGATTTCACTGCATTTATTCCCAATGATTGCTGATCAGTGAAAACACCTGCTGAAGAGACTGGGTAGAAGAGAGAACCTGCAGGGTCTTGGCCCTTCATGGCACATGATTGGACACTCCTGAGTTAGGGTTTAATGGGATTTAACATTTTAACACAAACAGCTTTATGTTTCACAATTCTGTTGACAGACTTACGCCAAACCAAAAGTAATTTCTCAAACTGCTGGATTGTTCTTAGACAGCTTTTCCAATCTTTTAGTATTTAATTTATGTCACTTGGTGGTAACCTTCACACATAAAACAAAAGTGGAGACAGATATGCAAAAAGTACAAAGGTTTATTGTCAAAATTCCCAGTGCAATAATAAATGAATACATGTATAGTACATTGTTGATGCAGAGAATATATATTTATACAGTATCTACATGTATCTATCCAAGTATTTTCCATGTAATGTAGTGACTGTATTATTTTAATTGCTTTTAATCCTAGATCAAGTTTGCTTTGGCTTAAAATGCATCACAATTGTTAAATATATCTTATTTTACCTAACTCAGTACTGTTTACCTGTTGAAATGTATATTTTATGGCTAATATAACCCCATAACTACAATATGGACTACAATATGGCACCTGGTGATAAAAATTTTGGCAGATGACCACTTTTTGCCATGACACCACCACAGATGCAGTGAAGCTGGAGCAGGTACATTCCATGACGTTTCATCAGTCTCTCCATGATTTTCACACAGATCAGAGCAATTTGTTGCACAGGAAGCTAAACGTTTCTACAGACATACTGAAGTTCTGTAATCACTGAGCGTTTGTGAAGCTGGGGTGACATCAGTGAGAGGCTGTGTTGAACGCCCAGACCCACGGTTTGAAGTGGTAATTTTGCCACAAGAGAGCCATCTGAAACACACACACAACATACATATTTTAGTACCTAACAGCGATAACTTGCAGACATTACAATGTAGTACGGCGGACTTAAAGCAAACTAGCATTAGCAATCATTAGCTCACCTTCATATGTGATCTAGTTCAGATCTTCTCATCTTCGGCTCTGTGGCTTCCTAAACGCTCCAGTACTTTTCCAGAGTGTTTCGTCTCACTGCCTGTACCCTTGTCTGACTCATTTTTTGCCTTTACTCTTGACAAAAAGCCAGAGACCAAGCAGTCGCCTCGTAAGCTGCCATGCTGTGTTTTGCTTGTGTCGTGTGTTTTACGTCACGGAGTGTGGCGCCGCCTTGCTGTAAAAAAAATCCCACCCACCCCAGGTGGTACTCAGCTGTAATGGAAACCAAAGCAAACTGAGTTGAGTAAAGCCGAGCTGAGGCAAGTAGGGCTGAGTGGATACTAGTGGGAAAGGGCCATTACAGTAGCTGTGTGGCCTAGGTGCTATGTATGGTAAAATATCTTGTTCAAGAATGAGGCAAGATGGCTGGACGAACACAGCTTTATTGAACGATGGTAGAACAACAGACACACAGTAGGTACCAGGCAGAGAGCATTGGTCAAAGAGGCAACAATATGGATGCCCTCTGCTATTTATAGGGTGGTCCAGTGGCAGAACAGGAAGTGCTCCTCACTACACCACACTTTACAATAAGGTGCTAAATCCCAACACCACATTTCCTCCCCCCTTAGAAAAGTCCAAAACCACACATACAATTACGCCCCCCCCCCCCGCCAATTTAGGATCCGAGTCACTCTCTAACATAACGAAAAATAATGTATCTAAATGGCCTAACACATTCACACAACAAAACCTAAAATAGGGGAGACGGGTGGACTACCGTCCTGCCCACATGGCACGGTGGATTATTCTGCCACCTGATAAACTAAAGAAAAAGTCCATTAATAAACTAAAATCACTGCCGCGTTCCTAAATTAATTAAAATACACAAAACAATCCCATTTTACTATAAACATAGACATAGGAACACCAGAACTCTTAATACATAAATTTACAGCACTGTTCCTTAGGCAGGAGGAGCAGAACCGGCATGGGGGGGCCTAGGGCAGCCCCTCAGCAAGCGTGGCCTTGGAAGCAGCAGGCCCTCGGGACAATGGCTGATCTTCCGGACAAAAGCACCTCTCTTCCTCACCACCGACTCCCGCTCTCGTCCAGCCCTGTCACCCGAAGCCTCTTCTCGGACATGCCGAAGCTGATTGGCATGCCTCACCGAGCCGTCAGACAGCTGGAAGTGTGCGTGCCTAGTTTAGCCACTATGCGCAGACACTCGTGATGTTTCGCTGGCTGTTGTTTGGCCCATCTTTATCGTGGATGTTCATCTCCTCGAACCCGAACCTAGTCCATAACCATCAGAGGGGCTCGGATCAGCCTGACATGGTGCTGCTGAGCACGTGGTTTTCCTGTGCTCGTCAGTCTGGCCCCGACCTCTTCTGAAGCCGTTGTAGCGGTCACCATCGTAGCTGCAGATCTTCCATCCCTCTGCAGTCAAGCTCTGGAGGAATCTGGGGTTAGCACATTGGCGTCACTCTCCAGTGCAGGTGCCTCACCGCCACGCTCAATACCCCCCTCTACCATTTCTCGAGCGCTGGCACTGAGACCCTCCTCCGCCGAACCAGTGAGACTGGTCCTACTTGACCACCGTGGTGTCCGTTAGCTCTTCATCCCACACAGCGTCCTCATCAACCACCAGAACTGAAGGGTTCCACTATCCACAATCCAACCATTCTTCCCCAGCATCGTCTTTAATGGCAAAACCCAGTCCATAGAACAAGTCACAGCCCATGATGTTATTGCTTTGGGCCATCACGTAGAACGTGAAGTTAACCATTGTCGCAGACTTGTACCGAACTGTTAACTCCAAAGTCTCAACCGTGCACAGCCTGCCACCTCCATAACCATAAAGCAGCACTGGGTTACCTCTAATCCTGTTGTGGGGAAAAAACTTCCTCACTGTGGCCCAATTCAGCAACAACCCCTCCGCTCTCTTGTAGAGCAGCAGCAGTACCTCCACTCCGTCCAGTTCCACTGTGTAGAACATGTACCCGTTGGTACTGGGGACCACCGTATGGATGGTTGTCGGGAGCGGGCAGAGTGATTTCTTCCGTGGGCTCTCCGACTCAGATACACGGCACACCCTAGCATAATGGTTCAAACGTCCACATCTGCTACAACGCTTCCCTCTAGCCGGGCAGTCCTTAGCCTTGTTGTGGTGCTTTGTGGACCCACAACCCTTGCAAAGGGGTTTTCCCGGGGCAGACTTTCAGCTGGCAGCATTGGCTTCCGTAGTATGGTCGTCCAAGCTATCCTCGCTATCCGAGTCAGCTACATTTGCTGCGGCAGGAGGCTCCGGCGGCTGTTGTGACTGGTGCGAGTTTAGCTCCGAAGCTAGCTTGCCTGCGGTCTCCAGCTGGAGAGCTAGCTTGAGAGCCCTGGCTAACGTTAAGTCACTTGGCGCCGTGAGTAGCCTAGCCCGCAATGCGGCGCTACACGTGTGCTCCAAAAGCTGGTCACATACCAATTCATCTTCCAATGGCCCAAAGCAACACTAGCTAGCTAACTACCTTAAGTCGGCGACAAACTGATGGATAGGCTCACCTGCTTGCTGATGTTGTCGCCAAAAGTTAATCCTCCAGACAGTCACGCTATCCGGGGTAGGAAAGTGGCTTGCTAGCAGCTTGACGAGGTCTTCAAAAGAGTCCGAAGCTCTGAGTGTGCACAGGACACGCTGGCCCTCAATCCCCAGGTTGTGAACAAGTAGCGCACGTGCTCTTAACTTGTCGAGCTTACCCAGGTTGAGCGCGGTGATGTAGGTGTCAACGATGGCCCTCACAAGCCATCAATGAGACGCCTAATGCCAGCTGATGAGTTTGCATAATTTACTGACAAAAGACAAATGACAAAATAATGAGCCACGAGGGGCAAAAACACAACTAAGGCTATGACTTAGACACAGGATACAGACTCTCAGGGAAAACACTTACTGTGAGGGAGATGAGTGATTGACGAATGATAGATGAATGATCGACGAATGATAGACAAATGATCAAGGAGGTCGCAGCCCGGAGTAAACTGAGCTGCTCCCTTAAATAGGGCTGACAGATTAATCAGCTGATGAGAACATCATCAGCTGATTGAATTCCAGCCGTCCCTGCAGATCTCGGCTCTGACAGCTGGAAGCCCCGCCGAGATGCTGTCACAATAAAAGCCTGGAGGCCATATGGTGCACCTGAGAAGAGAACAGGGAACTACCAGACAACCCGAGCGCGGACAGAGTCAGCGCTCGGACCATGACAGTTGCCCATGTTCACGAGGCGAATTCCAGGCACCCTGTAATATCGGAGCCCCCCCCCCAGAAGGTCAACAGGACAGCTCCAGGGAGGGAGGAGAGGGAAAGGCCAGGAGGGCAAGAACTAAACCTCATCATCGAGAGAGAAAAAAAAACAGGCTACAACAATCAGAACATTGTAGTGAATACAGGGGCCAAAATACAGACACACCCTGCACCAAAGAAGGAAAACTCATATATAAACAGAGCATAAGATGCTACAATGCAGTGATACAATACACATTGACTGTGAACTACAGGGAAGACAACAAAAGAGATTCTCTCAAACAGAAATACAGGCACCATACACTGTACCCTAAGAAAACCCATGAGGAGAAGACAGAGCAAAAAACCTCAAATGGCTACAAACAGAACACCATAATCAGTCCAATAGAGTCACAGAGAAAAAAAAATCTTCACAACCCACAGAGAAAACAGGAAACTCAAGTACAGGCACAAAAATGCAACGTACCCCATAATACCAGGGAGAAGAAAAAAAAAACTCATGCTACAGAGCAGCAATAAATACAGTTCAATATAGTCCAAATAATGGGCATAGGCAACAAAGAAACAACCCTCAGACTACAGAGGAGAGAAAAAAAAAACATGCACTAAATAGCGGCAAAATACACAGTTCAGATACAAAACACCAGCGCATCCCTAATATTTCAGAAGAGCAGGCAGAGAAAAAAAAACACAGCGATGCCAGCAGGCAGAGCACAATAGCACAAAAGCAAATAGTTCAGGGGGTCTTCTGCGTCCAGCGTCCAGATCGCTGGCAGGGGAAAAAGGATAAGTTCGGGCAGCCTACCCCAGTCCCAGGCCAGGAAAAACAGTACCTCTGGCGGCCGGACCAGATCTCCGAACAGAGAGTTCAGTTTGTCAGGCGGCCGACCCGCATCATTCAGCCACCAGGACCGCAGGGGAGAACTCTGAGACGGCTTCCCTATTGAAAGGAATAGCGAGGGAGAGCCGAGCCGATAACGGGGAATCCCAACGGCCCCCGATGGAAGGGAATGACATAACGTTCGGCTCAGGAGACGCACACACACAGGCTCAGAGTAGTTCAAACTGTTTATTAACAACAGGGATGTTTGGGTGCGTGTCTGCGGAATGTTAATGTGTTGGTGGTGGTGTCTGCTTCGGACCCAGAGGCAGGAGACCGTTCAGCCGGCAACCCTATGGGAGAAATTGGACACAGGGTGATGAGCACACACCAACACAGGAGGAGAATAGGCGAGGGAGAGAAGCTTACTTGTTTGGGCAGATGACTGGCGCTTCAAGGATGGAAGCCCGGGAGACAGCCACCTGCAGGGCTCGGTGCAGCAGCGAGGAGAGACGAGGGACGGGATTGTCCGCCGCCGAGGAATCCACCTGTGCACAGGGGAGCAAACTGGAGAGATGAGGTAAGTGATCTTCTTACCGGTAAAGAGGATGCTGAAGAGAATGTGGTAGAAGTCCATGCAAGGGAAATGAAGTCTACGGCTTCAGGCCGACGCTCAGGGCGAGGCGGCTTTTATCCTTCGCCGCTGACGAGTAGCAGGTGCGTGGGCAGGTGGCGCCGCTGATGAATGGCGCGGCGTGACAGTACTCCCCCCTCTAGCAGCGCCTCCTGGCGATGGCTTATCCGGGTGCGCTCGGTGGAAGTCCGCGATGAGCGATGGGTCCAACACAAACGACGGGGGCACCCACTGTCGATGCTCGGGCCCATAGCCCTCCCAGTCCACCAAGTATTGCAACCCACGACCCCGGCGCCGGGAGTCCAGGATGGAGGAGGCGGACCAGGCCGGATGGCCACCAATCATCCGGGGCGCGGGTTGCGCTGCAGGAGGAGGGCAAAGGGGGTCAGTAACCGCCAGTTTCACCTTCGACACGTGGAAAGTAGGATGAATGCGGAGGGAGGGGGGAATAGCCACGCGCACAGCCACCGGGTTGATGATCCGGGTGATGGGGTAGGGACCCATGAAGCGCTGTGCCAGCTTTCTCCTCTCGCCTTTTAGAGTGACGTCCTGGGTGGAAATGTAAACAAGCTGCCCAACTCTGTACGCCGGGGCAGGTCTCCTACGCCGGTCCGCCACAGTCCTGTTGCGCTCCGCTGTGCGCAATAGCGCATGGCGCGCGGCAGCCCAGGTGGAGCGGAACTGCCTGAGATGGGCCCTGACTGACGGGACAGTTACTTCACTCTCCTGCTCCGGAAACAGCGGGGGGTCGTAACCCAGGGACGCTTTGAAGGGGGACATCCCTGTAGCAGAAGAGCGAGCGGTGTTGTGGGCATATTCAACCCAGGCAAGATGGTTGCTCCAGGACGCGGGTTTGGATCTGGACACACAGCGGAGCGCAGCCTCCAGCTCCTGGTTGGTCCTCTCACACTGCCCGTTGGATTGGGGGTGATGGCCAGAGGAGAGGCTCACCTTGGCTCCGATGGCGTTGCAGAAAGACCTCCAAACCTCAGATGAAAACTGGGGGCCCCGGTCCGAGACCACGTCCACCGGAATCCCATGCAGCCTGACCACGTGTTGGATGAGGAGGTCCGCCGTCTCCAGGGCAGTAGGGAGGCCTCGCAGGGGGACGAAGTGCACGGCCTTGGAGAAGCGGTCCACGATGGTCAGGATGGTGTCATAGGAGTTGGAGATGGGGAGTCCGGTGACGAAATCCAGAGCGATGTGCGACCAGGGCCTGCCAGGGATGGGCAGGGGCTGGAGCAGACCCGCTGGAGGGGCATTTCCCGACTTGCAGGTGGCACAGATTGGGCAAGCCCGGGCGTAGCGGGCTGCATCCCTCCGCAGGCCTGGCCACCAAAAGGACCGTTGGAGGAGATCTATCATCCGGGAGGTGCCAGGGTGACAGGTGAGCTTGGAGGTGTGGAGCCAGTGGATGACCTCTCCTCGGACCGCGGATGGCACGAACAGCCTCCCCTCCGGTCCGCCGCCAGGGTCAGGTTCCACCTCCTGTGCCTTCCGGATCTTGCTCTCAATGTCCCACGAGATGGCTCCCACGACGCACGACCTGGGCAGGATGGAGTGGGGCGCCTCCTCCGACTCCACGGGGGCGAACTGCCTGGAGAGGGCGTCAGGCAGGACGTTCTTAGAGCCAGGCCTGAAGGTGATGGAAAATTGGAACCTGGCGAAGAACAGGGACCAGCGCGCCTGGCGGGCGTTCAGGCGCTTGGCAGACCGTAAGTATTCCAAGTTCTTGTGGTCCGTGAGGACCACAAACGGCAGGCTTGCCCCCTCTAACCAGTGGCGCCACTCCTGCAGGGCGAGCTTGATGGCCAAGAGCTCTCTGTCCCCCACATCGTAGTTTCTCTCCGCCGGGGACAAGCGCCGGGAGAAGAAGGCGCACGGTCGCTTGGCGCCATCGTCCGGTGACCGCTGGGACAGCACTGCTCCCACTCCCGTGTCCGAGGCGTCTACCTCTACAATGCACTGCAACGCGGGGTCGACCTGGCGAAGGACCCGGGAGGAGGAGAATTCCGCCTTCAGCGCCTCAAAGGCGGCAGCGACCTCTTCGGTCCACCGGAACGGGACCTTCGGGGACGTGAGGCGGGTCAGTGGTCCAACGATGGCACCGAAGTTGGGAACAAAGCGGCGGTAGAAATTGGCGAAGCCAACAAATTGCTGCACCTGCTTCCGGGATGCAGGTGTAGGCCACCGCCTTTACCTTCTCTGGGTCGGGGAGCACCTTATCGTGGGCGATGATGAACCCCAGGAAGGACGTACTCCTGGCGTAAAATTCACACTTTTCTGCCTTAACGTACAGACGGTTCTCCAGCAGCCTTTGGAGGACCCGCCTCACGTGGACCTGGTGCTCATCCCTGGACTTGGAGAAGATGAGGATATCGTCCAGGTAGACGAACACGAAAAGGCCAATGAAGTCCCGGAGGACGTCATTAATGAGGCGCTGGAAGACTGCAGGAGCGTTGGTCAACCCGAACGGCATCACCAGATATTCAAAGTGGCCGTTCGGGGTACGGAAGGCCATTTTCCACTCATCTCCCTCCCGGATCCGGACGAGGTGGTAAGCGCTGCGTAGGTCCAGCTTGGTGAACCAGGTCGCCCCCTGGAGGGAGTGGAAAGCAGTGTCCATGAGAGGCAGGGTGTAACGGTCCTTCTCCGTGATATTATTGAGGGCCCGGTAGTCGATACAAGGGCGGAGGGACCCATCCTTTTTCCCCACGAAGAAGAACCCTGCCCCCACGGGTGACGATGATGGGCGGATAATCCCAGCACTTAATGATTCCTTCAGGTAGGCGTTCATCGTCTCCTTCTCCGGCGCAGACAGGCTGTAAAGGCGACCAGAAGGTAAGGGAGCCCCCTGGCGGAGGTTGATGGCGCAGTCATAGGGCCGATGAGGGGGAAGAGACATAGCTTTCGCTTTGCTGAACACCATACCCAGGTCGTGAAATTCTGGGGGCACCAGAGACAGGTCCGGGGGTGCAGCGTCCGTCGCAGGGGGAGGAGCGGACGGAGAGCAGGCAGCGGACTGAAGGCAGGTGCCCATACAGAACGTACTCCATGCCGAGATCCCAGCTGATTTCCAATCCAGGACCGGATTGTGAAGGCGGAGCCAGGGATACCCCAGGATGACGGGCGACACAGAGTTGGGAAGGACGTAAAAGGTCATCTCCTCCCGGTGGTTTCCCGAGATGATGACCGGTAGGGGAACAGTTTGATGTGTCACTCTCCCGAGGGTGGCACGGGAGAGGTGGATCAGGGAGATGGGAGTGTTGAGTGCCTGGCAGCGGATGCCCAATCGGGTTGCCAGGCTTTGTGAAATGAAGCTGCCTTCTGCGCCCGAATCCACCAGTGCGTGGGTGAGGTGCCCAGTAGGGTTATGGCAGAAACGGATGGGCAGCTTCAATTGAGTAAGTGATCCTAACCGATTGACATCCGCGAGGCTTCCAACAGTGACTCGCGGACCCCACCGACTGGCTTTCCGTGGACAACGCTCCACGGTGTGTTGGTCGCCTCCGCAATACATGCAGAGGCCCAACTCACGGCGGCGTTGTTTCTCCACAGGGGAAAGTTTAGTCCAGCCCGTCACCATCGGCTCCGACTCCTCGGGGCGCGATGCTGGCGGCGCCGCCAGGGGGCGAGCTTGGAACAGGTGCGGCGAGGCTCCACGAGGGCGAGAAGAAGAAGACCTCCGCCCCGAGGAGCGCTCGCGCAGCCTGTTATCCAAACTTATCGCTAAGGATGTCAGCTCCGCTAGCGTCCCAGGGATATCCCGACCAGCCAGTTCATCCCTCAGATCACTATTGAGGCTGCGGAGGAACAGGCCACAGAGGGAGCATTCCTCCCAGCCCAATTCCTCCGCCGCTACCCGGAAGTCGACCGAGTGGTCCGCTGCCGACCGGCTTCCCTGCTGGAGAGCGAGAAGCCGATCGACCTGGACCGTTTCGGTTTGTGAGTGGTCAAAGACCTCCAGAAAGCGCCTCACGAATTGGTCATAGGTGAGGGTGGCATAACTGGGCCTCGCCATTACGGCGTAGGTCCAGGTTAACGCACGCCCCTCCAGAAGATTCCCTATGTAACCAATTCGGCTGTGATCCGAGGGAAAATCTCCGGGCACACGGTGGAACACGGACTCACACTGCATAATAAACCCCCGCGCTCCGCCGAGCTTACCGCTAAAGCGGGCGGGGGTCGGAATCGGCGTGAGCCGAACCGGTGCCACTGGAGCCGGCTGGACGGCCGCTGGAACAGCAGGAGCCGCGCCACCCTGGCGAGTCGGGAGGAACGGCTGTTGGGGGTCCAAGCGGTTCAATCGGTTAGTCAGTTCTAATAATTGATTAAGAACCACCTGTTGCTGATAAACAATCTGATCCACCCGAGCCTCGAGGATGGTAAACCGGTGTGCGAGCCCGCCGTCCGCCGAGCCGCTCTGCTGAAGCCGTACTGACATAACGTTCGGCTCAGGAGACGCACACACACAGGCTCAGAGTAGTTCAAACTGTTTATTAACAACAGGGATGTTTGGGTGCGTGTCTGCGGAATGTTAATGTGTTGGTGGTGGTGTCTGCTTCGGACCCAGAGGCAGGAGACCGTTCAGCCGGCAACCCTATGGGAGAAATTGGACACAGGGTGATGAGCACACACCAACACAGGAGGAGAATAGGCGAGGGAGAGAAGCTTACTTGTTTGGGCAGATGACTGGCGCTTCAAGGATGGAAGCCCGGGAGACAGCCACCTGCAGGGCTCGGTGCAGCAGCGAGGAGAGACGAGGGACGGGATTGTCCGCCGCCGAGGAATCCACCTGTGCACAGGGGAGCAAACTGGAGAGATGAGGTAAGTGATCTTCTTACCGGTAAAGAGGATGCTGAAGAGAATGTGGTAGAAGTCCATGCAAGGGAAATGAAGTCTACGGCTTCAGGCCGACGCTCAGGGCGAGGCGGCTTTTATCCTTCGCCGCTGACGAGTAGCAGGTGCGTGGGCAGGTGGCGCCGCTGATGAATGGCGCGGCGTGACAGCGTCGAGAAGGAGGGAGAAAAAGCCGAGGTGATCCGGGAACGAGGAGCTGACGGAACAGCAGGGACAGATGACCCGGAGGCGGAGGTGGAGGCTGCTGGGTTTTCCTTCTGTCGTGATGCAGGAGAAACAGCTGGCTGGGACGCAGAGTTACTACGGCGACCCGGAACTGGATCCGGACAGGGTTCTCACTGAGGCTTAACACAGGCTTTGTGACGACGTCTACCGACAGAGGGCAAGGCGAAGGTTGGGTCAGGAAACCGCCGCTCCCGGGCTGGACGGGTGACAGGAGCTGAATCCCGTGGTGAGCGGGGATGCATCACCGTCGGCCTCCTGCTGGAGTTTCCCTCCAGTCCGTGGATCTCCTCCCTCATTGGGACGGCCGTATTCGGGGAAGGAGGTGAGGGTTCCTTGGCTGCCTTCTTGGCCACTCTCTCTATCAGTCCTCATTGCGCCACAATCCACGCCACTCTCTCCTTCCCTTCCGGAAAGGAGGTAAGGCGAAACTTTAATAATGTCCTCTGCGCGAGACCCAGGGGCTCGTATGCAGCGTAGGTGGGCATAAGGAGACGGCTTCGGCCAGGTAGCCATCCACCTCCCCAAGCCACTCGGGGCAATACCCACGCTCGAAAGCAGACATGCTAATGGAAAATATGAGCACCCAGAGAAGGAAAAAAACATAAGCACATCACAAACTCACGGTGACCGGCGTCTCCTTCTGGCTGCGACCTACTGTCAACGATGGCCCTCACGAGCCATCAATGAGATGCCAAATGCCAGCCGATGAGTTTGCATAATTTATTGACAAAAGACAAATGACAAAATAATGAGCCATGAGAGGCACACAACTAAGGCGATGACTTAGACACAGGATACAGAGTCTCAGGGAAAACACTTACTGTGAGGGAGACGAATGATTGACGAATGATAGATGAATGATCAACGAATGATCGACAAGGTTGCAGCCCGGGGTAAACCGAGCTGCGCCCTTAAATAGGGCTGACAGATTAATCAGCTGATGAGAATGTCATCAGCTGATTGAATTCCAGCCGTCCCTGCGGAGCTCGGCTCTGACAACTGGAAGCCCCGCAGAGACGCTGTCACAATAAACGCCCGGAGGCCATATGGTGCGCCTGAGAAGAGAACGGGGATCTACCAGACAACCACGCTCGGACCATGACAGTAGGTCTGGAAAGCCTCAAACCATCTCAGCCAAGGCACCAGCAGGTCGCCCAGGAGCTCGAGGAAGGAGCAAAGTGGTATGATACATGCCTCCATGAGTTAATCCTCGATCGCCAAATGTTATGTATGGTAAAATACCTTGTTAAATGATGATGCAAGATGGCTGGATGAACACAGCTTTATTGAACGATGGTAGAACAGCAGATACACGGTAAGCACCAGGCAGAGGGCAGCGGTCAAAGAGGCCACAATATGGATGCTCTATGCTTTTTATAGGGCGGTGCAGGGGCGGAACAGGAAGTCCTCGCCACTACACCACACTTCACAATAAGGTGCTAAATCCCAACACCACACTAGGGTCAAAGAAATGGAGATAGGTGCTGCCCCTGTACATCACATGGTGTCCCACGTGCTGTGGAAAGGAATTAACTTTGACTTTAATTAGCTGCAATCTTGAAGATAATAAACATTTCTTTGAACATTTTTTTATGCCTGTAATGTTCTGTAGTTGTTTTTTTGTCATTTATCAGGAACACCTAACTAAACACAAACACCTTAATGAGAAATAAATTCCAGTAGGGAGGCGCTAATATATCAGCCTTATTTACCTTATTGACAGATATTGGCTATCGGCAGATACGATATTGACAGTGCTGATATTTTTTTGATGTGTTGAAAATGCATAAGATTGTTGAGGGAGCTTGACTATCATCTGTTTGGGACTGTGATGTTGAATAATTTGGTTAAACTTGATGTTTCTGATATTGTGCCCAGTAACATAGGTAGAAGCACATTTTTGAATACTAACAAATTACTTGCAGTTTTAGTCTTTGCATCTGTTGATGATCAAGAGAAGCTGGAAATGGACATTTCTGCAAATTCCACTAAAGTGCTTGTGATTTCTGTTGTTGTGTGTGTATGTAGTGTTTGGAGGAACAAAATAAGAACCATTAACAAGATGCAGTGGACTTTATTGGTGTTACTGGAATATCATTGAAGTAAATTCATGTTTTTACCGTTGCATTACTTTATCAAAAATCTAAATAAAGGAGACAAGTTGAATTGCACTGAAATTTATTTGCTACTCTGATCTCTCAGTTCTTTCTCATTCTTCTCCCATCCTTTGCATGCCAAGTGAGGTGATTAAGTGACACTGAATGTTTGGTTTAATACAGGTTATATAAGAGTCTTTATGTTCTGGAACCTTAAGTCACCTAGTTAAAATCGTAAATTAAACATGTCGTTGGCATGCAAGTTAAAGGCAATGTTGTCAATAAAATAGATTTAAAAAATTACAAGGAATTTATTTATATTGTTATTTATTTATTGTATTCTGTAAATAGTAAATACCTGATCATTCCTTTTTGTAAGAATTGTTGATACTATTTAAAAAAACCTCTTTAAATAGAAACAATAAATCACAGTAATGACATATGCTATGGTGATGTTGATATAAAACAGTCTTTTTTAAATTAAATATTAATGACTAACTGAGGAAATAAACTGATTATTAACGCCTGGTTTAAATGACAGCCATTCTTATTAGTTATCATAAAAAGAGGGATTTTCCTTTGGCAGACTTTTTTTTTTTTTTCAAATGTAGGATGCTGAATCAATCTGGAGTTCTACCTGTCTGCCAAAATAGTCTCTCCCCTGCTTTGGCTGCTCATAGCCACAAATAGACCACTCAGAGAGAACTGCCTGTCTGCTGCAGCAGCCAAAACCATTCTGGATTTGTTGCACTGCACAGATTGAGCGCTGTCAGTCAGTGTAAAAATAAAGCTTTAATTAATTAAAGAAAAAGCAAAGTTGATTGAGAAGGACATCAACGTGTCAGCCATTTCCATGTGGTTTCTTGTGACTCTTATTTCATCTCCCATTTGAAGCATTATTGCCAATTAGACACAACTCTTCAGTTTCCATGGTAATCTTATTTTTCTCTTCTTTCCCTCATATATTAACACACACACACACACTCACCCTACATGGTCTATTTTTAAAACTCCTTTCTTTCTAGTTCCATGAGACAACAGATGGGTGTTGTGTGTGCGTGGGGGGAACGTTGGGCTGCAGTGATACCAGGCTGAGCAGTGTGGGCAGAGATCAGAGGTCAGGGGATTAACTAAGTGGGTGCACAGAGGGAATGAGCGGGGTGGGAATAACTCACAGTCGAAGGAACATGATGTCCTCTTTGTGGCAAGTTTGAATGAACCAGAAAGTTGTTGTGCAGCATTTTAGGCAGTAAAGGTGGCAGCATGATGATTAATGTAGGCTGCACTAAGCTTTACAATCAACTACGAGGTGGCACTTACACTTGAGAAATGAATGTGGGATGAACATAAATATGAAACAGGGAATGCATATGGCTGCAGTGCACTGTAAAAATAGTTTTATTAAGTTGTTGGTTATTTTAGATATTCTATTCATGGTGAGCTGCTGAACTATCAGCTAATCAGTGATTGCAGTTCTGTCAAACAACTCATATTCAAAATGAAACAAATATATTTACAGCTATACAGTGGGGAAAATAAGTATTGAACACGTCAACATTTTTCTCATTAAACATATTTCTGATAGAGCCATTGACCTGAGATTTTCACCAGATATCAGTAACAACCCACGTAATCCATACATACAAAGAAATCAAGGCAACTGTGTTCACAAAACAAGTTATATTTCATAAAGTGGAATGACATAGGGAATAAGTATTGAACACACAAAGAAAAAGAGGTGTAAAAAGGCATAGAAAGCCAAGAAACCAGCTGAAACCCATCAGAATTTATGAAGCTATCCCATCCCCCATCAGTGCAAATTAATTTCAGCTGGTTAATAAACCAATGCTATTAACCATCTTAGGAATTAGATTATCAGGTGCTACAATAAGGACTTCAGTTTTGTCAGCATTCAGTTGCAAAAAGTTACTAGACATCCAGCCCTTAATTGCAGACAGACAATCATGAATAATTATTAAATTGTCAACATGGTCAGGTTTAAAAGAAAAAAAACAGCTTTAAACCCTTCATGGACATCACTTGTGGTGTGCCCCAGGGGTCAGTTTTGGGACTCAAACTCTTTATTTTGTATATAAATGACATGCCAAGTATCAAAAATTCTGAAATTTATTTTGTTTGCGGATGACACAAATATCCTTTGTACTGGTGAGAATTTGCAGCAGGTTTTAGAAGTGGTCACAACTGAAATGAAAAGGTTAACACAGTGGTTCAACAAAAATAAATTATCTCTAAATCTGAAAAAAAAAAACAAAGATTAGGTTGTTTGGAAATTATAAAATAAATCATGAAATAACGGTAACGATAGATGATACCAGAATAGAAACAGTACAGGAAAATAAGTTTCTGGGGGTGACGCTAGACAATAAAATCTGCTGGAAACCTCACATCAGTCACATCCGGGCCAAGTTGGCAAAATGTATAGGGATACTGGGGAAGACAAGACACATCTTGGACTATAAATCATTGTTCTTACTGTACAATTCACTGTTTCTACCTTATCTTAACTACTGTGTAGAAGTCTGGGGAAACACCTACAAGACCAACCTACAGTCAATATGCACATTACAAAAAAGAGCTATAAAGATAACAAATAATGTAGGATATAGCGACCATACCAGTTCGTTGTTTTTAAAGTCACATGTCATAAAGTTCATCGATTTAGTTAAATTTAAGACAGCGCAAATCATGTACAGGGCAATTAATAATCAACTCCCAACTAATATACAAAAAATATTTTAAAAAAGAGACAATGATTATAATTTGAGAGGAGACTTAAACTTTACAAAACCCAAGATATGAACAACCAAGAAAAGTATGTGCATATCTGTCTGTGGGGTGGATTTGTGGAACAGTCTGGAGCCGGAACTGAAACTATGTACAAACAGAAATCAATTCAAAAAAAGGTATAAACATTATTTGCTGAAAGGATATATGTTAGAAGGGTAGTATTTATATGTACGATTCACTATGCTCACTCTGGGACACTATGGAATGGTGGGTGGGACAGTACTGTGTATATCTGTGTTGTTTGAGGCTGGTTTTGATGTATTGACATCAATGTATGTTAGGATGGATGGGTGTTAATGTTGATATGTACAAAATACGTTTAACTGTTTACTTGGGGTCTTAAATGTGTTAATTTGTATATAATTCACATGGGTGTATTTATGGAAAAGAGGAGTTGGAATTAATAAGTGTTCACTTCTTCCTTCTCCCTTTTGAACACTGTATACTGTTACTTTATTGCATTTGTCATTTGTTTTGGTTTGTTTTGTTTTACTTTTTTGTTTGAAATAAAGTATCTATCTATCTATCTATCTATCTATCTAAATCATCAACATAGCAGTGATAAGACACACCTTTGAATTTGCTGATGATAGAACCAAGTGGCAGCAAGTGTAAGGCAAATAAAAGTGGACCCAGAATAGAACCCTGAGGCAGATGAGTAAGAGCCAACAGCCACGGAAAAACTCCTATCAGAAAGGTAGGAGGAAAACCATTCCAAGGCTTTTCCAGAAATCCCTACCCAATCTCTAAGCCTTTGTAACAAAATATAATGATCAGTAGTATCAAATGCCGCAGTAAGATCTAATAACACTAAAATAGAGCATTTGCCAGTCTGATGACATTAAAATATCATTCGACACCCTGAGAAGAGCAGACTCTGTTGAGTGCTTCTGATGAAAACCTGACTGAAATTTGTTGAAAATATTGTGTTCAATCAGAAAGTTAGTGAGCTGCTTGGCGACAACTTTTTCTAAAAGCTTAGAAACAAAAGGAAGCTTAGAAATTGGCCTGAAGTTTTAAAAAACAGATGGATCAAGATAACATATTTATACAAAAAATCTGTACCAAATGAAGACTAAAATTTAAAAAAAAAAAGCTCATTTACTGGAAAAAATCCAAATGTACATATATCCAGTAGTGAGTAGTGAGTGAGATCCCATCACTACTGACTATGTCAGTAGTGATGGGATCCATAGTTCCCTAAAACATACTGAGTCATTTCTGGTTCATTCCTATAAAGATTCTGTTGACATATAAGATCAAAAGATTCATCCACTGAATCACTTCAGTGCTGTACTGGAGCTCCAACAGCCTACCACTCACTGAACTGAGTCGGCTGAATGGAGCGGGTGGGGCTCATTCTCTGTCTAGGTGGGTGATTCAGCTGGTGTTTCTGTTATGTCCACAAACCTGGCATTAAATGAGACGGACGAGGAGGTTGCACTGGAACTGAGCTTTAATAGATAACTGGCAACAATACAGGTTATGCAGCTCATAGTAGAGTCGTCCAGGAAAGAGAGCCCCTAATAGCGGACGCTCCCTATTATATGGCGGTGTGATGACGCAACCGGAAGGCGGCCTTCACAATAAAATCCCATCACTACACCCGCTCCCCACTTTTTACAAAACTCAAAACACACCGAATTAAGACCCTCCCCAATTTGGTAAAACAAAACCCCAATAAACACACAAACTAAAATAGTAAGCACCAAAACACAAGAACCTTGAACAAACAACTAACTAAAACTGTCACGAACCGAGCCAGTGTTGTCCTTTAGGCTCGGTTCTGACCATTCTCTGTGGCTCGGGTTTGGTATATTTGTGTATTTTGTTATCTTTTGAGTTCTTGTAGTTTCTATGTCTTTTGTTCTTTTCTTTTCTGTGCCTGTAGCCACCACTCTGGCCAGCAGCTGTTAGGCAGCCTCCTTGACCTACATTCATATGGGCGTTGTCTAACACTTGCCGGTCCGACTATGCCCCATCTTTCTTGACAGCCAGCTGATTCCACTCCGGTAATTGTCTTTCCTGTGCCTCACCCAGGTGCACCCAGTCTGTTGGCCAGCAATGCTTGTACTTAAGCAGCCTTTGCCAGTCAAGCATTGCTGGACCGTTGTATTGTCTGATGGACGTATTGTTACGTGCATGTGTTTTTGGCAGGCCACTTTGGGACTTACTCGGACTGCTCCAGTGTTGTGAGTACTGACTGTGTGTATTCTCCCGGTGTTCTCACCCAGCATCTGTTGAGCATCCTGGAGTACTCCTTGAGTGCCCTGAGCTGTTCTGCAACTGTTGTACAGTTGGTTTTTGTTTGTCTTTAGTTCAGTAAAACTGCCTCCTATCATTTGCGTAATATTGCCAAGATTAGGAGCATCTTGTCTCAGAGTGATGCTGAGAAGCTGATCCACGCTTTTGTTAGCTCGAGATTAGATTATTGTAATTCTTTATTATCAGGTTGTCCTAAAACATCTTTAAAAAGTCTTCAGCTGATCCAAAATGCTGCAGCAAGAGTTTTAACAGGTACTAGAAAGAGAGATCATATCTCTCCGGTTCTGGCCTCCCTTCATTGGCTTCCCATAGAGTTTAGAATTAAGTTTAAAATCCTTCTTCTTACTTACAAAGCTCTAAACAATCAGGCTCCTTTTTATTTAAAAGATCTGATACTACCGTATCATCCTAACAGAGCACTACGCTCCCAAAATGCAGGTTTACTTGTAATACCTAGAATCTCCAAAAGTACAATGGGAGGCAGAGCCTTCAGTTATCAAGCTCCTCTCCTGTGGAATCAGCTGCCAATCTGGATTCGGGAGTCAGACTCGATCTCTGTTTTTAAGAATAGGGCTAAAACCTACCTTTTTGATATAGCCTACAATTAGGGAGGGATCATGTGTTTTCTGAACCCTCCCTTAGTTATGCTGCTAATAGGTTTAGTCAGCCGGGGGACCTCCAGTAATGCACTGGGCCTCACTCCTTTCCTCACTCTCTATGAAATTTTTTTTTTTGCTGGTCATTAACATTTGTTTGTTCTCTCCCATAGATTGAGTCCCCATCGTGCTGTTTGCTCTCTACATGTCTGTTCTTTTCTTCTTCTCTATCCCCTCACCCCCCAGCCAGTCGCAGCAGATGACTGCCCCTCCCTGAGCCTGGTTCTGCTGGAGGTTTCTTCCTGTTAAAAGGGAGTTTTTCCTCTCCACCGTCGCCAAGTGCTTGCTCACAGGGGATCGCCTGATTGCTGGGGTCTTTCTGCAACTGTGGGGGTTCCCCCTACAGTTGATAGTGCTATGAGATGACTGTTGTTGTGAAATGGCGCTATATAAATAAAGTTGAATTGAATTGAATTGAATTGAATTAAATGTGTTGTGGTGTAACCCAGTGCGTAAATCCATTCTTCCTTCTCCTCCTCTGTGCGCTGCATGAAAGCGCACGAGGAGGATTGTGACAAAAACTAGGGCCTGTGGGTGGACTATCACAAAACCCAACATGGCTAAGTGGGATATTTTGCCACTTAACATCCAGCCGTGCTCCTAACTAAACAGTCTTTAACTTCTTTTTTACGGTCTCCCATGGTAAAGGTGGATCAACCGGAGGTTTAAAGCAGGCTCATGGCGGCCTCCTCCCTGGAGCTTTGAAACGCACCCATGGCAGCCACCTCTCTGGAGCTGTCGGATCCCCGGCGCCAATCTTTATGATGTCAGGGCCTGGGTCCCACACTGCGGCAGCTGACTCCCGCAGAGCCTCACCGTCTGGAGCCGCCACCTGGACATGCCGTAGTCTGTTCGTGTGCCAAACCAAATCGTCTGTCAGCCAAAAGCACATTGTTCTCAGCCTCACCACAATCCTCAGCAGTGCCCACCATCTCTCTGGCTGCGGCCCGGTCATTCGCCGTCCTGGTCTCCCGCCAGCATGAACCTGAACCTAGTCCGTGACGTGGAGTGGTGCCTCACTTGTTTTAATGCGTTGTTGCTGTGCTTCCGGTGGCTCTGTGTGCTCATTTGGCATGGGACCTCCATTGTGCTGTGGCTCGTTGTGGGTACGGAAGGTGTCTGGAGCCTCTCCGGTGCCGCTCGTTGAAGTGGATTCTCCACCCGTCAGCTTGGTCGTAACCTTGGTAGACTGTTGAGCGAGGGAATGAGATCAGTCTGGTTCCTCCTCTTTGCAGTGCTGCGTCGTGCGTTGTGTCTGCCGCTGCTGTGCTTCAGGACTATCAGCATGCTCGTGCTCCCCCACCGAGCGGCTCTCTTCCTGAGAGCGTGGAGTGGATGCTTTGGTGTCGATACCGTTCTTAATTACCTCGTCGGTGTTGTACTCGATGGGCATAGGCTCCCTCCCCCCTTGACTGCACGGGGTGGATGGAGTGTTGCCGGTGCTGTTCCGTATTACTTCATCCCACGCCACAACGTTGTCATCCAGGTCCGGTGGGCTCCAACGTCCACTCCCAGACGATTAAAACCCAGCGCTGTCCCTAATGGTGAAACCCAGTCCATAGAAAAGGTCACATCCCATAATGTTGTCACCGCACGCTGTCACTTGGAATGTAAAGTCATGCACAATTTTGGGTTTACAGCAAACAGTTATTTCCACTGTTCCAACATTGCACAGTCTGTGACCACCATATCCATACAGCAGCGTTGGATTCTCCTTGATTTCGTGGTTGGGGAAAAAACTTTTTCACCTTGGCCCAGTTTAGTATTGACTGCACCGCCGCCATGTCGAGCAGAAGTGGTAAAACTACATTGTCCAATTCCACTGTGCAATAGAAATAACCATTGGCGTTGGGACTCACCAAGTGGATGGTCATTGCTGGTGGGCGGGCAGGCTCACTTTGCGGGTCCCATGGTGCTGAGAACTGGCATACTCTGGTGAAATGGTTCAGGTACCCACACTTGATAGACCATTTTCCTCTTGCAGGGTAAACTCGCACTCCATCCCGATGCGTCGAGGACTCACAACCCCCGCAGCCGGGGCCTCTCGGAGTGGACCTTTGGCTCACTGCATACGCCTCGTACTCCTCTGCCGTGTACTCTTCGTCCTCCATGTCTACCACATTAGTAAGTGTCAATTGTCCAGTTAGCCCATTTGGCACCCATTTAGCTCTGTGGCTAACTCCTCTGCCAATTCTAACTGGAGTGCTAGCTCAACTGCTCTAGCTAGTGTCAGGTCATTAGGTGCCGTTAGCAACCTAGCTTGTAGCCCAGCGTTACATGTGTGTTTGGCCCATTGGTCCTGCACCATTTTATCTTCCAGAGGCCCAAAACGGCACACACTAGCCAACTGTCTCAGGTCAGCAATGAACTGCTGTATTGGTTCACCGACTCTCTGTCATCTCTGGTGAAAGCAAATCCGTTGTACCGTCACGCTGTCCAGCGCGGTGAAATAGCAAGCTAGCCGCTCCACAACTTCCTCATATGAGTCCGTCGCGCCATGCGTGCGGAGAATCCTTTGGCCCTCCATGCCTAGGTTGTGGACAAGCAGCACTCGCTTCCTTGCTTTATCCAGCTTCCCCAGGTCCACTGCTGTAATGAACATTTCGAATGCTTCCAGCCTGCATGGCCATAGAACTGGTGGTTCCCTGGGGAGCTCGAGGAAAGGCCTCAGTGGTGTTGCGCACGCCTCCATGAGTTAATCCTCAGTCGCCAAATGTTATGTTCACAAACCTGGCATTGAATGAGACGGACGAGGAGTTTGCACTGGAACTGAGCTTAAATAGATAACTGGCTACAATACAGGTTATGCAGCTCATGGTGGAGTCATCCAGGCAAGAGAGCTCCTAATGGCAGACGCTCCCTGTTATATGGCGGTGTGATGATGCAACCAGAAGGTGGTGTCATCACACCGCACTTCACAATAAAATCCCATCACTACAATTTCAAGTACAGTTCCAGTAAGTGATTCAGTACAGTACGTTCACCCATAAAAACGTGTGCATGAGAAGGAATTGTTCTCGAATGTTACAGTACTACTGGGCAGCACTAATGTTGATACTGAGCCCTGATTACCTCCGCCAGGCCGAAAAGGCCAGGAGGAGGTAATGTTTTTGCCGGGGTTTGTCTGTTTGTTTGTCTGTCTGTCTGTCTGTCTGTCTGTCTGTCTGTCTGTCTGTCTGTCTGTCTGTCTGTTGGTTAGCAAGATAACTCAAAAAGTCTTGGACGGATTTCCATGAAACTTTCAGGCGTTGTTGGAAATGGTACAAGGAAGAACTGATTAAATTTTGGGGATGATCCGGATCACCGTCTGGATACAGGAATTTTTTAAAGCATTCTTTAACACTGTGACATATGGCTATTTTCAACATGTGCGCAGGCGCAATGGAGGGCGCTGGTCATCGTGTCTGACCAAAATAAACTCCGCCTTCTTCAACGTTTTAGGCACAAAAGCACGCGGAAAACACCGTGCCTGTGTTTGCGCGACGCTGCAAAAGCTGAGACAGGCAGCTGTCCGCCGCCGGATTATTTGGCAGAAATTCCCTGGGCAGCCATAGGCGCTGCGCAAAAACGAGCTGCTCGGCAGCGTGCTGTGTGCCTGTGTTTGCACAACGCTGCAAAAGCTCAGACGGCCAGCTGTCCGCCGCTAGATTATTTGGCAGAAATTCCCCGGTCAGCCATAGTAGCTCCGCAAAAAGAAGCTCTCTGCCGGGCAATTTTCCAAATCATCTTTGGCCGCGGAGCGCAACCCCAATAAAGATAAAGATTAGATGTACCACGAAGGTCGAGTGCAAGCAAGATGTTTGTGTCTGTGAACATTCCGTCTTTTGGCGAGTTGATACGTAACGATGTTTACAGTTTGATGAGAAGGTTGCTGCCATGTAACAATCATCTTATATCAGCAATTGTCAACTCGTCACTCACACTTCAGCATTTGGAAGTGGTAGCGTTCCATTTTATACTGAGTCCAGTATTGTATGTTATTGTTGTTACAAGACCGCCGACTGTCTGCTGATCTGTATATTCTTTTATTTATTTATTTATTTTCTACTCCTTTTACTTCTGCATTTAATATGAACCCTGAGTTTGAAATAAACGTTTGAATTTTGAATAAAACCCACGCCAACCCGTCTACCTAATTGGCATCCGTCAGTGAAGCCCTCAGTGCTGCTTTCAGTGATCTAAAACGCTCACATAACCCATTGGCCTGTGGGTTGTACGCAGTTGTGTCATGACTTCTTTAGTTTTTTCTTTTGAATTCTTGCATGGAACATGGGTGGGCAATATAAGCTGCGGATTCAGCCATCACATATTTCGGATAACTTATGTTGAACTGTATAATCAGAGGAGCTATTGTCTAATTTCACCTTGTTGGATTTTATTACCCCCTTTGTTATATTATTCACTTTCTTTTAACCTGTACTCTTAATCTATTCGAAATAAAGATTAATTCATTCGTTCATTCAATTGCAACGCCCCCAGCCTGGGAGTTTGCAGATGCAGGACATGGACACAACACCAACACTTCAGTTTATTACCTCCGCCAAGGAGGTAATGCTTTTACTACTGAACCACTAATCCTATCATTGTGAATCCAATTGCTACTCAGATGTTTTCATGGTCAAGGAATCTGACAACGTACACACAAACACTGTATGGGGGGAACTGTGGCACTTGGCGGAGGTCTGCGCTCTCCGAGTGCTTTTCTAGTTACTAGATAAAATAACTAGATTCACAGATGAACACAGCTAAAAAGAAATATAGTTAAAATAATAAAGACATGGAAAATAAAAAAAGGAGCACTAATCATGGTGAGAACAGCAAACTCAAAACTTTTAGCATAGTAACTGCAATGGAGGAAAAACTATCAAAAAGAGTGGAAGAGATTGTCTGGAAGACAAGAGAGGATGGTGAAATGAAAGAGTAATAGAAATATCAACAAAATCCAAAATCAGTCATTCTAGCCACACAGCATCAGAGCACTGACAGACCTGGTGAATATTATAAAGAATCCAGTTGTAACTATAAGGCTGCGTGTCCACCAAACGTGTTTTGTCAGCTCTGGGCAGCTATTTTCCATTCATTCTCTATGTAGTCCAGCGTTTACAGCGCTGAGCACCCATGGCGCTGAAACGTTCTCGGTGGTGGCCGTTTTTTGTCACGGCGCTCAGAGTGCTCAGAGTTGAAAAATGTTCAACTTTTCAGAGACTGCAGCTGAGCTTGTCAATGTCAGACCTTAAGCAGCCAATCAGAACTGCTGCGTGGTGGGACATAGGACGCCAGTACTAGTCAGTACTCAGACTCCTGCTTTCCGTGTTATCATATTTTACATCCAGAGCTGCTAGAAAATATTTCTTGTCCATTGTTATTTAGAGACTGCTATTAAAAAATCTGTAGAAAGTCTGACAATAGGAAAAGCGGGAGTGATGAGCTGAGAGTGACAAGCTGTTGCAGGGATACAGGGCACAGACTTTTTTTTTCCCCAGAGTGCAGCATACAAACGCTGAAAAAAGATGCTCAGGGCGGTCGGGTGACAAAAAACGCATTTGGTGGACACACAGCCTAAAGCCAGTCATTCCCCTCAGAAGAAAAGAAATTCAGAGCTAAGTTATGCTGCCTTTTGGGTACATTGGGAGTTGAAATGTGAAGGATGTAATGATTTCCAGTAAAACAAGTCAGAAAACCATGACTCTTCTTAGCCACTGTTAGCTACATCAACAGGAAATAATGCACTACATGGTAATTTGTGTATTAAAATGTTGTAGCAACATGTTTCAAGATAGAAATTTAACAGTACTGTGTGTAAAACCAACTAGTAGAGACATATAAAACAGAAGTACTTAAAATAGTTTATTTTACACAGCTTGTTGATGCTTGGTGGAAAGGTGGGGTTTTACAAGTTTGAAATCTAACTTCAGGGAGCATTCCAGGGGAAATTTCTGGTTGGGAAATACTGACTTTTGACATTCTGGGTAGGTATGGTCTTAAGGAGAGAAATGTGGAAGGACAGATGGTTGTGGATTTTGCTAAATGGATGGAAAACCAACAAACCCACTTTTTCTCAAACAAAAAACTCTCAAGTTGAAAGATCTGGTTGACTTTAAAACCGCAATAATAATGTTCAAAGTGAAGAATTTATCACTGCCCGCAAATATCCAAAAGTTGTTCCAAACAAGGGAGAAACGATATCACTTCAGAGGAACATGTATATTTCAAAAGCCTACAGTGAGAACAACCACCAAGCAACACTGTATTCCAGTGCAAGGAGTCAGATTATGGAACGATTTTGGACCTGAATTAAAATCATGTACAACGCTTGGACAATTTAAACAAAAACTAAAGGAAGAAATACTCCAAACATATTTACAAGACGACATGTAAACTCACATAAGGATTGACATATCCAGCCTGTATTGTGTTGTAGCTTAGTTTTTTTTTGTTTTTTGTTTTTTTTGTTTTTTTTTTCTTTTTTTCTCTGTGACATTTTGTCTTAGATTTGTTTTGAATAGTAACCGCTTAACTTAGCTTAGTTTTCTTTTTTCTTTCTCTCAGTCACATTTTGTCTTAGCTTTGTTTTAAATTCTAATCACTCTTGTCTTGTTTTCTCTTTTTTCTCTTTTGAATTCTTGGATGGAATATGGGTGGGCAATATAAGCTGCGGCTTCAGCCATCACCCATTTCGGATAACTCACGTGGAATTGTATAGAAGAAGGAGTCTTTGTCTAATTTGACCTTGTTGTTATATTATACAGTTTCTTTTAACCTGTACTGTACTATCCGAAATAAATTCATTCATTCATTCATTCATTCATTCATTCATTCAGAAATGGCTGTGGTGATCACATACTTTAAGAAGAGAGAGGAACATAGGGTAACTTACAACAGTGGAGGAAGGTGCACACAGGTAGACTACATCTTATGCAGAAGGAGAGATCTAAAAGAGATAGGAAACTGCAAGGTGGTGGCAGGGGAGAATGTAGCTAGGTAGCATTGGATGGTAGTCTGTAGGATGACTTTGGCAAGCAAGAAGAGGAAGCGAGTGAAGGCAGAGCCAAAGATTAAGTGGGGGAAGTTACAGAAAGAAGAAGGTCACACAGAGTTCAGGAAGGAGTTGATACATTCTCCAGGTGGTAGGGAAGAATTAGCAGATGACTGGGAAAGTACAGCAAAAGTATTGAGAGAAATGGGTAGAAAGGTATGTGGTGTATCCTCTGGACAGAGGAAGGAACACAAGAAGACTTGGTGGTGGATTGAGGATGCACAGAAAAATATTCAAAGGAAGAGGTTAGCAAAGAAAAAGTGAGATAGTCAGGGAGATGAAGAAAGTAGACAGGAGTATTTGGAAGCTAGTAGGCACATGGCAAAGAGAGAAGTGGCAAAGGATAAGGCATATAGTGAGTTGTATGAGAGGCTGGACACTAAGAAAGGAGAAAAGGACCTGTATTGATTGGTTAGACAGAGAGATCGAGCTGGAAAGGATGTGCAGCAAGTTAGGTTAAGGACATAAGGTTAAGGACATAAATGGTAATGTACTAACACATGGTGAGTGTGTGTTGAGAAGGTTGAAGAAGTACTTTGAGGTGCTGATGAATGAAGAAAATGAGAGAGAGAGGATGATGAAGGAAAGATGATGAACAAGGAAGTCCCAAGGATTAGCAAGGCGGAAGTCAGGGCAACTCTGAAGAGGATGAAGAATGGAAAGACGGTCCAGATGACATACCTGTGGAGGTATGGAGATGTTTAGGAGAGATGGTGGTGGACTTTTTAACCAGATTGTTGAACACAATCTTGGAGAGTGAGAGGATGCCTGAGAAGTGGAGAAGAAGTGTTTTGGTACCAATTTTCAAGAACAAAGGTGATGCTCAGAGCTGTAGTAACTACAGAGGTATAGAATTGATCAGCCACACAATGAAGATATGGGAAAGAGTTGTTGAAGCCAGGTTAAGAGGAGAGGTGACAATCAGTTAGCAGCAGTATGATTTCGATGATGATGCCAAGAAAGAGTACTACAGATGCAATGTTTGCTCTAAGAGTGTTGATGGAGAAGTATAGGGAAGGTCAGAAGGAGTTGCACTGTGTCTTTGTAGATCTATAGAAAGCATATGATAGGGTGCCAAGAGAGGAACTGTGGTACTGTATGAGAAAGTCAGGAGTGGCAGAGAAGTATGTGAGACTGGTGCAAGACATGTATGAAAACAGCAAGACAGTGGTGAGGTGTGCTGTAGGAGTGACAGATGGATTCAAGGTGGGGGCGAGATTACATCAGGGATCAGCTCTGAGCCCCTTCTTGTTTGCCATGGTGATGGACAGGCTGACAGACAAGGTCAGGCAGGAGTCTTCGTGGAACATGATGTTTGCAGACGACATTGTGATCTGTAGTGAGAGTAGAGAGCAGGTGGAAGAGAACCTGGAGAGGTGGTGGTATGGTCTGGAGAGAAGAGGAATGAAAGTCAGTAGAAACAAGATAGAATACAGTATGTGTGTGAAGATGGAAGGAGTGACATAATGCACAGACCCAGGGAACAGACACAGGCTCAAAAGTAGATTCAGGAATCTTTATTGTAATAATGTTCGTGTGTGGATGCGTGTGTGCAAAGTAAATGTGGATGTAAGTGTGTGGATCCGTAGACTCGCGACAGCAGGGAGTGAGCAGAACGCCGTGCAATCTGGCAACCCTGAGGACGGAGCAGAGGCACAGTGTTAGCACCGTTCAACACAGGGGTGTATTTGGGGATTGACTGAGGCTTACTGTTACTGCCATGGTGGAGAATGGAGGTCGGCCTGGAGGCAATCCCGAAGGACAGCGTCTGCCACCCAGCGCTGCTGACGAGAGACGGTGTGGAGGTGAGAGGTTGGCATAGTCCGCCGCCTGGAGGAAAGGATTCCACTGCCTGGGAGTTCCACCTGTGCACAGGGGACAATACTGAACAGGTCAGTAGAATGAAGAGCTTAATTGGAGATAGAGGAGTATCCTTCCAGGAAGAAGCTGGCACGGCAGGGATGACAAAGGCTGAATGTTAGGCTGGACGGTGAGCGTAGAGCTTCGCGTAGCCAGGGAGACAGACGGCTCCATGCCAGTCTTGCAGGCAGAGCAGGTTATATAGCCCGTGAGTGATGGACGGCAGGTGTGCGCGCAGCTGTGGCAGATAATGGCAGAGAGCAGGTCATCACAAGGAGTAAAGTTAGTGAAGGTAGACGAGTTTAAATACCTGGGGTCAATTCAGATTCAAAGATTCAAAGATTTTTATTTGTTAATACTGCTATATGTACAGGACATACAGTAGAATTAAAATGGCATTTCTCTTTCTCTTAGTGGTGTGCACAATATATAAGACAAGAAGGATTAAGGATGGAAAACAACAACAACAATCTATGTACCGTAATGCTACCCATAGTGCAAATAACGGTAAAAACACGCCAATCCTATGTACAGTAAACTGTAATATCAGTAAATTGCAAGTTCATTGTGGTAATGGTGGTGTAGACAGTGACAGATTGGTCTCCGCATGATCAGTATTGCAATGACGGAGAGCAGCAGGTATGGCATTTGTGCAGATGGCTGCAGTAAGGTGCAGAGACATACAGCAGCAGATTATGGTAGTGTTGGTGTGCCAAATCTGCATGGTGGCGCAGTGGTTAGCACTGTGGCAGCACAGTTTACCCTCGGCCGGGGGATCGTGGGGATCATGAGATCGTGGGTTTGATTCCTGCCCCCGACCAACAGTGATCTGTGTGGAGTTTGCATGTTCTCCGCGTGTTGCGTGGGTTTACTCCGGGATTTCTCCGGTTTCCTCCCACATGCCAAAAACATGCAGGTTAGGGATACGTGGCGCTTGCACACGCAGCGACCGGCAGCTGGTGGCTTGTCACCAGACTGCAAAACAAATCTACCTACGGGTACAAAATAAGTACAAAAAAAAAAAAAAAGTCTTTCTGTGCAAACAGCTGAGGTAAAGTTATTGTGTGGGTGAGTGTGTTATGGTCCAAGGGTGGGGGGGAAGTGGGAAGAGTTCAGGGTCCTGATGGCCTGGTGCACAAAGCTGTTTAGCAGTCTTGGGGAGCGGGCCCGTAGGCCCTGGTACCTTCTTCCTGAGGGCAGGAGGCTGAAGAGGGAGTGTGAGGGGTGGGAGGTGTCGCCTGCAATGTTGATGGCTCTGTGGGTGAGGTGAATGTGGTAGATATCCGAGAGGGAGGGCAGATGGGCATCGATGATCTTGCTGGTTGTTTTCACTGTGCATTGTAGTGTCTTCCAGCAGGAGGCGGTGCAGCTTCCGTACCACACAGTGATGCAGCTGGTGAGGATGCTCTCAATGGTGCCCCAGTAGAATGAGCACATGATGGAGGGTGGGACTCGTGCTCTCCTCAATTTGCGGAGGAAATAGAAGTGAGTTTGAGCCTTCTTGGCCAGTGATGTGGTGTTGTTAGACCAGGAGAAGTCCCCGGAGATGTGCATCCCGAGGAACTTGGTGCTGCTCACCCTCTCCATCTAAAGCAATGAAAAATACACGAGAGGTGAAGAAGAGAGTGCAGGCAGGGTGGTGTGGGTGAAGACGAGTGTTAGGGGTGATTTTTGACATAAAGATAGAAGCTAGAGTGAAAGGAAAGATTTACAAGATGGTGGTGAGACCTGGTATGATGTATGGTTTGGAGACAGTGGTGCTGACAAAAAGACAGGAGGCAGAGCTGGAGGTGGCAGAGTTGAAGCTGCTAAGATTCTCATTGGGAGTGACAGGATTAGAAATGAGTATATAAGAGGGACAGCTCAGGTTGAGCGGTTTGGAGACAAAGTAAGAGAGGCAAGGCTGAGATGGTTTGGACGTGTGCAGAGGAGGGATAGTGGATATACTGGACAAAGGATGTTGGAGATGGAGCTACCAGGCAGGAGGAAAAGAGGAAGACCACAGAGAAGATTCATGGATGTAGTGAAGGAGGACATGAAGAGGGGTTGGTGTTACAGAGGAAGATGCAAGAGATAGGGCAGGGGTCACCAACTGGCGGACTCCCGTCTGAATCTGGACCCCGAGAGTCCTCTGTCCGGACTCCGAAGCCTTTTAATATAATTTGGGGAAAAATTATACTATTTTGTTTTAACCAGATGTAAAAGCTGAACTGAAACACTGTATCAGCGGCCGCCCAGACATTTATGCTGCTGTGAAACCTTGGGCGTTCTCCACAGAACGGGGATACATATTATATCTCTGAGGGATGCAGCGGGAGGGAAAATCACCCTTCACTGCGGGCATCACATGAGGCAGACAGCTACGCTTCCTTCCTGGTGTGTACCTGCGGAATGAAGTGCTGTTGTGAAATTGTGTCCACTGGGCTGGCAGCCTCCAATGGTACGTGTCCGCTTGGCTGTCTGTTGACGGACAGTCCCCGTGCCTCCTCCATATCTTCCCCGGGACGGCGTCCTTATTGGGCCGGCATGACGTTAGTTATGGAGGTAATTTCCATGACCCCCTGATATCACATAAAAACAATTCAAATTCAAATTCAAATTCAAACATTTATTTCAAACTCAGGGTTCATATTATATGCAGAACATGTGTAAAAAAAAAAAAAAGTACATAAAACGTGTAGAAAATAAATATATTGTGGAGCGTGTAAATAAAGAGGCGGATTTGGTTCAGGCGATTTATTACACATCTCACACAAGAAGCACAGACAGAATGACATCTCAGCAAAGACTCTTCTCTTAAATACTATGGCATTCCTCTAGAAGCTTCTAACACAAAAGGTCACATTGCATTCACTTCCTTAATCCTTTACCATTCCTCCAGAAGTTTCTAACACACAAAAGGTTACACTGCATTCATCCTTCACACCTCCCTGTTATCTCACCAGGGAACCTCTGCTCTTTGTTCTTGTCTAAGATGTTACACAATTATGCTTTCCCCATGTGCCACCATACCACCCCCCCGAGCATATTGGATAGAACAAAAGAATAACAGTCTGTATGCTGTGATAGAACCATTAAACATCAATCCACATGCTGCTTGGGCTTCAGGCTTCTCCCATATCTGCTGTAACCAGGATTCACCGCCTCCGCGGCGCTGTCAAGCTGGGGGGTTGATGTTTGGGGGTGAAAACTTTTTGTCTGAGGAGCTCCCCGTGGGGGTCTTCCACGCCGAGGGGCCCTCACCAACAGCACTTGCTTGTCCGCCACCACGAAAGCGGGTTTGAGTCTGTCTATGCCAATCTTTTCCCTCCTACCCCCAAATCTAGCAAAAAATGCTTATCCCTTGTTTCCAGCACTCTGAACGGTCCATCATAGGGTGGTCGCAATGGAGGGCGGTGGGCGTCGTGTCTGACAAACACGAAATCCGCGTTTTTCAAAGTTTTAGGCACAAAAACACGCGGAAAACTGTGGTGGGCAGGGCCCGGCAGCGTGCCTGTGTCTATGCTACGCTGCAACAGCTGCGACGGGGAGCTGCCTGGTGTGGGATTATCTGGCAGAAACTCCCCGGGCAGCCGAAGTGGTTGCGCAAAAACGAGTTCAGCCGGGGAAGCTTCCAGATCCTCTTTAGGCGCAGAACGTAACCCCAGCAAAACCCACGGTAGCTTGTCTACCCAATTTACATCCGTCAGTGAAGCCCTGAGAGCCGCTTTCAATGATCTATGAAAACATTTGCATAACCCATTAGCCTGTGGATTGTACGCGGTTGTGCGGTGAATTGTGACACCCAGGCTGCGGGCCATTGTTGACCAGAGTTCGGAAACAAATTGAGGGCCTCTGTCGGACGTAATGTCCGATGGGACTCCAAAATGTGCCACCCATGCTGTTAAAAATGCGCGCGCCACCTCCTCGGCTGTGGTTGCAGCCAGCGGAACCGCCTCTGGCCAGCGCATGGTGCTGTCCACCATTGTCAGGAGGTGCATGCACCCCTGTGATGGCGGGAGGGGGCCCACGAGGTCCACGTGAACATGGTCGAACCTCTTAGCCGGAATACGAAACGGCTCCAAGGGAGCCTTCATGTGTCTGTGTACTTTGGCTCGTTGGCACGCCACGCAGGCTGCCGCCCACTCTTTCACTTGTTTGCGAAGGCTCGGCCACACGAATTTCTCCCCTACCATTTTGACCGACGCGCGCACTCCCGGGTGCGCCAAAGAATGAATCGAGTCAAACACGCGGCGACGCCACGCGGCTGGGACCACGGGACACAGGCGCCCCGTGGAGACATCACAGATCAGGAGGGGCATGCCGTCTTGCAGCACCCTGCTCTCCAGCCTTAACCCTGTTGGTCCAGACTGGAGTGCGCGCACGTCCGCGTCACTAACCTGCTCCGCAGCCATGGCTGTGTAATCTATCCCCACGCAGACCGGGGCCGCCACGGCGTGCGAGAGGCAGTCTGCCACTACATTCAGTTTACCCGACACATGCTGAATATCGGTAGTAAACTCTGAGATCGCGGCCAACTGTCTCTGCTGCCGGCCCGACCACGGTTCTGAAACCTTGGCCGTCGCGAATGTTAGTGGCTTGAGGTCAACGAACACGGTGAAACTGTGCCCTTCCAGCCAGAACTGGAAGTGGCGAATGGCCAAGTGGAGAGCCAGTAACTCCCTGTCGAACACGCTGTATTTACGTTCACTGTTGCGCAAAGTCCTGCTGAAAAAGGCGAGCGGCTGCCAAGCCCCGGCTATGCGCTGCTCCACGACCGCCCCTATGGCCATATCTGAAGCGTCAGTGGTGAGCGCTATGTGGGCCGTTGGGTCTGGATGTGCCAGCAATGCAGCGTTTGCCAGGGCAGCTTTGACTTCCGAGAACGCCCGCTCTCGCTCCGGGGTCCATTCGATCTTATCCGCGGGTTTCTGTTTTTTGAGCGCAGCGTACAGTGGTTGCATGAGTTGTGCTGCGCGGGGAAGGAAGCGGTTATAAAAGTTCACCATTCCCAAAAATTCTTGTAGCGCCCTGACCGTTTGCGGCGGGGGAAAATCTGCTACCGCACGCACTTTGTCAGGCAGCGGGACCGCTCCTTCAGGAGAGACGCGGTGCCCCAAAAAATCAATCCGCGTCACCCCGAACTGACATTTCGCTGGGTTGATTATTAACCCTTGCTCTTCCAACCTCCGGAAAACCGTTGTGAGGTGGGTCTCGTGTTCGTCTTCGGACGCGCTGGCTACCAAGATATCATCCAGGTAGAAGAACATGAAAGGGAGATCGCGCAGCACTGCATCCATCATGTGTTGGAACGTCTGTGCAGCCCCTTTAAGCCCAAATGGCATGCGCAAAAACTCGAATAAACCGAACGGAGTTATTACCACTATTTTGGGTATGTCCTCAGCGCGCACTGGGACTTGGTGGTAACCGCGGATCAGGTCTATTTTAGAAAAACGCGGGCTCCTGCCAGGTGAACGGAAAAATCCTGAATGTGAGGAACTGGGTAGCGGTCGTGCGCTGTGGCGTTGTTCAACCTGCGGAAATCCCCGCAAGGTTGCCACGAACCCTCAGCTTTAGGGACCATGTGTAGCGGGGAAGCCCATGGGCTGTTTGAGCGCCTGATGATGCCCAACCTCTCCAGGTTGGCGAACTCCTCGCACGCTATGGCCAGTTTAGCTGCGTCCAAGCGCCGAGGTCTTGCAAAAACGGGCGGTCCGGTGGTGGTGATAAAATGCTCCACCCCGTGTTTAGCGATGGCTGCCAAAAACGTCAGGACAGTGAGTGCTGGGAACTGAGTAAGCAGTGTGTGGAACTTACCGCATGTAGCTGTGACATTGGCTTGTGCTGTTGGCCGGGTCACTCGAGCTATACAGTGGAGAGAGTCAAAGGACAGTGCATTAACTAGGCGTCTGTTAGCGACATCTACCAACAAACCATGTGCACACAGAAAATCAGCCCCCAGTATATGGAAATTCAATGCTGCTATGACAAAAGTCCACTCAAATGTACGGCCGTGTAGAGACAAGAGTAGAGTCCTCTCACCAAAGGTCTTAATCTCCGAGCCGTTTGCTGCTGCCATCTCGGGGCCGCTAGATCCTGCCAGCCGGTCAGCGTAGGTCGGCCGGATGAAATTCTTCTGGGCGCCAGTGTCCACGAGGAAATGCCTCCCCGAGCGTGCGTCCGTCAAGTAGAGCAGCTTGTTCTCCTCCCCGAGGGTCGCAGCTGCTACCGACCCCCGGTCTTGGCGTTTCCTGAGTCGCTTGAATTGGCACGGTGGTATACATTTGCGTGCCCTCTCTGCGAAACAGCGGTGGTAGAAACAAAGCGTGTCTCCCTCGCGATCCTTGGCCCCCGCTGCTGCTGCCGTCGGTGGCTCTGCTGCTGCCGTTGATGGCTACTCGCCTCCTCTGGTCGTCGCGCCGAGCTCCGTCGCTGCCGCAATGGTCGTGAACTCCCTGGTGGCGATGATGATCCGGTTTGCTTCCCGGGCTAGCGCACGATAGTCCCGCTTGGCCAGCAACGGCGAATTGGCCAGGGTCGCTCTTGCCGCTGATGGAAGGTTCCGGAGGAAGAGGTGGGTAAAAATGAAATGGTCGTCGTCCGTGCCCTTTAACCTAAGCATCTTCTCCATCAGGTCTATGGTCGACCCATCTCCCAACCCAGTCCGCGTCAGGAGTCTCTCTGCTCTCTCACCATCCGAGAGTGTGTAGTGCTGGATGAGTGCAGCCTTCAGCGCGCCGTACTTGTCGTTGGTTGGTGGCTGATCGAGCAGGCTCTCCACGTGCTGAGCCGTACGGGCGTTGAGCGCTGCGACCACATACTGGAACTTTGTGTCATCCGCCGATATCCCCCGGAGGGCGAACTGCGCCTCGACTAGGTGGAACCAGGAGCGCGGATTGTGTTGCCAAAATCCGGTAGCTTGACCGCAACAGCACATGCGTGGCTGGGGGTTCCCATCGAGGTTGGCTCCGGGGATCTCTCGCTGTGTTCCATGATTCGTCTTGGGTCACCAGTGTGGAGCGTGTAAATAAAGAGGCGGATTTGGTTCAGGTGATTTATTACGCATCTCACACAAGAAGCACAGACAGAATGACATCTCAGCAAAGACTCTTCTCTTAAATACTATGGCGTTCCTCTAGAAGCTTCTAACACACAAAAGGTCACATTGCATTCACTTCCTTAATCCTTTACCATTCCTCCAGAAGTTTCTAACACACAAAAGGTTACACTGCATTCATCCTTCACACCTCCCTGTAATCTCACCAGGGAACCTCTGCTCTTTGTTCTTGTCTAAGATGTTACACAATTATGTTTTCCCCATGTGCCGCCATAATATATACAGTTCAGCAGTCACTCAGCGCTCTTGTAACAACAATAACATACAATGTTGAACTCAGTATAAAATAGAACGCCACCACTTCCAAATGCTGGAGTGAAGTGTAAGTGACGAGTTGACAATTGCTGATATAAGATGATTGTTACATGCCAGCAACCTTCTCTTAAAACTGTAAACATTCTTTCGTATCAACTCGCCAAAAGACGGAATGTTCAAGGACACAAACATCTTGCTTGCACTCGACCTACGAGGTATATCTAACAACCTTCTTAGGGAGTTATTATATGCAATGCGGATTTTGTTCCTAACAGCAACATTGCTATTAAACCATAAAGGCGAGCAATACATTGAGGTACAGAAGGTCTTGAACAGCATACATTTAACATCAGGAGAACATCTATGGAAATTTCGCGACAGTAAATTTGTTTGAGCATAAAGTTTCCTGAGTTGCCTGTTACAATCAACATTGGTCTTATCAGATTCAATCCACACACCTAGGTATTTGACTTTTTCAACAAAGTTCAAGCTATTACCACAAAGTGGCATAACAGGATTCGAAGTATTGACACCCTTCGGTTTGAAAGCCATACACATAGATTTAGTACAGTTGAACAAGATGTCATTTTTTTCACCAAATTTCTCACATTCCGAGAGGAGATGTTGCATAGCTGCAGTAGACAAACTTAACAAACAGAGATCATCAGCATAGAAAATGTGATTTAACAGTGCACCATTAATGGAGCCACCCATATTAGTATTGTTCAACAGTACACTGAGATCATCAACATAGACATTAAACAACAAGGGTGACAGTATACCACCTTGTTTAACACCATTGGTCACATGAAATTTGGATGAGGTAACATTGCCCCACCTAACAACCATAGACTGCCTTCTGTACTAGTATAACAGGATGCTAACAATGTAAATAGGAATACCTCGATCAATCAGTTTTCTAAACAAACACCAGTGGTTAATCCTATCAAAAGCTTTGCTAGCATCTAAAAACGTAGCATAGACACTAGTGGATTGGCTTCTGAAGTAGTCAACAAATTCATGGAGTAGGTAAACAGCCTTGTCAGTTGAATGGGCTGACTTGAAACCAAACTGATTGTCGTTTGTCCACAGATAATCCTCAGTTCTGTTCAGAATTAAACCCTCTAACAATTTAGATATAACATTTGCAATAGCTATAGGTCTGTAGTTGTTCATATCAGACAGACTGGCACACTTGTTTTTCACCAAGGGAATAATAACAGAGTCCATCAACATATCTGGCATGTAACCATGGACAAACATACAGTTAAAACACAATGACAACAGAATACACAAATTGAAATCAGCATTGATGAGGCATTCACTGGTGAGACAATCAGGGCCAGTTGATTTGCCTTTCTTGAGAACTTTGATCAGTGAAGCAACTTCAACAGGAGTAACAGCAGAAATATCGGAGGTATCAAACATGTCATTATACAATAATTTGCGCCTTGTGTTACTGAACATGAAAAGTTCCACGCACATCCACATCCTCTCTCCCTGTGACAGAGCGTTACACAAACAGACAGAGAGGTTAAAAAGAGAAGAACATTGTTGGGAAGAAGAAAAAAAAGTCTGAGGAATTCTGTAGTGTGGAAATATATATTCTGTCTCTTTTTTTAGGCTAACAGAAACATTTTTTTAATACTGAAACTATAGTATAAAGGTGGACTTTGTGTGATATTTTGTTTTTTAGATATTATTTTTTTTAAATGTATGTAATTCAGTTTGTGTTCTCCTGTAAAACTGTATTTTTAGGATTTAAGTTGTAGATTTTAGAATTTTAGACCTATTGGAATAAAGAAAACACATTTAGTGTGCCCTTGTATTAAGATTAAATTATTACATGTTTTGTTTAAAATTGAACAAAAATTGTTAAAAAAAATTAATACAGCGCTAAAAGCAGCTGAAACATCAGCTTAATACTGTAAAATAATGTGTAAAAGCAAACGATATTGGCCTGCTGCAGACAGCTATGATCTTCTGAAAGAATGTCCATGAAAGGATGTCAGTTCTTAAAAGCACATTTTCAGATAAATTTGTCAATGTGGCTTGTCTCATTTCTCTTCCATTTCTTTTATTAAAAGATGTTTGACGTTAATTCATGGGTCATTGACTTGGCTTTAAAGTACCAAGCTGTCACACAGTGAGGAAAAAAATCCTGAAGAAAATGCACTGAGAATCATTTAAGAATCAAATCTGAGACCCTGAATCATAATTGTATCGTGAGGTGCCTAAAGATCCCCAGCCCTAATTCGGACCTCAGCTGGGGAGAAGGACTGACTTATCGGACCTCTTGCAGTTTTAGCTGGTGACTCCTAGGGTGAGATGGAGGCAGATGATCTAATCTGATTCTGATTCTGATTCTTCTGATCCACTGTGGCGACTGCTAAAGGGAGCAGTCAAAAGAAGAAGAAATACTGACTTTTGACAAGCCCCAGGAACGAAGCACGGGAGTCCTCATTTGTCTCCCATCCATCAAGTAACAATTATGGCTCTTATATGTCAGGGGAATACAAATCAACTGAAACACGGTGATCATGTAATTACACAACAAGTTGGCTATATCAGTACTGGAGGTGACAATTTCGTATCAGTGTTACGTACTGCTGGAGGGTTGGGTTGTCAGTATCACCATATGTGTAAACGCACATGTGGCCCAGCTAATCAAATTGGTGCGTCGTCTCTCCTCCTAATATCACAGCAGGATAAACAACTCCATGGTATTTAATTCTGCTGCAGTGAACTTTGCTGCTCACACAGAGGTCTGCTAAGAGGTGAATAGAAAGTTACTATGTACTAAAGTAACTGAATAGTTGTACAGTATTACAGGATTCTTTTTCTCTTACTTGAGTACATTTATGAAGAAAAACTTGTATGTTCACTCACGTGTATTTGGTCATATACAGTAGATTATTTTTGATTTCTCTGATCTGAAATAAGTTTGAGTAAAGATTTTCTCTTGTCAGATTTAAAATCATTGTTCGACTATGCTACAGGAAATGTGTGATTTATTAATGTGGGTCCACTCAGGCTATGGGGGAAGGGACATTCATCTGGTCAAAGGTTGATGTACCATCAAAATAATTTTGGAAACACTACTTTAAGGTAAAAATGGTACATACTGTTGCTTTGATTCAGTAATACGAAGCAATACTGGCCACCATCCTCTACTTCCTCGACTTCCCTCAGCCTGTTTTTCTAAAAACATGCTGACCTGGATCAGCACTCAAAGTGAGAAATGAGGCAGCCGCTTTCTTCAGATTAAACTGGCTCTCATGACATTTGAGGGGGAGTCACTGAACAGGGCCACAGAGATGGATGGGAATACAGAAAATAGCTCCATCCACTGCTTATCAATCTTAAAAAGGATCAGGGGGAAGAGCGCTTGTAATTCTGTTGAGGGCTTTCATTGGTGATTTTTGCTGTCGACCTTCATCATGAGGTTTATGTTGAAAAAAGTGTGACTGCTTTTAACTTTATGTCTGATCCTGAAATATAGGGGTAGATAGAGATCCAACAGTTATAATGAATTGCATTACTACAGTGCCTTTAAACAGTATTCATCATCCGAGATGTTTGCTGTAAATGGAATTGTGGTCAAAATAGTGTGGATGTTTTTTGACAGAAAAGAGAGAGAGAGAGAGAGAAAAGATGCACTAATTGTGAAATTTTAGGTTCATAAAGATACCAGATGTTGAAAATAATAGGTTGGCTGATGGTTGATAGCTAATACTAATAATAATATTGTTTTTGTTTTTATCTATTATATTTTCATTGGTAGAGAGACAAAGAAATATGCATTATGAAAAAATGAACTGATATGCATTAAAATGGTTCAGTCCTGGATGCTTTCTGAATTTGCAGCTGCAGTCTCCTGTTGTCTGTTTCAGTGCTAAATCAATGCCAAATACCGGGGCACACCAGAAAAATAACAACCAAATCAGTGAGGTGAATATCTGCCAATACTGATATATTGACCAATATATCTGTGCATTGTTGAAAACCTGTTTAATGTCACAGTGAGAAATGTGTTTACAAAGTAATGTCATCTAGCTAAAAAATACATGATGTGAATTAAATGGCTGCATAGAGTAAATATTCACCTAATTCACAGAGGTCCAAGTGCTATTAGTCATATTTATTGAAATGGAGATGACCTGAGTGCAGTGAATATTTTTCAGGTGATCAAAGGCTACAGACACCTTTGTCTGGAAGGTCCATCCACTTGTAAGTCAACACTTCTGGCTACAGTTACACCACAAAGACAAAAGAGCACTCAAAGCAGCTTCAAGAAAATGTTATGATAAGAGTAAGTCAGAGTATAAATGCAGGAAAATGCCCAAGTCATTGAACATCAACTGAACTTCAGTTAAACTCCATCCATCCATCCATCTTCTACCGCTTTTCCGGAGGTCCAGGTCACGGAGGAAGCAGTTCAAGCAGAAAAGCCCAGACTTCCCTCTCCCCAGCCACCTGCTCCAGCTCTTCAGAAAGGATACCAAAGTGTTCTCAGACCAACTGGGAGACGTAGTCTCTCCAGCGAGTCCTGGGTCTTCCCCAGGGTCTCCTCCCAGTGGGATGTGCCCGAAACACCTCAAGTGGGAGGCGTCCGGGAGGCATCCTAATCAGATGCCCATACCACCTCAGCTGGCTCCTTTCAATGTGGAGGAGAAGTGGTTCTACTCTGAGCCTCTCCCGGATGACTGAGCTCCTCACCCTATCTCTGAGAGTGAGTCCAGCAATCCTACGGAGAAAGCTCATTTCAGCCGCTTGTGTCCGCGATCTCGTTCTTTCGGTCATTACCCAAAGCTCGTGACCATAGGTGAGAGTAGGAACGTAGATTGACTGGTAAATCGACAGCTTTGCCTAAGAACTCAGCTCCCTCTTCACCACAACAGACAGGTACAACGTCCGCATCACTGCAGATGCTGCTCCGATTCATCTGTCAATCTCTCGCTCCATTCTCCCCTCACTCCCCAAGATACTGAAACTCCTTCACTTGGGCCTGTCCCCAACCCGGAGAGGACAATCCACCTTTTTCCAACTGAGGACTATGGACTCGGACTTGGAGGTACTGATTCTTATCCCAGTCACTTCACACTCAGTGGCAAACCGTCTCAGCAAGAGCTGAAGGTCATTGCTGGATTAAGCCAGCAAGACAACATCATCTGCAATCAACAGAGATGAGATCCTGTGGTCAGTAAGCATGACACCCTCCGTTCCCTGGCTGCACCTAGAAATCCTGTCCATAAAAATTATGAACAGGATTGGTGACAAAGCGCACCCCTGGGGGAGTCCAACTCTCACTGGGAATGAGTCCAATCGAGTGTTGGCAATATGAACCAAACTCTCACAATGGTCGTACAGAGACTGAATAGCTCGTAACAACAAGCCTGATACCCCATACTCCTGAAGCACCCACCACAAAAAAACCACGATGGACACAGTCGAATGCCTTCTCCAAGTCCACAAAACACATGTAAACTGGTTGGGCAAACTCCCATGAACCCTCGAGGATTCTTGAGAGGGTAAAGAGCTGGTCCGATGTTCCATGGCCAGGATGAAAACCACATTGCTCCTCCTGAATCCAAGGTTCGACCTCTCCTCTCCAGTACCTTGGCATAGACCTTCCCAGGGAGGCTGAGGAGTGGGATCCCTCTAAAGTTGGAGCATACCCTCCGGTCCCATTTTTTGAAAAGAGGAACCTGAATCCTTGTTCCTGAATCCTGAATCCTTGTTCTAGTATTTATCATGAGAGTCTGTTGGATCGTTCTTAGTCTGGCCCTTCACCCAGAACCAGTTTGTCTTGGGTGACCCTACCAGGGGCAAATTGCCCCAGACAACAGAGCTCCTGAGCACCACCATGATAAGGTGACAATCCATGAGGGGCTTCAGTTAAACTCATTATTAAGAAATAAAAGGAACAGTTAAGTAAGTCAGTAAAGTTTATTTATATAGCACCTCTCACAGAAAGAATCACAAAGTGCTTCACAGTAAAATAAAACACACATTCACAGATACAATGATAAAAACATAAGACAGTCAAAAAAAACCCATAACCAAACTAAAAAGCCTGTTTGAAGAGCAGGGTCTTCAGCTGCTTTTTAAAAGAGTCAACAGAGTTTACTGAGTGCAAAGACAGTGGTAGAGCATTCCACAATTTTGGTGCCACTGCCTGAAAGGCTTGATCTCCTCCAGTTTTAAAATAAGTTTGAGGGACAGCCAGTAAATGTTGATCTGAGAACCTCAGAGACCGTAAGGGGTTATACACTTTAAGCAGCTCAGTGATGTATTAGGGGGCCTGATCATGAATGGCTCTAAAAACGAGGACTAAAATTTTAAATTGAATTTCTTAGTGTGGGTTAAAAGTCTGGCAGCCGAATTTTGGACAGCCTGGAGAAGTTGAAGATGCTTTTGGCTCAGACAAATAAAAAGACTATTACAGTAGTCTAAGCGAGAAGAAATAAAAGCATGAATAATCATCTCAAGTTCCGTCTTTGACACCAGGGTTCTCAACTTAGAAATATTCTTCAGATGGAAGGAACCGTTTCTAGTTAATTGATTGGTGTAGTGGTCAAGAGACATAGCCGAGTCAAAACTAACACCAAGATTCTGAAGACTCACCTGGACAGAGGATCCTAGGATACCCATGTGGTGCTTAACAAGCGGGATCCTGTTTTCAGGAGTGATACTTAATGTCTCCGTCTTGTCTAAGTTAAGCTGTAAAAAGTTTGCACTTAACCACTGTTTGATGCTAAACAAGAAGCTAGTTAAAAAAAGACAGCATGTGAAATTCAGACTCCTTGAAAGAACAATACACCTGAATATCATCAGCATAAAAATGATAAGAAATATCTGTGAACTAGGGGTGTGCGATATGACGATATACATTGGTGACACGATAAAAAAAAAAAAACGTCTGCCGTTTCATATGAAACTTTATCATTTACCTCGGGACAGATACCGTATTTCCACTTGTCACCGCCCCGCCTCTCTTCCCCACAGTGCACCAGATGGGTTCCGGTGGTTAGTGTCATAAGTCTGAGCTCAAATATTCCCTCTGAGCTCAAACTCAGTTTATTTCTGAGCTTGTATGTCAGTTAGTATTATGTTGTCAGTTTTCTGTATATATTTTGGTTTACTTACATTTATGTGCCCTCCCCTCTCAGACATCCCCACTTGCTGCTCACAGTCTGTTTCCCAGCTGTGAGCAGTTGGGTAATTAGGTTACCTGCCTGCTCAGCCCACACCTGCTGCTCATTTGTTTGTCCAGGTATATAAGCTCTACTAACTCATTGTTTTACTGCTGCAGCATTGCATTGTTGTGCACTGTTTGGAATTATATGGACTTTACCCCTCCGTGTATCTTCTCTTCCCCTTCGGAGCTAACCCACCTCTGGAGTGCCTCTTTAAGTAAGTCATTCTTGTTTGCTTTTTTTGTATTGTCTGCACAGTTTTGGATTTTTGTTAATAAATGTCATACTGCAGTTCAGCGCTTGGGCCTGTCTTTCTGCCCCAGAGGGGCCAATTCATGACGAATAGTGCCACAGCAGCTAACAGCAAGCTAATGTTTTGCCACTACTTCTGTGCCAGGGGTGTGGGACTTTTTCCCCACCATGCTGCATCAGAGAGGATAGTCCTCTAACCTTGTTTTAATTGGAGGTAAGTAACGTGAACACCATCTCTCTCTAATTATAAAACAGAAAATGCTAAATGAAGATGCTAACTTGTTGCTAAAAGGAAACATTATAGTGTATTAGACCATCGTTTTGGTTTAAATCACTGCCGAGTTTCTTAATTTTGTCTGAAAAAAATATTACTAAAGCTGCAAAAGTGCGTGACAGCGGCCACATATACACTAAATAAATAATAAATAAATTAAAACGTGTTGGAGGAACAAATTGGCTATTAATGTGACTTGATTTTTAATCATTTTTAATTACACCATGTTCCAAATTATTATGCAAATAGGATTTTAGTGTCATAAACATGCAGTTTTTTGTTTTTCAATTAAACTCATGGATGGTGTTGTGTCTCAGGGCTCTTTGGATCACTGATATCAATCTCAGACACCTGTCATAATTAGTTTGCCTGGTGAACCCAATTAAAGGAAAACTACTTAAGAAGGATGTTCCACATTATTAAGCATGCCACAGGTTTCAAACAATATGGGAAAGAAAAAGGATCTCTCTGCTGCCGAAAGTGTCCAATAATGCATTGCTTTGGACAAGGTATTAAAATATTAGGCATTTCACAAAAAGTTAAGCGTGATCATCGTACTGTGAAGAAATTTGTGGCTGATTCAGAGCACAGACGTGTTTGTGCAGGTAAAGGCATAATGAGGAAGGTTTATGCCAGACAAATTCATCGGATTAAGAGAGCAGCTGCTAAAATGCCATTACAAAGCAGCAAACAGGTATTTGAAGCTGCTGGTGCCTCTGGAGTCCCACAAACCTTAAAGTGTAGGATCCTCCAGGGGCTTGCAGTTGTGCATAAACCTACTATTTGGCCACCCCAACCAATGTTCACAAGCAGAAAAGGTTGCAGTAGGTGCAGAAATACATGAAGACTAATTTTCAAACAGTCTTGTTTACTGATGAGAGCCGTGCAACCCTGGATGATCCAAATGGATGGAGTAGTGGATGGTTGGTGGATGGCTGCCATGTCCCAACCAGGCTGCGACGTTAGCAAGAAGGTGGCAGAGTCATGTTTTGAGCCGGAATCATGTGGAGAGAGCTGGCAGGCCCTTTAGAGTCCTTGAAAGTGTGAAAATGACCTTGGCAAAGTATATAGAGTTTCTAACTGACTACTTTCTTCCATGATACAAAAAGAAGAACTGTGTCTTCCGTAGCAAAATTATCTTCATGCATGACAATGCATCATCTCATGCTGCAAAGAATACCTCTGTGTCATTGGCTGCTATGAGCATAAAAGGAGAGAAACTCATGGTGTGGCCCCCATCCTCCCCTGACCTCAACCCTTTTCAGAACCTTTGGAGCATCCTCCAACAAAAGATCTATGAGGGTGGGAGGCAGTTCACATCAAAACAGCAGCTGTGGGAGGCTATTCTGACATCTTGCAAAGAAATTGAAGCAGAAACTCTCCAAAAACTCACAAGTTCAATGGATGCAAGAACTGTGAAGGTTATATCAAAGAAGGGGTCCTATGTTAACATGTAACTTGGCCTGTTAAGATGTTTTTGATTGAAATAGCTTTTGATTTCAGTAAAGCACAGTCCTTGGAGCCCTTACTTGGGATATCGAGCGGAGGGTCCGCCAGGCCCAGTCCCAGGAGCTTGTGCCAGTAGGGTGCCCCCGGAACGTCTGTATGTCTCAGCCACCCTCCGCAGTGATGTCATCCAATGGGGTCACACCAGTCGCTTCACCTGCCACCCTGGAACCTCCCGGACCATTGACTTTGTCCAGCGGGTGTTCTGGTGGCCCACGCTGTGGCGGGATGTCCAGGAGTATGTCAGAGCCTGCCAGACATGTGTCCGGGGTAAATCTGACTCCTCCCCACCATCGGGACTCCTCCATTCCCTCCCCATCCCTGGTTGGCTGTGGTCCCACATTGCCGTGGACTTTGTGACCGGGTTGCCCTCCTCCTATGGCAAAACGGTGATCCTGACCATCGTGGATTGCTTCTCCAAGGCGGGACATCTGGTGGCCCTCGCTAAACTCCCATCAGCCTTGGAGACAGCGGTCCTCCTCACCAATCACGTCATCCGGGTCCACGGCATCCCTATTGACATTGTGTCTGACCGGGGTCCACAGTTTACGTCCCAGATCTGGAGGGCCTTTTGCCAGACCCTGGGAACCACTGTGAGTCTCTTGTCTGGAAATCATTCTCAGAGCAACGGGCAGGCAGAGTGCGCCAATCAGTCCCTGGAGGCTGCCTTGCGGTGCGTAGCGGCCAATAATCCCTCATCCTGGACCACACACCTGACCTGGGTGGAGTATTCCATGAACTCTGCGGTTTCCTCTGCTACCGGACTCACTCCATTTGAGGCGTCATTGGGGTACACACCGCCTCTCCTTCCTATGGCCGAGAGGGAGGTCTCGGTTCCATCCGTAGGGGCCCACGTTCAGCACTGCCAGCGTTTCTGGAGGTCTACTCGGGCCTCCCTGGCCCGCACCACGGAACGCATCCGGGCCGCTGCTGAGAGGAAGCGGATCCTGGCCCCCAAGTATGTCATGGGACAGCAGGTCTGGCTGAGAGCAAGTCAGATTCCTCTTAAGGAGAAGTCTAGGAAACTGTCCCCCCGCTTCCTTGGGCCTTATCCCATCTCCCAGGGGATTAACGACGCGTCAGTCCAGTTTAAGCTGCCCCCGTCCCTACGGGTGAACCCTACCTTTCACGTCAGCCACATCAAGCCCCTCTCGGCCAGTCCCCTTTGCCCCCCTCCCAAAGCCACCTCCTCCTCCCCGCATCATCGACGGCCACCCCACCTACATGGTTCGGTGGATTTTGGATGTTTGCCGCCGGGGCTGGGGTCTACAGTATCTTGTCTACTGGAAGGGCTACGGCCCGGATGAACAATCCTGGACTCTCTCGTCGCGTACACTGGACAAGGGGATGCTCCGGGCTTTTCACCGTGCTCACCCGGAGAAGCCCTCCAGGCCGCCAGGAGGCGTTCCTAGAAGGGGGAGGCCCTGTCATGGGCAGCGGGAACGCGCCCCTCCCCTCCGATCTCACCTTCACAAACTCATCACTGCACCTGAAGCAGAAGACACACCTGCACCTGCTCATCAGCCAGCGTACATAAGGAGGCTTCCTCCATACAGTCAACACTGGCTTGTCTGGGTATACTGCCCATGTTCAGGCAAGCTAAAAACAAGTCTTAAGTGTTAACACGCTGTTAACCTTAATTCTCTTCTCTTTCTCAGGTTGCTGCCACCGTGTAGGTGTGTCACCGGGACTGCGCGCGCTCTCCTGCCTTACCACACTGTCCCTCAGTAATCTACTTCACCTGGTCAGTCACCATCAGCTCATCTTCCCCCCTTACCCTACTGGTTCATCTATTTTTCTGCTGGGTCCTGCTGGTCCTCTCTGGATTTCTCAAGTAAGCAGCAATTTGGCTTGCCCATTTCCCCTTACTCTACTCCTCAGCTCACTGCTCTCGTCTTCTCTCCACAGGACCTTTCCTCTGGTGACTGACTGTTTCTGTAGCTGTGCACTTTGGATTTTGCTATTAATAAAATTGTCAGATGTGCCCCTCTGTGTGGTTCCTTCCTGTGTTTGGCATTGTGCACGTGAGCTGTCAAAACTTAATTCACTATGACAGTTATCATTGGAAAGCTTGTTCAATAAAATTGGAATTATGCTCTAACGGTTGATGGCTTGAAAATTATACTGACTGTCATTTGCATGGACTATTTAGGAAAATCAGAGACAAATATCATTTGCATAATAATTTGGAACACGGTGTAGTCAAGTAACGATAATGAATAAAGTTGAAGTCATCTCAAATGTAAATTAAAAACAATTTTATAACACTACAAAATTAAGAGGGAAAAGTGCATAAAATTAATGACAGATGAATTTGTACAATTGATTTTTTTCAGTATGTAATTTAAAATGTAGAAAAAGAGATGGTCCTTTTATTGGTTATTGTATATAAACTATAGAATTTACTGGAAATGTATATCGTGATATATATCATTATGGTCAAATAAGATTACTTATATCGGGATATGAAATTTTGGTCATATCGCACAGCCCTATGTCTAATTATAAAATGCTAAATAGAATCAGAATCAGAATCAGAATCAGATTTATTGCCATTGTTCATGTAGTACACAAACTAGGAATTTGTCTCGGTGCAATGCTGCAACATTTAACATGATAAAATAAAAGAAATAAGCTATACATGCAATAAAGTGTAGAATAAGAGAGTAATACTGGTCAGCAGTTAAAATATATTAGCGAGCAGCAGATAATGTGGAGAACCATATAGTGCAGTCGGTAATGCAGGAAGAAAACAGTGATGATTGACATGAGTCTGGTTGAGCTGCTGTACATAGTGCACGAGAGTCAATAAGTCACTTAGTGTTCAGCAGTCTGATGGCAGAGGGGAAGAAGCTGTTCATGTAACAGGAGGTTTTAGTCTGGATGGACCGAAGTCTTCTACCTGAGGGGAGGGGGGCAAACAGTACGTGACCAGGGTGTGAGGGATCGGCTATGATCCGGCCAGCACGCCTCCGGGTCCTGGAGATGTACAGATCCTGGAGAGATGGGAGCTTGCAGCCGATCACCTTCTCAGCAGTGCGCACGACGCACTGCAGCCTTAGTCTGTCCCTGGCAGTGGCTCCTGCGTACCACACGGTTATGGAGGTGGTGAGGATGGACTCGATGATGGCTGCGTAGAACTGCACTAACATCTTGGTGGGTAGCTTGAGCTTCCTCAGCTGCCGCAGGAAGAACATCCTCTGCTGGGCCTTTTTGATGAGGGAGCTGATGGTCGACTCCCACTTGAGGTCCCTGGTGATGGTGGTGCCTAGGAAGCGGAAGGAATCAGCAGTGGTGATGGGAGAGCCTGTGAGGGTGAGGGGGGGCAGAGGGGTTGTGACTTTCCTGAAGTCCACAATCATCTCCACTGTCTTCAGAGCGTTCAGCTGCAGGTTGTTGTTGTTGCACCAGGACGCCAGCTGGGCCACCTCTCTCCTGTAGGCGGACTCGTCGCCGTTGGAGATGAGCCCGATGAGGGTGGTGTCGTCCGCAAACTTGATCAACTTGACAGACTGGTGGCTGGAGGTGCAGGAGTTGGTATAAAGGGAGAAAAGTAGGGGGGAAGTACACAACCCTGGGGTGATCCGGTGCTGATGCTAGCAGAGTCTGAGACAGTCTTTCCCAGCCGCACATGCTGCCTCCGGTCCGTCAGGAAGTCGGTGATCCACCTGCAGAGGGAGTCAGGCACGTTGAGCAGGGACAGCTTGTCCCGGAGCAGAGCGGGGCGGATGGTGTTGAATGCGGAGCTGAAGTCCACAAACAGGATCCTGGCGTAGGTTCCTGGGGAGTCCAGGTGCTGCAGGATGGAGTGGAGGGCCAGGTTGACTGCGTCGTCTACAGACCTGTTGGCTCAGTAGGCAAACTGCAGCGGGTCCAGGAGGGGGGTGGTGATGGACTTGAGGTGGGGCAGGACCAGGCGCTCAAAGGACTTCATGACTACAGAGGTGAGCGCTACAGGTCTGTAGTCGTTAAGTCCAGTGATCCGTGGCTTCTTGGGGACAGGAATGATGGTGGAGGATTTGAGGCAGGACGGCACGTGGCATAGCTTAAGGGAGGTGTTAAAAATGTCTGTGAAGACAGGAGCCAGCTCTTTCACACAATGTCTCAGGGTGGAGGGAGACACGCCGTCCGGACCGGGGGCCTTGCGCGGGTTCAGTATGGAGAACTGTTTGAGCACGTCCTGCTCACTGATGACAAGGGCAGGGGGGGAGGAGGGGGGGGCGCCTTTGATGAAGTAGGGATCGTGGAGGCTGTGGAGCTGGAGGGAGGGGGGGAGTTGGACACAGATGACGGGGTGTCAAAACGGGCGTAGTGTTGGGACAGTCTTTGACAAAGGGCTTTGTCATCCTGACCTTTAGGAGCCTGAGGCCGATAATTGGTGATTTGCCTCAGTCCTCTCCACACAGAAGCCGAGTCATTAGCAGTGAACTGCTGCTGGAGTCTCTCAGAATACACAGATTTAGCTCTCCTCAGCTCTCTGTTAAACCGATATTTAACCTCCCTGTAGCAGCCCCTGTCTCCACTTTTCAACGCTGCTTCCTTCTCCTTCCTGATCTGTCTGAGCTTAGCTGTGAACCAGGGCTTATCATTAGAGTACCTCACCCTGGTGCGCGATGGAAGAATGCTCTCCTCACAAAAGTGGATATAAGAGTTCACAGTGTCCGTGTACTCATCCAGATCATGCGTGGCTCCTTTAAACATGCCCCAATCAGTTATTTATACTATGCTAAGTTGTGCTAACTGGAAACATGTAGCAGACCATCATTTCTTTGGTTTAAATTACTGCTGAATTTCTTTAGTTTTGTCTGAAAAAAAATGATTAAAGCTGCAAAAGTGCATGACGGCGGCACATACATGCAAAATAAATAATACATACATTAAAATGGGTTGGAGGAGCAAGTTGGCTCTTAATGTAATGTATTTGACGTCTAATCATTTTAATTAGTCAAGTAGTAATAATGAATAAAGTTAAAGTCATCACACATATTTTATTACATTACCTTTTGTGTCTTTGATTTTCAGATCATGATCAATCTGAAATATTTTTACTAAGAAGTAAACAGGTTAAATCAGGCCAGAATACCAGGCAGCAGGTCTACACTTAAATTTTCACTGATTTAAACTAACAGCTAATTTATAGCTGTAGGTGACAGCCGTGGGTAATTTTCTCATTTTCAGACATTTTTTTATGTTATGCTTTTTTTTTTTTTTTTTGCTTTTCTCCTCTGGCTCAGGAAATATTTAACTTATTGATGTTTACTTTTTATTCATATATGATTTAGAAGAAAAACCTGAAATTTATAAGAATCAAGTCTCAAATGCACATTTAAAAAAATATTTTATAACAACACTGCAAAACTATGAAGGAAAACGGTACGTGTAAAAAAGTAAAAAAAAAAAAAAAAAAAGATGGTCCTTTTTATGTGATTATCTAAACTGTAGAATTTACAGAAAATGTACACTACTCATAAAAAGTTAAGGATATTCAACTTTTGGGTAAAATTTCAGGATGCACCTAAAATGCACTATAACCTTCACAGGTGAACTTAATTTGACCTTCTCTAACTTTTTGATTGCACATGTCCAACACACCTGCAGTGCCAGTTCTCACATCTGCTGCACTGGTGTCCCCGCCTGCTGCTGCATTTCAGGCTGCTTCATCAGCTGTTCCTCCAGCATCTCATAAGACTGTCATTGCCTCTCCAGCAGCAGAGTCAAAAGGGTCCTCATCAGCAGACGAGCAGGAGTTAAGGCAAGTACCTTTCTCTATTTCTATAACATCAGTTTTAGAGAGGTCTTGTCTTGCTCCTGGCAGGGACACCCAGTTGCAGCTCCCATCTGCTTTTGAGCTCTCCCCGCCAAGCTTTTCTGCTGGTTGTTTTGGCTTAGACATGACACCAACCTGTGTTTCTCCCTCCACTTCAGAGATGTCTGCATCTGGGATGGAGGTGCACGCCACAGCTCCACCCGTCGCCCCAGAGGTCGAGCAGTCTGCTCCACCTGTTGCAGTTCCAGAGAGTGAGCAGTCCACTCCACCTATCGCAGTTCCTGAGGGCAAGTGGTCCGCTCCACCCATCGTCCAGGAGGTCAAGCAGTCCGCTCCACCCATCGTCCAGGAGGATGAGTGGTCCGTTCCACCCATCGTCCAGGAGGTCAAATGGTCCGCTCCACCCATCTTCCAGGAAGTCGACCAGTCCGCTCCACCCGTCATCCAGGAGGTTGAGTGGTCCGCTCCACCTGGGCTGTTCGAGAAATGCGCTCCACCTTCGCAGCCTGGGGTCGCTGTGTCTCAGCTGCTGTTAGCTCCTGCACCGAAGGCCTCTCAGGTACTCTCTCCAGAACTAGAAACTGTTGTGTTATTTGCTCTGGAGCAAGAGACTCCAGTTTTATCTTCTGAGTTTGGAACCAACATGTTGTTTTCTCCTGAGCATAAAGTTCTTATGTTAGCTCCTGTGTTAAAGGCTACTGAGGTCAATGCCCCCACGGTGTCGTGTCCATCTGGCTGGTGGCCCTTGGACTTTGGTAGACCATCCGACGCGCTGTGTCCATCCATCTGATGGTCCTTGAACTTTGATAGGCCACCCCATGTGCTGTGTTCCTCCGTGTGGTGGCCTATGGACTTGGGCAGTCCACCCGACGCTCTGTATCGGGCCTTTTTATGGACTTAGGATGCTGGCAGACCACCCAATCCATTTGGGGACTTTGGACTTGGGGTGGGCCCACAAGACTGTGTGTTGGGGTTTGGACTCTGTGGGGTGGGGTGTTGGGGTTTGGACTCTGTTATCCTCCGTGGACACAGCCACGGAGGATAACAAGCAACCGCAACAACCACAGTGTTCATTTTTTTTTTGTGTGTATGTGTGTATGTGGCTACATCTTGTTGTTCACTTATGTGCCCCTATTGATTATTAAATATATTGTTAAATGTTAAGTGTATTTTTATTGCCAACAGCATGTTTGCACCCGGTACTGTGGAAGCTTCCATAGCACTGGGTGCTGCCGCTGCCAGCACCGGGTGGGGTATTCTTTCTCCAGACGGACTCCAGCAGGCAGTTAGTGGCGGAAGCATTTGGACGAATTGCTAAAGTCAGCTGTGACAGTGACCACTGAAAGGGAACAAAGCATGTTATTTCTTTCTGAGTAGAGTGTTTATGATCTTGACAACTGAGCTCTGAAAGCAAAACAAGTACTACATAGTGCATTGCTTGTTTGAACATGATTTTTTGGACAGTGGCAAAAATCCAAAAATCATGGAGACAAGAGCCATGCAGGGTCCTGTATGGAGGCTGTCCTCTTTAAATATGCTGAATGTCGCTGCAGTCTCCAGTCCACACACCCCATAGTTGAAATACTGGCATTATCGCCACTGCTTTATGAAAATGATCCTAGGTTTTTTTTAGTTTTTTTTTTAACAGAATCAGCAGATCATGCCTAGAAAGACCAGAGCGCTGCACAATTGTCACACATGCACATAAAGTTGAGAGCGGAGCTGCAGTGAGTTTCTCACAGCTTCCATCGTTTGCCACATAAGTTATGAACCCTGTTTAAATTACGAGACCACAGGGTCCTAAAAACCTTGGCAATAATACCACATATCGCAGTGTTGAGCTATCCAGCATCACTGCAGGAGAAATTCCTCTACCGTGACAGCTCTAAGGGAAGGGTCCGCAACTTTACAGGAAAGTCACCAATTTATGAAGGGGACAAGAAAAAACAACTGGTAGTATATGATAGAGTGCAAACTGATAGAAAAGGATGCAAATTTACTAAACAACTTTAATTGTTCACAAGAAAGAAATAGCCAATTAATATGCAAATTTATGAGCAAGAAGTTCCAAATTTACAAAAGGAATGTTTCATGTTTACACGAAAAATGTTGCAATCTACTTGATAAAAGTCATAAATTTCTGAAGGAAAAATATGCAAATAATGTAAAAGAAAGGAAAGAAAAGCAGTCACAAAATCACAAAGAAACATTTGCAAATTTACAAGAAAGTTATACATTTATGACGGAAAAAAGGAAACTGCAAATTTATTACAAGAGAAACAGAGGAATGAACAAATGTACAAAAAGGCCAATAGATGTTTGATTTTGGAGGTGGGCAGTTTGCAATGGGGGTTGTGTGAGTTCTAGTGCAGCCGTGCTATGTTGCGTGGAATGTTTTTCTTGTCATTTTCAGTCTTTGACTCATTCCACTTGTGGGTCTGCAGGTTCTGTTGACTGGGCTCTGGGGTTGTCTTGTAGGTGTTCTCATGACTGCACTTCATTTTTTTTGATGTTACACTATGGGTCGTCTGGTGTCCAACCCTTTAGAGGGGGTACTGTAAGGGTTTGGACATGTCTGTGGTCATGTCCTCGCTTTATATTCATATTTCTTTTTCTGTTATCTTCAGGACATGAGTTCAGCCATGTCTTCATTTTTTTGTTATTATGTTTCTCTGTGCTGTGTTTATCATTTGTATTTTTGGTCCCAGTGTGCTCTGTCTGTCCAGCCCCGTCTGTCCGGTGCTTGTCCATTACCCTTGATTGTTTTCTACCTGTCATGCGTTATCTTGATTACTCCCCTGTTTACATGTGCGTCCCAGTCTATGTCAGGTGTGGCGTATTTTTATTTCCCCATCAGTCTGTCAGCCCAGTTTGTGTTTTCAGCCCAGTGCTGCTACTTCATTGGTCTCAGTTTTGTGAAATAAATCATCATTTTTACACTGGACTCCTGCCAGTGTTACCCATTTTGACACTTAATAATCTGCCTTTTTGCTGCCATTTTCAGATGGGGAGGATTTACAGGGAAATTAACATTAAAAAAGCATACAGCTGTGATCACTGATATGGAAGCCATCCACACACACATTTTTGATATTCAAGCCGAGTGAAAAGACAAGGTCCAGAGTATGACCCTTAGCGTGTGTAGGGCCCAAGACATGATGGATCAGGTTAAAAAAATGAGTGATAGATAAAAAGTCAACAGCTGTGTTACATGTAACATCATCAGTGTGAATGTTAAAATCACCAATGATTAAAACCCTCTCCAGTTTAATAAGAGAAGATAAAAAGTCTTTAAAGTCCGTAAGAAAGAGACCTACAGAGCCAGGAGGATGATAAATTAAAACATAATAAAAGACATTAAAAGTCACGACTTTTATTATCTGAGACTCAAAGGAGGAGAAGGGCTCAGAGTTTACCAGTCTGCACAGGTAGCTTTCCCAATATACGACAGCAAGTCCTCCACCACGGCGTGCAATCCGGGGAGTCCCAATAACAGGGCAGCCAGGGTCACAGAGCTCCTTCAGGTGGAAAAACTCATTTTCTCTCTGCCACATTTCCACCAAGAACATTAAATCCATGTCCTCCCTCAAAAAAGTTCATTAAGAGTGAGGGATGTGTTAGAAATGGAGCGAGTGTTAAGTAACGCTATCCAGATGGGCGATGACAACTCTGCCGAGTTCACAGCTGATCGGAGTGGAACTGACAGCAGACACATTTCCAGCAGTGCCGGGCAGTCAGTCTCTGGTCAGGCAGAACAGACCAAGACGCTGATGGCAAAACCGTGATTCCATCCACAAGCATCCTGGGCAGAAGGCATTGTGAGACGGGAGAGCAACCCAGCGGCTGCAGAGGAGTGTCTGTAGTCACGTCCTGGAGGGAAACTGGCAGCAGGCACTGGGTACGTCCATGGCGACCAAACCAGAAACTCTCAGTCTGGAGGGCTTGTCTCTTAGCCTGACAGCCAGCTCTGCAACCCCGTCTCCTGGGTTTCTTCCTAGGCTTGCCAGAATGCCAGGTCACGAAGAGAAGCCGGTACTAAGGTGAGGAGGGAGAACACACAAACGGGGCAGAAAAGTTTGTCTGTAGCCCTCCCAAGAGTCAAATGATCTTTCCATATACAGCTTAATCCAGTACAACAACTGCCGGTCATAACTCAGTGCAGTGAAGACACATTCATTTAATGATAGGGTTGATATAACAACAAAAATGACAAACAGCGAGAGACAACACAGACGAGGTGAAGCAGTAGCCAGGCCAAACACAGGTGCCATCTTACTTACAAAAGTAAGTAAAATGGTGCCTGGCATGAAATTTACTCATGCCCATATGGAGCATGAGTAAATCTGACTAGTTCAGGCCACCTTAACAAAATAAATAAATGACTTGTCAAAATAGACGACAGTGTAAGAAAAAGAATGACTGGTGTTGCACAGGTTCTTCAACTATGCAACACCCGTCAGAGCTTAGTGGCAAAGAGAAAGCCACTGCTGAAGAAACCTCAGATTCTTTCAGTTGATCTCAGTCTCCAGCATGGTTTTGGTTGAACCCTAGCTGAGATTGCTGAAGATATTTTTCATGTCCACCATATTCTTAAAGCTTCTTCCTTTAAGACATTGTGAAACAGTGAAACACTGACAACCTAAGCAGGGCTGCTCGCAGAGATAGCAAAAAGACGTAACAAACTAATAGTTTTTTGAATGCAAAAGATGCAATAGACTTACACAATGGTCCTCTCCGGCATACAACTAGGAACATACCGGTCGCTATGGAGGGTGAGAATATGTATGGGCACATAATCATACCATGTAGGATAACTAAGTAGACGGTTATGCTGTTTCATTCCATCTAGCAACAATGCTCTGCACTGTGTGTGTTTATATATTTGCATATTTATTCCATCTAGCTACAATGCTCCGTACTGTGGGTGTTTATATATTTATATATCTACATATTATTCCATCTAGCTACATTGCTCCGCACTGTGTGTGTTTATATACTTGCATATTTATTCCACCTAGCTGCAATGCTCCGTACTGTGGGTGTTTATATATTTACATATTTATTCCATCTAGCTACAATGCTCTGCACTGTGTGTTCACATATTCATATATTTATTCCATCCAGCTACAATGCTCTGCACTGTGTGTCTGTGTGTGTGTGTATATATATATATTTTATAGTAATACGTACATATGTTTATTAGCTGCTCTTGCTTGCTTGTTTTTTTTTCTTGCCTTCTGATTGTTGCTCTGAGTGTTGCTATCCCTGTGCTGTTGCAATCCTGGAATTTCCCCGTTGTGGGACTAATAAAGGCTTATCTTATCTTATCTTAAATACAATGACATCGCTACCCTCTGTGTGGTCGTACTGAGAAGTTGTGATTACACATGAATTTTTAGTTAGTAGTTGAAGGACTTGTACACATAACACCACTCTTCTCACATTTGTACCATTGTGTGTATCTTAATTTTAATCATGTGCATTTGCATCAGTGTAAACTTGAATACATTGAGAATACTCAAAATTTATGTGGAAACCAATTACCTAAAAAAAAATCAAAGTTATTAAATTGTGTTAATTGAAAATATTGCATTCATATTCAGAAACTGTATTTTCACTTTCCTTATCCTAATTGGTATCCAGCTTTTACTTCTCCCAACAACATTTACAAGGCTGCAGAGTCATCAGATAAGAGCAGGGGTATTTGTCCTCATCTGGTTTTGAGCATCCATTGCTCAACTTACAAAGTGCATCTTAATGAGCTTTTGTCAAGTGTCTTTGCTACAGTTTGAAAAAGGACATGCACTTTGAAAAGAAGTTGGCCAATAAAATTAAAGGTAGCCTAAATTAGACAGCATTTTCATGAAAACAAATGTTTAAAAATAATAATACATCAACAAAATGTTTAGAAAGATGCAAAAGCATTTTTCTTCAAAAAAAAATTAATGAAAAAATAATTTAAAAATTTTTCATGGCTCCAAAATAATCTTAATATTTACGTCTGAGCAGTTGGATGACGAGACTCTGGTGGCTGGTAACATACAGTATATATACAGTATATATATATAAACATTTGATAGAACATGGCTAACATTTTCATTGCAAATGGAGGTGCCATATGTTGTAGGTATAGGTAATTATAATAGTTGACAGTACATGCAGCATTATGATAACAGGATATACAAACAATTGTTCATTATATTTAGTGTAATCATGTACAGCTGAAACCAAATATTTACATACACTGTCTAAAAAGATGCATAACCTCTTTTCTCACTGTCTGACATTAAACCAGACTAAACTTTTCTTGTTTTAGGTCAGTTAGGATTGCCAAAATTATTTGTATTTGCTAAATAGTTTCTATATTTGATAAATATTTTTTTGAGAATTATTTATTACCTTTTTCAAAGTCAGACGTTTACATACACTAAGGCTGCTATCCCTTTAAACAATTTGGGAAATCCCAGATAACTGGAGGCACACCTGTGGTGGATGTACTTTATAAGGCACACCTCAAACACACTGCTTCCTTTTAGGACATCTTGGGAAAATCAAACTAAATCAGCCAAGATATCAGGAAGAGAACTGTGGACCTCCACAAGTCTGGTTCATCCTTCTGATTCATCCTGGTGCAATTTCCAGATGCCTGAAAGTGCCAGAATGTCCAGCCATCATACCGCTCAAGAAGGAGATGGGTTCTGTGTCTCAGAGATGAACGTGTTTTGGTGCAAATTGTGTGCATCAACCCCAGAACAAAAGCAAAAGACCTTGTGAAGATGCTTCCTGAAGCTGGTAAAGGAGTGTCATCCACAGTGAAACAAGTCCTGTGCCGACATGGGCTGGAAGGCCACTCAGTGAGGAAGAAGCCATTACTTCAAAAACAACATTAAAAAATGCCAGCTTACAGTTTGCAAATGCATACAGGGACAAAGACCTTAATTTCCAGAGACATGTCCTGTGGTCTGATGAAACTAAAATTGAACTGTTTGGCCATAATGACCATTGTTACATTTGGAGGAAAAAGGGGGAAGCTGGCAAGCCCGAGAACACCATCCTGAATGTGAAGTACAGGGGTGGTAGAATCATGTTATGGGGGTGTTTTGGTGCAGGAGGGACTGGTACATTTCACAAAATAGATGGCATCATGAAGAAAGAAGATTATGTGGAAATATTGAAGCAACATCTCAAGACATCAGCCAGGAAGTTAAAGCTTGGGTGCAAATGGGTCTTCCAAATGGACAATGACCATAAGAATACCACCAAGTTAGTTACAAAGTGGCTTAAGGACAACAAAGTCAGTGTTTTGGAGTGGCTATCACAAAGCCCTGATCTCAATTCCATAGAAAATTTGTGGGCAGAGCTGAAAAGACGTGGCCTACAAACCTGATTCAGTTACACCAATTCTGTCAGGAGAAATGGGCCAGAATTCCAGCAAACTATTGTGAGAAGCTTGTGGAAGGATACCCAAAACATTTGACCCACGTCATACAGTTTAAAGGCAATGCTACCAAATACTAAGGAGATGCATGTAAACTTCTGACTTTGAAGAAAGTAATAAAAAAATTCTCTAGAAAATTATTTGGCTAATATAAAATTTACTTAGCAAATAGAAAATAGAATAGCAAAATAGCAAATAGAAATAATTTTGGTAATCCTAACCATCCTAAAATAGGAAAAGTTTAGTCTGATTTAATGTCAGACAGCGAGCAAAAAAAAGGTTGTGTCTTTTTATACAGTGTATGTAAATATCTGGTTTCAGCTGTAAGAAAGCTATGCACAGGCTATGGAACGTCGCATCTTTATCACTTTTAAAATGTCATTAATTGGTTGGAAAATGGTTGGAAAAAGTTAGTGCTATTTTTCAGGTTTACAGTGAATATACAGTGGGGAAAATAAGTATTGAACACATCATTTTTCCCATTAAATATATTTCTGATGGTGTAGGGAACCCACGCTGGGATATTCATCTCAGACTGGAAGCAGAGGGGAGGTAAAATATTCCTCTGCCGGTAGAGCGTGGGGGATTAAACAGAGGAGATCAATACGTATTGTAATGGGAGAGTTATGGTAATGCAGCAGGAAGGAGTAGCTGCGGGGACAGTAAGGGGTGAATGGTTGAATGTATTGTGATGCAAGATTTCAGGCAGCAGGGGGAAGGAATGGAGTGATATAAAAGGAGAGACCCTGGTGTAGTGAAAAAGTCTTTTTCTATGTATGAATGAAGTGACAGAGAGAAATAAAGTTCGTCTGCTGTGCAAGTCTGGTTCCTTTATTTGCACTCTCCACACTGGTGACACTTGACGAATTATGGAACACGAGGCAAGAACCCCGGAGTTGGCCCAGACGGGAAGCCCCAGCAATGCAGCAAGCATCCCAGAGACGGCCCGGATGGAAAGCCCCAGCAACGCATGCGCTGTTTCGGTCAAACTACCGGACTTTTGGCTGCATGACCTGCGGTCTTGGTTCCACCACACCGAAGCTCAGTTCGCCCTCCGGGGAATAACGGCAGATGACACCAGATATTACTATGTGGTCGCAGCGCTGGACGCTCGCACGACTCAGCAAGTAGCGAGCCTGCTCCAACAGCCTCCAGCCCACGATAAATACGGGGCTCTCAAGGCCGTGCTGACCCGGTGCTACACACTCTCGGACTGTGAGAGAGCAGAGAGGCTCCTGAGGTGCTCCGAGTTAGGAGATGGGTCGGCGGTCGAACTGATAGAGAAGATGTTGGCGTTGATGGGCACAGATGACGGGCATTTTCTGTTTGCCCACCTTTTCCTCCGGAACCTCCTAACAGAGGCAAGAGCAGTCCTGGCCAAGTCGCCGTTGCTGGCTGCACGCGACTACCGTGCGCTAGCCCAGGAGGCAGATCGGATCATTCTCACCACCAGAGCCCTCACAGTGAATGCGGCGAACCCTGTAGGGTTAAGGCTGGAGAGCAGAGTACTGCAAGACGGACCCCCCCCCCCCACCCCCAATCTGTGAGGTCCCCACGGGACGCCCACGCCCAGTGGTCCCAGTTGCTTGGCACCGCCGCGTGTTTGAGTCAGTTCACGCTCTGGCGCACCCAGGAGTGCGCGCGTCAGTCAAAATGGTGGGAGCGAAGTTCGTATGGCCAGGCCTGCACAAACAAGTGAAAGAGTGGGCTGCAGCCCACGTAGCATGCCAACGAGCCAAAGTACAAAGACACACGAAGGCCCCTTTGGAGCCGTTTCGTATACCGGCTAAGAGGTTCAACCACATTCACGTGGACCTCGTGGGCCCCCTCCCACCATCGCAGGGGTTCATGCACCTTCTGACAGTGGTGGACCACACCACACGCTGGCCAGAAGCAGTCCCGCTAGCGGCAACCACATCTGCGGACGTGGCGTGCGCCTTTTTGACAACATGGGTGGCACGTTTTGGCATCCCGTCGGACATCACGTCCGATAGGGGCCCTCAGTTTGTTTCCGACCTCTGGTCCACAATGGCCCATAGCCTGGGTGTATCAATTCATTGCACAACCGCGTACAACCCACAGGCCAATGGGTTATGCGAGCATTTCCATAGGTCACTGGAAGCAGCGCTCAGGGCTTTGCTTACGGATGCAAATTGGGTAGACCGGTTGCCGTGGGTTCTATTAGGGTTGTGTTCCGCACCAAAAGAGGATTTGGAGGCTTCCCTGGCGGAGCTTGTTTTTTCTCAGCCACTGCGGCTCCCCAGGGAATTTTTACCAGATAATCCCACGCCGGACAACTATCTGTCTCAGCGTTCGCAGACTAGCGCAGATGCAGGCACGCTACTGGGCCCGGCCCACCACTGTTTTCCACGCGCTTTTGTGCCAAAAACTTTGAAGAACACGGTGTTCATGTTTGTCAGGCATGATGCCCACTGCCCCCCATTGCACCCACCCTACGATGGCCCGTTCAGAGTGCTGGAACCAAGGGACAAACATTTTTTGTTAGATTTGGGGGGTCGTCGGGAGAAAATATGTATAGACAGACTTTGTGGTGGCGGACAAGCAAGTGATGTTGGCTCGGGCTCCTCAGCGTGGAAGACCCCCACTGAGAACTCCCCAGGTAAAAGATTCATCAGAGCAGCCACACGGTTAAGTCGAATGTCCTCCCCCCTGGCTACTGCCCACCCGCAGACAGGCACACCCCCAAGAGCCCCCAAGAACCCTTGTTACAGCAGATATGGGAGGAGACTGAAGCCAAAAGGATGTGAGGGTTGAAACTCAGTCTGAGACTCTGGGGGGGGGGGGGGGGGGCAGTGTAGGGAACCCACGCTGGGATATTCATCTCAGACTGGAAGCAGAGGGGAGGTAAAATATTCCTCTGCTGGTAGAGCATGGGTGATTAAACAGAGGAGGTCAATACATATTGTAATGGGAGAAGTTATGGTAATGCAGCAGGAAGGAGTAGCTGTGGGGACAGTAAGGGGTGAATGGTTGAATGTATTGTGATGCAAGATTTCAGGCAGCAGGGAGAAGGAATGGAGTAATATAAAAGGAGAGACCCTGGTGTATTGAAAAAGTCTTTTTCTGTGTATGAATGAAGTGAGAGAGAGAAATAAAGTTCGTCTGCTGTGCAAGTCTGGTTCCTTTATTTGCACTCTCCACAATGGAGCCATTGACCTGAGAGTTCCACTAGATATCAGTAACAACCAAAGTAATCCATACATACAAAGAAATCAAGGCAACTGTGTTCACAAAACAAGTTATATTTAATAAAGTGGAATGACACAGGGAATAAGTATTGAACACACTTGGTGAAATTCATTTATTATTTAGTAGAAAAGCCTTTGTTGGTAATAACAGCTTTTAGACACCTCCTGTATGGAGAAACTAGGCTCAGGTGTTGCTCAGGAGTGATTTTAGCCCATTCTTCCACACAACCTGTCTTCAAATCTTGAAGGTTCCATGGGTGTCTTTATGAACGCTGATCTTCAGTTCGTTCCATAAATTTTCAATTGGACTCAGGTCAGGTGACTGACTCGGCCATTCTAGAAGCTTTAGTTTCCTTCTCTGGAGACAGTTGAGAGCTTCCTTGGCTGTGTTTTTGGGATGATTGTCTTACTGAAATGTCCAGCCTTGTTTCATCTTTAGCATCTTGGCAGATAGCAATGGGTTCTTATCAGGGATGTCTCTGTACATTTGTCCATTCATCTTTCCTTCAATTATATGAAGTCTGTCTGTACACTGTGCTGAAAAACACCCCCACACCATGATACTCCCACCTCCAAACTTCACTGTTGGTATGGTGTTTAGATAGATAGATAGATACACACACAGAGATTTCTTGCAGTTATAGTCTAGTGCCTACCTGTAGATAGATAGATGTACTTTATTGATCCCAAACTGGGAAATTACAGTGTAACAGCAGCACGACAGTAGACAACCAAAACGACAGAAGCACACACAGCATAATAGACAAAGGAATTACCCAGGAAAGTAAACCTGCTTCAATAACTTTATATACATTGCAGATGATGACCCGTACAGATAGATACATCGTACTCACTGTACAATACAGGACTATCAGGCGCAGGGTGTAATGTGAGGTACCAGTTAGACTGTAAGGTGCAGTATGGCAGCATTGTTATGACCAGAATTCAACATTAGAGTGAGTTATTGTACAGTGAAATGGCATGTGGCAGGAAAGATTTCCTGTACCTGACCATTCGGCAGCAAAGCTGTAGCAGTCTGCTGGGGAAAGTGCTCTGCTGTCTGTCCGGTGTGTGGTGGAGGGGGTGATCAGGGTTGTCCAGGATGGATAACAGTTTGTTCAATGTCCTCCCTTCCATCACATTCTCAAAGGTCTCTAGGCTGAGGCCAATTACAGAGCCAGCCTTCTTGATAATCTTGTCAAGTCTGTTGCTGTCGCTGGCTCTGGCTCTGATACTGCTACCCCAACAGACAGCAGCAAAGAAGATGGCGCTGGCAACAGTGGTCTGGTAGAAAAGCTCCAGCATCTTGTTGCACACACTGAAGGATCTCAGCTTCCTCAGAAAGTAGAGTCTGCTCTCTACTCCAGTCCAGTCCGTTGCTGATCATGACACCCAGCTATTTGTAGTACTCCACTACCTCCACATCCTCCCTCCTAATCTGCAGTGGCTGTGAAGGTGTCCTCTTCTTCCTGAAGTCAATCGCCATCTCTCTGGTCTTGCTAACATTCAGCTTTAGGTGATTCTGCTCAGTCCACTCCCCAAATCTGTCTACAAGTGCCCTGTACTCCCCTCCTCTCCCCCTCTTATACACCCAACAACAGCTGAGTCATCAGAGAATTTCTGCAGGTGGCATGACTCAATATTGTACTGAAAGTTGGTGGTGTATAAGGTGACGACAGAAGGAGAAAGCATAGTCCCCCGTGGAGCTCCCGTATCACTAACCACCACATCAGACAAGACACTCCCCAGCCGGACAAATTGTGGCCTGCCTGTCAGGTAGTCATTAATCCAGTAGTCAGTAATCCAGGGGATCACAGAGCTGTCAACCCTCATCACCCACAGCTTCTCACCCAACAGCAGTGGCTGGATGATGTTAAATGCACTGGAGAAATCAAAGAACATGATTCTCACAGTGTCTCCTCTGCCATCCAGGTGCAGATGGGCTCATTGCAGTGGGTAGATGACAGCGTGCTCAACCCCTAAATGGGGCTGATATGCAAACTGCAGAGGGTCCAGCCATGTCTTCACCTGCGGCCTCAGGTGGGCTAAGACCAGTCTCTCCAGGGCCTTCATCACATGAGATGTGAGGGCAACTGGTCGATAGTCATTCAGGTCCGATGGAGACAACTTCTTGGGGACAGGAACCAAGCTGGACATCTTCCACAGCACCGGTACTCTCTCCAGACTCAGGATCAGGTTGTACAGGTGTTTCAATACCGGAGCTAGCTGGTTGGCACAGGTCCTCAGGATCCTGGCGGAGATGTCATCAGGGCCCACAGCCTTCTGCTGACGGAGTCTCTCCAGCTGTTTCTTAACATGGTCTGTAGTCACAGTGACGTGGGGTTGGTGCTGATGTCCTCAGAGGAGGGGGAGGGAGTAGGGGGGAAGAGAGAGGTGCTGCACAGGAGGGGAGGGAGGAGTGTGTGGAGGTCTGGCTGTGTTGTGTGGGTGACAGATGGTGAGTTGAACCTATTGAAAAACAGATTCAGCTCATCAGCTCTCTCAAGGCTCCCTGATATCTGCCTGTCTCCCCCTTACACCCAGTGATGTGTGTCATTCCTATCCAGGCATCCTTCACATTGCTTTGCTGGAGTTTATCCTCCAGCTCAGCATCTCTCTCAGTTCACGCTGCACTCTCCTCAGTTCCTCCCTGTCTGCAGACCTAAAATCCCTCTTCTTCTTGTTAAGAAGTGCTTTCAAGTCACTGGTGATCCATGGTTTGGTGTTGGGGAAACAGTGCATGGTCTGAGATGGCATGGTTGTGTTTTCACAGAATCTGATGTATTCTGTAATGCAGTCGGTCATATTGTCTATGCCCACCCCATGTGGTTCACAGAGTACATCCTAGTCCGTCATCTCGAAGCAGTCCTGTAATGCATCAGCAGCCTCCTGTCCACCTCCTCACAGTCCATGTGTAAGCAGACTGCCTTTGCACAAGGGGAACGTACTTGAGTGATAACAGAACCAGGTTGTGATCTGATCTGCCAAGTGAGGGCAGAGCTGTGGCACTGCATGCATCTCTGATACTGGCATACAGTAGATCCAGTGTGGAAGTGATGGAAGTTTGGTAATGTTTTGCCCAGTAAGACATGGTTAAAATCACCCATGATGGCCATAAATATGTCAGGGTGCTGCTCCAGTAAAGTGGCAGTAGTGGAGCTGATGACATCACAGGCCACCGCTGCATCAGCTGACAGAGGGACGTAAACTGTAACCACAATGGCACACGTGAACTCTCGCAGCATATAGTAAAGTCGCATACTCACAGCCAGCAGTTCAGTGTCTGGGCTGCAGTGATGTTCCTTCACATAAATGTGTTCAGGATTACACTACCTCTCATTCACAAAAAGTGCCAATCCTCCTCCCCTACTTTTCCCTCTACTTATAATGTCCCTGTCCCACCGGATAGTCTTAAAGCCAGGTATCGCTATGTTGTTGTCCAGGATCTGTGAGTATAACTACGTCTCAGTAAAACACATGATACTACACTCATGATGTTCCTTTTGTGTCTTGATCAGAGCTATGAGCTCATTCGCCTTGTTTCCCAGCGACCCCATGTTACCCGTGATGAACATCGGTAACGCTAGCTTGTGTTTCCTCCTCCTCACCTTGGCTTCAGCCCTTCACCCACAGCATCTCCTCTTGAGCTCATCCAGGATAAGGGGCTTTGCTCTGGGCAGCAGAGCTGGCTTTCTCAGCGCAATCAGCTGGTCGTGTGCGTAAACAATGCATTCGCCCCCACTTCTATCGTTCTCCATTGCCCTGAGGAAGAAAAGTAAGAGAAAGCCGTGGAGCAAAATAGAAAAACTTGGTCCAGTCATTAATCCGAGTCTTACTACCGAGCCCTGATGAAAACAGACACACTATATACAAGAATAAGCTAATAAAGACACAAAAACATGAGAGCTGCTGCTGTTATGGCCGCCTCTTCTTACGCCGCCGGGAAAAAAAAATGGCACTGCTGATGTCCAGTGCCATTTCTGCTCCAAACATACTGTGTGTGGTGGCATCCAAAAAGTTCAATTTTGGTTTCATCTAACCAGACTATATTCTCCCAGTATTTTACTGGGTTGCCCAAATGTTATGCAGCAAATTTTAAATGAGCTTCAACATGATTTTCTTAAGCAATGGAGTCTTGTGAGGTGAGCGGCCATAGAGCCCATGTCGGTTGAATGCTTTACTTATTTTTTTTCTTTGAAACAGCAATACGTGCTAACTCCAGGTCTTTCTGCAGCTCTCCTCAAGTGGTCTCTGGCTCTTGGATTGTTATGATCAGGTGAGCGAGCTCCCCCTCCCTTTCTGTGGGAGGTTCTCCATCAAGCTCCCAGCTCCGCAGGTCATCAGCACACCTGCGTCAGTAGATGCACCTGCTGCCTCTTCTCTGCCAGCGCTTAAAAGGACCTGTTCATGAACGCTCCAGCGCTGGCTCATTGGGTATTGCTGCCTCTAACGAGAGTTTAAAATTGAATTAAAAACGTATTTTTTAGGAACTCAGCCTAACGCTCCTTCTCCTCCTCTCTCCTCAGGTTGCTGCCATCTCCGTGGTGCGTCTCCGGGATTGCTGCGCGCTCACCTGCCCTATCATCGTCTCTGTTCCAGATTACCTCTCCACCCAGTCAGACTCTCCTCCCAGCTCCACTCCTCTCCTTCTCCCTGCCTCGCTGGTTCCTTCGTTGCTGCTGAGTTCTTCTGCCGGGCTCTCTTCTCACCAGTCATAAGATCTACCCTTATTCATTCACTACTCTCAGCCTCCCTCCTCAATCCTAACCCACACTCGTCTCCCTCTTTTCACAGGCTGCGTGTTCCTCTGGTGAGTGGCACTTTTCCTAGATTTGAGTTTATTTTCAATAAAGTTGTGTTAAACATTGTCCCTCCGTGTTGTGTGCATTCTCTGGTGTTGGCAGCCTGCATGTGAGCTTATCCTTTACTCAGTCATGACATGGATAACTCTTCTGATAATTCTTTTGACTCGTCTGTCAGAAATCTAGTGAGGAGCTCCTGGTCATGGCTGGTTTATGGTAAAATGATGTTTTTTTCCACTTTCCAACAGTGCTCACTGCAGCATTCAGCAATTTAGAAATGCACCTGTAACCAGTGCCATCAGTGTTTTGCAACACTGTGTCATCACACACTCGCTCTGTGCCATTATCACCCACAGCTGTGAGCACACCAGCTCCTCGTCACTCTTGGGCTTTATAACCCACTCTGCCTTCAGACCGGCATGGAGCTGTCTGTCTCCCTGGCTGTATGAAGCTCTATGCTCGATCACCCAGCCAGTCATCCTGCCTTTGTCATCCTAGCCACCTCAGCCTCGTCTTTTGGAAGGATTCCCTTCATCTCCAAGTAAGCTCTCTTCTACTCACCTGTTCTACGTTTTCCCCTGTGCACAGGCGGAATTCCCAGGCGGCGGAATGGTCCCTCGGCGGCGGTCCTCTCTCTCTCCTCCGCTAGCCATCCTCCTCTAGCGGCGTGTGATAGCAGACGCTGTCTTCCTGGCTTTAGCCCACGGGCCAACCGGAGTTTCCTCTCCCGAAACAAGTAAGACCCAGTCATTCTCCATATATACTCCAGCTAGAACGGTGCTTACTCTGTGCCTCTGCTTTCCCTATAGGATTGCCAGATTGAATGGCGTTCTGCTCACTCCCAGCTTCGACGAGTCGCCAGACCCACGCACTCACATCTACATTCACTTCACATACACACGCACCCACACACTCACATTACTACAAATAAAGATCATTTGAATCCACTCTTGAGCCAGTATCTGTTCCCTGGGTCTGCCAATTATGTCACACTGAGCTTGCGAAGGTCTAGAGAGAGCTCTTTGCTTCTACCCATCATGACTTCTTTGTGGTGTGACAATCTGATATTCATAGACATTTTTAAAGGCTATCAGTCAGGACTTAAGCGCTAATGTACGGTCTAATCTAAAAAACCTTGGTGTCATTTTTGACCAATTGATGAGTTTTGATCAGTATGTCAAATCTCTGACCCGGAATTGCTTTTTCCACCTCAGGAATATCTCCAAAATTAGGTCACTGGTTTCCTACAATCAGTCAGAAACTATTATTCACGCCTTTGTTTCTTCATATTTGGACTACTGTAATGCTCTCTTCATATGCCTCAGTAAATCCTCTTTACAGTTAGTCCAGAACTCTGCTGCTAGTCTACTGACTAGGTCCAGTAGGTTCTGTCATATCACTCCCATTTTGGCCTTCTTGCATTGGCTTCCTGTAAATTATAGAGTTGATTCTAAAGTTCTTGTCCTTACTTACAAAGCCATTCATGATGAGGTACCCTCTTATATCAGTGACCTGCTCCATCTATACCACCCCAGCAGGTCTCTCAGGTCTTTTAATCAGAACCTACTGGTAGTCCCTAGCACTAGGCTCAGAACTAAAGGCTATAGAGCCTTTGCTGCTGTTGCTCCCAGACTTTGGAACTCTTTACCATTTGAACTTAGACCTGCACTTTCCATTGATGTTTTTAAGAAGCAACTAAAGACCCAGCTTTTTAGCCTGGCTTTTTATTAACTGTGTGTTGATTGTATTTTTATGTGTCTTTCGTTGTTTACTTTGTTCTTTTACTGCTTTATGTGCCTGTATTTTTATTTGCTCTGTTATTGTATTTTTTTGTTTCTTTTTATGTTAAGCACTTTGTGACTTTGTGAAAAGTGCTCTATAAATAACCATTATTATTATTATTATCTTGGTTTCGTAAAAAAAAAATGTGCCTGGAAATACGTATACTATAAAAGAGTTGTTATAGGCTACTATGTGTCAAAAAAAGATGGATGATGACCTTTGACCTCCCCCACGCCCCTCCGCCCCATATGACTTTTGACCTTTCAACTTGTGACCCCACACCTGCACTCATGACCATGTGTCAACCTGATGGATGATAACCTTCGACCTTTCAACTTGTGACCCTGCACCTGCACCCATGACCATGTGTCAAAAAGTGATGGATGATGACTTTTGACCTATGATTTATGACACACACACCCCACCCCTCCGCCCAATATGACCTTTGCCCACATGTCAAAGTGATGAATGATGAGCTTTGACATCTATGAATTTGCAGCCCCGGCCTCAACCAATGACCATAGAGAGAGGATTTGACGTGTTAGCAACTAATGGTCTAGAGACGGCCCCCTGTGGTCAACCAATGAAACTACAATGTGATGCACGTGAAAATTGGATCATTAAACAGCCCCAAATCAGAAAAATTAAACAATCTTAGGTAAGGCTGTACAATATGACAAAAATTTCATATCAAAAATTTCATATCATTTCATCTTATAACACAATAACGATATATATCATGATATACCATCCATCCATCCATTCATCCATCCATTTCGCGGGCAGTGCGGTGGCGCAGTGGTTAGCACTGTGCCAGCACAGCAACTCACCCTTGGCCATGGGGTCCCTGGTTCGATTCCAGCCCCTGACCAACAGTGATCTGTGTGGAGTTTGTATGTTTTCCCCGTATCTGCGTGGGTTTACTCCAGGATTTCTCTGGTTTCCTCCCACAGGCCAAAAACATCCAGGTTAGGTTAATTGGAGACTCTAAAGTGACCCTAGGTGTGAATGTGTGTGTGAATGGTTAAGGGATAGCGCCGTACCGTGGCTGCTTCATCCATCCAGGTGGATGCCCTCAATTTCCCCTCTGAGGATCAATAAAGCATACAAAATAAAAAAAAAAAAAAATAAAAAAAATTCTCTACCGCTTTTCCGGGTGTCCAGGTAGCAGAGGCAGCAGCTCAAGCAGAGAAGCCCAGACTTCCCTCTTCCCGGCCATTTGCTTCAGCTCTTCAGAGAGGATACCAAGATGTTCCCAGTCCAGCTGGGAGACATAGTCTCTCCAGCGTGTCCTGGGTCTGCCCCGGGGTCTCCTCCTAGTGGGACATGCCCGGAACACCTCAAGTGGGAGGTGTCCAGGAGGCATCCTGATCAGATGCCCAAACCACCTGAACTGGCTCCCTTCGATGTGGAGGAATAGCAGTTCTACTCTGAGCCTCTCTCGGATGACAAAGCTCTTCACTTTATCTCAAAGGGTGAGTCCAGCAATCCTACGGAGAAAGCTTATTTCAGCCACTTGTATCCAGCTAAGCAATCCAACAGACTCCCTATCACGATATACATTTTCTGTAAATTCTACAGTTTAAATAATCATATAAAAGGGACCATCTCTTTTTTAAAGTTTTTTTACATGCACCTGACATGGTAGGTGGTAATAGACCCAAATGCAGACAGCAAGAGAGATCACGGTCGTAATGCAATAATGGGAATTTTTTTTGAAAGAACGTGCTGCGGGGATGATACGGAGAGTCTGGCAACCCTGCAGAGGAGAGAGGAGAAACACAATTAGTTTGGGGACAAGTGCTGCGTTAAACTTTAGCTTATGTTCTGTCTTTCTTACAGAATTGGTCAAGGAACCTGACGTTGGATGGATTCCTTTGGTGACTCTTCGGCATAGTGAAAAGGGGTCTTAGGGAGGTGAATGGAACGCCGAGTGAATGGTGAAACTGGGAGAAGAGAGATGAGGGCATAGGCTTAGTGCATGTTGGTAAGTCAACTTACTTGGGGGGGTGGAGAGTGAAGATGGGGGAATCCGGACCCACAGTTCCACCAAGGAAAAGGTACACTCCGCCAAGGGTGTCCTGAGGAAAATGAAGAGAAGAGATTTGAGGGAGAAATAGATGATGGCTTATGGTGGCATGGTAGGAGAGCATTTGCTGAAGGCTGCACACAGGGTAGCTGATCCCGACGTGGCAAGAATGAGGCTAACGAGCTGCTACAGTTTGCAGCATGAAGCTCCTATTTAAGGAGTGGGGCTGATTACCGGCAGGTGCGGAGCTCAGCTGTGGAGACTAGACAGTTTAGGGAGATGAGAACAGTGTGCAGCTTGAACCATTACAGTACCCCCATCCCTCGAGGGGCGCCTCCTGGTGTCCGAGGCTTGTTGGGGTGCTTCTTGTAAAAATCCCTGATTAGCTCTTTGTCAACAATTAGGGTACCTGAGATCCAGGAACGTTCCTCCGGCCCATAATCCTTCCAGTCCACCAGAAACTCAGTGCCATGCCTCCGGCAGTGGGAGTCAAGAATCCGGTTGACCATGTAGGTGGGGCCTCCATCAATAATCTTCGGCGGAGAATGTAGCTTAGGAGTGGGACAGAGCAGGCTGGAGAATGCTGGCTTAACCTCTGAAACATGAAAATAGGGGTTTATATGGAGAGAAGAGTGAAGACTGAGGTGGACAGAAGATGGGTTCAGGATGTGGCAGATGGGATAAGGCCTGATGAACCGGGGAGATAACTTTTTGGAATTTGTCTTAAGACGAATGTTCCGGGTTGAAAGCCATACCTTATATCCGACGGTGTAGGTAGGGGCCACCCTCCTTCGTCGGTTCGCCCATCGGGAGTTCTGCTTGGCCATCCACAGTAGCACCACTTTGGTCTCCTTCCAGATACGGCAGCACTTTTGGATGTGATGATGAACAGAGGATACTATGATCTCCTCCTCCGAGGCGGGGAACAGAGGAAGTTGATCTCCCAGTGAGGCCTCAAACGGTAATACCCCCGTGGCAGCAGAGGTGGCAGAATTATTGGTGTATTCCACCCAGGGCAGGTGAGTACTCCAAGAAGCAGGGTTGGAAGAAGTGATGCATTGAAGTGCGGCCACTAGCTCCTGGTTAGTCTACTCACACTGTCCATTGCTCTACGGGTGGTAGCCGAATGTCAGGCTGATGGTGGTCCCAATGGCCTTGTAGAAGGACTGCCAAACCTGGGAAGAAAACTGGGGACCACAATCAAACACAATGTCAGAGGGTATACCGTGCAGCCTTACTACATGGTTGGTCAGGAGGTCCGCTTTCTCCTTAGCAGTTGGGAGTTTAGGAAGGGGAAAGAAGTGTGGAGCCTTAGAGAACCTGTCGGCTATGGTCAAAATGACGGTGTGACCATTGAACAGAGGCAGACCAGTAATGAAGTCCAACGCAATGTGGGACCACGGACGACCAGGAACAGGAGGCGGCTTCAGTAACCTGGCAGGAGGGGTAGTACGGGACTTCCCAGTAGAGGACTGTTAGCACGCTTTAATGTAACTACGAACGTCCGCATTCATAGAAGGCCACCAGAACCCGCGTTTAAGGTGGAACAAGGTCCTGGCTACGCCCGGATGACAGGTGAATCTAACCATGTGAATCCAGTTGATGACATTGCCCCGGGCTGCCATGGGCAAAAACAGCTGACCTGGGGGCCCCTCACCCGGATCCAGCTCAGTCCTTTTTACCTCTCGTACCGTATGCTCGATGTCCCACATCAACGACCCTACCATGCATTTGGCCGGAATGATAGTGTTCACTTTGGGGGGTGAGATGTTCAGGGAGAACTGCCTGGAAAGGGCATCAGGCTTGATGTTTTTCAATCCGGGGTGGTACGTGATGGAGAAGTTAATCCTCCTGAAGAATAGTGTCCCTCTCGCCTGTCGGGAGTTTTAACATTTGGCGGACCTGAGATATTGAAGGTTCTTGTGGTCAGTTAGAACTAGGAATGATAACGTAGCCCCCTCCAGCCAGTGCTGTCACTCTTCAAGCACGAGCTTAACCGGCAACAGTTCCCGATGGCCAATGTTGTAGTTCGTCTCGGCCAGGGTTAGGCCCCAAGAGAAGAATGCACATGGGTGTAGCTTGTTGTTAGCTGCCGACCACTGGGATAGCGCCGCCCCAACTCCTGAGTTTGAGGCACATCTCTACAATAAACTGGGCTCCGGAACCCACTTGAGCTAGGATGGATTCATCCGTAAACTTAGCCTTGAGCCAGGAAAAGGCTTGATCGGCCTCTGGGGACCAGGCAAAGGGGACTTTGGTGGAGGTGAAGTGAGTGAGGGGTAGGATGAGGGTGCTGTAGTTCCGGATAAATTGCTGGTAGAAGGTAGTGAACCCGAGGAACTGCTGCAACTTCTTCCTAGACATGGGAACTGGCTAATCAAGATCTGCGTTAATCTTCTGTGGGTCCGGTTTGATCTGGCCAGCGGCTATAACAAACCCCGAGAAATGTGGAGGAGGATGTGTGGAACTCACATTTCTCAGCCTTGACGCAGAGCTGGTTCTTGAGTAGGAGCTGGAGGACCGTCTGCATGTGGATTCGATACTCTGCAAGGGAATGAGAGAAAAAGAGAATATCGTCCAGGTACACAAAGACGAATGAACTGAGGACATCTGGTAGAACATCATCAATCAATCTTTGAAGTACAGCCGGGGTGTTGGTCAGGCCGAGTGGCATGACCAGGTACTCAAAATGACCAATGGGAGTACGAAACCCTGTCTTCCATTTGTCTCCTTGCCAGATCCTGACCAAGTGGTAAGTGTTCTGTAAGTCCAACTTGGTGAAATCAGTGGACCCCTGCAAAACATCAAAGGCAGAGTTTAACAAAGGAAGGGCGTACCTGTTTTTGATGTTGATGTTATTGAGCTGCCTGTAGTCAATACACGGATGCAGAGAACCATCCTTCTTTTTAACAAAGAAAAATCCAGCCCCCATCAGTGATGATGAATGCCGAATTAACCCAGAGTTGAGGCACTCCTTGACATATCTGTCCATGGCTTCTCTTTCCAGCCCAGAGAGGCTGTATAACTCACTGGTACAAAGTGGCGCTCCCTGCTGGAGCGCAATAGCACAGTCATAAGGTTGGTGAGGGGGGAGGGATAATGCCTTTACTAAACACAGCAGCAAGGTCATGATATTCAGCCGGAACCTTTGACAAATCAGGGGGTTCACCAGTGGGGGGGGGGGGGGATAGCCACAGAAGGGGAGCATGCAGCTGACTGTAAGCAGGCAGAGAGACAGAATATACTCCAAGGTGTAATTACCCCTCTTCGCCAGTCAGTGGTAGGGTTGTGTCGGTAGAGCCAGGGATAATCTAACACAGTAGATTCAGTGGAAGAGGGGATGAGACAAGGAAACGGATGCTCTCTCTGTGATTACCCAAAATTAACACAGGGAGTGGGGGAATAATTTTGGAGACAGAAAAAAATGGTGTACCAGTTAATGCCACTAATCTGAGTGGTTTTTGAAGAACTGTGCATATAACATCCACCTGGGCTGCCAGAGTCTCTGAGATGAAATTCTGTTCTGCCCCTGAATCCACTAGAGCAAACCCAATGCGGTGAGAATTGGCCAGCAGGATGTGGATGGAAAGTAAAAGTTTAGTTTGAGGGTGTTTGGAAACTACACTCGCCTGTCCCCCTACAACAACTGGCGGGCAGTGTCTTTTGGCTTCACCGGGCACTCATCTACGCCATGACCCGCCCCCACCCAATACATGCAGAGTCCCTCAGTTGAACGTCAACGACAGTCCACCAAAGGCAGTTGGGAGTGACTTAATTGCATGGATTCGCTAGATTTGGGCAGACCATGTGAAGGAAAGGTTTGCTGAGGACAGGAAGGTGGAGAAGAGACTGGATGGGGCACAAGACCTGCACGTTGCCGCTCCCATGTGTGTTCACATAGGTGATTGTCCAGCTTGATGACCAGAGAGATTAATGCATCGATGGACTCTGGTTCCTCGCTGCTGGCTAGCTCGTCCCACAAATTAGAATTGAGGCTACCGATAATGGATGAGTGCAGCGCAGTATCATCCCAGCCTGCTTCTGTTGCGAGCACTCAGAAATCAACAGAAAATTTGGCAGTAGATCTGACTCCCTGCCGCAGATTACAAAGGCGGGAAGAGGCGCTATCCTCGTGGTCGAAGTGATCAAAAATCTTCATGAACTCCTCCGAAAAATGGGTAAACGTGTAGGATGGATATTCGGCACTCATAACAACAGCATGTGCCCAAGCAAGGGCCTGACCCTTGAGGCTGATCACTTAACTTATTTTGCTATGTTCTGTGGGGAAATCACCCGGGGGATGCTAAAACATTACATTACACTGCAAGAGGAACCCCCCGCCCCCCAAACTCCCAATGTAGTGAGCCGGTGTGGAAACTGCTACAGCACGGCCAGGTCGGGGGGAGGTTGTAGCGGGAGCAGGAGGGTGAGTTGGTGAGAGGGCAAGCTGGTCTAAATGATCAGACACTTTTTGAAGCTGGGTTACCACCAACTGCATCTGCAGAGTGAGATGGTCCACGTGCTGCTCCAGGCCATCTACCCAAATGACCATGGTCTCCCAGGGTGTGGCTGCTGGGTCCTCCGGAGGAGCTCGTACTGACATGGTAAGTGGTAATAGACCCAAACTTCAAACTTCAAAAAAATTGAAAGAATGCGCTGGGGAGATGACAAGGAGAGTCTGGCAACCCTGCAGAGGAGAAAAGAGAAACACAATTAGGTCTGGGACAAGTGCTGCGTTAAACTTTAACTTATGTTCTGTCTTTCTTACAGAGTTGGTCAAGGAATCTGACGTTGGCTGGATTCCTTCAGTGACTCTTTGGCATGGCGAAAAGGGGTCTAAGGGAGGTGAGTGGAATGCCAAGTGAATAGTGAAACTGGGGAAAGAGAGATGAGGGCATAGGTTTAGTGCATGTTGGTAAGTCGATTTACTTGGGGGGGTGGAGAGTGAAAATGGGGAAATCTGGATTCACAGTTCCGCCAAGGGTGTCCTGAGGGAAATGAGAAGAAGAGATTTGAAGGAGAAATAGATGAAAGCTTACGGTGGCGTGGTAGGAGAACATTGGCTGAAGGTTGCACACTGGGTAGCTGATCCCGACATGGCAAGAATGAGTCTAACGAGCTCCTACAGTCTGCAGCATGAAGCTCCTATTTAAGGAGTGGGGCTGATTATAAATATGTGCATTTTATGTTTTCTGAAGTCTGGAATGTAATAAAAATTAAACACACACAATTTCACTTATTCCTCGGACTGCCACAGCAGAAACTGCTGTCATTTAGACCACAGCAGGTCACGGTTATAACCATATAAGGAATTATGGCCATGTATGAAGTTACTACAGTAACTGGATCACATGACCACAGCTGGTCACAACTACAGTGGTGTGAAAAAGTGTTTGCCCCCTTCCTGATTTCTCTTTTTTTTATGTTTGCTACACTAAAATGTTTCCGATCATCAAACAAATTTATTACAAAAAGATAACACAAGTAAACACAAAATGCAGTTTTTAAATTAAAGTGTTTATCATTAAGGGGAAAAGAATTCAAATCTACATGGCCCTGTGTGAAAAAGTGATTGCCCCCCTGTTAAAACTGGTTGGGCCACCCTGAGCAGCAACAACTGCAATCACGCATTTGCGATAACTGGCAATGAGTCTTTTACAGCGCTGTGGAAGAATTTTGGCCCACTCATCTTTGCAGAATTCTTGTAATTCAGCCACACTGAAGGGATTTCGAGCATGAACTGCCTTTTTAAGGTCATGCCACAGCATCTCAATCGGATTCAGGTCAGGACTTTGACTAAGCCACTCCAAAGTCTTCATTTTGTTTTTCTTAAGCCATTCAGAGGTGGACTTGCTGGTGTGTTTTGGATCATTGCCCTGCTGCAGAACCTAAGTGCGCTTCAGGTTGAGGTCACGAACAGATGGCCGGACATTCTCCTTTAGGATTTTTTGGTAGACAGCAGAATTCATGGTTCCATTTGCCACAGCAGGTTTTCCAAGTCCTGAAGCAGCAAAACAGCCCCAGACACTACCACCACCATATTTTACTGTTGGTATGATGTTCCTTTTCTGAAATGCTGTGTTACTTTTATGCCAGATGTAATGGGACACACACCTTCCAAAAAGCTCAACTTTTGTCTCATCACTCCACAGAGTATTTTCCCAAAAGTCTTGGGAATAGTCAAGACGTTTCTGGCAAAACTGAGACGAGCCTTTATGTTCTTTTTGCTCAGCAGTGGTTTTCATCTTCGAACTCTTCCATGCAGGCCATTTTCGCCCAGTCTCTTTCTTATGGTGGACTCATGAACACTGACCTTAACTGAGGCAAGTGAGGCCTGCAGTTCTTTGGATGTTATTGTGGGGTCTTTTGTGACCTCTTGGATGAGTCATCGCTGCGCTCTTGGGGTAATTTTTGTCACCCGGCCACTCCTGGGAAGGTTCACCACTGTTCCATGTTTTCGCCATTTGTGGATAATGGCTCTCACTGTGGTTCGCTGGACTCCCAAAGCTTCAGAAATGGCTTTATAACCTTTTCCAGACTGATAGATCTCAATTACGTTGTTTCTCATTTGTTCCTGAATTTGTTTGACTCACAACATTGATGTCTAGCTTTTGAGGATCTTTTGGTCTACTTCACTTTGTCAGGCAGGTCCTATTTAAGGGATTTCTTGATTGAGAACAGGTGTGGCAGTAATCAGGCATGGGTGTGGCTAGAGAAATTGAACTCAGCTTTCCAAAGATGTGATGAACCACAGCTAATTATTACCTCCGCCAAGGAGGTAATGTTTTTGCCGGGGTTTGTCTGTTTGTCTGTTTGTCTGTCTGTTTGTCTGTTGGTTAGCAAGATAACTCAAAAAGTTTTGGACAGATTTCAATGAAACTTTCAGGCGTTGTTGGAAATGGTACAAGGAAGAACTGATTAAATTTTGGTGGTGATCCGGATCACCGTCCAGAAGAAAACCGCCATTACGGAAAATGCCATTTTCCCGAATAACTACTGAACCACTAATCCTATCATTGTCAATCCAATTGCTAGTCATATGTTTTCGTGGTCAAGGAAGCCGAAAATGTACACACAAATACTGTATGGGGGGAACTGCGGCCGCCATTACGGAAAATGTCATTTTCGTGAATAACTACTGAAATACTAATCATATCATTGTCAATCAAATTGCTAGTCATATGTTTTCATGGTCAAGGAATCTGAAAACGTAAACACAAACACTGTATGGGGGGAACTGTGGCGCTTGGCGGAGGTCTGCGCTCTCCGAGTGCTTTTCTAGTTTATGTTTTAATCAGGGTGGGGGGTGGGGGGACAATCAATTTTTCCCACAGGGTCATGTAGGTTTGGATTTTTTTTAACCTTAATAATAAACACCTACATTTAAAAACTGCATTCTGTGTTTACTTGTGTTATCTTTGTCTAATATTTAAATTTGTTCGATGATGTGAAAGATTTAAGTGTGACAAACGTACAAAAAAATGAGAAATCAGGAAGGGGGCAAACACTTTTTCACGCCACTGTATAGCCAAATAGGGAATTATGGCCATAAACAGAGTTACTACGATGTTGCAGTTTCAGGGGATGCTTCCATGGGATCAGTCCGCCAAGGTCTCCGCCTTTGACCGCCACCTAATCCACATAGCACCGGACCCCCATGATCCCTCCTGCAGGTGGTGAACCCACTGGAGGGTGGACCCATGTAACTCCTTCGGGCTGAGCCCGGCCGGGTCCCATGGGTGGAAACCCGGCCACCAGATGCTAGCCTTCGAGCCCCTCCCCCAGGCCTGGCTCCAGGGTGGGGCCCCGGTACCCCCATACCGGGCGGGGTACACTGAATCCTTGATATACAATTTATCATGAGAGTCTGTTGGATCATTCTTAGTCTGGCCCTTCACCCAGGACCAGTTTGTCTTGGGAGACCCTATCAGAGGTAAATTGCCCCCGGACAACATAGCTCCTGGGATCACTGGGGCACGCAAACCCCCCCACCACGATAAGGTGACGATCCATGAGGAGGAGTAAAGAGAGGTGCAGAGCTGTCAACTGATCACCACCTGGTGGTGAGTTGGATCCGATGGCAGGGGAGGAAGCCATTCAGACCTGGTAGACCCAAACGTATAGTGAGGGTGTGCTGGGAGCGTCTGGCTGAGGCCCCTGTCCGGGAGGTCTTCAACTCCCACCTCCGGAAGAACTTCAACCACATTCCGAGGGAGTCTGGAGACATGGAGTCTGAATGGGCCATGTTCTCCACCTCTGTTGTTGAAGCTGCGGCCGCAAGGTGGTCGGTGCATCTCGTGGTGGCAACCCCCGAACCAAGTGGTGGACACCAGTGGTGAGGGGGGCCATTAAGCTGAAGAAGGAGTCCTATCAAGCTTGGTTGGCTTGTGGGACTCCCGAAGCAGCTGAGGTGTACCGGCAGGCCAAGCGGAGTGCAGTTCGGGTGGTTGCTGAAGCAAAAACGCGGGTATGGGAGGAGTTCGGTGAGGCCATGGAACAAGACTTTCGGTCGGCTTCAAAGAGATTCTGGCAAACTGTTCGGCGGCTCAGGAGGGGAAAGCAGCTCCCCGTCCACACTGTGTATGGTGCGGATGGGACACTGTTGACTTCAACTGGGGATATCGTTGGGCGGTGGAAGGAATACTTCGAGGATCTCCTCAATCCCACTGATACGCCTTCCACAGAGGAAGCAGGGTTTGGAGACGAGGGGGATGACTCGCCTATTACAGGGGCTGAGGTCGCCAAGGTGGTTAAAAATCTCCTTGGTGGCCGGGCCCCAGGGGTGGACGAGATTCGCCCTGAGTACCTCAAGGCCCTGGATGTTGTTGGGTTGTCATGGTTGACACGCCTCTGCAACATTGCGTGGAGGTCGGGGGCAGTGCCTTTGGCATGGCAAACCGGGGTGGTGGTTCCTCTCTTCAAAAAAGGGGACCGGAGGGTGTGCTCCAACTTTAGAGGGATCACACTCCTCAGCCTCCCTGGGAAGGTCTATGCCAAGGTACTGGAGAGGAGAGTCCGGCCGTTGGTCGAACCTCGGATTCAGGAGGAGCAATGTGGTTTTCGTCCTGGCCGTGGCACATCGGACCAGCTCTTTACCCTCTCGAGAATTCTTGAGGGTTCGTGGGAGTTTCTTTGTTTGTTTTTGTTTGTCAATTGTGTGTCTGCTTGCACTTATACCCGTGAAGAACTTCTAAATATCAGGACTTTCACCCCCACGGACCTCCTCCCAGTTTTTCTAGCCCCTGCCGCCGATCTGGTTTATTGTTTGGCTCGGAAAGTGAGACGGCGAAAGAGAGGTAGACGAGCGGGCGCTCTCGTGCGGCTTCGCAGGAGAGGCTCGCGAACGGCGCTGCCTGGCATATTTCTGTCCAATACCAACTCTCTCTCTAACAAGGTAGATGAACTGAGACTGCTGATGCGTTTTAAGGACCTCGCCTCCTCAGCTGTCCTCTGCTTTACTGAGACCTGGCTCCGGGAAAATATACCGGACAGCGCGCTGCGCCTCGACGGCTTTCAGCTCTTCCGTGCTGATCGTGACACAGAGCTTTCCGGCAAGACCACAGGAGGCGGTGTCTGCTTCTACATCAACTGCAGCTGGTGCTCTGATGTAACGGTAATTTCCAAACACTGTTCTCCTGCCTTGGAATTTCTTGTTATCAATTGCAAGCCCTTCTATTCCCCACGGGAGTTTGCTTCTTTCATAATGATCGCTGTGTACGCCCCTCCCGACGCGGACACGCGCGAAGCTCAGCGCGTGCTCGCGGATCACATTCAACACACAGAGTGGAGTTTTCCAGACTCGCTGATTATTGTGGCTGGCGACTTTAATCAGTGCAATCTGAGCCACGATCTCCCCCGCTGCAAACAGTTTATTAAATGCCCCACCAGAGGATTAAACACACTGGATCACTGTTACACCACAGTGAAAGACGCATATCACGCTGTCCCTCGTGCTGCGCTGGGATTATCTGATCACGTGATGGTTCACCTCATTCCCACATACAGACAGAGATTGAAGCTCACTAAACCTGTTGTGAGCACTACGAAGATACGGACCAGTGATGCTGAGGAGAAGCTGGAAACGTGCATGGAAATATCTGACTGGGGCATGCTTAAAGGAGCCACGCATGATCTGGATGAGTACACGGACACTGTGAACTCATATATCCACTTTTGTGAAGAGAACATTCTTCCATCACACACCAGGGTGAGTTACTCTAATGACAAACCCTGGTTCACTGCTAAGCTCAGACAGATCAGGAAGGAGAAGGAAGCAGCGCTGAAAAGTGGAGACAGGGACTAACTAACTAACTAACTAACTAACCTGCACTTATATAGCGCTTTTCTAGTCACAAAGACCACTCAAAGCGCTTTCACTAATGCTAACCCTCTATTCTAAGGGCCTATAGGAAACAGATATCTAGGGACAATTTAGAACAACCAATTAACCTAACATGCATGTCTTTGGATTGTGGGAGGAAACCGGAGCCCCCGGAGTAAACCCACACAGCACAGGGAGAACATGCAAACTCCATACAGAAAGGTTCCAACCCCTGCCAGCCCGGGGATTCGAACCAGGAACCTTCTAGCTGTAAGGCAACAGTGCTAACCACTGCACCACCATGCTGCCCAAAGGGCAGCATGGTGGTGCCTCCCTGTAGACTGCTACAGGGAGGTTAAATACCGGTTTAACAGAGAGCTGAAGAGGGCTAAATCTCTATACTCAGAGAGACTCCAGCAGCAGTTCACTGCTAATGATTCGGCTTCCGTGTGGAGAGGACTGAGGCAAATCACCAACTATCGACCTAAGGCTCCTAAAGGTCAGGATGACAAAGCCCTTTGTCAAAGACTGTCCCAACACTATGCCCGTTTTGACACCTCGTCATCTGTGTCCAACTCCCCCCCTCCCTCCAGCTCCACAGCCTCCACATTCCCTACTTCATTTAAGGCACCCCCCCTCCCCCCCTCCCCTTATCATCAGTGAGCAGGATGTGCTCAAACAGTTCTCCAGACTGAACCCGCGCAAGGCCCCCGGCCCAGACGGCGTGTCTCCCTCCACCCTGAGACTCTGTGTGAAACAGCTGGCTCCTGTCTTCACAGACATTTTTAACACCTCCCTTAAGTTATGCCACGTGCCGTCCTGCCTCAAATCCTCCACCATCATCCCTGTCCCCAAGAAGCCACGGATCACTGGACTTAATGACTACAGACCTGTAGTGCTCACCTCTGTAGTCATGAAGTCCTTTGAGCGCCTGGTCCTGTCCCACCTCAAGTCCATCACCACCCCTCTCCTGGACCCGCTGCAGTTTGCCTACCGAGCCAACAGGTCTGTAGACGATGCAGTCAACCTGGCCCTCCACTCCATCCTGCAGCACCTGGACTCCCCGGGAACCTATGCCAGGATCCTGTTTGTGGACTTCAGCTCCGCATTCAACACCATCCGCCCCGCTCTGCTCCGGGACAAGCTGTCCCTGCTCAACGTGCCTGACTCCCTCTGCAGGTGGATCATCGACTTCCTGACGGACCGGAGGCAGCATGTGCGGCTGGGAAAGACTGTCTCTGACTCTACTAGCATCAGCACCGGATCACCCCAGGGCTGTGTACTTTCCCCCCTACTCTTCTCCCTTTACACCAACTCCTGCACCTCCAGCCACCAGTCTGTCAAGTTGATCAAGTTTGCGGACGACACCACCCTCATCGGGCTCATCTCCAACGGCGACGAGTCCGCCTACAGGAGAGAGGTGGCCCAGCTGGCGTCCTGGTGCAGCAATAACAACCTGCAGCTGAACGCTCTGAAGACAGTGGAGATGATTGTAGACTTCAGGAAAGTCACTACTCCTCTGCCCCCCCTCACCCTCTCAGGCTCTCCCATCACCACTGCTGATTCCTTCCGCTTCCTAGGCACTACCATCACCAGGGACCTCAAATGGGAGCTGACCATCAGCTCACTCATCAAAAAAGCCCAGCAGAGGATGTTCTTCCTGCGGCAGCTGAGGAAGCTTAAGCTACCCACCAAGATGTTAGTGCAGTTCTACACAGCCATCATCGAGTCCATCCTCACCACCTCCATAACCGTGTGGTACGCAGGAGCCACTGCCAGGGACAGACTAAGGCTGCAGCGCGTCGTGCGCACTGCTGAGAAGGTGATCGGCTGCAAGCTCCCATCTCTCCAGGATCTGTACATCTCCAGGACCCGGAGGCGTGCTGGCCGGATCATAGCCGATCCCTCACACCCTGGTCACGTACTGTTTGCCCCCCTCCCCTCTGGTAGAAGACTTCGGTCCATCCAGACTAAAACCTCCCGTCACATGAACAGCTTCTTCCCCTCTGCCATTAGACTGCTGAACACTAAGTGACTTATTGACTCTCGTGCACCATGTACAGCAGCTCAACCAGACTCATGTCAATCATCACTGTTTTCTTCCTGCATTACCGACTGCACTATATAGTTCTCCACAGTATCTGCTGCTGGCTAATATATATTTTAACTGTTGACCAGTATCACTTAATCTTATCCTACACTTTATTACATGTATAGTTTATTTCTCTTATCCTATCATGTTTAATGTTGCAGCATTGTACCGAGACAAATTCCTAGTTTGTGTACTACATGAACAATGGCAATAAACCTGATTCTGATTCTGATTCTGATTCTGATTCTGAGTTTGCCCAACCAGTTTACATGTGTTTTGTGGACTTGGAGAAGGCATTTGACCGCGTCCCTCGTGGATTTTTGTGGGGGGTGCTTCGGGAGTATGGGGTATCGGGCTTGTTGTTACGAGCTATTCGGTTTCTGTACGACCGTTGTGAGAGTTTGGTTCGTATTGCCAACACTCGGTCGGAGTCATTCCCAGTGAGAGTTGGACTCCGCCAGGGCTGCCCTTTGTCACCGATCCTGTTCATAATTTTTATGGACAGGATTTCTAGGCGCGGCCAGGGAATAGAGGGTGTCATGCTCGGTGACCACAGGATCTCATCTCTGTTGTTTGCAGATGATGTTGTCCTGTTGGCTTCATCCAGCAATGACCTACAGCTCTTGCTGGGACGGTTTGCCGCTGAGTGTGAAGCGGCTGGGATGAGAATCAGCACTTCCAAGTCCGAGTCCATGGTCCTCAGCCGGAAAAAGGTGGATTGTCCTCTCCGAGTTGGGGACAGGCTCCTGCCCCAAGTGGAGGAGTTTAAGTATCTTGGGGTCTTGTTCACGAGTGAGGGGAAAATGGAGCGAGAGATCGACAGACGGATTGGAGCAGCATCTGCAGTGATGCGGACGTTGTACCGGTCTGTTGTGGTGAAGAGGGAGCTTAGTTCTAAGGCAAAGCTGTCGATTTACCAGTCAATCTACGTTCCTACTCTCACCTATGGTCACGAGCTTTGGGTAATGACCGAAAGAACGAGATCGCGGATACAAGCAGCTGAAATGAGCTTTCTCCGTAGGATTGCTGGACTCACCCTCAGAGATAGGGTGAGGAGCTCAGTCATCCGGGAGAGGCTCAGAGTAGAACCGCTGCTCCTCCACATTGAAAGGAATCAGTTGAGGTGGTATGGGCATCTGATTAGGATTCCTCCCGGACGCCTCCCACTTGAGGTGTTTCAGGTATGTCCCACTGGGAGGAGACCCCGGGGCAGACCCAGGACTCGGTGGAGAGACTATGTCTCCCAGCTGGTCTGGGAACGCCTTGGTATCCCCTCTGAAGAGCTGGAGCAGGTGGCTGGGGAGAGGGAAGTCTGGGCTTCTCTGCTTGAACTGCTGCCTCCGCGACCCGGACCTCCGGAAAAGCGGTAGAAGATGGATGGATGGATGGATGGGCTTCCATGGGTCTGTGCTTTTTAAAAAAAATAATCTTGTTGTTATTTTCAATCAATCAACCTTTATTGTCATGATGCTATGCATACAAATGTAGTGCAAGCAAGATGAAATTGATTTTCTTTAGGCATCCGTATTGTAAAAAGAACATAATTTTAAAAAAACACACTCACACACCCCCTCACCCCCACCCCGACAGTCATTCACATTTCCTCCTAATATTACATTGTGTACCTTGATCTGGGAAAGAGAACAACAGAGAAGAGGGAATTGAATCACCATTTTATGCACAGATAGCAAAAAGAAACAAATAGAGAAATATGGATTGAGAAAAAAAGAAGAAAACTGACAATGTGGAAGAGATTTTAGTACTTTTCCAAGATCGGAATGAGGGGGAGTCTGATGGATGGAGAGGAAAGCGCTGGACTCTAGTCTCGTCTGAACCTCCGCAAGAAAAAAAAAAACGTCACTGTCCGCTGGCACATCTGTATGTCCACTCCAGGTAGAAGGGCTACACAGACATTAGGCCTATTTTATGGATACAGATTTATTTAGTACGTTATATGTAAACAAATGAAATTAAAAAACCTCTGCCAGCTGATGTCCAGTTCAGTACAACAATCTCTGTGAGACCAAACATTTATATTCGCATAATCTGTTCTTCTCTTGTGCCAAATAAAGTAACATGCAGAGAGAAATGTCAGGCGCAAATGAGTTAAGACATGGTTTTCTGGGGCGTTAAATCTTGGTGCAATTAGCAGGAAATTGATAACCACAAACTATTGTAAATCACCTTGCACCAGTCATTTAAAAATTCTCCTCCCTCAAATTTGCACTTTGACCTGACAACTCCTAAAAATACGTATGCAATGAAGCCAGGTGCAAAATTAACATTGTCCACGCCTTTCCGCCGCATAACTTTGCACTGTGCTCTTTAGTAAATCTCAAAAGTAGTGTTTTAATGCCAAAAGGTTTTGTGCTGGCGCAGTGTGTTAGTAGATCCTAAATTAGTTAATAGGCCCTAAATTTGTAATCATATATGATAAATTTTCAATTATTTAATCATAAATTTTACTTTTTGCATACATTTGTGATGTTTTCTTATAAATCTGTGACTGTAAGTGTAAAGTTGCAGACTTTTTTCATAAATCTGCAACTTTATTCTTGCAGGTTTTTATCATTTAAGTGTCCTTCTTACATGTCCTTGAAGCCCAGACTTCCCTTTCCCCAGCCACCTACTCCAGCTCTTTAGGGAGGATACCATGGTGTTCCTAGGCCAGCTGGGAGATGTAGTCTGTCCAACTCAACTCTGCTCAACTAAGCTTTTATTTATAAAACACATTTAAAACAACCAAGGTTAACCAAAGTGCTGCACAGGTCAAAATTAAAAATTTACAGTAATAAAGCAATAGCAATAAAATATTCCCACACAGATAAAATGTAAATTAAATTAAATTAAAAAAAAACATGTAAGAGGAAAAATGTATACATGAAGCAACACAGAAGTAAGATTTAAAAAATCTCTTGTGACTGGGCAGCTCTGATTTGCTAGGGCAGGTTGTTTCAAAGTCTAGGAGCAGCTGCTCCAAAGGCTCGGTTACCTCTCATCTTCAATCTAGTCTTTGGGACTTATTTTAATAGCTGGTTAGCAGACCTAAGTGCCCTGGCTGGAGCGTGTCCTGGGTCTGTCCCCGGGGTCTCATCCCTGTGGGACATGCCCAAAATACCTCACGTGGGAGGTGTCCAGGAGGCATCCTGACCAAATGACCAAACCACCTCAACTGACTCCTTTTGATGGATGGATGGATGGATGGATGGATGGATGGAGTAGCAGTTCAACGCTGAACCGCTCCAGGTTAACTGAGCTCTTCACCCTATCTTTAAGGATGAGTCCAGCAACCCTACGGAAAAAGCTCATTTCATTTCAGCCACTTGTATCCTTTATCTCATTCGTTCAGTCATTGTCCAAAGTTCATGACTACTGAGGGCAGGAATGTAGATTGACTGGTAAATATGCCTTTGCTTTGAGTCTCAATTCTGTCTTCACCCCGACAAACCAGTACAATGTCCACATCACTGCAGATGCTGCTCTAATCCATCTGTCAATCTCAGTCCATTCTCTCTGCGCTCGTGAATAAGGCCTGGAGATACTTGAACTCCTCCACCTGGGGCAGGAGCTCAACCCCAACCAGGAGAGGACAATCCACCCTTTTCTGGGTGAGGATCATGGACTTGGCGGTACTGATTCTCATTGCCCCACTTCACATTCAGTAGCAAATCATCTCAATAAGACCTGTAGGTCATTGTTCGATGAAGCTAACAGGAGCACATCATCTGCAAACAGAGACAAGAGCCTGTGACCACTGGATATGACACCCATTGTTCCTTGGCTGTGCCTAGAAATCCTGTCCATAAATATTATGAACAGGATCCGTGACAAAGGGCAGACTTGACGGAGTCCAACTTTCACCGGGAGAGTTGGACTCTCCCAGTTCGTATTGCCAACAGTCAGTCAAACTCTCACTCTCATGAGTTCAGAATCAGAATCAGAATCAGAAAAAGATTTATTGCCAAGTACATTAACAGATCACTGATAACATACGAGAGAATTTGACTTGACACAGAAAATGAACCTGCATTTCCAGTGACACGGCTGCATCGGGGACGCGCCTGCCAATAGGATGGTACAGATAAGAAATCATACAATAGGAAGGAGCAAAAAAATCATTGAATTCAGAATATTGACCATAAGTAATCAATATTATGATTACAAAGACAAAAAAAGCCCACGATGCACATTCAAGACCAGAGTCCACAGGACACAAGGAGAGCAGTGAATGTTATCTTGTTGTCAGTTTCTGGGTCAGTGTGGATGTAGTGTTGAAGCAATGTTGTATCAATATGAGCACAAGGACACTTTGGCAGAAGATGTTTTGTCTGGCTGCAGCAATTGTCCTTGGCAATTGTCCCAAGCAGCTACTGTCCAGAGGCCGTGTGCTCAGTGTTTTGAAAAACAAAGACTGGGGATTATCAGGAGGATTTTTGTAAGGGAAATTGAGCCAAATAGACTGAACACAGAGAAAGAACTTTATTTTCTTCTGCAGATTCAGTGTTTAATCCTTCATTGCGAGGGCTTTGAGTCCGTCGTGGATAGACTTAAGCGTAGATGTAATCCACCTTCCGAGACAGTTCTCCATTTGTCGCTATCAAAGTCTCCTCCAGTTTGACTGATTGTTGGCAAGATGAACCAAAAAGTCACAAAAGTCATATAGGGACTGGATAGCTTGGGGCAACGAGGCCAATGCCTGGGCTATGTATGTAGGTATCAGGCTGTGTGACTTTTTTTTTCTAATAAGTTAATAAATCTATCATAAATGCATTACCCATTCTTATAAGTGTCATGATTTATTACTTCAGAGCTTTATAATCTTTATACTATATGTCAGTTGTTTTCATTGTTTTTTTTTATGAAGATACTCCTTAATAGGCGGTTTAATGCCAAGTCTTTTGCACCAAGTTTCATTCAGTTTCCAAAGTTTGTGCCATACAAATATAGCACTTTATATTCATAGGCCCAGTACAAATGCTTCATATAAAAGTAATGTCATTTTCAAAAACAAGTTGAAAAATTGCAGTAGTATTGAAATGTGTTTATATCAGTGGTGAAGATCTAATTTAAGTAACACCTGGGGCCTGGAAAGACCAAAAATGTTACCTTAGAAGAAAAGGAAAAATCAAGAAAGGGGAAAATCAAAAGCTGTTAAATGTGGTAAATTTTTATAATGATTAAACAGAATGTCAATATTGATCCTGAAACATAACCCTACATATAATGCAGTGGGATTAGATGATAAACAACAATTACACCAAAATAATTTAAGTGTATTTTCCATGTGTAAATCTTGAGTGTAGAAGCTAGCTGCCTATAGAACAAAAATCTGCAGTCCTTTAAATGAAACATCAAATGGATTTATCCATGTAGATTTATAAAATGTGTGGCCTGTTGATCTGACAGTGAAAAAGAGGGTTAACGGTTCAGAAGTTTGGTGTGAGTGAAGGCAGAAGTCAATATTTGCCTTGGGTGATGAGAGAATCGGGGTTAGGAGTGCTTGTTCATGTTGTATTGTCCACATTAAAATGATTGCTGGCAAAGATTATTATTAATTCTGTATGATTCCACCAATTATGAGAACCTCTAATAGTGAGCCCTGTTTCTTTTTAATTTTGGCTAATTGTATTTTTCACATTGCTTTTTCTTTCCAGTGGAGAGAGTGACGCAGAGCAAAACAATCAATCACACGTGATAACATCTGTAACTCTGACGCAAATTCTGCAACGCTAAAAGCTGACCACTTTTGTGCTCACATGTCCTCAAACCTCTGCAGAATTGATTGAAAACATCTCATGAAGCAAAGTACCCATTGGTAACAAGCAAGATTATTAGAAAAACTTCAACAGGTGAGAGATATTAACTTGTAGTCAGTACTCAGTGGACTACATTTACTTTAAAGGTGAACAGGACTGTATTTTCATGAAAACAAATATGTTAAAAAAAATACATCAAAAATGCTTAGGAAGGTGTAGAATCAAAGTGTTTGTATTCTTCAAAAAATAATATATTGATAAAAAATATTTTATTAATTTTTACAGAACTGAAATAATCTTAATATTTACATCTGAGCAGCTGGATGATGAGACTGGCTGGTAACATAGCCATGTCCTATATAGTGTATCATATATCAACATTTTCATGGCAAACAAAGGTGTCATATTAATTATGATGATTGACAGCACCTTCAGCATTGTAATAACAGGATACACAAAAAATGTTCACTGTACTTATTGTAATCATATAAGTAAGCTCTGTATAGGAAATGTGACTAGCCTTGCGGCTCATAGATGTATATAATTGATTTGATATATACAGTATAGCTACATTCCAATCCACAGTGTACTTCAACTGTATCCCCTACTCCCTGCTCCATTCTCAGGGAATATCAGTTAACTGCCCTTCACAAAATTTCTCCATTTGAAACACCTTGTAACCGTCGGCTCCCTCCTACGTGCATTACCACGGCAACCATGGACACCTACTGATACTCTGGTGGATAATTTATATTTCTTAAATAAACTATTAATATAAATATATTTTTATTACTATCAGTTGATATAAACAATAACCAACATCAGTTTAGCTTGGGCGGCGCGGCGGCGGAGTGGTTAGCACTGCAGCAACACAGCAACTCACCCTTGGCCAGGGGATCCTGGGTTCGATCCCAGCCCCTGACCAACAGTGATCTGTGTGGAGTTTGCATGTTCTCCCCATGTCTGCGTGGGTTTACTCCGGGATTTCTCCAGTTTCCTCTCACATGCCAAAAACATGCAAGTTAGGTTAATTGGCATCAAACTGGGGATTCTAAATTGTCCTTAGGTATGGATGTGAGAGTGAATGGTTGTCTGTCTCTCTGTGTTGGCCCTGCGATGGACTGGCGATCTGTCCAGGGTGTACCCTGCCCCTCGCCCAAAGATGCTGGGATAGGCTCCAGCCCCCCCGCGGCCCAAAAAGGATTAAGCGGAAGAAGATGAAGATGAATAGCGTTAGCAACAATACTTTATTTTACTTGTATTTGAGGCACAATGGCTTATGGGTAATCTTCTTGTCAATTTCCGGTGAAGTCATGTACCATTCTTCACATCTTCCCTGCTCAGTTCTCACTTCCCTTTGAACTGAAGACTCCCTTTGGTTTGGAATCTCACTTAATATGGTGGAATACTCTGCGCATTCCACTTTGGGGTATACTGTTGGGCGATCAGAGCGCACCTTGGCTAGCCATATTCTATTTATTCATTCATTCATTTATCTTCTTCTGCTTAATCCTTTTCGGGTCGCAGGGGGGCTGGAGCCTATCCCAGCATCTTTGGGCGAGAGGCAGGGTACACCCTGGACAGATCGCCAGTCCATCGCAGGACCAACACAGAGAGACAGACAACCATTCACTCTCACATTCATACCTAAGGACAATTTAGAATCCCCAGTTTGATGCCAGTTAATCTAACTTACATGTTTTTGGGATGTGGGAGGAAACCGGAGAAATCCTAGAGTAAACCCATGCAGACACGGGGAGAACATGCAAACTCCACACAGATCACTGTTGGTCGGGGGCTGGGATTGAACCCAGGATCGCCCAGCCAAGGGTGAGTTGCTGTGCTGCCGCAGTGCTAACCACTCCTCCACCGTGCCGCCGCATATTCTATTAAATGTTTACATATAAAGAGCCTAAGTCACCCCCCCTCAACTTCCGCCTATGGGACCTTAAATCGAAAACAATCTCCATTGAAGTGAATGGCAAGAGACAAATAATGTTTTGATCCTGATCGAATTTTGACACAAGTTGCACATATGATCTTTGTCAATTTGAATGAATGAATGAATTTATTCGGTGGTAATAATAATAATAAACACATACAATACAATAAGAACACACAAAAGAACAACCGAAAGGGTGTAGGCTGAAGCTAGTGCTTATATAGTGCCTACCCCGTTACAATTTTAAAATCAATAACATAAAAATTTAAGTCTTACCCAAAATCAACAAAGAAAATCAAATAGAACAAGTAGACCAAAAAAAAGCCCTTTAAGTTATTACAAATTTATCTCCCAGCATTTACAGTGATACTGGGAGATTTTCTCATCTTTAAATTTAAAAAAATTTAAAAGATAATTTTCCACAAAATTAAAGTTGTTGGTTGTCATATAATAAAAGGGTAACATTTAGTTTTTGTGAAACTGCTGAGTGGAATAAATTTCCTTGTCTCGGACTGTACACGTCACCAAACATGATTATGTCGGTTTCCCTCCTCAAAGCTCACCAGGTGACTGGAGCAGAATACATAAAAGCTTTTTTTTTTTTCCATCTCTGTCCTGACTTTTGGGACAGCCAACAAATATGAATTATCTGACTGAAGATTGTAACCAAATGGTGACTTTCACATAATATATTCACTAACAATGAAAACACAACACAATTTTTGTATAAATATTTTTGGGTCCATCCTATCTGAGCTTGAATAATAAGATAAGATAAGATAAGATAAGCCTTTATTAGTCCCACAACGGGGAAATTCCAGGATTGCAACAGCACAGGGATAGCAACACTCAGAGCAACAATCAGAAGGCAAGAAAAAAAACAAGCAAGCAAGAGCAGCTAATATACATATGTACATATTACTATAAAATATATATATACACAGACACACAGTGCAGAGCATTGTAGGTGGATGGAATAAATATATGAATATATAAACACACAGTGCAGAGCACTGCAGCTAGGTGGAATAAATATGTAAGTATATAAACACACACAGTGCGGAGCAATGTAGCTAGATGGAATAATATGTAGATATATAAAAACACAGTGCGGAGCATTGTAGCTAGATGGAATAAATATATAGATATATAAATATAAACACACCCAGTGCTGAGCATTGTAGCTAGATGGAATAAATATGTAAATATATAAACACACACAGTGCAGAGCATTGTTGCTAGATGGGATGAAACAGCATAACCATCTACTTAGTTATCCTACATGGTATGATTATGTGCCCATACATATTCTCACCCTCCATAGCGACCGGTATTTTCCTAGTTGTATGCCGGAGGGGACCATTGTGTAAGTCTATTGCATCTTTTGCATTCAAAAAACTATTAGTTTGTTACGTCTTTTTGCTATCTCTGCGAGCAGCCCTGCTTAGGTTGTACAGTCTGACAGCCGTTGGTAGGAAGGACCTACGAAACCTCTCGGTTGTGCACCTGGGATGATGTAGTCTGCTGCTAAATGAGCTCCTCAGTGCATTCAGTATGTCCTGCATAGGGTGGAACTCGGACTCCAGCAGAGATGACAGTTTAGCCACCGTCCTTCTCTCTCCTATCTCCTCCACCGGATCAAGGCGCTGCCCCAGGACAGAACTAGCTTTCTTAATCAGTTTGTTCAGTCTCTTCCTATCGGCTGCAGTAATGCCACTGCCCCAGCAGACCACTCCAAAAGTGATGGCTGATGCCACCACCGTGTCATAGAATGTCTTCAGCAGCGCCCCTTGTACACCAAAAGACCTGAGTCTCCTCAGCAGGAACAGCCTGCGCTGTCCCTTCTTGTAGAGTGCGTCAGTATTGTGTGACCAGTCTAGTTTATTGTTCAGATGAACACCCAGGTACTTATAGGATGTCACCATCTCGATGTCTGTTCCCTGTATATTTACTGGTGCTGTGAGGGGCTGCCCATGCCTGCGGCAGTCCACCACCAGCTCCTTAGTTTTCCTTGCGTTGATCTGGAGGCAGTTCCGATGGCACCAGTCCACGAAGTCCTGGATAAGCCCTCTGTACTCAGCTTCATCTCCATTGGAGATGAGGCCAACGATCGCAGAGTCATCAGAGAACTTCTGTAGATGGCAGTGTGTTGTGTTGTGTGAGAAGTCCGCAGTATAAAGAGTGAACAGGAAGGGAGCCAGCACCGTTCCCTGGGGGGCCCCCGTGCTACTGATGATCGTGTCGGACACACAGTCCCGGGTTCTCACAAACTGAGGCCGGTTCGGGAGGTAGTCCAGGATCCATGATGACAGGTGCTGGTCCACCCCTGCGCGCAGCAGCTTGTCCTTCAGGATCATCGGTTGGATGGTGTTGAAAGCACTGGAGAAGTCAAAGAACATGATCCTCACCATATTCCCGGGCTTCTCCAGGTGGGATAGAGAACGGTGAAGGAGGAAGATCACCGCATCCTCCACCCCAATGCCATGCCGGTAGGCGAACTGGAGTGGATCCATCGCTGGTTCCACCAGGGGGCGGAGGTGAGCAAGGAGCAGTCTCTCCAGGGTCTTCATCAGGTGGGACGTCAAGGCCACCGGTCTGTAGCTGTTCAGGTCTTTGGGGTGGGAAGTTTTTGGTACAGGTACCACACAAGATGTTTTCCACAGCTGTGGTACCCTCCCCAGCTTCAGGCTCAGGTTGAAGATGTACGTCACAATCCCACACAGCTGGTCTGCACAGGACTTGAGGAGCTTTGCGCTGATGCCGTCCGGTCCCGACGCCTTCCTCGCCTTGATCTTCCTCAGCTCCGTCCTCACCTGGGTCCTGGTCAGGGTCAGGATGGGGGGCTGTGTGTTGGGAGTGGGGGGGTGTTGGTGGAGTGGGGAGTGGGCAGCAGGACTTGATTTCTTTAGAGGCAGCAGTGGTTGTTGTGCAGTCAGGGGGGAGGGCGGTTGGTCAAACCTGTTGAAAAACAGATTCAGGTTGTTCGCCCACTCCCTGCCCCCCGTGGCCTGGGGGGAGGTATTCTGGAGCCCAGAGATGGTTTTGAGGTTTCTCCAGACCCCGCTGATGTCGCTCTGTTGCAGCTTGTCCTCCATCTTCTTCCTGAAGCTGTCCTTGCCTTCTCTGATCTTTCTCCTCAGCTCCCTCTGTACGGAATAGTGTTTGTATGGCTCAAAAATACATCTAGAACTAATTTTCAGTGGTTGTACTCACTGTCACAACTCACTGCCTTTGAACTCTGGCTCTATAGGCTTTTTGCTGTTTGTTTTGGGTACTCAAAAGTAAAAAAAAAAAAAAGTCAAAAATGGGTGATTTTAAGGAGTGGTCTTCTTTCCTATATAAAGATGAACAAAAATGAATAGCACTATGTGAAATCTCCACGATGCCACGACTGTCTAGTGACGAACATAACTATGCTTGGGGCCTTTTGGAGGGTGTAATGTCACCACAACAAGTGGCGCTCCAATTGGGCTGCAATGCATCAACCATTGTTTGGTTGCAACAACAGCAGGTCAAAACTGGATCCGTGGTCAATAGACCACATCCAGGACAAGCACGTGTCACCACCCCAGAGCAAGACCAGTACATTGTGCTGCAGCACCTCCGAAATCGGTTCCGCACAGCCATCCAGACGGTCCAGGAAACTCCAGGGAGATGCTAGGCAAGGATTTTGGCCAATACCGTGAGAAGGCGTCTCAGGCATGAGGACCTACGAGCCTGAAGTCCCTTCAAGGGATGATCCTGACAGCAGAGCGGCAACAAAATTACCACGAGTGGGCTCGTCAGCACAACAGATGGACCCTATGGCAGTGGAACATTGTTCTTTTCTCTCACTCTGAATCCCAGTTTTGCCAGTCCAGGGCCCCATGTTGTGTCTGACAGGTTACTGATGGGGTGGCTCCTGAGTCGTGGTGTGGGCCAGCATTTCAGGTAACTACAGGACGCGGTTGGTCGTCCTTGATGGCACTTTAACCGCCTGACAGTATATTGACCACGTTCTGCAACCTGTTGTGACGACCTTCTTCAGGACCATCCTGACCTCCAGGTGTTCCAGCAAGATAATGCTTGTCCACTTGCTTCCCAAGTCATCAGGGAGTACCTGCAGCAACAGAACTTTGATGTCCTTGTTTGGCCTTCTTATTCTCTGCATTTATCCCCCATTGAACACTTGTGGGATCAACTTGGGTGGCATGCTTCAGCCAGAGTACCGGCGCCACAGAACTGACAGGAACTGGATGTGGCATTGCAGGAGGAGTAGCTAAATTTCCCCCAGGGCAGCATTAGACAGCTCGTGAGGTCCATCCGCAGGTATACGTAAAGTTACAATAACAATGTAAACTAGTGTCTTACAAAATGAAGGAACTTTAAACTGTAACAAGCTGATGTGAAACAATGGGGGGCCTGAAAGTTTTCCACAATAGTTCCACCAACCTGATCTGTAACTCTGGAAAAGTTGCTCATAAATAAGAGCAGCCATAGTGTTTTTGTTTTATTTATTTTATTTATTTATTTTTTTTGTAGGAGGAAATCCCTAAAGCTAAATATTTTTGGACCAGGCTGTGAACATGACTACTTCTCTTTTGAAGTTATGATCACCCCTCCGTGGATCACCACCTTATCGTGGTGGAGGGGTTTGTGTGCCCTAATGATCTCAGAGCTACTGTATGTTGTTGGAGGCAACTTGCCCCAGGTAGGGTCTCCCAAGACAGGCTGATCCTGAAGGGCCAGACTAAGAGTGAGCCAGTAGCTCTCCATGAAAAAAGTTACATCAAGGACCCAAATGTACCCAAAGGAGCCACATGGGTTCACCCTGCAGTGGGCACACCACCTGCATTAGAGATCATGGAAATCATGGTGCTATGTGAACCTGGCGGCAGTCTGGGCTACTCTCCTTGGACTGCTGCCCCCATGTAAAGTGGTAGAGGATGGATGGATGGATGGATGGATGGATGGATGGATGGATGGATGGAAGTTTGACCACATTAGGGAGGGTAAATAATGAAAACCCTTTCAGAGCTTTGATTGCTGTGTGTTCTGCATACAATATGCAAAAGTAATCGTGACACACAGTTTAGAACTGTAAAAAAATGATGCCTTGGCAAAGCTACAATGAAAAATATCCATAACTAGAAGAGCTCTCTCAAGAAAGCCTCCTCTCCCAGTGTCAGTGCCCTAAAATATGTTTAAATTTAAAGAAAAAGGTCTGGATCTCTCTCCCAAATCTCATCAAACTTGTTCTGGTATTGTTTGCTTGATCTTTGCTGATAGTCAAATGCATCCGCTCTAAAAACACTGAATTCTTTGATGCAGTAATCGAGAAGTTTATCATACTATGCGTTTTAGGTTGTGTGAGCTGAACTTAACCAAACACATTTTCATGGATACCAGATCTTCTTTCTTATTATAGCAACTACTGCCAGAGCAGCTAAATGAAGACATGGTATGCAAATGACACGCAGCAGAAGGCAAAAATATCTCCACTTAATTGTCATTTTATTTGCCAAAAAAGGACTTAATTACACAGAGTACTGGGAGCTTGTATGACAAAATGGAGGCTCACGAAACTGTAATTAATCATCACAATCTCTGAAGATTTTCTAAATTAAGACACACACTCTCAACAAGCAAATTGTGCCTGGGCCTTCTATTCTCACCAGTCATCTTTATGACAAGAAGCAGACTAAGGAACATTTAAATACACAGCACCTCTGTGGACGTTTGATGTGCACAATGGGCTTTACAAGCTGGTGGACTGCAGGGAATTTTTAACAAGTGTGTGCATACGTGTGTGCTAAGGCCAAAAAGTGCCCTGGTGATGCCATGCATTTGAGCATACTGTACATGTTTATTATCATATGTTCCCTGTGCTCCATGTTTGTGTGCACACCATTAGCTCCATTGAGATATAGAAGCTCCCCTCCTTTGTGGTTTGAGCAAACGCTAAAATCCTAGGAGAAAAAAATTGTCTCAGCAATCAGCCACCTAATGGGAATTGACTGAACTAATAATGCCAATACTTCTCAGTAAAAGTGTGCCATGTATAAAGTTTGTTGTTACACTAAATTTGAGTTACTGTATCTCAAATGCATAGCTACTTACCAGGATGTTTACTGCAAAGCATGGCTGTTTTTGTCAATACTCTATAGCAGTTTCTGCTTTGGGTGCATTGCATTATGACATCTGAATACTACCAAGGAATTCCTGGGCCCAGTGTAGGCCCATGCAGTGTCAGAAAGCTGGGTCTCCATCAGAGGTCCTAGCTCTTACAATAGGACAATGACCCTAAGCATACTTCAAAAAGCACCCAGAATGATTTAATATAAAACTCTGGAGAATTCTGAAGTTCCCAGCAATGAATCCACATCTAAATCACAGAGTACCTGTAGAGAGGACTCAGAACAGCAGATGGGAGAAGGAACTTTCAAATCATCAAGACCTGAAGCAGTTGGCATAAGAAGAGTGGTCGAAAATTCCAGTAGAAAGGTGTATGAAACTCTGTGATTATAACAGGAAATGAATGATGTCATTTTTTTTTTCATTCAAAAGGTGTACATTTTTGGAGTTCTGTGTGGAATGTCTCAAAGTTTTTGGTTTATTCCCCCTGTTTTTCTTTTGTTGTTCCAATTCAAATAAAAAAAACCACTGTAAGCCAGTGAACACCTCAAAAAAAAAATTGTCCACCTCTGTTAATCTTGAATCTTTTCAAGATTGCTAAATGCATTTTCAAGTGTTTGAAATGATTAGTATTTCTCATTATTACCTCCGCCAAGGAGGTAATGTAATTGGGGTGGTTTGTCTGTTTGTCCGTCCTTCTGTCTGTTTTTTAGCAGGATTACGCAAAAACTACTGGACAGATTTTGATGAAAATTTCACCAGAGGTAGCCTTTGGGCCAATGATGAACCCATTAAATTTTGGCGATGATCTGAGAGTGCATACCTCCATCAAGGACCTTGTTTGTAATTGTGCAGCAGGATTACACAAAAACTACTGGATGGATTTGGACGAAGTTTTCACCAGAGGTGGTCCTTGGGCGAGAGAGGAACCCATAACATTTTGGTGATGATCTGAGAACACATACCTCCACCAAGGCTCTTGTCTTCTCACAGTGTGTTAGCAAGAATCCTCCAAAACTACTGGATACACTTTGCTGCAATTTTCATCAGAACTGGCTCGTGGCCTACACTCAAACCCATTACATTTTGGAGGTGATCTATGACAGATGAAAGGAGTCTTGGTGGAGGTATGCACTCTCTGAGTGCTGTTCTAGTTTACTGTATGGTACTTCCCACATTTCACTGCAATTATCTCCATTTCAATATATTTACCAATTGATTTCCACGACTATATGTCATAAATCGCCCTCTTCAAGGGCAGGCAGAAGACACCAAATGCCAACTGTGAGTTTGCAACTTTTATTAACTTAAACACAAACAAAACACAACACTTACAAATAAGGGAACGGTGAGAGAAGCGCTAGAGGAGAAAGGGGCTCACGCCTGGGGGAAAAGAGAACAGCCTGGATGGACCAAGGCTGAGGCGCTCGGACACGCCGAGGGAAAAAGAGACAAAAACCAGACGGAGTCACACCTGAAGAGAAAATGGGGCTCATGTCTGGGGAACGGGAAAAGGAATTATTCCAGGACAGAGCACACCCATTCACCTCTGTGGAAAAACACATACGCTCAGAGTAACAGCTGGTCACTCTGAGAAAGCAAACAGTAGGTCATGGCAACGGGAAATGTTGCCGTTGTCCTTAAATAGGTTAATGGGAAAATGAACCATGAATGACAGGTGTTGGTCACAAGAGTGAGGAAATAATTAAAACAACAAGTGACAGTTGTGCAGCCCACGAAACAGAGTCTGACAGCCGGATGTACATGGGACGCTGTCAAAATAAAAGCACCAGAGTGGATAAATAATGCTACTGAAAATAGAATGAACATAAACCCACGAGATGCAAATAATTCAATAAATACAAGACAATACACAAGTACATAAACAAGACTATAATGACAAAACTAAGAATACAAGATAACTCATAAACGAACAGAGGCAAATTACAACCCAGACAAAATACAGAAATGCATGAAAACCTCCAAACTAAGATAACCATAGTAATTCACGATAAACAGAGATGCAAACAAACAGAAGGATTGAAACTAAACTGGAGGCTGAGCACGGCACCCACCTGTACTCAGAGTCATGACAGTGCCCCCCCCCAAGGGTGGCCCCAGACACCCTGATGTAACATCAAAAAGAAAAGAGGACTCACCCACAAAGAAGACCCCCCCCCAACAGGAAAAAACAACCCACCCCAGAAGGGAGGAGGGGGAACCCATGCACGGAGGGACCGAACCAAACCAGAAAACAAAACAAAAAAAAAACCTCATGACCCACAACACTGTACAGCAAGTGGCAGTAACATACCAAAGAAACAGAGTGAAACTTAACATAGTTCAGGTGGTCTGCTAGAGTCCAACG